>JAEOAD010000054.1:1872500-2472500 GCA_036365145.1 Orientallactaga sibirica | reverse complement strand
CCACCCTGTTTGAGTCTCTCTGAACATTGCTCTGAAGTTTCTGGATCTCACAGCTCACAGTGTCCCGTTTGTTTTATTCAGAGTAGTTCACTGAGCTGTGGCTGAGTGGAAATTGATTGGGAGCGTCTATGTAGCTTGGCTCAGCAGGGAGGCACTGCCAGCGGAGTGGTCAATATGCGCCCCACGCAGCTGGCTCGGCTGAAGTCAATGCTAAGATTCTGCACCAAAAACATCTCAGTGAGAATGTGCTGTGTGGAACCGGGGCAGTGCTTCACTATGTTAACTTTCCTATCTCTTTCTTTTCTTCTTCAGATTGATAGTCCTAGAATAAGTCCCATCGAAAATAAATACACAATATAAAAGCTACAAGAGGAGAAGAATTGAACCAGGTTCTGCCATCACCATTGAGGAATCTGTACGAATTTAGGTTCATGACTCTGTTAATCACTGTGGGTAAACATCCCAGAAACTTTTGAGTCACGGGACCCCAAGGGCTGCAGCTGCTTAAGTCTGTGTGCTTTTGACTTGTAGGCAACTCTTGGACCTTGGCCTTTTCATCTCAGTTTATAATCTCTTGAGTTTCAATAGGAACAAGCTTTGAGAACCCAAATAAGTGGCAGCCCACTGGAGGATGGGAATGGTTCTGTGGGAGAGTAAAGTCACCTGTAGTGTGTGTAGTGGGTGACCCAGCTTCGTGGAGATGTCTAGAATCCATTCACAGAACCTGAGCTGAAAGTCGAATGGCATTTTTTTAAGAAAGAAAAATGGTAAGTTTTGACTTGTTTGTTATTCTGTTTCTGTTGCGTACAGATATAATGGCAACTATAGTTGTTTTTGAAGGAATATGTTTTGTTCTCTGTAAATTTTGATCCAATCCACCTTAGGGTAGAACTTAAAGGAATAAAAATGTAAAAAAAAAAAAAAAAAAAACACTTGGGAACAAAGTTAGTGTGTATGCTATGAAGAAAACTGTTCTGGTGGCCTATGCAATTAAAACTTCTCTAGCGATTTCGTGTACCAAAGTTTAAAAAGAATCCTGTGGCCAGATTCTGTTTTCTGCACGTAAGATATTAGAATTCACACACAGATATTAAGTTCTACTTTTCCTGACAACTTGAGTTTGTTTTGACATTGAAAAAAGAAAAAAAATATGATTTCTGAGTTTGTTGCTAGGTATATATTAACGGCATTATGCCAATTACATTTGAAGGGAAAGAAAAAGTGAAAGCTTTAGTATGTCATGCTTTTTTCTGGCCTCCATGCTGTTTTGGTAACACGGGGGTGAGGTGAATGTTGTGGGAACGCAGAGCACCACACACCGGAGCCTGCGCTGTGCAACTCAGGCGTCTTTCCAGTCAGGACTTACCTGATAGCTTTTAAAGAGCGTGTTTGTGAAACTTCTTTTGATATCAATCTTGGACTATTTTAAGGTCCTCCAGTTCTACTTGCTTAGTAAATCAGTGTATGACTAATACATTTAGGTGTTTGTAAAAACAGAGAAATTGTTAAAATATGAAACTTATTCATCTCATTGAAAATATGATTTTAAAAAATGGAGGCTGCCCAGGTGTTATGATATATTCTAGTTGTCCCAGTTACTCAGGCGGTTGAAGCTAGAGGATCATAAGCCAGCGTGGGGAATATAGTGAGAAACCTGTCTTGAAACATAAAAGCAAAGAAAAACAAAACAAAAAAAAACAAACAAAAAAAAAAAACAAGCAAACGGCAATGGAGGCTAACATGCGTCTTTGCAAAGCTCATTTGCTCTTGACGGTTGAAACACATGGCTCAGTTTCATATAGAGCAGCCAGGCACTAAATAAAGAAGCTGAAATCACTAAATTAAGAATGATTGCTGATGTTTAAGCAGGCTAGAGAGTCAAGACTAAGGAGAAAGATGTAAATATTGTAGTGGATCTTTACAGGCAGGCTTACAAAACCCTGTATCAGCTGAGAGAAGTCTATGAAACCAAACATTTCATCTTTGGGCATAAACACATTTTGAAGATTTCAAGTATCCTATATGGATGCAAACAAATTGATTTGGATTTGTTTGAGGATTATGTTTGCAGCAAGGCTAAATGGGCACTGGAGGAGGAAGGTAATTCCTAAGGCAATGCTTTCGAATAGAAATACCGGATCCTGTTTTAAAACACATGTAATGCACTGCACTTGTGGTCTTGTGATAATCACATTCATTCTAGCCTTGATTCTTTCCCTTCTGCTCTCGTTTTCTCCTAATCACACTGCCAAAGAATGAGAGGAACAGAGCCTATAACCTCCTCTCTTCACAGATGAGAAAATGGAGCTAAAATAAAATTTAAAATACAATAGGGCAATCCAGTGGGAAAATTCCCTAAGCAGTTAAGAATAATATGCCTCACACGGAGGACCTTGATTTCTGATTTCATTCGCTCTTTATGATCAGAGTAACTCTGCTGCGCTGGAGATGCATCTGAAATAGCAAGACAAGGGAATAAATAAGCAGAGAATATGCAATAGTCATATTTTTGCTTCAGTTCCTTGAGACCAAAACAGAGTGAAACTGCCAGAACTTGGATGCTGGGACATAGAAATGGCTGCCGCAGTCCTCACATCTGTCTGACGACTAATGGGTGTCCCCTCCGTGGTGCTTTGCTTTGCAATGGGCATAATAATAATTACCTAACCCACTCTAGAGGGCTTGCAAAGGTCAGCTGAAACAACAGGTCAGAAGGGCCGTGTCATTTCCAAGTCGCTAAAATTCTGTATGCATATACAGCGTGACATCATGTACGATTTAGCATTGCCTTAGCTCAGACTATACCAACTGCTACCCCAGTAAAGTTTTGGGGAGCAGCCAATTGATAAACTTGGCAACTCTACGATTTCAAAAAAAAAAAAAAAAAAAAAAAATCAAAAATATAAGCCACCAAAATGAATAAAAGAAACAAGTTCTGTCTGAAAAAAAAGCTACAGTAAAGTGAGACAGAAAAGGCTGCCTCATGCCTCAGGACGGATCCTCAGAGCCTGCCAAATGACAGGGAAGAGGCACTAATACAACTGGAGTCCTGGCTCACAAAGGAGTTAAAAATGAACCGGCACCTGCTTAAAATCAATATGAAATTCTATAGGCAGCCTTTACAAAGAAATCAAGGGAGGCATAATATGATCTCGGAGGCTCACTCTCGGGAAGACAGGATCGTTCCCATGTGCAGCTCCAGCTAAGTGCAGAAGGCAGGTCCTCCCGACAGCCCCACTACAATGGAATTACCGCAATCAGGCCGTGTGGTCGGGAGGGCATGGGTGAGCCTGATGAGGTTATCCGGAGCCAGGCTATGCAAATGGATGAACAGGAAAGAAGAGCATGTTCACAAAGTGTATACCATTAACAGTGTACTTTCAAAGACTAGAGCCGATGTTTCCTGGTGCTCTCAAGAGCCTACCAGATATGCATCACCAATTAGACAAGAGCAGGACAAAGCTTCCTTCAGGGAGATTCGGTGATGGCCCAGGCTGTCCTCTGTGTCTGACTTCAATACACTGCAGCTAATTGTCACCATTCCATAAAGATACAGAAAACAGAGTATAGAGGACCAGGGTGAGAAAATGTGTACCTCACCAAGCAGCTTGCTTCCGTGTATTTAAAAAAAAAAAAAAAAAGAGAGAGAGATTCAAGGTAAATCAGAGACTATTTGAGAACTGAACACTTTCCTGTTTCCATAAGCCCCAATCAGAGATGCCTTTCTTAGAAGCCTTTCAATTATTGAAGTTTCTGCTTTGGACAAAGGTTTTCAAACACGGATAATTAGTGATGCCAGGGACCCCACAGAGTGCTCCCGCTCAGACTCCTCAGTTCAGAGCTGGGGAAACTGAGGCCCCCTGCCACAAGGAGTCAGAGTTAGCATTGGAGCTCGGCCAAGAACCCATAGTTTCAGTTTCCTTGACTATAACCCAAACGTTTCTTCCTCTTCTTGCTTCCTGTCCAGAATGAAAATATTTCTAGACTCCACAAAGCACCAAACGATGGCCTCAAACAGCTTTTTTAGTAATTAAGACAATTTCTAGGTGCTTGCAAAAATTATCAACCAGAACCATATACCCGGCACATTCTGTTATAATTAATTTTTGGCTTGTTTGTTTGAGGAAGCAGGACAGAAATGTTTTCAGATGAAAACTTAGCTCAAGAGGTGAAGAATTCTAACTTCATTCTTGTAGTGGTCTAAGTGTCATTTTCCTCCTCGAAAATGTATGCCCTTGTTAAATTTCCAAAGGCTTCCGTAATTATTCTTTTCAAAATGTCTTTGGGTGTCTAAAGCTAGATTGCAATCATTTGCATGTTCAGGTGGGTTTTGTCAATGTGGATACTGAGGCATCCTGAGAGAAGTATCCCTGGCAGATGACTGGATTTAAAATGTGCTTTCTTTCTTTACTGATAGCTACCCAAAGGGAATGACATCATAGGAGAAAATGTAAGAGCCTCCACTTTGGTCGGCTACATTTATAATAGCTATGGTCAGGCTCTGTATTTCTTTATTTTTTAAGATTTTTGTTTATTTTATTTTTGTATTTGAGAGCAATAGAAAGACAGAGAGAGAGAGAGAGAGAGAGAGAGAGAGAGAGAGAGAGAGAATGGGTGCACCAGGGCATCTAGCCACTGCAAATAAACTCCAGGTGCATGTGCCACCTTGTGCATCTGGCTTACGTGGATACTGGGCCTCGAACCACAATCCTTAGGCTTCACCGGCAAGTGTTTAACCGCTAAGCCACCTCTCCAGCCCTGACTCTGTATTTCTGATACCCACTTACTTCTAGAAAAAGAAGGGAGGAGAGTAGTCAATCTAATACTCTGTCTCTGAGCCTGGTGCAGAGCAGCTGTTTGTCCTTACTTCTGACGTATCTTCTTCGTGTGATAGTTTAGGCCTTTATGTACAGAGAAATGGGAAAGACGATTGTGGAAAGGAGAGACCACATACAAATTAGAACCCGTGAGCACAGAGAAGTTCATAGTGGAAGCAAACCATTTGGGAAGATAAAAGTCCTAATGAGTAAAATGTTCTCCACACTAGATATTCCAGATTCCCTTAATGGAAGGTTGCCCGTCCTCTTCTCCCTCCCTTCTCCAGTGCATTGCCATCTCATTTCTATCAGCGCCACAGCCTTTGAATGTGGCCTCTCTACTATTTTGGACATGATATAATGCATCAGCCGGATAAACCCAAAAGTCAACTCAGCTTAAATATAAAAGCAAACATGATTCTTTTTTAATATGGTGCCCAAACTAAAGAACACATTTCTTTTATGACTTTATTCTCAAGGCTGTTTACATCACCTGACAATATTCGTGATAGATGACTTAGGAGGGGTGAGCTATTTTTCCCTCCATTTTTTAATTGCACTTTCACTTTTTTTTTTTTTTTTGTAAAGATGATTCTGATAAGTGTTCTTCTTCTTCTTCTTCTTCTTTTTTTTTTTTTTTTTTTTTTGAATGTTGGGAAGCTAGGAGATTAATCTAGCCCAGCAGAGGAGCTAAAGTGGCAAAAATTGATTAAGGCATTAAAATACCTACAGTATGTCTAGAAAATATGACCTGTCTCGAAATGGTCCCAGTAAATCACAACCAAACTCAAAGGCAGCAGAGTTAAAGATGAGCTTCATCGAGCAACAGAAAAGTTTCCGGGATAGAGGATTTTTCAAAGTGCCATTTTATTTTTATACACTGTGCAATCACAGAGAAATATTTACACAGCTCCACACGATCTGCTCTGTCCAGGATTCTTGGAAAGAAGGTTAGTTCTAAGGTACATGGAATATTTATGTGTTTGTGTATTCGTGTGTGTTTGTGTTTGTGTGTGTGTGTGTGTGTGTGTGTGTGTGTGTGTGTGTGTGCGAGAGTGTGGTGGTTAGAGAACAACTTTTCATATCATTTTTCATCGTTCACCTCATTGGAAGGAGGGTCTTTCTCTCTCTCTCTCTCTCTCCCCCCACTCTTGTTTTCACTGTGGTTGACTGCTGGACTCACCCTGAGCTTCCAAACTATTACTCTGTCTCTGCCTCCCATCTCACCATCAGTGCACAGGAGGTACAGAAGCCAGTCACAACTTCTGGCTTTTCATGTGGGGGCTGAACTCAGGCACTGAGGCTTGAACAGTAAGTGTTTTATCCACAGATCCTTCTCCTCAGCCCCGAGTAATATTTTTAATATCCATATGACCATGTAGATATTGGGCACACACACATATTCACACAATCATGCATGTTATAATAGGACTTGATGTTATAAATTCTTCTAAGTCCACTGTCAACAAATCCTCCACCTTGCCTGAAACTCCCCAACTTTGTATTTCTTTTCTCAGGCAAATAATGTTAAGTGAAAATAGTGATAAACTATTTTGGAGGAAAGGGGCCAACCAGTTTTTTGTTTTATATTTGGCATATTGATCATATTTGTTTATGTTATATCAGGAAGCAAATGAAAGTTTGAAGGCAAGAAGAGCTTTTAAAAATTTTTTTGGAATATTTTATTTATTGATTTATTTGAGAAAGAAAGGCAGAGACAAAGAATGGGCACACCAGGGCCTCCAGCCACTACAAATGAACTCTGGACACATGCGCCCCCTTGTGCATCTGGCTTATATGGGTCCTGGGGAATTGAACCAGGATCCTTTGGCTTTGCAGACAAATGTCTTAACCACTAAGCCATCTCTCCAGCCCTGGCAAGAAGAGTCTGAATGGGGTTTTTCTTCATGAGGTAAACAGGTCATGTATGATGTCACCATGGTGGCCCAATGAGAGAGCAAAAACATTGTGACCATTCAGGAAATTTCAAAGTGGGTCCAGGCCACCTAAAAATAGAATCAAAATCAGAGTATTCTTGCTCAGGCTGAGATTTCTCAAGTTTCTTTTTTTAACCCTTCCTTAGTCTCTTGTGAATCTTTTTTTTTTAAATTATAACTATTAAGCAGAAACTGTGTATGGGCACATTATGATGATATTGAACTCTTCACATATTTGCATGTCATCCTGGCACAGGGGCCATGCCAGTCTTCTCTGCATTCGTCCAGTTGGAGGATGTGTGCTGCCAAAGCGGCCCTGAACCTTCGCTATATCTCCACGGAACTCGCCTGTGTGTCTTCAGTCCCCCAGCTGACTCTCCTCGGTGCCACTCTGAGCAAGTGAACTCACCAATTACTCTCTCCAGAAAAGACCAACCTTCGCAAGAATCCCACCTCCAAACCCACGTCTCGCCCACAGCAGGGGACTTCCCACTGGGTCCTTGAAGGATGGGACCCCACCCATCCCTCCCTCTCAGAAGTCTGGCCTTGTGGGTCTCCATGGAGTGTGGTCAAAAAAAAAAAATCACGTGTTTGTATTTAATCCCTGATGGCCTTTTTTTTTTTTTTTAATGCCATCTTACTTTTTCTCTCTTCTTTCACTGGTAGATTTCTAAGTAACTCTCTGCTGCGTCTATTTCCCACCCACCTTTTTCAATTCTGGCTCTGTGGTCTGCCTTCTCCACTCACTAGCCCTAGAAAATTAAACAATATTTTTTTATTCCCAAGCCAATTTTATTAAATAGTTAATAATTGGGTCTGTATGAGTAAATTTCTTTTTAAAATTTTTTAAAAATTTATTTTAATTTTACATTCATGTTGGTGCCAGTAAATTTCTTCATCGTAGGAAGACGCCACCATTTTCCTACCATGATTCTTCGCTTGCTTAACACTGGCCCTCTGGGGACATTTCCATGGGGTGGTGAGTGCAGAGGAGTCACTCTGCTGAAAAGCATGGGGCTTTCAATCCAAGGCCGGAAGTATCCTACTATAGTGCAGAGGATTCAAAGCATCCTGTTTGAACTATCCTCCAGAAGTTTCTCCACTAATGACATGTCCACAGAGCTATGCTGATCCAAACGCACCCCAAACTCTTTGTTTCCAGGGTTTCAGAGAAAAGACTAGTCATCCTTTCTTGTGACACCATTTGTCAAGAAACCGGAAATGCCACGGCCAAGCAGGTGGAATATTCCCTCAGTGTCAGAGGGGAAAGGCAGCAAATGCTCTCACATAATGTAGTTTTAAACGCGGATGATAGAGGGCTGCAGAGGGGAACTGAGCTTCAAAACAACTGACCAATCGTCATTGAGACGCACAGCTGCTCCTGTCTGAAAAACAGCTTCAGCAGGAGACTGCGCAGAGTCACACATAGACCTGAATGACCTCACAACTTACTTCCAGAGACTCTGTCGTCACGGGATCTCTCTGTAACAGGTACAGATGCAAGAAACAGTCCAGACAGAGGCAGGGAGTCAACAAACTCCTGGCAAAGGCTGTCAAGAGCCAACGGTTTGCTTTGTCACTTACTCAGATTGTCTGGCAGGGGAGGCATTGTAACTATCCCTGCTGCCCAGACTTTCCTCTTCTCCAGGGATAGTTTGAGGAGGTAAAATATGTGTACGCTGGTCAATTAACCAAACAGGAATTATTTATATTCCAAACGACATACATCAGGCCTCACTGCATCAACTTGAAAGCTTCTCGTGAACTTTCTTCACGTTCAACTACAGGTCTAAGCTGTTCGACTCGGCTCCTGGGTGACAGCAGGCGGGCTTCGGGGACAAGGGACCGGCTGCTCATGCAAGCACCTTGTTGCCTCACTAAGGAATACCGGAGAGCAACCAAGACTATTATTTCAGAAATTTGCTCCTTCATCAACCCTCGCTTTTCTTAGTAAGTCTATGCGCGAACCAAAACAGGAGTAAATTCCCATTCTCTTAATTTTCCTGAGAAACTTTCATTGCAATGTCCTCATTGTAATTAAAATAGCTAACAATAAGGCCAGGCGTGGTGGCGCATGTCTTTAATCCCAGCACTCGGGGCAGAGGTAGGAGGATCACAGTGAGTTCGAGGCCAGCCTGAGACTACACAATGAATTCCAGGTGAGCCTGGGCCAGAGTGAGACCCTACTTTGAAAAACCAAAAACCAAAACAAACAAACAAACAAAAAAATAGCAGGTTAAATTTTCCTTTCAATATATCTGACCAAAATACGTTCTGTATAGTTCCCCTTAAACTTTTCAATACGCAGCCCAATAATCCATTTTTACCAACTGCAGGAAGTGCTGAAGTGCTTTTTGGTGGTGGAAAATATAAAAGTAAGACTGCCATGCACTGGTAATAATGCAGAGTACCGTGTCACATGATCAAAGAACTGATGACATGATCCCCTTTTGAACTTGGGCCACATGTTTATGCATGGTCGAAACATATTCTCCCATTAATGATGAATTCAAGTCACATGACTTTTCTTCCTCATCTTTATATATTTTATCACCTCAGTCATTAAGTTCCATGGTTTTGTTGTACGCGCTCGTGAATTTTTCAAGAGCATGCTCCTCTTAGCTAGACAGTACTTTTGTTTGAACATGTTTTGCCAAACTGGCCTTTCACTAGTCTAGTTCAAAGAGCTAAAGTGACTGATTTTTGAGAATCAACTAAGGTCAAATATCTTATTTTAGGCAATAAGATCATCTTAAATGTGTATGTTGTGAGATGTTATTTTGTCTAATTGTATTTCTTAATCGCCTTAATGCAGAAGGGTGAGAGCTCAAACTGCAGACCAAATAGTCTATAAAATGATAAAATTATCACTTACAAATCCCCTCAAACTGCCCTCATTTTTTTTATGGGAACAGAGAGTGACTTTCCTTCTTCCCAGGAGAGGATTCCAGTAAGGATGTGGGAGGAAGTAGCCAAAGCTTCTTTAATGGCACTTCTCAGAACCGGTCTCCTCTAAAAATAACCGAATTATTTTATTATGCTTAGAGCTTCATACAGTGTTTCCTGGTGTGCTTTCTAATGGAAATGTCTTGATTTTTAAAAGCAGTTTTCTGTACTTCTTCTCCAATACCTTTTAGGTCAAAGGATACAGTAAGATGTCATACAAATGAGCCCTGTGTTGTTTGAACTTTGTCAGAAGCAAATTCTGAGAAATTTGTGTTCCTTGAAAATGCTTAATAAAGGCCGGGCTTGGTGGCGCACGCCTTTAATCCCAGCACTTGGGAGGCAGAGGTAGGAGGATCGCTGTGAGTTGGAGGCCACCCTGAGAATACATAGTGAATTCCAGGTCAGCCTGGACTAGAGTAAGACCCTACCTTGAAAAACAAAACAAAAAAAGAAAAGAAAAGAAAACGCTTAATACTAAACTTGCGGTTAACAAATGTAAAGAGATTGATGCTTGTTTTCACGGATGAGGCTCACGTCTCCAGAACACAGTCTCGGTCGCCTAATAGTCAACTTACGATGGCAAGGCCAGGTCTGCTTGATTAAAGTAAGATCGACTGTCCCCTTAGAGCATGCATATTCTAACAACTTAAATGTTGGGCAATTTGGTTTTTACCTTTATGTATTTTGGTCTTGCCCCGCATTTTTAGAAGATTTTGTTTGTGTATTTTTTTGTACAGAAGGATGAAATTGAAAGAACACTGCAAGGAAGAAGCCTTTGAAGTACATTGAAGAAGCCTGACCATGACCCAAGGGAATATATTTTCCCTCTTTCCAGAACCGTTAAAAAACCTTATTGGAACAGGTGTTTCTGACCAGTCAGGGTGGGTTGACACATTTCCCTTACCAGGCATACTAATCAATGTCTTCACATTATCCATTTCTGGGAAAAAATTGATTTATTCCCTCCTGTTCATGAAGACCATCACATAACCTAAGCGATAATATTTCCTGAGGGCGCCACTCTTTTTTGCCATGTAGATGCCAAGTTCAGAAGTTGGCAAAGAATATGATGACAGGGGAAGTGATATCTGTTTTTTTTTTTTTCTGTGATATCTGGTTGTATTTCGAGTCTTTGTCTCTGAGAGGGCATGGGAACTGCAGTATCTTGGGTCATTGTACAACACAACTCTTAGTGTTGGTGACAAAGCTCTGGACTGGGGGTGCTGAACGGGCGTCACATCATCAGAGCTGTGCCCTCTCTAACCACCCTCAACCTCCATGTCCTCAGCCCTGTGCCCCCACCACCTCCACCCCTACTTCCCCATCACACATGACTTCAGCTGTATCTTGTAAGGAATCATTTCGTTTTGGCTTCTTTTAGAGCCGAAAAGCTTCCACGTCTTAGGAATCTCTACAAACAGCCAGCTTTATTAAAAACACATTAGGGTAAAATTTGTGAAAGTTAAGCAATTCACTGGTGAGTGATTTTTTTTTTTTTTTTTGTAACATCCATTTTGTGATTTTGCTTAGAAATTATGCCTGCAGTCCTAGTTTCCTCCATACCAAAGAGGCCTCCTGGTTTAGAATGTAAAGAGGTAAAGTTCCATCAGGGTCTTCATACAAGAGAGTTTATATTGAGACACCTGGAAATAGTGCTTTGTCGTGACTTGGCTTTATTGTTCTGTTTTGTTTTGTTTTGTTTTGTTTTGAGATTTTGTTTCTCTCCTTCTACTTGTTTTGCTTCTGCCACCAAGTTGCCTGCACTCTAAATCATCGTAGCACAGAGGTTGAGAGGGGAAAAAAAAAATACAAGAAAGCTTAGTGAGTGGAAATTGCCCAAATGCTTCGCTAGAGGCTCTGCTGGCAATGACAAGAAGATACAAACCAATTGTTTATTTTTTTCCTGCCTCCAGCAGTATTTTAAGCTTACCACATATCTTTTTTTTCCAACATGGATATGATTTTTCCCCTGATAAAAAAAAATATATATATATATATGCTAAGAAGAAGAATGTCTGCAATTAACTCAAATAAAAGAACCAACTACAGCTTGTGCTCCACGGCGCAATAAAGGCAGAAGGGCTCTTTGTGAAGAGACATCGCTCCAGGAAAATTTCTTTCTCTAACCATGATGCATTTGCTTCTGTTCTGCATTGTGAACCTCTCCGAAAATAGAAACTTTATGTTTAATTGATTTATTTGTAATGAATCTGGCTCGGGGTAAAGACTTTCTGTAGCTGATTGATTACGGAAACAAGCTGAAGATTTCATACCACAACAAACCTTTTTGTACTAATAAACAGTGGGGCAATAAAGCTCTGAGGCATGGTGTTTCCCTTCACATTAAAGTGAGGATTTGCAACTTAAGTATGTGAGGGACATAGTTTATGTGCTCCCAAGAAGCAGACATAATGAACTATTTCTTTTAATGGCAGATTATCCCTGTTTCTATTTCCTGGAGTGAAGACCTGGCAAATTGATGTATCTGTCCGCTGAGGTTTTCAGAGAGGCATTATGGCATTTTAAAATATTAATATGAGAGCACATTTAGCTGAAAGTAGCTAGTCTAGGAGTCTCTTGTGGCTGCAGTGAGGGTCACCAGAGACCTCCTGTCTCTCACGGCAAATGATTTACTCTAAGTGTATCATTAAGATACACTTTTTGGGAATTTATGATGGTGCTTTTCCACAAAGTTATACCTTTTCCATAAAAATTTAAGTATTTTTATGCTATTCTCCTTCACTCTTCTGCCTTAAAAACCTGGTCAGTGTCATGGGCAAATTGTAAGTGCCACCTCCTTCACAGCCGCTGTGGGTTTGGGCTGAACACTGATTAACTAGGACTGGATGTCACATCTTGTTACAACTTCGCAGAGCAGAAGACCGTCCTGTGAGACCTGAAAAGAGCAGCGCTTTTTCCTCCAATGGGAAAGGGGAGACGGGGTGAAGTCGATCTGGACCCAGCGCATGAATCGGATGGTAGTTATCAAAAAGCAACAACAAAAATACAGTAATCAAATAATTGCCAAGGAAACTACTCGGAGATCTTCCTGAGAGTATGCATTCAAAAAGAAAAGGCACCATATACTTTTGAGATTTTTCTTTCAAATAATTATGCGGGAGCTTTTGTTTAACGCCTAGATTTTTTTTTTAAGATTTTAAGGAATCAGGAGGAGTCTGAGACTATCTGAAATAGAGAGAGAAAAGAAACCCCTGGGCTCTCTGAGCTTGTTTGTTGCTCCCAGTGACCACTGGGTGGAAAGGCCTTGAAATAGCTCTTGATAACAAATGTCACTTTGCCTCTATAGAAACGCCAGTAAGAGTTGTAGTCTCTTGGAGAGTTTAGTCATTCTTTAAATACGCTTTTCTAGTAATACTACACATCATGCAAATGTGTTCTTTATCGGTGTGTTTCAGTGGTAGCATGAGTCCACAAGTATGTTTCTGTCCCCACTCTCAACTTGAACTTGGAGTTTCCACTTGAGCAGAGCAAAGGTTCTGGTCGCCTGCTCCTCTCACCACTGGGATATCGGAAAGACATCTACAACAGAAAAATCTGCGGTGGCTTTATTTTTAAATTCTCAATGTCTAAAGACATGAGTTCATATAAAGACTACATCCAAAAACAGAAATCATTTTGTAATGAAGAGTCCAACTTACTGTCAAAGACTTTTTTATTATGTTTTATTTCTGATGCCAGAGGACAAACCATTTAATTAATTTATTGAGATTAGACATCTATTGTCAATTGGAATGAAGATAATGCAGCAGTAAACACGAAACTCTTGAAATGTGACTCAGCAGGATTCCATGTGCCAGGGTAATCATTTTAATAATAACGTAATGAGCCAGAGAACACAACGTGGAATGATTCTTCAAGCAACATTTCTTAATATAGTCTGTACAGTTTTACTCACAATGTCTCTAAATGTTATATTCAAAGGAGCATTGCAAATTTTCTTGAACAAATTATAATTACTGTATGTGCATTTTGAAAATGTATTTTAACTTAATTGAATCTTATAAAATGACACAACTCTGACTTCTCCAATTGGAAACTTAAAAATTCCAGTTGACTCTTCCTACAGGAAATATACAAATTCCATCAGTAAAAAAAAAAAAAAATGTAGGACTAAAGAGGGATTATAATTTGGATAACCTTTCATTTACCCAGGAAATGGCTTTCTCTTAAACATGGGTATATTGTAGCAGCAGAAGTTGTATTTTTAAAGATGGATTGTTAAATATAAACTAACTTGCATGCATTACTGAAATGAATCGTATTTAAATTTTTAATTAAAGCTAATATTATCTTTGGAGAACAAAGATTTATATTTCAGAATCCAACCACTGGTGCCCAGCATTCCTTGCTGTTCATAGAGATGTCAGCCTCCACTCCTCTGCCCAGATTTTATTATTTTCTGTCTAGACTAGATTCACCCAATGCTTTATTGATTTTTTAAAAAAACATCATTTTGTATTTATGTCTTAATTTTTATCTGAAGAACTCAAAGCTTCACAGACATTACCTCATTCAAATGTCCACACAATACATCTCTGAGGTAAAGAGGAGACATGCATTATAAATGATGATGGTGATGATATTAATACTAACACAGTGCCTTTTCCCCTCAGGGAAATTTTTGAGATATATATATATATATGTATATATAAAATATATAGGTGATTGATATGTACATAGATAATAGAGAGATGATAGATAATTGATAGATAATATGTAGATGACAGATAGATAGATAGATAGATATACATTAAAAGCAAGAATTTATTTTATTTTTATTTATTTGAGATACAGAAAGAGAGAGAGAGAAAGAATGGGCGTGCCAGGGCCTCCAGCCACTGCAAACGAACTCCAGATGCATGCTCCCCCTTATGCATCTGGCTTACGTGGATCTGGGAGAATCGAACCGGGATCCTTTGGCTTTGCAGGCAAATGCCTTAACTGCTAAGCCATCTCTCCAGCCACTAGAAGCAAGAATTATTGACACTAAAATGAATGTGAATTATCGGGAGCACCGATAATGGCGGGTACTCCGTTGACTTTATCTTTCTAAATTTTTGTAAACACCTTTCTTGATATCTCCTTAAATTTCTCCCCATGGCAATCACTTACATGCTTCTTTTCCTTTTCCTCTGGTTTGCTCCCTCCGGCATCTCTTTTTCCCATCCCTACTGCATCATTTTTGGGGTCAGAGAACGAAAGTGAGTCGTGCCTACCAGGTCTTGCCTAGGCCTTTGTGTTTGTGAACTCATTGAACGTTCTGTGCATCAGGTTTCTTATATCACAATGGAAATGTCACAGCTGCACTGGTTGGTTGCTAGTAAGAGAGTTTTGGTGACAGAATAAGGCAGTGTTTGAAAAAGCCAGCTGCCAGCTAAAAGAGTTCCTCCAAAGCTGTGTGACATTTATGATGTCACCAAACACCAGAAAGTCTTGCTCCTCCAGACAAGCCTGTAATGAATCCCAAGCCCATCACTCACATTGTCACAATTTACATGCTAAGTTGAATTGAATGAACTTACAGTATTTTCAAAGTATTTTCATAGCAGATGGACTTTAGAAGGATAGTATGGGAAACACTTATGATAATACAAAATATACACATCTGTATTTACAATTGTGGTTATTATCACTATAGTTACTGATTGTGCTCATTAACCTGATTCTTATTTTTCCCGAAACCCTGCAAACATATTCAGCCAGGAGGGAAGTCATGTCAAGTTGGATGTGGAGGTACATGCTTGTGGTCTAACATCTGGGAAGTGGAGGCAACAGGATTTTGAGTTTGGTATCAACCTGCGCTACATAGTGAGTTTCAAGTTAGCCTGAGCAATAAAGCAAGACCCTGTTAACAAAACAGAATAGCATTTCTGGTTTGTATTTCATGACCAACATAAAGTTTGGTCAGAATTTACTAAAAAGGAGGCTGCGGAGATTGCTCAGTGGTTAAAAGCATGGCCCTACAATGTTCCCCACCCCCAATACACACAAGGAAATAGATCAATTGAAAGTTTAAGGGGCTGTTAAGAGCATTTGCTTGCAAAGCCTGCTAGCCTGAGTTCAATTCACCAACACCCACATAAAGTCCCATAGGCATTCATTTGCAGTAGGAAGAGAGCCAGGCAGGCACGTGGGGTTGTGAGTGCATGTGTGCAGGCATACACATACATATACACACACAAATATTTTCAGAAATTACTAATAAAAAGGCAAAGTTCAGGAAGACTTGAAAGAATTTTCTTTAACATCATTCATCTTTTTAATATTTTATTTATTGATTGATTTGAGAGAGAGAATGGGCACACCTGGGCCTCCAGCCACTGCAAAAAAACTCCAAATGCATGCACCCCCATCCCCATGTACATCTGGTTTATGTGGGTCCTGGGGACTCGAATCTGGGTCCTTAGGCTTCACAGGCAAGTGTCTTAACTGCTAAGCCATCTCTCCAGGCCCATTAATCTTTTAATAGGAAATTAAAGTAAATTAAAACCATCAGAAAGGAAAAAATATATCTTTAAATTGATGTTCTTCTTTGACTGCTTAGGCAACTCACGAAAGCCTTATGTAATCAGGTGTAATAGTAAACTGGAAAGGAGTTTTCATGGTAGTATTTTCCTCAAGTCATTGTATTCATGTGGCCTACTGAGAAGCTGGATGAGAAGCCCTCTCCTGAGTGTGGTGGGCTTCTGTGTTGTTCTAAGAGCATATCTGCCACTTCTGGAAACATGGAAGTGCCCACTACAGCTTGGCTTTCTCTGTGACTACTCTCCTGAGTGTGGTGGGCTTCTGTGTTGTTCTAAGAGCATATCTGCCACTTCTGGAAACATGGAAGTGCCCACTACAGCTTGGCTTTCTCTGTGACTACTCATGGGTATTTCACTTCTGTTTCATAAGCTATATCTACTTACTGGGTACACGAATTATCTAAGCTTCCCCACAGTTTCCTTTTATTCTTTTTACATATACATACACACACACATAATTTTTGGAACGAAATCTCCCTTTTTTAAAATTTGAGAGAGACAGAGAGAGAGAGGGAAAGGGAGACAGATAGAGAATGGGTGCACCAGAGGCCTATCAGCCACTGTGAATGAACTCCAGACGCCTGCCCCCTTGTGGGCAAGTGCAGCATTGCACCCTTGTGTTACTTTTTGTGTCTGGCTAAATGTGGGACCTGGAGATTCGAACAGGCATTCTTAGGCTTGTCAGGAAGGCACCTTCACCGCTAAGCCATCTCTCCAGCCTGGAAACAAAAGTTTCACTTATGCCTATGTCTTTCAGCTATCTATAAAACTATTCTTCTTCCTTTAAAGTTTAAAATGCCCAAATATAATGGTGTCATGTTTGTAAGGAACCATAAAATAACTTCAAATGAGGTTTTAAAGAATAGATAGAAACAGCTTCCTAGTACACTTTTAATCATTGATATACTGTATACTTGAAAGATTTTTTTAACATTTCAGTGAGTGAAAAATTATTAAGTTGTCTTATTTTCCCACAAGTTCAAACTTTTAAAAACATTTGGCCTTTAAGTAATGTTTTAAAAGCAGATGAGTTGGAGAAGCTAAAAACTGAAATAAAATTGAAAGTGCTGAAACTAAATAAAAAAGTAAAAGTAATCTTAACTTTTATTTTCACCCATTATTTTTTTTCGGGTCTGTTGCTAGAAGGAATATACAAAATAGCTAGGATTTCAATGTCCCTTGCAATGATTCTTGACCTACTAAGCCAAAGGTTGCCTGCACAGCCCTACTGAGGGATTAGGAAATTTCTGTGTTTACACTGAAACATCTAAATCTCTGGCCTGTTCTCTGGACCCCCGAATCTCCATGATTCATGTCCCTTTTAGAGAGCCATGTAAAAGTAAAACACAAGAAGCAATTACAGTCGTTATTGGTAAATGGGTTCTTATGAATTATACCTGAACTTCCTGGAATTAAATTGTTAAACAGGAATGATTTAAGACAATTCCCAAATCAAATAAAACAAATGGTGGGTTTCATGTGTTCAATTGCTTATCAAGCTGCCCCACCTAATAGCTACTAGTCTGGGTTCAAGTCAGAAGACCTGTTTGAGTTGGTTTTCACTCATTTAACAGGCTGCCTCCCATAAAGAAAAAAACATGTTAGTACATTTTCTATTTCGTTGAAAGGGAACTAATGTTATCTAAAAGAAACCCTATCCATGTGGACCTGCCATTTTACCTTCCCAAGGAACATCAGAGACGAATGTGTAAGTAGACACAAATACCCACTCCCCTCCGTTCATAAAAAAGAGATCTGGGGAGGGTGTGGCCATGCATCCACAGATCAAAGAAGAATTGACATTTAGAGCTTATTACTAAATCTTATGGTTGGTGAAGAGCAATTTTTAGCCTCAATGACTTCAGACACTAATTCCAGAATAATTACTAAATGGATCAGAACCCTTAGAAGTACCGAGTGGCTGGAGAGTAAACACGGAAGGAACAGTGGCCGTACCTGAGTAATATATTCATCAGAGTTCTAAAATACATTGAAGGAAAGGGATCTTGTGACATTAATTCTCCAGAAATTACCCTTGGGCCAGATGGCTTGAGAACACGGTAACTCTGGTCACTTTTTACTGTTTATTTTAACAAAAGGACAGGCTTACATTAGCATAGGACAAAGTAAATATTGATTTCAGAACCTCGAGCGTACAGTAAAACATCAACCTTTTAAACCCTTTTAAAGAAATCCAGTCATAAATAAAGTTCATCCCCATGATATTGACTTCTTCGGGAAAACAATTGATACATAATTCATCCGCAAAGTATCATCACATTATCTTTACCGATCGCCCGCCCAGAGTCCTAGTCATGCCAGCATTATGGCATTTGCCCACCCCTCTAAAAGGGTGTATTGTACCATATACTGCAACCCTGTTTTATTTATGGCACAATCTATAAGGGCAACTTTTAATAGTGCCACATGCGCTGAGTGCTAAAAGACAGAGATGACAAATGTTCGTATTATTCTAACCATGATAAAAATAGAATCAATAATGGCTCTTTTGGAATCGGGAGAAGGAACATTCAACTATTCCAGGTCATGTCTTCTTCATTTATCTCCTATATTTCTGTACCCAAATAAAACAGAGTCAGGCTAAGAATATCTGATGTACTACAGCCCCAAATACCGACTGTCATCTGATTAATCTTTATTCAAGTGGACAACATATACCACAGTGCTAGCAGAGGCCAATAGTTAAGTCTATTAAAATTCACTCCATACTTTTCTGAGGGCCTCCTGGGCTTGTAGGGTAATCTTCTAGGGCCCAGAAGATTTCAGACAAATAAGATATGATCATGGTCATTGTTGCTAGAACTTGCAGCCAAATTGTTCGAGAAGAATAAACAAACTAACACTTTGTAATAGGTAGACTCATTGTGTCCATTAACTTATCTTTTTATTTGCAATCAACAAACAATATTCAGTTACCAGGCATGGAGGGGCATGTCTAAAACCCTGGCACTGCTGAGGTTGAGGCAGGAGGATATAGTGTTCAAAGCCAACCTGAGTTAAATAAAGAGAGACTCTGCTTCAATTTAAAAAAGAAAAAGAAAAAGAAATGTATTCTACCATATCATTGCACGTATACTAGTGTCGTCTTTGGCCCAATTTTTCACCAAGTCGCATGTGGACTGTTGGAACACCCTGTTTTAGGACGTGGTATATTTGATACAAAGTTGTGGGCTCCTCCGAGACAAATGGCCAGAAATGTAGTCCAGCATTTCAGCAGTTTGTCACTTTTCTGGACCACCCAAGACATGGACTGAATAAAATGAGAGCCTGCAGCGGTGAGCAGGTACTGTGCTTCCCTCTTCACAGAGTGAGGAACAAGTTATACTTCCTTTAATCTAGAAGGGATATTCAGGCTTGAGGATACATATGTGTAACGTCATCAACTGGTAGGGCAAGGTCAGGGATTCACTGTGGTTCAAGTCAAGCCTGGGTGCATGGTGAGTTAAAGGCCAGACCCCCTCAGACTATATTATGGAAAAATAGTTAACCTACCTGTAGGTCATGATCGTGATTATATATATATATGGCTTTCTATCTATCCATCCATATGCTTGTCCCTCAGGAACAAGTAGTCGCTGAAGCTTCATAGATGCCAATATAAGGCCACTAACTAAAAGGCTGAAATTCTACGTACCAAGGACATTTTTATCATTTTATAACTACATATTATTGTGCTCACAACAGGCCTTCGTGCTCCCTATAAAGTAAAGTATTTTCATAAGACTGCATTTCTTGGAAGGCTTGTCCTTCACACCTCAGTAGGAGCTTACAATGAAAATTTTATGACACCGTTATTTACATAATCAAAAAAGGCGAAACGAAAAGGAATTGTCGGTCCAATGTGAGGACACTCTCAGCAATTTACCATTTGGAAGGAATTATTTTATAAGGACATAAGCCTAGCTGAAAGTAGAAATGAGTAATGATGTTTAAAGTAACCTTAACATTCTGAAGAGAAATTAGAGAAATAGAAACGGAATCATAGTGATATCACTTCAAAAATAGCTTTCAAAGATTCACAGCCTTCCTGTATTCCTACAAGGCTATCACTGGGAAATGGTCTAATAAGAAAATAAATTTCTGCTTAAGCTACTATCTGCATTATGTAGACCATTTTAGTTTTCATTAGACATGTCCCTTGAGGGCTTCCTTTGGGCCAAGCTAGGTCTTGTCAGTGTCTTCTCTAAGAGGCCAGACCACCCAGCAACCCGTCATTGTGTTGATCACAATGAATGACGTTTTGGGAAAACCTTTGATCTTGTTTTATTTCCCAATGAGGATGAGAAATATCTATAACATGCCTTTAATAAGCTTTCACATTACATTAAATATTTTTTCCTAGAAAGCAATTAATCCATATTTACTTAGTCAAAATGAAGCAAAATAATACATATGAAATTTAATCTATAATTATTCAAATCAAGAAGCGTGATGGGCATCCTTGTTCAGTCTCAGAAGTCCAGCATCTCCCATCTACCCCATCTCTTCCTTTTTTGAAAATAAAGATGCCTCTCTCCTTTTGAAAGCTAATTACCTAGTGCTAGATCCTTTGGTAACTCCTGTCAATTATTCCCTCTGATTTCAGTATCTTTCAATTCTTCCTCTCATAAATCCTTACCTTAATCTCAGTCGTTCTTAAATGTCTTTTATTTTAAACAGAAAAGTCTTGAAACCTTTTTACCTCCAAATCATTCTTTATGTGCCTTTCTTCCCAGCACATCAGTCATGCTTGTTCCTGCCAATTGCTCAACTCCCATTCTCTTCCTGGTCACCTCATTTATCATCCTTCTCCCATCATGCCATGAAATCCATTGCTCCAAGTACTTTCCTAACAATATAACCTGGAGCACACCGGTGCATGGAAACTCTTTTTCCATCTTAGCCACTTTTGTCTTAGCTCCTCTGACATGACCGGAAGTCGTCTCCTGTACTCATGTCAGTTATTTTCAGTTAATGCTCAGAGGCTATAAGAAGCTTATTTATCCCCGATATAAAATTTACATTCTTCCACATGTCACTTGTCTAATCTCATCACCATCCCTGGCTGCTCTATCCAGCTGGTTCACTGGATGGTTTTCTTTTTTTGATGGCTTCCCCTATTATCGAAAGTACACTAGACCCTTAAATCTTCTCATAGGAACCCTGCAAGAAAAGGTTTGGGCTGGAGGGATGGCTTAGCAGTTAAGGTATTTGTCTGCAAAGCCAAAGGACCCAGGTTCAATTCTCCAGGACCCATGTTAGCCAGATGCACAAGGTGGCACATGCATCTGGAGTTTATTTGCAGTGCCTGGGACCCTGGCATGCCCATTCTCTCTGTCTGTCTGTCTGTCTGTCTCTCTCTCTCTCTCCCTCCCACTTTCTCTCTGTCAAATAAATAAATAAAAATATAAAAATATAAAAAAAAAAATAAAAGGTTCATGGGCTGTAACATTGCCATTTGGAAATGTAATAAGTGTCAAAACAGGAAACAAGGGACTCAGGCTTCTATGTCCTTGTCGACATTATTTAATGCTAAAGAAACAACATCAGGACACAGAGCATGAGGGGAGAAAGTCAGAGCCATCCACTGTGAAGGAGCTTCAAAATCAAGGAATAAACATTGAGATATGACCAAATAGCTACACGACAAGACGGCCCATACAAGGAGAATAACTCCCAGACCACGTTGTGCATGGGAGGTGCACTGTCTCGCCCAAGAGGGTGCAAAGAAAGAAACACAAAGGATTCCTCAAGGAAACGACTCTGGAGCCAAGGATTATGGGGTGAATAGACATGAGGTGCAAAAGAATACCAGCACACGAGGGCCATTCACGGTGTCCCTAACATGAAGAGTGACAACAGTGGTTCTGAACTCTGACCCCCATGTCTACATTGCCATCTCCCCAAACTCTCAGAAGACTTTTGAGGACAGGAGAGATGACTCAGAGGTTAAGCTTGCCTCCTGCACCAGCATGGATAACTTATCTCTGTTTCTTCTTTCATCTAAGGAGCTAGTAGGAGGCTGAGCAGGATTTGAGGACACAGACCCAAGTGGCTTTAATGCCAGGCCTTCCTAATCTCTCCCAATGTTGTTCATTTTTCACCTTCCCTTCATATTTTTTCTCACCAGTCCACCCCATAGCTGGCTTCAACATTTAAGTTGATAACGGTTTGCATCATTCTCAGCCTTCAATTCCCTCCCCTTTTCCCACCAGGATGACCGTTGGCTTTATTCTCATCTGGAAACTACTATGTGGAAAACCTGAGTCTCATCTTTTCCTCCTATCAGCACGTGACGATTTTCTCTTTGGCCACCAGGAGCAGAGCTGCTGAGACTGACCTCTTTACTGACCAGACCTTCTGCCACTTCGATTCCCCACAAATGCTAACTTGCTAGTGGAGCCTTGGTTTGCATTTTATCTCTGCGCTGTACGCTCCTCGCTCCCCACCCTGAGCCGCAATTCATTTCTGGCTTCAACTCTTTACTTTCCCTGTCTTGTTTAAAAAAACAAAATCCCACGTTCATGCTCCCCTCGGGCTCATCAGCACATCTGAAACTTCTTCTGCAGCTGTCCTGCCGATCCGCAAAACTGGGCAAATCTCACCCCGTGTTTCCTCCCCCCTTGTGATCCTACTGCCAAGGATTACCGCCTGAAGAAAGACAAGAAAGAACCATTTGGCTCAGCTACAAATTGGTGATATCTAATCTCTGCCTCCCCACAAACCCAGGACTTCTTTGATAGTCTTTGATTTATTGTAATTTCAGTCAAATTCTCGTCACTCTTCCAAGCTTCGTCCACTCCCTTGATACAATTAAGCCCGCTCTCTTCTGTGGTCATCAACAAATGACCTCACCACCACCCCCCCCCTCGCTTCCCTCCGATTTAGGCCCTCCAATATTCACTTTTTAAATTTTATTTTTATTGACAACTTTCATAATTATAGACAAATAAACCATGATAATTTCCTCCCCTTCCCCCTTTCCTCTTCACAAACCCACTTTCCATCATATCCCCTCCCCCTCTCAAACAGTTTCTCTTTTTATTTTGATGTCATCATCTTTTCCTCCTATTATGAGGGTTTGGTGTAGGTAGTGTCAGGCACTGTGAGGTCATGGATATTCAGGCCATTTTGTGTCTGAAAGATTCCATTCTAAGGAGTCCTACTCTTCCTTTGGCTCTTACATTCTTTCTGCCACCTCTTCCGCAATGGACCCTGAGCCTTGGAAGGTGTTTTACTGAGATGTTTCACTGCTGAGCACTCCTCTGTCACTTCTCAACACTATGGTGCCTTTAGAGTCATCCCAGAGGTTTTTGCCATCTGAAAAGAGAAGTTTCTCTAACCCAAAAATGAGAGTAGCATTAACATGAGTGTGAACATTAAGAGCAGTGTCTACTGGGCAGTTTGGTGAGCATAGCATACACATTTACCAGTATGCACTGCTGAAGCTATCTTCCTAAATGACCACTATCTGATCACTATCCTCTAAAGTCCAACTTTGGATCCCAGGAGGGTCCGGACACTCAGTGGGTCCCACCACGGATGGAAAAAAGAATACAGTTCATGTCCCTGACATGGGCAGGACACAAAGAACAATGGAAGAATCTTACAGTGATGAGCGCATCCCAGCTGCATGTCAGTGCGAGAATATCAAGGAATCAAAACTTCTGAGACCAGCGGCATGTGCAGTGAGAAGTCATGTGGTTGAACCTCATAGAAGACAGAGCAACAGGTTGAGACAGAATTTTTTAAAACCACTACTAGGGGCATGAATCTTGTATGACCATCCCACAATTAAATTTCATTTATATTCAAGTGGATCTGAACCTAATCTTTCTTTTTTATTATTTTTTTATTGACACCTTCTATACTTACATACAAAAAACATATGATATTTCCCTCCCTGCCCTTCCCCCCATTCCACTTTAGAACACCAATCTCCATCATATCCCCTCCCTCTCTCCATTAGTCTTTCTTTTAATTTGATGTCATCATCTTTTTCTTCTATTTTGAGGGTCTTGTGAAGGTATTGCTAGGCACTGCAAGGTCATGGATATCGAGGCCAATTTCTGTCTGGGCAGTTGCATTGTAGCAAGGTGTACTCAGCTTATTTCTGCACAGGAGAGCTAATCTCACCATGCAGAAGATGACTCTAATTTTACATCATCCTGCATGTGTGTCTCTCACTGTGCATTCACCTTTGTCAACACATTTTAATATTTGTCTCAAAAACTCTAAAAAAGAAAGAAAGAAACACATACCTCCCTCGCCACTTACTGCAACTACTAGCCACCCTTTCTTTCTTGAATGGGTATAAATTTTCAGTTATGAATAATTTCTAAAGCCTGCTGTAGAACACGGCACTTGTAACTTAATAAAACTGTGTAATAAAGAAAAAGTGTTAATAAGAGATCTCATGTGTGTCTTAGCAAAATTTCTTTACAAAAAGCAAAGATTGGGGCAGGAAAGATGGCTCAGTGACTGAGCGTCCTTTCTCTGAGTCACACGAGGCCGAGGAGGCCTGAGAGACTGCTCAGTTCAATCACCAGGACCCATGGAAACAGCTGGAAATTGCCGTGAATGCCTGGAACCCCTCCAGGGCTTGTGGAGGAGGGGGAACAAGAAGGACAAGCCCCAGTCAGAGACTCTTGATTAGCCCCAAATTCAAGGAACATGGGAGAAAGTAACTACTGTTCGTGATTTAAAGAAGGAACCGATCACTAAATGAAGAACCAATATGAATAAGCTGAGGGTGTTTGGGCCACAAAAAGAAAACAAACACTTTTGAAAGAAAAGCACAGTGGCACCTACACGAGGTAGCAGGTCTGTCAAGGAAAAATAAAACAGTGGACAAGGTTTTAAAAGCAGAGGTGGGGGACAAGAATGACGGGGCAGGACTGGAGACAGCCAATGCCTTTCAGTGTCATTGACAGTAAGTGTGACAAAATAAATAACTCTTCCCCTCATGAGTCACAGGGCAATTGCAATTGGCCTAATTAAGCCCTGCTTGCAAATGAGGAAACTGAGTCAACCATAAGGTAGGTAGCCATTAAGAACAAATTAGGGCATTGGAGAAATGGCTTAGTGGTTAAAGCACTTGCCTACAATGCCTAAGGTCCCAGGTTTGATTCCCCAGTACCCACATCTGCCAGATGCATAAGGTGGCGCAGGTGTCTGCAGTTCATTTGCAGTGGCTAGAGGCCCTGGCACTCCCATTCTCTCCTCCCTCTCTCTCCCCTCCACCTTTTGCTAATACAATAAATGAAAATTTTAAAAAGAACCATTAAGAGCCTGGCATGGTGGCACATGCCTTTAATCCCAGCACTCGGGAGGCAGAGGTAGGAGGATCACTGTGAGTTTGAGGCCACCCTAAGACTACATAGTGAATTCCAGGTCATCCTGGGCTAGAGTGAGATCCTACCTCAAAAATAAGAAAGAAAGAAGAAAGAAAGAAAGAAAGAAAGAAAGAAAGAAAGAAAGAAAAAGAAAGAAAGAAAGAAAGAAAGAAAGAAAGAAACAAACAAACAAAGAAAGAAAGAAAGAAAGAAAGAAAGAAAGAAAGAAAAGAGAGAAAGAAAGAAACAAAGAAAGAAAAGAAAGAAAGAAAGGGAGAAAGAAAGAAAGAAAGAAAGAAAGAAAGAAAGAAAGAAAGAAAGAAAGAGAGAGAGAAAGGCATTCAGGTCAAGGGATTAAATGGGAGGGATCTAAAGGTGGAAATACTGAAGGAATTGTGCTGTGAGAAAACTAGAGGAAGATGAAGACAAAACACATTATGACTGTGAAGTCAATTTACTCAGCTTACAAATACTAAATGTGGATGCATATTGAAACCCATAAATAGGGGTTGAAAAATAGTTTGTTGTTCTCTCTACCCAGTCACTGTGAGTCAGGAGATCTGACAAGGACAGCTAACAACAGAGCTTGAGGTGCTTTGGTGACAACCAGCTTGAAAATTGGACAATCTGGGCTGTAGAGATGGCTTAGCGGTTAAGGCAAGGACCCAGGTTTGATTCTCCAGGTCCCAAGGAAGCCAGATGCGCATGCATCTGGAGTTCCTTTGTAATGGCTAGAGGCCCTGGCGTGCCCATTCTCCCCCCTCCCTCTGTCTCTAATAAATAAAAATAATCTTTAAAAAAATTAAATCTTTTTAAAAAGAAAGAAGAAAGTCAGACAATCTTACATCGTAGTATCCTCTACCTGAAAACATTTCAGTCTAGTTTCGCATGACTGTGCTGTTTCCTTCACACCTCCAGTGCAGACTGCTGTACAGTCAGGAGGTCTCCTCCATGCCCAGCTAATGGCCCATCTTCCTAGCTCACGTGCCCAGCACAGTTCGTCACGATCTTTACATCCCAGGTTAATGAATATCTTGGCCAATGGTGCCTCCAACAAGCTTTATGTCTTGTGAACTCACTGCAAGTATGGCCTGGGTCTCGACTCTGCAGATTAACTGCACGCTGTTGTGTGCTGCTTTCTAGGTCATGACCACTGCTCCCACTTGTAGACCGGCCTTATAACATCTTTCTTTGTATGTACACCACTTCCCACAATGCTCAGCGCTCCAGGGTGAGTACTCATGGATCCATACAGGGAGAAGGATAGGGAAATGTGTTTTGACTCCTGAGACCGAAGACACAGGTGTCACCTCTCTTTCCTTGGCATTCCCAAGGAGATCTTTTAGTGTTGCGCTCGCTAGCCATCCTAAGTGTATTTTATACCAACTATGTCACTCTCATAGGAAGGGCTCTTCCTCTTGTCAGTAGCAAATCTTCCGTAAATGATCAAAGTCTGCCTGGAGCTGGGATGATAGTGTGTCTAAACTGCACGAGGACTAAAAGCCAACCTCAGCAGGGATGGCGTCATACCTTGGAGATATTTTTAGACTCAGTTTTGCTCCCAGAAATAGAGATGAAAAACTCTGCCATCCACTTCTCCACGCTAAATCTGTCTCTGACCTTCTCTCTGTACGTACTCAGCCATTTGGCATTTTTGGTTTCTAATCCCTTTCAGCTGTCCTGGACACTTTAAAATCCTTGATGATTCAAGGACGCATCCTCAGTGAAATTCCGCGCATGTGCCCATGCAGTCCCCTGGAGCATCTGAGAGCAGTGTTCTCTGTGTTATAGAACGCAGGCTCAAAAGAACAAGACATGGTGAGCTGGCTGCTCTATTGTAGGTTGAGCCCTTGGTGATTTTTGTGGAAGCTTTTGTAAATCAGGGCTGAGCATTTTGTGAGCCCCAGACTTCTCTGGTTTTACTCAGTAGCCTACATTTTGTCTAATACATGTGTTGTCATGAGTTTGAGTTTTAAGGTATAAAGAGAGAGACTGTCTCCCCTCCCCAGCCCCCATTGTCACAACTGAAGTGTCAGGTGTCACTCTGTCCCACCAAGATGAGGTACACGTCCACTCTTTGTACGACTTTTCCTAAACTAATGAACAAACATGTCTTCTCCTCTTATTAGGAACCAAGAACACACCAGAGGAAGAAGGCCGTCTAAGGCTAGCTTGGTGAGAACCAGTGAGTTTACTGCAGACACTTCCCGAATAGGATGACTCAAAGACAGTGGAAGGACCCTTTACACGGGTGATGGGGACTTTATAAAAGCCTGGAGCGCCCCACAACTTGCAGTCAGATCAACTGATCAGACCCTCGTTCTCCTAGCTATGGTCCCAGCTCCTATGGAAGAGCTCTTGTGAATCTTGACAGCGTCCCGAGTCTGGCAATTGCTCCCTGAGCTGCGTTAGAGACACAGCGTCCCCCCCTCCCTACAGAAGCGAAGTTTCAACTCGAAGAAATTGGATTACTGGAGGAAATCGCAAAACTAGTTCCACAAAAAGGGCTCGAAGGAAAAGTGATTGACCTGGCTTCCATGAGCAGCAAAGAGTCACCAGGAAGAGGAAGGTCACGGTCACTGCTGTGGGCAGATTAGACTTCAATGTCCATGTCGGGAAAGAAAATAACGGAAGCAAAAGTTGGTGTTGCATAAGATGCTCAACAGAATCAAGAGAAAATCAGCACGTTGTGGAGAGATTGATGGTGAAGCCATAGGAACTTGCTTGGTGAATAGTTCAGAAAAACAAACATTTCTTATGTGTGTCTCAGGTTGCTCAATGTATAAGCAACGTCAGGTTAAGAGAAATTTGTGGAGATACGTGTGAGAAGGTTTCCAAAAGCAGGATTTTAGTCTCGGGTCCTGCTGGAACAGGACCTCTGACTCAAATAATGTTATACTCATATTTCTCAGAACAGCAGCTAGAAATTCTCCCAACAGAAGCGCTGGGAGCGGTTACAATGGAGAAGTGTGTTGAGTCCAAAATAGAGGCAGCGTCAGTACAACGGTGACTCCCATGTAGACATTGCTGGACCAGGCAAGTCCAGCTTATTCACATGAAACGATTTGGTATCATAATCACTAGAGTGGTTGAAGACCTTGGAGCACACCATATAAAAGCAAAGCTGTTTTGCTTGCTTCGAGATCCCCGTTGTCAGATCATTAAAATGACAAGTTTGTTGACAGGTGTATGTCCATAGTACTTCCTGACTTGAAGCAGGAGACCTTCCACATAAGGAGCCTCAGTTAAGTGAGAAATAGGGGACTCCACTCCTAGCCTTCTATGCAGTTGTCCCTGGCCTCAGACCACACAGGATGGAATTCGTGATGTTTCTCCTTTAAAGTTACTGTCAATAACATGAGCTTTTCCAAGAAAGACAGGAAGGGGGTCATTTCTTTGATCTTCGCTTGTGATCCATTCCTCACTTAAATAAATAAATAAATAAATAAATAAATAAATAAATAAGCCTCGTGTCTTTAATCCCAGCACTCGGAGGCAGAGGTAGGAGGATCACAGTGAGCTGAAGGCCACCCTGAGACTGCATAGTGAATTCCAAATCAGCATAGGCTTGAGTAAGACACTACCTCAAAAAATAAATAAATAAATAAATGAATAAATAAATAAAAGGAAGGGAAAGGAAAAGCAGGAGTGTCCTTTAATTGAAAAAATCTAGAATATAAATTCAATAATAATATGTAGAAAGATGCAGTTCCATAATATGGGGTTTAAATGGCCAGAGTCTAAAATTTATTTAGTAAAAATAAAATGTTTGGGGCTGGAGAGATGACTTAGCAGTGAAGGTGTGTGCCTGTATGCCTAAGAATCCCGATTCGTTTCCCCAAGTATGTACTCATGTAAGCCAGATGCATAAAATAGCATAAAATGCATTTGGGGTTAATTTGCAGTGGCGAGAGGCCCCAGCATGCCCATTCCTGGCCTCAATGTTGTGAAGGGCTTCAGTTAGGCCTTTGACAATTTTCGCATGAAATTGTGCAAATATTCTCAGAGGCAAACTGCTGTTACTGTAAAAACATAAATGCTCTTCATACCACTTCAAAAACTGCATGCTGTTGTCAGACCATACCTGGTGTCACATATTATACAGGAATGTACATCAAGATGATTCTGTAACTAATACATTGTAAATTATCTGGCAATGTGGTCTTGACCTGGGAAGCGTAAAAATCCTTAAGATGCACCAACTTTTAATATTGCTTAAATTTTATAATTGCGTTGGCTTTTCTCACTTTTGTTTAATCCTCAGAAGCTGTGGATCCAATTTTCCCAGTGACTGGAAGAGCTATCGTGCCTTTGTTAGAGGAGTGCGGGCTTTCCTGGAAGAGACTCATAAACTTTATCATGAAGGGACTGGATAGGTACAGAGACAGGACAAGAAAGCCAGGCCAAAACTCAGCTAAGGGGCTTCCTCCCAAGAACCACACTGCTTGGTTTTCTTAAAAAATGTATGCCTGAAAACCTGGCATTAAAATAGCCATGGAAGAGCCAGGCATGGTGGCTCATGCCTTTAATCCCAGCACTAAGGAGGCAGAGGTAGGGACTGCCATGAGTTCAAGGCCACCCAGAGAATACATAGTGAATTCCAGGTTAGCCTGGGCTAGAGCGAGACCCTACCTCAAAAAAAAAAAAAAAAAAAAAAAAAAAAAAAAAAAAAAAAGCCATGGAATATCCTGAATTTTTCTGAGTCAATTTTATCTTTACATGTTACCTCAAGTTTTCCTAATCTGAGGTTGAGGTTCAAGTGCACAACACACACACACACACACACACACACACAGAGTATCTTATGCAGAAAAAGATGAATAAAATAATTAATTAGAGGCCTTCTGGAGATGTGTTCTGGAGCCAGAGGGGAAACGGAAGGGCGACATGACAACCATTCTCTTACAGACCAGTGTGAAAGGTGGACCTTCTCAGGGAACATTGAGGCACTGAGCACAGGGGAAATCTCTTATTTATACATCTGTGAGCTCAAATGTCTTGGCAGTATATACATAGCTTCACTCTGATAGCAGAATAACCTTTCAAGAATTCTGAAATATAAATAAGAAATCAAATAAAAAAAGATATAGCTCCTATTAAACGAACACAGAGCGCGCAGTGATGGAATACAAAGCGTCGCTCTCGAAGGTCTGATGACAAATCACTTGAGCCGTGCTCTTAAGAAGCGTCTCAGATCTGGAGCGCCCCACCGGCGTCATATATTATACTGTACATTTATATATCAGTTAGGATAATGCAGACTAGGCCTCTCTGAAACAGCTGTCCGTTCAGTGCCTTTGTATTTTAATGCCTGTTCAAGAAAGCCGACCAGCTTCAATCTGCTCTTGGCAGGACAGCATCATAATCATAACTTGGTTTAACATTTCCTCCCGTGATTTTTTTTTTTTTTCTCCTCAGTGATGTGCACGTCAAATAGCCTGTCAAAGCTGTTTCTCATATCATAAATTCCAGATGGTTTTTTTTTTTTTTTGGCTTCCCAAAAGGAATATGTAATAGGTTTGCTTTCACTAATACAGTAAGATAATGAAAATAGAAGTATGGCTATAAAGTCCTTTTATATGCTTTTCATGTTGAAGTGTGTAAGCTATAATACGTTTCCTCTTCATTCTAAATGAGGTCTATAAGCTGGGGGTGGGAGGGCATTTAAAGTGAAAAGAAAATAAACGTGGTCTCGGGCCAGGCCAAAGCATGCCTAGTTTTGATGTAGGGAAAATCAAAAGAAGAAAATATAGTACAAGTTCACACTTACATGGTCTCCGTTCATGGCTTGTTGGTAGGTGTTGACTGTGGACTCAGCACAGTGTGATAAGTGCAGGGCAGGGCACGCATGCTCTAGCAGCAGACGGGCTTCCACCGTGGAGCAAGGCAGCTACGTTCAAAGACAGCATAGAGACAAATGGAAAGGGGAAGTCCCTAACTACTAACTGAACATGGGAAGCTGGGAAGAATGAGCCCTGGGCACGGGGTTCATGGAGGAAAACATTAAGACCCAGTCTCTCTCCTCATGTGGACCTTAGACCACAGCCCTGTTAGAAGTACACAATGCGCGCCCCACTATGAACGTGAGTCGGAAACTCAGGCAAGGGAGCCCAGAAATCCATATTTTAATAAATGTTCCAATGACTCTGATGCAAACTGGAGTTTGAGATGAAACACAGCAAATAGCCCCCCGTGAAGGCCCTCTAGTGCCTGATGCGCCTCCCAAGTGTATCTCATGTCGACATGTGACATGTCGAACGGGTCTGAAAATGAGACCTTGGAGCTGGGAGGTTACCGAGTGGTTACAGGTGCCTGCAAGCCGCCAACCACAGCTCAGTTCCCCAGCATACATTGTAAAGCCTAACGCAAAGGCGCAGACCCATCTGCAATGGCAGCAAGAAGAGCGGACAGTGGAGTTTCTCAGTCCTGCGAGAAGGTAGCAGACACCTTGGACTGCAAACTGCTTGTGGCTCCGGTGATCTCTGCCACCCTGACACGGCATGTGAGAGATTGACAGACGTCCTCCCCTGGCTGCCGTGGAGGTGTGCCCTTCAGGTCTCGCTCTGTAATTCCTCTCTTCAGGCCATTCTCTCCCTGGTTCTTTCTCCTTCCCGCCTCTCTCCTCTCTGTCTCTGTCTTTGCCCAGGTTCAGCCCTCAGCACACTTCCTTCTCTGAACCCTGCGCACCTCTGTCCAAGCACAGGCGTTTGGATCTGTGTACTGCGGAAGTGTGGGTCATATGTGTGCATAGCACATGCTTACAGTCACTTGCAAATTTTGACTGCTTTCATTTAGCTCTTGGTTTGATCATCATTTCTTTTCACTCCTGCTCTAAGAAAACCTGAAGATTCCTGCTCTTGTGGACTGATGGAAAAGAAAGTTTAAGTTAGTATGTAAAATGATCTCAGATCCCTCTTTAGGAAGACGTTAAGAAGTTGATGAATACCTCTTGGGCTGGAGAGAGGGCTTGGTGGTTAAGGTGCCTGCCTGCCAAGCTTAAAAACTCTAGTTCCCATCTCCAGGTCCCACTTTAAGCCAGACATAAAGTGACACAAGGGTGCAATGCTGCACTTGCCCACAGGGGGGCAGATGTGTCTGGAGTTCATTCACAGCTGCTAAGAGGTCATTGGCACGCCCATTCTCTCTCTCTAGCTCTCTCTCTCTCAAATAAAAAAAGAAGTTGATGAATACCTCTCATTATACTCAAATTCATTCTGTTTTCCATGCACAGAAAAGGAAGAAGAAACTTTAACTTAAGGAACTTCTCTGTCCAGTAGCACGAAAGTGGGGGTTTGTGGAGCATCCAACACCGAATGATAGCCATCAGCTGAGTGTTCGATGAAATGATTCCATTTCATTTAGTTGGTTGTCTGCTCTCTTCCCTATTGTTCTAGCCAAGTCCCACCCAGCTGCTCTCCTTTCTTGCTTCACTGTATACATATTTAGGATAATGCAAGGCCAAGTAGTGATGAAAAGATCAATGGTTATTTAATCACTAGGGTTCTGTATTACATGGGACATGGAGTGATTGCATTGAATCTTGTATTGAGATGCACTGAATTTCATATTTTCCATCACCAGAGCCCATTCAATGACAAGGAACTGCCTGACCCGCTGTGGTTTGAATATTAATATGGGCTACCCTGGCTTCCATTTGCTTGAGTCATGAAGATTTAATAATTTAACAATAGGTCATTGGAGTTTTGTTGTGTCCTCAAATAATTATAGAATTTATGTTTACACGGGCGCAAGCCCACCCTAGTGTTCTAAATTCCACTTACTGTCCTTCAGCTTTGTGCTTTGTCACTACCCTCTCTAGACATGTTTTCCCATCATGAAAAGTAACCCACTCTGTATCTTTCTGGAAAGAAAATAAACTGCTCCCTTGCCAAGCCTTTCATTCTGTTGGGCTTTTCCTTCGTGATTGCGATCTAACAGTACATCAGCAAAAAGCCCCAGCCTTTGAAATGTTGTGCTAATTTGATTAATACGTAGTTACATCCTGTTATGATGCACTTTGCCTTGTGCATTCTAAGTGGAAAATGCAGCGTGGATTACATTTGGGTTAAAAACATTGCATACTAAATAAACACCATTGACAACGGTCTATAATAATCGCTCAGCAACCACTTTGAGCAGGGAGAAGGTTACTGCTTGCAGGTTAATGATAATTATATGAAAATACATGCTTCATAATAATTAAGATGTCAATACAATATTAGCAAAGCTAATACAATTGCACTTAAAATATTTCTTCTTCTAGTCATTAATATCATTAGATGTGATGGTAAAATTGTTTGAGTTATGAGTTTACATCTATGTGTGTATACAGACAGAGAGAGAGAGACCATAAATTCCTCAAAAAAGTGACTTAAGTGCATCCCAAGATTGAGGACCCAGAGGGTAAGGGTCTGCTTTCATAGAGGGAAGTACATGCATACATGTTTATTACTTAAAGAAAACATTCAAAAATTGCCAGCTATTAGAGTCATAATAGAATTATTTTTGCATATATTTTACTAAGCTTCAGTACCTCAGAGAGTGTTGGTAAAAAGAAATCCAGTAACTCAATTTATCCAAAGTCCTTCACATTTCCTCAAGTTAACGTTCATCTCTAAAGCACTATAAAACTTAAGCTATAGAGGGCTGGAGAGATGGCTGAGCAATTAAAGACACTTAGTTCCAAAGCCTAAGACCTGGGTTCAATTCCTCAGTACCCCACACAAAGCCAGATGCACGTTTGTGATTGTAGAAAGACCTGGCACACCTATACTCACTCTCTCTGTCTGCCTCCTTCTCTGTGCCCCTCTCAAATAATAAATAAATAAATTTTTAAGAGACTTAGACTACTTCTTTCTTTTTTAATTTTTTATTTTATTTATTTGCAAGCAGAGAGAGAGAGAGAGAGAGAGAGAGATAGAAGAGAGGCAGAGAGAGAGAGAATGGGCACACCAGGGCCTCTAGCCATGGCAAATGAATTCCAGATACATATGTTCCTTGTGTATCTGGCTTACATGGGTCCTGGAGAATCGAACCGGGATCCTTTGGCTTCGCAGGCAAACACTTTAACCAATAAGCTATTTCTCCAGCCCAACTACTTCCTTCTTAATCCACACCTTCAATGATGCTCCTGAGCTTAAAGGTGAAAAAAAGATACCTTTGAAACAGGGGATAAAATTTATGAATATCTTGCATCCCCATTTTGGAGACATTTAGACAACTTTGTTTTTTTTCCATTAGGAGCCTGCATTTTTTTTTTTTGAGATTATAAAAGGCTCTTTCTGCTTCCATTTAACTTTTTACAACGATGAGTGATGTTTTACAATAGTTTACGATGGCTTAAATGGCTTAATCTCTTTTTTTTTTATTTTTAGTTTTTTAAATTTATTTGAGAGACAGAGTGAGAGAGAAGGGCAGAGAGTGGGAGAGGAGAGAGAGAATGGGAGCACCAGGGCATACAATCACTGCAAACAAACTCCACACACATGCGCCACCGTGTGGATCTGGTTTACGTGGGTCCTGGGGAATTGAACCTGAATCCTTTGGCTTTGTAGGCAAGTGCATTAACCATTAAGCCATCCCTCCAGCCCAAATGTCTTAATGTCTTTAAGTATTTTTATTGGGCCTTTTTTTTTTTTCTACTCACCAGACAGCCATATCGAATCCTGCACCCAAATCTATTGAACAAACCCTTTGACAGTTGCCTGGAATTCACGTATTTGCTTTGTGTTGGATCAAAACTCCGAACGAGCACAAGGATCATGGCAAATGTCTTCATGGCTTCTCACTGCTTAGGCTGTTGAGCAACTAGCACACTGATTTTTCACCTACAGGCAGTTCAGACAAGGGGACATCAACACCTTCCACTTTCTTAAAATGAAAAGGAAATATTTTACTTAATCCTAATTTGACCAGAAGAAAACTTTGTCAATATCCTTGCATCTCATTTGCACAGCCTGAAAAGTATAATACGACAGTCCTTATGAAGTCAAAAGCTATTCAGATATTCCCAGAAGTTTCTCCACATGCCAACACAGCCTCTTGGAGATTGGCATGAACGTGCCGCATCAGGACCACACACAGAGGGCCATCATGTGCCCCCACTTTCATTAACATCACTTCTGTAGCTTTAGAGAAATTGTGAATCCTCCTAGACACGAGTCTCATGCTTACCAGTAAAATTACCATGAGGGGCTGGAGAGATGGCTTAGTGGTTCAGGCACTTGCCTACAAAACCAAAGGACCCAGGTTCCATTCCCCAGGACCCACATAAACCAGATATAGAAGGTATCACATACATCTTGAGTTCATTTGCAATGGCTGGAGGCCCTGGCATGCCTATTCTCTCTCTCTCTCTCTCTCTCTCTCTCTAAACAAATAAATAATAAAATATTTTAAAAAAAAAAATCACCATCACTAGTTACCATTACATTTTATTTCATCATATTCTTCAATTATTTTTTAACAGTATTCACAATAACAGGTACTCTGCATGGTGATCCCAGCACACGTACACACATACTGACACTACACACACAAGCACACACACACACACACACACACACACACACAAAACTAAAGTAAGATTTTAATGAAACAACACACAATGAATATTAACATATTCTTATTATTTTTGGTGTTTGGAATAAACAGAACTACCCTAACGATGCCTAAAGCATAGTGTGTCTCCACCCTCCTCTCAGTGGGTTACGTGACTGCTTCTTCTTACAGACTCTTGTCACTTTGGGCAATTCTCTTTGGGTTCTGGGTGAGGTTTTAGCTGAAATTGGTAGATGATATTGTCTTTTGGAAACAATTACTCTTTAGATGTCAACAGAAAGGCTCTTATAGGTATTAAAATGTGTTGATAACCGTAGAAACGTTTCATTGCCTGCTATTGCACACGCAGAGAAACAGCTCAGCTATGACACTCTGAGAGTTAATAGTTGGAAGCCACAGAACAAGGAGTCCAGCTTCATGACCACATCCTGTCCTTGAGAAAGACCAAATATAGCATGTTCATTACAATGACTGACAATTCATCCATGTGAGACCTGAGACAAGAGTACCTGGGGAACTGGCCCACCTAAAAACCAAGAAAGAAAGTAATTAATCTTTTCAATAATGCAGAAGTAGGGGTAAAATGAGATGATTCTAAGGGATAATTTGAAATTGTTGGTCTAGTAAGAAGACGCTGGATGCAGGTGGGGATCATTAAGTCCACCCAGTTAATGCAGGAACAACTCCCAAAATCTTAAATATCACTATTGGAGTGCCCCCTCCCCTTTGGTTTAAACATACTGACTTACCAGCTTGAACGTCTTTATGACCATCTATCTATATTGGGCATGAGCATCACAGAATACAGCCCCTGTAATAAATATACAGTCAATACCCTAGTGAATATTTTCTGTTTAGATTTGTCTCCTGCATGTATTGTCAAATACTGATTGCCATCATTGTAGCTAATGTCAAGTCAACCCTAATTTTTAAAAAATATTTTATTGCTTATTTATTTGAGAGAGAGAGAGAGACAGGAAGAGACAGGTAAACAGAAAGAGAGAATGGGCACTCCAGGGCCTCCAGCCACTGCAAACCAACTCCAGACACATGCACCCCTTTGTGTATCTGGCTTACGTAGGTCCTGGGGAATTGAACCACGGTCTTCAGGCTTTGCAGGCAAATACATTAACCACTTAGCCATTTCCTCAGACTCTAATTTTTTTGAATTAAGTGAGAATCACCATATGTATATATATATATATATATATATATATATATATATATATATATATATATATATGTGTGTGTGTGTGTGTGTGTGTGTGTGTGTGTGTGTGTATATATGTAATCCTTTATAATCTAATGTTAATTATTTATAATCTAATGTTTCTGCCATTTCCTCTTTCTGGCCATGCTACTCAAGCCATATGAAATCTGCTACTTGATTGTAAATTATCATTTCAATTTCATTGGGGGAAAGGTAAATACTGACTTGGTAAAACTGCCCAGTTGTATTTTTTTTTTAGATTGGTACTGTATAGGAAGACTTATCAAAATAGACAACTATAGAATATAATGCAAAGCACAAGTTAACATGAAATTTTCTAGTAGCTTCATTTTTAAAAAGTTTAAATTGGCAGGTAAAATTAATTCAAATATTATTTCAATTATTAATTCAAATATTATAGTCCGATACATCCCAATATTATTTTTAAATGTTTCACATTGTATTCATCATAAAATCATTAAACAGACACTTAACATGACTTTTGTATGACGTCTTCAGAGTGTGATGTGACTTCTCATGAAACGCCACTTTTCAGTTTGGACCAGCCACACTCAACGTGCCCAGATGCCCACATGTGTGAAGTATCTGTTGTGTTGCAAAGTAGAGCTCTGGACCGTCCTGTGCTGAATGGCTCTGAGGGAAAACCAGAGCTGAGCTCTTCAGACAGATGTGACGCAATCACGTTTTTCAAATTTTAAAAGCAAACTTTGAGTTAGTGACTAAGAGAGCCCTTGTCAACATTAGAAGACTCTGGCCTCTGCCTCCAACTCTCACATCCTTTCCAAATTCTCTATTGATCGCTCCCCTCCCCACCTGCACTCCCACCCCCAGGCATGAAAGAGGCAGGAAACAGGAATTATACCCTCTCTTGGATGTGCCATCTTGACTGGTGTGGTTAGCACTAAATCCATTAGCGTTAATGCTCTCCATAAGAAGCTTTGGATAAGGAGCTTTAAGACTTTGGATGAGCAACAAAGAAATAGATTTTCTTGGGAGAGGGTGAGATTATCCGAAGACAGGAAGGAGACAGAGGCGCTGAGTCACAGTACATAAAGCTGTTCGTAAATAAATAAATAAATAAATAAATAAGGATTTGAGGCTAATTGGAGGAATCGCCAGGTTTTAAAGAGGCCTACCTTTCTTCCTCTTGCTCACATTTACGTCCTTCTCCCCTCCCTGTCTGTGTCAAAACCACTCAGCTTGTGAGCTGCAGTGAGGACCTGAGAATCCACGTCTGGGCCTGGGCACCTATACCTGAGGTCAGATCAAAGGGCGAGTCAGCTTTTCCCATCCTGCCGCTGGTGCTGGGGAAGCTGTCTGAATCACACTGTTATTATGGGTGGTTTTACCCCTCCCTGTGTCTTCGCATGACATGAAGACTTCAAGACAAATGTGCAGTGTCTCCCCACTGACTGACTAAATCAGAAGGGAAGAGGGCGTGCACATAGTGAACCCGTGGTAGTACTTAAGGGTAGATCTGGGCAGCCAAGTGTGGGACTCGCTGCTCTTCTCTAATGCTAGTAAAACGAAATGCCTTTCATTGATCACTCCATCCTACCAGCTTCCGAATCTTGAAGCAAACTAAGAATGCTTGTCCCAGACAATGAGTCTTTCAGCCCCACCTCCAGCTTCTTAAAACCTGTGAACCCTGACCCTCTTTCGGCTTTGAGTTTTATTCAACCACATGAGGAATGACTAACCCCCTGTTAAATACTATACAGTAGTCATGAGAAAGAAGGCAATTCTATTCTCGGAAATTTGGATCTTACTGAAAGAGAAATTGGGATTATATTATAATCATATTGTGACATGTTTATTTCCCAGCTGAAAGTAAGGCTGTTGAGTCTCTAGGAAGCATCAAGGAAAGTGTGTTGACACTGGTGAGACAGTCAGAAAGTGTGATTGAGAACACGGAAAATCCGTTCGTATGTTTTGAAGTAGACAGTATATTACTATCATTGACCATAACTGACCATATATTGACTATAGGGTATAAAAATATCTCAAATGTATTCCTCCTATTTAACTCACCCTTAAGGTCCTTTATTCCTGATTGTTATCAGTGCTCCCCCCATGCAGCTGCTAGTAACCCCCAGTCTCAACTACATGGTTATGACAGATTTTTCTAATTCCAACATCAATAACATCATGCAGTCATTGTCTTATACCCTGCTTACTTCAATTATAATGTCTTCCAGTTTACAGCAGAATTTCTTTAAGGTTGAATAATATCACATTAATTATGTTCACGTGTTAATTAGGTTGGTTTAGTCATTTCATATATATGCATATATATGAAATTATATTATGAAATTATCAGGTTATGCTCGATAACTATATACAATTAGTATTTACCAATTAAAAGTAATTTAGGTTTTAAAGGAATGGCGCCTTGATCAGAGAGCTCCAACTAAATTAGCATTAGGATTTCTCAACAACTGAAGGGTTGAAAGATCTGAGGAAATGAGATTTGTACAGTTTGACACACGGTTGCCATGAGAAAAACGTGTGGGGAACTAACGTCATAGACAACAGGCGGTGACCCCAAAGGCACCATGGTGCTGAGCACAGAAACATCTCTATCACACCTTCCAGGGCTCAGGGTCCCTTGCATAAGAGGTGACAGAAAGAATGCAAGAGCAGAAGGAAGGGGAGGACTGCTTACAGTGCAATTGACCAGACAGAAATTGGCCTGGATATCCATGACCTCGCAGTGCCCAGCACTATCTTCATAAGACCCTCACAATAGGAGGAAAAGATGATGACATCAAAATAAAAGAGAGACTAATGGAGAGAGGGAGGGGATATGATGGAGAGTGGAGTTGTTAAGAGGAAAGTGGGGGAAGGGAGGGAATTATCATGGTTTATTGCCTGTAAGTATGGAAGCTGTTGAGAAAGAAAGAAGGAAAGAAAGAAAGAAAGAAAGAAAGAAAGAAAGAAAGAGAAAAAGAGAGGAAGGAAGGAAGGAAGGAAGGAAGGTAGAAAGAGAGAAGGGAGAGAGAGAAGGAAAGAAAGAAAGAGAGAGAGAGGAAGAAAGGAAGGAAGGAAGAAAGAAAGAAAGAAAGAAATAGAGAGACAGAGAGAGAGGAAGAAGGGAAGGAAGGAAGGAAGGAAGGAAGGAAGAGAGAAGGGAGAGAGAAAGAAAGAAAGAGATAGAGAGACAGAGAGAGAGGAAGGAGGGAGGGAAGGAAGGAAGGACGGAAGGAAGAGAGAAGGGAGAGAGAAAGAAAGAAAGAAAGAAAGAAAGAAAGAAAGAAAGAGGGAGAGACAGAAAGAAAGAAGAAAGAAAGAAAGAAAGAAAGAAAGAGAGAAAGAGGGGAGAGAGAGAAAGAAAGAAGAAAGAAAGAAAGAAAGAAAGAAAGAAAAAGAAAGAAAGAAAGAAAGAGAAGAAAGAAAGAAGAAAGAAAGAAAGAGGGGAGAGAGAGAAAGAAAGAAAGAAAGAAAGAAAGAAAGAAAGAAAGAAAGAAAAAGGGAGAGACAGAAAGAAAGAAGAAAGAAAGAAAGAAAGAAAGAGAGAGAGAAAGAGGGGAGAGAGAGAAAGAAGAAAGAAAGAAAGAAAGAAAGAAAGAAAGAAAGAAAGAAAAAGGGAGAGACAGAAAGAAAGAAGAAAGAAAGAAAGAAAGAAAGAGAGAGAGAGAGAAAGAGGGGAGAGAGAGAAAGAAAGAAGAAAGAAAGAAAGAAAGAAAGAAAGAAAGAAAAAAGAAAAAAAGAAAGAAAGAGGGGAGAGAGAGAAAGAAGAAAGAAAGAAAGAAAGAGGGAGAGAGAGAAAGAAAGAAAGAAAGAAAGAAAGAAAGAAAGAAAGAAAGAGAGAGAGAAAGAAAGAAGAGAGAAAGAAAGAAAGAAAGAAAGAAAGAGAGAGAGAAAGAAGAAAAAGAAGAAAGAAAGAAGAAAACTAAAACCTTGAGCCCAAATCTGTAAAGCTTGTGGGCCTCTCTTCTGGTAAGACATATGTGAGCCCAGTCAGTTGCTTACTGATGCATCGACCTTTCCAGAAACGACAAATGAAAGTGTCCTGTAATCATTTTCACTTAGCATCTCCCACATGTCTGTGGTGGTATCCACCTGCCAGTGTAGGGCTGTCACCCCAGTGGGGACTGTTGGGGACACAGTTTTCTAACGGAGTGGAATCAGACTTGTAATTTCCGTGTTCAGTTGAACTCCTACAATCTGTTACAGTGAACCAAATGCCCACCATTCAGAGGGCATTTTGTTTGGTAGATAGATGTTAATAGCAACATATTTCATTGCAGGAACTTTTGGCATTTACTTGGTACGGATTTTTTTTTTTTTTTGAGAGAGAGAGAGTCCAAGAGGCAGAGAAAGAGAGAGGGGAAGAGGCAGAGAGATAGAGATGGGCACGCCAGCAGCCTCTCAGCCACTGTGAATGAACTCCAGACACGTGTGCGCTTTCATGGGCAAGTGCAGCATTGCACCCTTGTGTCACTTTGTGTCTGGCTAAACGTAGGACCTGGAGAATCGAACGGGCATTCTTAGGCTTGGCAGGCAGGCGCCTTAACCGCTAAGCCATCTCTCCCGCCTGGTATGATTATTTTTATGCTCACACATTCCTTCCTTTTAGACAGACAGAGATTTCAGTGATGCACTTGATCTTAGCCAAGAAGTGATGGATTTAAATGTATAGATCGACATACATCATTTTCCCTTTCTCTCTCTCTTTTTTTTCCTGGACAGGTAAAAAGATTTATAACCATGAAACATCTTCCTTGGTAAAGATAAGTAAGATTTTGTGGATATCAACATGAAACCAGACCATTTTGTCCTCCTAATCTCTGTGGATGAATGTCTTAATTGTCTCGATGTCCACAATTGTATTTGTCCATCAACATTTAACAGTAATAATCAGGGTCAAAAACAGGAATTACTGGCTGGAGAAAGGAAGTGAAATGTTTCTTTCCATGCAATACAGTTTTGGAGACATTATTAATATGACTATAGAGCAGTAGAAACGTGTAGTGTTGAAAAGGATCCAGTAGTAATTAAAATATCAATGAATGTTAAATTTTAGTCATTTGTGGAACAATGTCTATCACCATATTATGATAGTTAGAAACAAGTGCATCTTTGGTATATGTGTTTATTCTCCAAAAATATCTTCATGGTATATTTGTTTATTCTTCAGGGATATAAACATGACTTAGAGGGGAAATATAAATATTTAAAATTATGGAAAGTTAATGCAAATAAAACCTAAGGTATATGAAAGCAGGGGATATTGAATTTTTTTAAATGACATAAAATTGCAAAAACTGCACAAAATATTGCAGAAGTGGCACACTGTTAGTCAAATATGTTGATGTATGTTTGAGGCTAACAGCTAACAAGTAAGGAGTGACCTAAATTTTACTGCAGAACATTTTAAAAGCATTAAGCGTACCCTGTTTACTTAGTTGGTGCAATAAATATAAACACGGTTTGAGTTCACAGTAAATTCAAAGTACAGACCTTAAATAATTCTAACATTTTAAATCAAATTGATTAATCACTAAAACACATTAGGAGAAACCGTTTCAGCATTTTTTTTTTTTTTTGTGAAAAGGATCTTTTAGTCAAATTCAGCTCCTCCGTTTCTGTGTGCTACATGTGTAATTCATGAACCTTCAAACAGTATGAGATTATAGATAGCTAAACTGACATTTGTACTTTCACTTAGCAGCCTAAATAATGGGCACGCTCGAAGCTTTTTAAATGTTAAAGCAATCATTGCTTTGAATTCATCTTGTGATGTCATTGCCACTAACAACTGACATAATAAATTTGAAGTATATGAAAGGGGGAAGAGAATACTAGATGTATGTCCCATTTTAAATGCATAACAATGAAATGATGTTCAGCAAGCAGTGCGTCCTGATCCATCTGTTAATGAAATGCTCTTTAAGAGTGTGATGTATCCTTGCTATTTTTGAACTTCTGAGCTTGCAAAGATTTTCTTTTGCATATGCTGCACTTTCTGAAAGAGCAGTATTAGTATACGCGTGGTCAGAAAATCAGTAACTGTGCGTACAGAGCGGCTACATTTGCAGCTCCTGAAAGGGACACCAAAGGCATAGCTAGTATTTGAAATCTCATACTAGAAGGGACAACAGTCAATAATTATTCCATGATTTTAATAATTTTAGTGGGTAACCACGGGCTTTGGTTATCGAAAGATGTGTGTGTGTGTGTGTGTGTGTGTGTGTGTGTGTGTGTGTGTTTTAGAAGCTCAACAGTTTCAGAAGCAGGACTCTGTTTGCTACTTAGAATGGGGTCATTGACATAAGCACCCAGTTTCCTGGGTGAATGTATTTATTTCTGCTGAGGGGATGGGCAAGAGCCAGACATGTGAAAAAGAGCAGGGACACCACCATTTTCTCTGGAAGGTTTTGTGGACATATGGTGTTTTGCTAATTTTTTTTTCTTGCATCGAAATCTGATCCGCTTGCAGAGGAGATCCTTGCCTGGTGCAAGCCCCCATTAAATTGAGATAGAGTGTCTGATAGAGGAAATTAAGTAATTATTTAGAGTCACACAGCTAAAGTAGTTGGTAAAATTCATAGATATGGCTGGGACCAAAGCCTCTTCTTCAAATGATGATTCTAGAAAAATGATAGAAAGGGACTTCAAAATGTCTCCTCACATGTTTGGAAGATGTCTCTTATGATCTGTATGGCAGAGGGAAATTCCTTAACCTTTATGGGTTTCAGTTTCTATAAAATGAGAAATAGTGATGTGGACACTGCACATGTCCTTCAGCCATCGGAAGCTTCTAGATACTTCACAAATATACTTTTTTCACAAAACAAAATCTAAAATAATTTTTCATGGATCTAAATACTGACTTCAGCACTGTTTGTTTGTGTTCAGACTTAAACTTGAATAATAATTTTGGGAAATTCTGTAATTGTAAATTATGGGCTATGTATGGTGTAATTAAGATAAATACAAAACTATGGAAAAGTTTCTAGAAGATTAGGCAAAAAAAAGTCAAGCCTATGTGAAATTACAATAATAATGATAATAATAATAATAATTATTATTATCAAAAGTCATGATCAAAGCAAACACAGTAGTAAATTCGAAGTTTGACCTTGGCTCTAGTTATTTTGTTGTTGCTGGGACAAACCATGTGACCGGAAGCATGTCTTGAAAGTGAAGGGTTTATTTCCATTTACAGTTTTCAGGGAAAGCTTCATCATGGTGGGAGAGCATGGCAGAGCAGACAGCCGGGTGTCACATCTTGTCACAGCAACAGGAAGGAAGTAGCTTGGGTGTGTGAGCTTTGAACACTCAGTGGGGTTCCCCTAATAGACTCCGGGTCTTCTTCAAGATGTCTCCACCTCCCAAAGGCTCCACAGACACAGGAGTCTAAAGAGAGGTCCAGGGTACCATGTACATTTCTCTTAAAGGAATACTACTTGCGGGAGAGAAAGGATGTGGTAGTGAGAATGAATGAAAACAAAGTATAATGGTGTTTATGTGTATGAAGATCAAATGAAACTCTTTACTTTATAAGCTAAACTTTTGGTACTTTTTTTACCCTCCCCCATTCACTACTAATTTAAAAATACTTTTTTTTTTGAAAAAATTAATTTAAAATCAAAAGAAAGGAATTAACAATAGGAATCACCCAAGATGGTTAGGAAAATCAAAATTCACCTTAGCACTAAATTCTAAAACTGAGTCTTTAGTGGTGAGACAATCCAAGACCAGCATCACAGTAACAGAGAATGTCTTTGATGAAATTTCTATGACAGGGTGAGTAGCTGAGCTATGGCGATTTGGAAGTCTAGCATGTTTTATGTTATTTTATATGTGAACACATATGTTCATGAGCTTTGGAAGATTGTATGTGGATTTATATACAACAGGAGAGCCATAGAAAAATCCCACTTAATAGCCTTTATATACACCCTCCTCCGATGCAAATGTCTGTGTTTAATTCATATTTTGCCTCTATGAACAGTTGAAACCATTTACTGAAAAGAATGATTATGTGACAATGTAAACTGGCATTAAAGTCTCCCGAAGCTCATTACATCTTTAATAACAAGCCCATCTCTGTTTAATTTGATTACGTAGTCATGAAGATTAGTCGAATGATTTTGCACAGTAAGACATCAGAATTATAAAAGCTCTCCCAAACAAGAATGAAAGCTAATTAAAAGTATCTACACTGGAAAGTATGATCAAAATTAATGAGCTGTGGTTTTCTCTCTCTCTCTCTCTCTCTCTTTCCTCTCCTCTTCTCTCTCTGTCTCTCCCTCTCCAGCACGTTTCTACACACTTCTCAGTAGTTTTCTAGCACAGTAAACTAGAGGTCAAGTACAAAGCTTAGGTGATTTAAGCATGAATGGGCATCATTTGTTTGAATTGGTTGTTTATAGTCACTGACTCTGAGCTTGGAGTCTACTTTGCTCAGTCAGCCAATGTGTGTGTTGAGTCTATCCTAGGAACAAGGTTACATGAACCACAATAGGAGAGATTCAACCCCTTCTGTCACATCTCGGGAGGGAAGACCTAAAACAGATTTCATTTGAGTATGACTGCATTTGGTGTGGATAAGAGAGAACACAGGCTCCAAACTGAGCCTGGGATAATGAGCAATGCTGCCTGTCATGGGACTGAAACATTCATGAATAACGGTGATTTATCCAGAAGAACATGTGGGGAAGAATGTTCTAGACATAGGAAAGAATATAGGCAATTTTAAAACACTTTGAACACTTCCAGTGGATAAAAGCAGCAAGTGATGGCAAGATTGTGCAGAGACAAGGAAGATTGTGAAGCAAGGAACACGCCAGAAAAAGGACTTGGATTTGGTCTTTAATGGCATTGTTGAAATTCCAGTGAAGTTTATTAAAGATTTGCATGGGTTTTGTGCCTATCCAAATTATTTGGTCTCATATCCATTCCTAGGCATTGCTTTGCAAAGTAACTTCCTGGTTGGGCTTATTTCTGAGCTCATTTATAGTTTCAGGGAGGTTTTTTGGTAACTCTTACCAATTAATTATTGTGTGAATTTCTCATTGTAAATACGATACACATGTTTCTGTATCCCCAACGGAGGCCGACACTTCACATAGTGCTAAACTCTATATATGCCTTTTTGTCCTCAGGCTTACCTATCATAAAATTTAATTTATGCCGGGCGTGGTGGCGCACGCCTTTAATCCCAGCACTCAGGAGGCCAAGGTAGGAAGCTCCCTATGAGTTGGAGGCCAGCCTGAGACTTTATAGTGAATTACAGGTCAGCCTGGGCTAGAGCGAGACCCTACCTTGAGAAAACACACACACACACACACACACACACACACAGTTTTAATTTTTACATTAGACATAGTAAGAGGTTATCAATAATAACCAATGTTGAAATAAAATGATTTTAATAATCTCCTATAATAACAGTTATTTAAAACTTAGTAATGGCAGGCGTGTTGATACATGTCTATAATACCAGTACCTGGAAGGCTGAGCAGGAAAGTCATGAGTTCCAGACCACCCTGAGCAGAAAGAAAGAGAATGAAAGAAAGGGAAATAGAGAAAGAAAAAGTAATATGAGAAGGAAAGGAAGGAGGAAGGAAAGAAGGAAGGAAGAAATGAAGGAAGGAAGAAAGGAAGGAAGAAAAGAAGGAAGGAAGAAAAGGAAGGAAGGAAGGAAGGAAGGAAGAAAAGAAGGAAGGAAGAAAAGGAAGGAAGGAAGGAAGGAAGGAGAACTTGAAAGTTTTTTTTTCAGTATTTTTCCTATTAATATTTTCAGACCATATATAAGTGAAACCACAGAAACCAAACCAAAGATTTTCTCTGTGGTTATGGGCTCATCCAATACCAAGCCATTTGGTTGTGAGGCCCACCAATGGAAGAAGGTGATTGAAACAGCCCCCAAGGTATTGCCAGGAAGGAATAATGGTGGGGCAAAGGACCAAGGGAAGTGATTCATGGCCAGACACTGATTACAGCAATAGATCTTACACTTCTGGGGCAACTCAGCAGTACGGGGCCAATCCTGTGTAAATGAGGAAAAGTCGTGGACACCAGCAAAACACAGAAAATAAGTTCTTCTCTCTTTCCCAGTAGTTCATAAGTCAGGCATAAGTGTTTTTAAGAAACATTTAAATATGGTCATTGCTTAAAATGATTTTACATTGACCAGGCTCTGGCACTCATGACAGGAAAAGTTTCCTCAGAACTAGACACAGCAGTATTAGACTCATGACAGAAAACAAAAGTCACATTTTTTCCCTCAAGCTTTAGTAGATCTGTAAGATTAATTGATTTACTTTTATCCAACTGAAAAAAAAAAATCTGAAGCTGAAATCTGCCATACCACATTTGTTTTTTCAAAGTGTTAGGACTGTCTAGGAAAATGGAAGATGCAGAAATTTAAATGACAACTCTAAACGTATCCCATTTTTCTTGGCTGCTACATAGCCTTTTGTGGTGTGTGTGTGTGTGTGTGTGTGTGTGTGTGTGTGTGTGTCACACTGTAGCTGAGTAACAAAGGAAATGAGATAAAATGGTATGTATAAAATGATAAGAGCTGCCCAACCTGGTTCCTTGTAAAGCATGTAAGCAGTTCCAACTTTGTGGGTACATTATAACATATATTCTGAGGAAGAAAGAAAAACCCAAGAGGACCCAAGCAAAATTTCCCCTAAGTTTGTTTCTAACTGTAATAACAACAGAAAAAAAAAGTGATAAAAAGCCAGTAGGTATTTCACGTAGTTTTACATGTTTTATTTAACTTGATAAGTAATTGAAAATAGAAATGAACATTTTACATTAGCCACTCAAAAATTGATATTTGCTTAAATTTTTTGTTATTTTTTCTGAAAAATACCAAAACCTGATCTTTCTCAAAACAAGCTCCCAGGGAAAGGATGCAGCTATTAAAGCGCCCTGTGCGCCTGCACTGCTTTTAATGGGTCCAGGTGACCACAGTAACATATCAATTGTTTCTCAAAAAAATGTACTTCACAAAGAAAACATGCTTTCAAGATAGTGAACATGTTAAGCAGGTGATTCTGGGTTTTTTAAACCAATGGGATTTTTTTTCTGCTTCATATATTTAACTTTTTATTCATCATGCATTTTAGTGTATGCACAGCCCGTGTCTTGGTCCCATTCCCTTCACAATATTCTCGTGTACCCTTCTTCCCTCCCCACCTCATTTCACGCAGGGCCCCAGCGGATGGACTTACTGGTCTTCACCACGGGGTTCTGAATGCAACAGCCAGTCTCCGTGGGGAGGGGGCAATGTCTCAGGAAGCTTCTTCCCGCCTTATGGCTCTTTCCATCTGCCCACCCCTCCAAAGACATTATGACAGTCGAAGAATCACTGCAGGCTTGTTTCATTATTTTCCACCCAAACTCATTCTCATTCTTTCTTTCTTTTTTTTTTTTAATTTCTCCCAACAAAATGACTGAGGAAGAATATTCTGGTAAATTGGTTCTTTCATTGTTAAACCTTTTTCTTCTTAATTTAACAGAGAATCCATCCATGGTAACACTTTACTCCAGGGCTGGGGAAATTGCTCAGTGGTTAAGGAACTTGCCTGTGAAGCTGAACAACCCCAGTTCAATGCGCCAATACCCAGGGTTTGCCAGGTGCACTAAGTGGCACATGCATCTGGAATGTGCCTGCAGCAGCTGGAGACTGTGGCACACCCATTCTCTGTGTGTGTGTGTGTGTGTGTCTTCTCTCTATGCTTGCAAATAAATTAAAAAGTATATTTTTAAAGAACTTACTCCAGGCTCCAGCGGGTGACCACCTGAGGAAGCCAGAACTCTTGGTTCATTCCTCACCTCCCTGTTCTCTTGTGCTGGTTCCCCTGCTGCTGGCTTGGGCTGCCTGGACCATGCGTGCTTACTGTGGAAACAAGCCCCTTGCTCTGGTCCCCAATTTCCAGATCCCCTGCTCCAGAAGGTGCATGTGCAGAAAGGCAGAGACCTGAGGAGATAAATCACCCCTCACATCTCAGTCAACGTCCAGGCAAACCACAGAGGAAGTGGGGAGACGAGCAAGAGAGCTGCTTCCAAGGTGAGCCTGACAATCAGCACCAGGGTGAAGAAGACAGACCCTGAGGACGCTCAACACCTACCAAAGCAGAGATCCAGAGGCTCCTAAGAGCTCATCACTGAAGTAGACTTAAAACTCACCCACCACGGCTCAGGGAATTTTTCAGAAGCGGGGGTGGAAAGATTATAAGAGCCATAGGTTGGGACGTCATGCCCAGAGGCACTGACCCCCCCCCATAAGTGACTGTTGCTCCCACAATGCATAACCCACTCCCTCATGGGGAATACTAGCAACCCCGCTGAGGAGGGGCCCTGGGAATGGGGGCAGGGAGAAGGGAAAAGATGGTACTAACCATAATGTATCCATACAAGGTATGTTCTTACTAAAAATAATAAATAAATAAAAAATATTTACTTCAATCCTTAATCCATGGAGGACTCCAGATGCACAAGAAAGCAGATACTATATGCTGTCAATATAAGTCATTCCTTCAATGACCTTTTCCTAGAAATACACGTTCACACCTGCTGTAAATTAATGGCTAATAGGACAGAAAGGGACATAGATAGGGTCCTGATCTATCTTTGATTGACGAGGTCCAGACCCAAATTTCGAAACAGACCTGTAACTGGTGGCAATCATTAGTATATTTATGTTTATTTGCAGTTTATTATTACATTTGAACTTGTAGGTCCTGTACACTGAAGAACCAAGTATAGCCTGTGACATTAGTTCATTTTCTACAGTTGAAGATCAAAGAGGTGATTTCCATAAGAGCTTAGTGAATTCCCGCTGGCTGTTAGGCAACCACACCCTTCAAATTGTTCCCCTCCCCTTTTATATATTATTCTATATTTTACACCATTCTCCTATATTTTTAATAAATTTTATTTATTTATTTATTTATTTATTTATTTATTTATTTATTTATTTATTTATTTATTAGAGAGAGAGAGAGAAAAATGGGCATGCCAGGGCCTCCAACCACTGCAAACGAACCCCAGATGCATGCACCCCCTTATGCACCTGGCTTTCTTGGGTACTGGAGAGTTGGACCAGGATCCTTTGGCTTTGCAGGCATACACTGTAACTGCTAAGCCATCTCCCCAGCACCCATTTTCTTATATTTTTTAATAACTGGTTCTAGAAAACACTTGTGAACTCAAACAGCTGCCCAATAGACAAGAAACAATATGTCTGTAATGGAATGTGGGCCCACACATAAACATACCTGAATACATTTCAGAAAAGAGCCTTGGGCCTCTGAGAGATGAGTCCTCACGTGCAAGGGCGAACTGTAGATTCAATGGCTGTGCGTGGCTGCTTGTAGGGTTGGTTTCAGACTGTGCTTCCTAACCTCCATTTTGGCCTGTGTCTTTGGCAAAACCAAAGGCTCATGTAGAAATGGCCAGCATGAATCCTTAAAAGTCTGGGAAGCTATGAGACCAATAATCTCCCAGTATCCTGTGTCTCTTATGCCAAAAACAAAACAAAACAAAATGAAACAAAAAAAAAAATGATCTGTGCATAGAGGGCCAGACTATTCTCTAGAGGCAGACAGAACAAGCTGCAGATCCTGGCCACGCACTGCTGGTGCAGTAGGAAGCGAGAGAAAGCCCAGATTCTCATGGCCAGGGATCACTCCTGGGAGAGCTGAGGAAATTACTAAGTGAACAGCAGTGTGCACAGTGACCTACAGGAGGCGTGGTTCTCAGCTGACACAAGTTCATTAACAGGGACTGGAGAGATGGCTTAGCGGTTAAGGCGTTTGCCTGCAAAGCCAAAGGATCCCAGTTCAACTCTCCAGAACCCACATAAACCAGATGCACAAGGGGATGCATGCATCTGTAGTTCGTTTGCAGCAGCTTGAGGCCCTGGCATGCCCATTCTCTCTCTCTCTCTTTTTCTCTCTCTCAAATAAACAAAATGAATTTTTAAAACTTTAAAAAATATATTGAAGAAGTTCATTAACAGGTGGAGCCACAGGTTAGGCAAAATGGGGAAATGTGACATTCTCTCTTCCTCTCTGCCTCTTTCTCTCTCTCTCTCTCTCAAATAAATAAATAAAATATTTTTTTAAAAAAACTTTACACTATCTAGCAACCCATGTCTGTGGTCAGTAAATGATTCTTTCTGTGGTCATTGGCCAAAGGTACATATGAATATGAGTCTCAGTTCATCATTGCTGCGTATGAAGTTACCACAACCTTGCCGCTTTAAATTAGGAATTAGGACAGCTGTAGGGTTTCATACCTGTCAGTGTGGCAGGGCTCCTGGAATTGATCCTTCATGGATATCCAGGGATGATCATTTCTGCACCCTAAGTACACAAATACCTTTGGTGCGCGCCCCAATCTATGTGTCATGCATTTCTTTTTAAAAAATATTTTATTTGATTTATTTACTTGAGAGACAGAAAGAGGCAGAGAGAGGAAGAGAGAGAGAAAATGGGCACGCCAGAGCATGCAGCCACTGCACACGAATTCCACATGGGTACGCCTCCTTGTGCATCTGGCTTAAGTGGGTCCTGGGGAATGGAACCTGGGTCCTTTGGCTTTGCAGGCAAATGCCTTAACTGCGAAGCCATCTCTCCAGCCCACGTGCATTTCTTTACATGCATTAAAAGCCGAAGTCAGTCATGGCTGTTCTTTCACGTGCCAAATCTTTTACTGGTCTCTCTTCTCAGGTGAGACAAAGCAGAAAAATCTACAATGGACCTTTCGCTATGAGGAGAGTCGAAGGCTGAACTCTTCAGTTCACGATGATGAAGACAAGCTAACGCACAGACGTCATCCTTCCTTGGCAGGAAGCCCTGTGCCATGGCTTCGGGAAGATGATTCCTCTCGTGATATTCCTATCAAGATATTTCATTTCATCTGACATTTTTTTTTAATTTTCAAAGGGACTTACAAAAATTTATTCACAATAGTTCAAAAAGCTGAGCTATTACTTTCTTCATATTGTAGATTTTAAAAAATACAAAAAGTGAAAATTCAGGTCAGGCCATGAACTGAATACAAGTAAAACATGACAATTCAGAGTGAAAACTTTGTGGTCGTGGGTGAACTTCCCTCCCAAGCTCCCTGCTCTATCCTGCGATGTGTCTCTAGAACTGCATCAGAAAATGCTTTCTTTATCCTCTGGACAAACGGGAAAAGGAAGAGAGGGGAAAGAATGGAAGGATGGAAAGTGAAGAGAGGAAGACAGAAAACACAGATGTGACCGAGCTCAGCATCACTCACTGTATCATCTTATCAACAAAGCCGAGGCCTGTGTATAATGAGGGCTGGTGGTCGCCACCACTGACCTAGCATGGAATCACCTGGGAACGTTCTGGAAAAGAGTGGCTGCATCACGTACGTTCTCAACTAACTGAATCAGCGACTAGGTTTGGAACTTGGCCTTCATTCATTTAAAAACAAGACGGTGAGATTTGACCGACATGGTGATACACGCCTGTAATCCTGGCATTTGGGAGATAGAGGCTGGAGAATCACTAGTTCCAGTACAGGCTGGGCTGTCTAGTGAGGCTGTTCCGAGAACAATGGAATTACTAAGATGGTTCCAAGACGCTCCCCAGGAGCGAGTTGCGCCATTCGAGATGCACTGGGGCGGAGAATGCTGGTTCTTCACTGTTGAGCACTGACAATGAACTTGAGTGTCTTCCTGGGATGCATCAAAGGAAGAACAAGGGGCGAGTGGGAATTTGTGAACATTCCCAAACTATGAAGAAATGACCTGGTTCAATAGTGCAAAATGTGAATGTGACGGCGAAGGATCTCTCACGGCCTGTGTAGGGGAATCAGTTGTGCACAGACACACGTGCATTCGTACACCAACAGTGGCTCGTAAATGATACACTGGATTTTAGTTTGTCATTAAAAGAATTCTGTGGGGACCACTGTGTACTGAATGTTGTTGCTGGCATACAGTCAAGGCTCAATAAATATTTGTGGAATTCACGAAAAAAAAAAAAAAGAAAGAAAATACAGAAGAAATAACCCACTCAAGTCCACTTCTCAACAATTCTCCTATCGTTACTTAAATATAACGTTTAAGTCATTGTCATTCATAAAATAGTCAATGTCATTTCCTGAGGGGTATTCCTTTTGTCAATCACAAAGACAGAAGTATAAATGTCAATTTACATAAGAAATATGCAGTCCCCCCTTTGTGCCTGTGACACCCACACATAGAATCAATTCAGAGTCTGTTAGGATCTTTGTAGACCCTGAAACTCTTATCTTGCACATACAGTTAGTATAATTTAGACCCAGAAACTCTTATTTTGCACATGCATTTAGAATAATTCCCATGTAACTGGAGCTTGACTTGTAGTGATTAATGATGCTATATATACTATTTTCCATTGTTTAACTTAAAAAATTATTTAAAAGGTTGATAGCAGGCTGGAGAGATGTCTTAGCAGATAAGGCTCTTGCCTGTGAAGCCTAAGGATCCACATTTGACTGCCCAGGACCCATGTAAGCCAGGTGCACCAGGTGGCACACGTGTCTGGAGTTCATTTGCAGTGGCTAGAGGCCTTGGCATGCTAAAAGCACTGTCCTGGTAAAGATGATGTTGAAGTAGTTTCACGATTATTAAGTCTTCCTGTGAATCAACACAGTCTGCCTTTGAGCACCAAACATTCATATTTAGAGTAGAACCATTAGTTCTTAAATATGCCCATTGTTCATTATCTGTGCATGTGTGTGTTATGCATGCATCTGTGCAGATGTGCATGCCCCAAGTGCATGGGTGTGGAGGCCAGAGGAACACATCAGGCACTCTCCTCTGTCAGTCTTCTGCATTTTTTCCCTGAGACAGTCCCTCACTGACACCTTGAACCTGGATCTTCTGTTTTTAAGTCAGGCAGTATTGTAGTAGTTTCCACATTGCTGGGATGAACATCCAAACCAGACATAGGCTTACAGATCTAGGGGAAACTCCATCAAGAATATCAGAAGAAGCACTCAGGAGGCATAGGCAGGATGATCACCATGAGTTCTAGGCCACCCTGAGACTACAGTGGATTCCAGGTCAGCCTGGGCTAGAGTTGAGACCCTACCTTGAAAAACATATATATCAGAAGAAGGGTTGGAGAAGATGGCTTGGCAGTCAAGGCATTTGCCTGCAAAGCCAAAGGGCCCTGGTTCAGTTCCCCTGTACACATGTAAGCCAGATGCACAAGAGGGCACATGTGTCTGGAGTTTGTTTGCAGTGGCCAGAGGCCCTGGAATGCCCATTCTCATTCTCTCTCTCTTTCTCTCTCTCAAATAAATGAATAAAAAATATATATTTAAAATAAAGAATGTCAGAAGAAGCAGGTTCCCATTCATAAATCCAAGCAAAGAGAGAACCACAGAGCCAGCACAATCGAAAGCAGCCGCAAGGAGCAGCAAACGCCCCACCCCCACGCAGAGCGCAGATCTCTCTGCACACCTTTAGGCTGGAAATCAGATCTGCCTCCAAACACACCTCAGGGCTGGACCCCAGGATCTTCTCCCAGTGACCCCTCTTCCAGCCAGGTTGCTGGAAATCCAAGTTATGATCTTTAATAGAATACTTAAGTCTATGGGGTGCAAACATTCAAACTACCACCTTCTGCCCCCTGGCCTCCAATAGACTGATGACAATCTCACATTGTAAAAATGCATTCAGTCCAACTCCAAAGGGTCCCAGAGGCTTTAACCAACCTTAAGATTGTTCCAAAGTCCCAAGCCTTACCTGTGATTCAAGATTGTCTCTTCATCATGCCCAGAAGTATTCCCTCCCCCGCCGAAATAACTGACTGCTGTTCCCACAATGCATAAACCCCAGCCCCATAGAGAACACCTGCAGCCCCACTGAGGGGCGTCCCCAACGGAATGGGGGCAGGGATGAGGGAAGAGGGGGTACCAACACATGATGTATCCATATGAAATATGTTGTTAATAATAATTATTATTAAAAAGCAATAAATAAATAATGTAATAAAAAAGACTGTCTCTTAACTATGAGTCCTATAAAATCAAAACAGCTCAGTTCCCCCACCTGTTTCCTCTCCCTTCAACGCTGTGATTATGTGCATGTGTGGCTCTGCCCTATTGTTTCTTTCTTTTTTTTTTTTTTTTTTTATGGGCACTCAGGACTGAACCCAAGTCTTCCTGTTTGTATAGTAAGTGTGCTACCCACTGAGAAATCTCCAACCCCTATATTTTCTTTAAGAATAAAAAGTCTCCCTTTTAAAATAACACTGAGCTCACTCCTCAGTGACCTTAAAACTACATTACTTTTCATTAATTTATATTCATTGATCAGTCTAACAGTTTGACACCTTATTTATGGGCTACTGTGATGGATCACAGCTGTTCTTAAAGAAAACTAAACAAACTTCAGGTTAGATAATTAAAGTAAGAGTCCAGGTTTGATTATATTTTTTATGCTATGGGGATCCTTCAATTTATTTGTTATCTTTTGTTATTGAAAAACTAACCACAAGCTGTAAGTGGATCATGTCATGTATTTTTTTTTAAAAGCTAAAATGTAATTAAAAATATTAACAGACCTTTAAATATATAACTTGCTATTTATATATGTTTAAGTTAAAATGTTTTGCATTTTTCCTAAAAATCAGCAAAAAATTCTTTCAAATCTGTGATTTGGACAATGTCAGATATGTAATATTTATATAAGGGAAGATGTGTATGACAGGCAGAGAATGAGAGAATTTAGCTCTCTGTGCTTTGGATGTTATGGGAAATTTATCTAACCCACTAGCCTCCCATTGAGCCCCCACCAAAGTGCATATATCAGTAAATCCCTGACAGATTCATCCTTCCCGGAATTCTGTCATATACCCAGAATGGGTCTCTTTGCAAGCACACTGTTGAGTGTGATCTAAATTATCTGTAAGAATCCTAGCTTATCGGCCTCTACGTTTTGAAGGCATTAATTTACCTTCCGATGGTTTTGCCACTCCAGTTTTATAATACAGTCAGCCAGACCTGCCTACAAAAGCTTCCCAGTCCCTCTGAAGTCATTTAAGCATGCATAATTTAAGGACAATTATTTCCCAGTCTACCCAACATGACTTTGAAGCATCTGTATGTTTAGGATGTGAAGTTATCATGGTAGATAGCCAGATGATTGATCTTTTTTCTTCCTCTTCCTCCTCCTTTTCATCCACGGTCAACACAGTGTGTGGGCATATTTTATTGAGGTTTATATGCCAGACATGGACATTCTTTTAGCCTCAAACATTCTTTGTCAAATCACCTGTTATCACCACATACATTCTTGTACCAGGTCACCACAAGCATTCATTGATAGCAAGTGGCAAATAATCTTTTGAAATGTTAATAATTAAGAGATTATATATTTATACCCATGTGCGTGATTATATGTATTATATACAAAGAGATAAGGCAGAAAAGATCACATAGTCTTTCATATTGTTTTTCATCAAACTGTATTGCATGCAGATTAAACGAATTTTATATGACATCAAGTATCAACACACTGAGCATGCCTAGGAGAGGTGTTGAGAAAGGTGGAGATAAGAAAATGCCATTATTAAGGTGGGGGACCCTGCCACGATCTGTGACGGCAATTCTTTCCAAGCCCATGTTCATCCGAATGCCATACTGGCTAGGCTGGGAAGAGTACCGTGTAATACACGTGAAGACAGACGTTCAGGTTAGTGGCGTGTCTAGAGTTGACCAGCAAAGTTGAAAGCAAGCCAGGCCTTTCTTTTAGGGTGCTGGTCAAAGCATCTAGGTCTAGCTTCCCTCCTGTGCCCCAGTTCACATCACGAACAGATTCAGATGCCAAACACCACATTTCTACCAAAAAAACATAAAGAAGAAGGAGCTCAAAGAGCAAAAGCAACAACCATCCAGCCAGTACTGCGATGCACACCTGTTGTCCCAGCACAGGACAACAAGTTTAAGAGTTCAAGGCCAGGCTCTCGTTTATATAGGGAGCAATGTCTCAGAAAAAAAGAGTAAACACCTCTCTCTCTCTCTCTCTCTCTCTTGCACGCACGCTTGCTTGTGCTTGCTCGCACTCTCTTTCTCTCTGTGTGTGTGTGTGTGTGTGTGTGTGTGTGTGTGTGCTACCTCAAATTCAAGTGAGAATCCAAAATCAACACAATGCATCTGCTTAACTTCACAATCCACATTTGGAAATGGAAAGCATTTTCACCTGTCCTCATGAACTCACCTGTCAGTGAATGCATCACATAGGCCCAGAGAGATGGGTCACTGGCAACAATTTGGACAACCGATCACCAATCATATATATATATATATATATATATATATATATATATTTTATATATACGGCCTTTGGAGTAGTTTGAGAGTAATAAACAAAGGCAAAGTTCTCAAAAGAAAGTAAATAAGTGTTTTTGAGCATTTACGGGGGGGGGGAGGGCTTTTCTTCACAGCTACAAAGATACAAATATTTACACACCAGAACAAGTCCAAGTCCACTCCTTGGTTTGATTGTGTTGGAGTAAAGGGTGTTGAAATGGTGTCTCAGGCCAAGTGCAGACTTACCTTAAATTGACAAAAACACACAGACTGCTCCTTTTCAACCATTGTCAAGGTCACGGAAGAATAATGTTCATAAGGTCAGTTCTGGCTACCCCCACCTAGCAAAACTTGAGGATAAGTCACGTGACTCTTAGAGAACTTCAAGTCCTTTTCAAGTCCTTTATGACAGCCACCTGCGGGGGGGACCAGGATGGTGTGTCTCTTGGACTTACAGGTGCGTAGTGACTTTCCCTGCATGTGGTGCAGAATGGTGCCTCCATAAGTCATGGCTAAGATTCTGAAAAAAGGCTTCTCACCAAATCCAGAGAAGGAAACTTGAGCTCCAGACCAAAGGCTTGATGGGCTGTGCAAAAGGCAGAAGTCACGGCTGCTGATTTCAAGTTGTTTCGGAGCACCAGGGAAAGATGCGCGAGATTAAAGATTTGGCCTCTTCTTTGGCCAGCTGTAAAAATTGAAATGTATAATTGTGGCCGAATACCTCTGACCAACCTCCTAAGCATGGATGAAAAAAGACAACGGGCCTTCCAGCTATTGTGGTTTCCCTGTCAATCATTTTAGTATGCTTCCTCTCACCATTAGAAAACGCTAAATTGGCGAGTGCCAGTCCAACACGGCTCCTCCTACCTCCTAATCCGCTCCGGTCCACACTGAATTACAATTGCAGTAATGGTATTTGCTGTGTTCCTAAGATTTAAGTCACGCCTGGAATGTTTTGATGCTAAATTAACTATTTAATAATAAATGTTTGGCTCAGGAGGCAAACCTCTAGGCAGAAGGTGCTAGTTAGGGTAACAGAAACGGGACAGAAATAAAAAGGAAAAAAAAAAAAATTACAAACATCTCAGCAGTGACAGCTCTGGGAATTCATTATGGCAGTACCTGAGGCTCAAACCCTGGGCAATTCTTACGCATCCCTTAGAATCACCAATCTAGGATTAGGGTCTACGCAAATGCAAATGTGGTTTTCTCCCATGGAAGATGACCATGTCCCAGGCAACAAACGCAAAGAAGAAATTATTTTCATTTCTCACTGAGGCCCATCAGCTGCTCCACTGGACTCCATTCGTCCCTGACCCTGGGTTAGCACTGTGCTTGCAGACCTGCCCCTCCCCCCATGGTGACGCTGTGCTGGGCACTACGGGCACAAAGACAGTCAAGACACTGTTGTTGTCCCTGGCTGATTTGGTGAACAGTATCAGGGTGGTATGCACTCCTGAACAATGGTTCTGGTCACTGTAGCAGAGAGGTAAGGTCAAGTTTCATCATGCTCTGGAGAGTTCTATTTTAAGTGAGACAAGGCCTCCTCACAATGATAAAGCTGGAAAGAGCATGCGTGTTTATGATGTTTGTGGGAGCTGGAAGTCTAGAACCAAGCCCTAAAAAAAAAAAGACGCTTTCTTGGCTTCTGTTACCTTCTAGAAAGGACAAGTAATCTTGTGTTTCTCACTCAAGAAAGAAGAACTGAGGTATATTTATAGACAGTATTCTTGGAGAATAGGACAGCTTAGTTATAAAAATATTTTCATATATTTTATTTTATTTATTTGAAAGAAAAAGAAATGGAGGCAGATGAGAGAGAGAGGTGGGAGAAGGAGTGAGAGAGAATGGGTGCTCCAGGGCCTCCAGCCACTGCAAACGAACTCCAGACACATTTCCAGTGTGGGAAAAGACTTGAGTTTTATTGGTATGTAATGGTATGTAATGGCTTTCTCTTCATGGTCTCGTCCTCCAAATCCCCATGTCTCTAGTCATACTTCTATCTTCTGATGAGGATGCTGGTCCTATCAGATTTAGGGCCCAGTCTAATTAATGACATCTGCAGAGAGTCTATTGTCCCGTTCACTTTGCGTCCATCCATATCAGGTGGACAGCAGCCGCGGTGTCGAGCAGTGTTACACAAGCTCAGAAGCTCCAAGCGGGCCTTCACAACTCACCAGGTTTCATAGGCTGAGGATGTCTCTCACTCAAGAAAGAAGAACTGAGGAATATTTATAGACAGTATTCTTGGAGAATAGGACAGTTATAAAAAATATTTTCATATATTTTATTTTATTTATTTGGAAGGAAAAGAAATGGAGGCAGATGAGAGAGAGAGGTGGGGGAGGAACGAGAGAGAATGGGTGCTCCAGGGCCTCCAGCCACTGCAAACGAACTCCAGACACATAAAGCACCTTGTGCGTCTGGCCTGTATGGGAACTGCTGAATGAACCCTTAGGCTTTGCAGGAAGGCTTCTTAACTGCTAAGCCATCTCTCCAGCTCCAAATAAGACTTTAAAAAAAAAAAAAGAGAACAGGCCAGGGCCTCCAGAAATTGCATACGAACTCCAAATGCATGCACCCCACTGTGCATCTGCCTTGTGTGGGTCCTGGGGAATCAAACATGGGTCCTTAAGCTTCACAGGTAGACGCCTTAACTGCTAAGCCATTTCCCCAGCCCCCGAATAAGACTTTCTTTTAAATTTTTGTTTATTTTTGTTTATTAGCAACAGACAGAGAAAGAGGCAGAGAGAGAGAGAGAGAGAGAGTCAATGGGCACTCCAGGGCCTCCAGCCACTGCAAGTGAACTAAAGATGCATGCGCCATCTTGTGCATCTGGCTCATGTGGGTCCTGGGGAATCGAGCCTTGAACCGGGGTCCTTAGGCTTCACAGGCAAGTGCTTAAATACTAAGCCATCTCTACAGCCCCCGAATAAGACTTTTAATACCTGCCAACTGATTTAAAGTTGTCACTGAATGCCCGGATGAACTGATAAAAATGTCTGTTGTAGGTTTGTGCTACATGAGAACCAAATGCTTTAACTGGGGACTATGACAGGTTCCTGATTCTGAAGCAAGTCTAAGCATATGTAACATTGACTCTCTTTGCCTCCATTTCCTGATGTGCAATGTGGGGATTGTAATAATATCTCTTTTCACTGATGTGATTAGTGTATATGTATTCTAATACATATATACTAATTAGAATTTTATTTACATTATAATTGTATATCTATATATATGTACTAATATATTTAGTAGAAAAATGCTTGGCCAAGCAGTACTATCTTATTGTCAACAAAGATCATTATTAGCCAATGTCAGGGTGAAAAAAAAATCATTGTTGCAGTTACCCATAACCATTTATACCCATGTTACATCTAAGTTATTTTATATCAAATGTATTTTCAACAAAAAAGTAATTTATTACTAATAATTAAATTGAGTATAAGAAGGATTTGAAATTATACCCAACAGCTGTGTAGAGAATGCCACTCTAGTTTGAGATGGTTAAAATTTTTTGGTATCCATGGAGATTATCTGCTGAATAGTTTACTTACTGCCCTGAGCTGTCAACGCATTCTGTTTAATTTATAAACCTGATCTAAACCTTTATAGGGGGAAAAGCCACCAATATTTCTCCAAACTTAACTTGGATTTATTTTCAGTGTCAGACAAGACATAACATTTATTACGATTCACCTTAGCATGATGACATTTCATTTTTCTTGTTGAAGAAGATGGTCCAGAAAGAAAAAAAGTAAAAGAAAAAGTTCAAAATCTCTTTAGTCTTCTGGAGCCCTCATAATAAATGAGGGCTTCTGCTTTTCCTCAGCGCTTCAATAGCAGGAAGTGTTTATATTTCGGGACCAAGCCCCACCGAATATTTACAGAATTTGTTGCGAGGTGTTGAGCTATAAATCTAAAGTTTGAAACCTACATCAAATATAAGAGAAAAGCTCATTTTTTAAAAAAAAAAGTGTAAAACCAAGTCATAAGTAAAAATGTAAATATTTTAAAGACTTATTTTAATCCCTAAGTGTCTTCTTTATAAATAACAGATAAAACTTATTTTATCAAATGCTTTTTGGCTATGCCCTTCAGAATGTAGGATATTGTGTTATCTTAGAGAGAAAAAGGACACAATCTTTATATTGCTGGAATTTTATTGATATGAAAAGACTTGACATGTGTGAAAATTAGTCCATGGGATCAAAGTTTCAAAGATTTCAAAACTAATTAGATCTTATATTTTGGACTTTAATACATAAACCCATATAGAAGTATGGGTTATGAATTACAGGATGGGGATGAAGATATGGCTTAGTGAATAAGACACTTGCCTGCAAAGCCAAAGGACACAGGTTCAATTTCCCAGTGCCCATGTAAAAGCAAGATGCACAAGGTGGCACATGTGGCTGGAGTTCATTTATAGTGGCTGGAGACCCTGGCACACCCTTTCTCTCACTCTTTATCTTTCTGTCTCTCTCTGTGTGTCTCCCTCTTTCTGGCTTTAATAAATAAATGGAGTGAAATGAAATAAAATTACTAAATAACAATATGAAAAATTTTATTCTCCATTCCAATAGCTAAATGAAGGTGGAGATAAACCAGTGGGACTATACACTCTGTGTTGAAACAGAATGAATCTTGAATTCTCGAAGGTGGTATATTGCCACTTCTGTCCTCCTCCCGGGCTGAGCTTCCATTCCTAGTTCAACCTTTGCATGGAGCAGGCTTAAGGCCTTAGACTTTTATTTGCTAAGAAATGTTCAATTCTTAAGTGTCGCTGCTCTTGGGACTACATCATTACATCCACTTCTTTTGAACCCTGGAAAAATGAGCAGCTTTGTAACAAATGCTTGTTGACACAACACAGTGAACAGCAGTACAGATTCTCTTAATTGCCAAATAAATAATGAATAGATAGGAATGAACTGATATAAATGGAAACCTCATAAAAGTTGCACATTGCATTCTGTCCTTACATTTACTAGAAAGAGAGAGACAGAGAAAGAAGAAAGATGAAAAAGAACACATTTTATAAAGTCGACTAAGTCATAGTTTATCTTTGTGCTTGTTTTTCTCAAAAAAAAAAAAAAAAACACTCAAAAACAGATTAAAAAGGTACTTGATCATACCCTTGTTATTGCAAGTTGGTCTGATACGATGTCCAGCTAAAACTCAATCTCCAATAAAGAAAGAAAATCTATAATTGCTTATAGACATGGCCCTTGTATCTTAGCACATTCTCCCAGAAGACACAGAGTGTATGTTAATAAATTGTTGTGCTATTTTAGGAATGATTTATACATAATTCATTTCCTAAACAATAGAACATGGAAAATTACACTTAATGCTTCCCCTTCCTCTGGAAGCCTGAGTGAGGTCTCCATTGTAGGTTTATTCATATTTATTCTCTAATTAAACGTATTTATCTCTGGAGTATTGATCACTTTGTCTCCCCATCTGCTCTAGAATCATCTTCATGTAACTTGCATTTCCCAGGTCAAATCACACTTGGAATGCTGGCTAGGCATTTTGAAATCATATCGGCGAAACTGAACTGTGAGGACAGCAGGGAGAACTTGATAGGAGGGGTGAAAGTGGACACGTGTTCCTGATGTGATTCCCTCACCAAGCACATGGGAGTGGGAGTAACTGATGTTCTTCCTCTGGGACTCGGCGTCCTCAACTCTCAAACAATATGGACCAGGGGATTGTGTTGCTCTTCATTGGCCAAAGAAAAACGGGGAAGACAGACAGATGCCATCTGTGGTGATGAGGAAAAATGAGAAAAAGCACATTTCTAACACAGAAAATGTGCTAAAGCATGACCATAAAAATTGACCTAAATGAACCTGCTTTGGTGTTGTTGTTTTATTTTGTTTTGAAGAAAGAGCAGTATGTAAAATGGCCTGGTGGCCTTAATCCCAGCCTTTGGAAGGATGAGTTTAAGAGGATTAATGTGGGTTCCAGGCCAGCCAAGGCTGGAGTGAGACCTTGCCTGAAAGAGACAGAGAGAGAAAGAATCATCTTTTCCTTACTGATGACTCACTGTTTCTGTTACTCAGATCTATATTTCTAAAAAGGAAAATGACCGTAGAATAAAACAACAGGATCCTCTATCCTAAACCGTGACTCTCCCCCTCCCAGGGCTCAGGGAGAGGGAGGGTCAGGGAGTCTGTTTGCTTAGTCGTGACTCACCAACTCACAGACAGCTTGACCTCACTCCAGCCCATCTGCTGACAGCTACGAAGCACATCAACCATAGGAGTCCTTTACCAAGTAGCCAGTCATTTTCGTAATAACTACGTGTTTAGTGACATTTCTCTCATCCCCGCGTTCTAAGCAATGCTATAAGAAATCGAGAATTCAATAAGAAATGGACCATATAGAAATCGAACCTTATATAGACAGAGTTGATCTTCAATATTGCAGTCTCAGTCTGGGAATACCTCAGCTAGCATGACTTGGAAATTTTTGTGATGTATTTACTTAAGAGAGAAGAGAGAGGATGGGTGTGCCAGGGACTCTTATTACTGCAAACAAACTTCAGACACATGAGCCACTTTATGCATCTGGCTTTCCATGAGTGATGAGTGCTGGGGAACTGAACCCAGGCTGGCAGGCATTGCAAGCAAGCACCTTTAGCTGACGAGCCATCTCCCCACACTCCCAGGAAACTGAAATTTTATTTACCTAATGTTTGCATGTGTTTGTCTACATTTGCCATCTATAAGTAGTTCTGGACAAAACTATGCTAATGGGTTGAGACTTATCAGTCAAGATGCTTTATTAATTCTTTCATTTTATTTTTTAAGTTAATTACAGACATATTTAGTACTGCTACATCATGAGTTAATACCATCCTTTCCCTTTTCCCTGCCCTCCTTCCACTGGGGGCCCTCCTCAGTGGGATTGCAGGTATTCCCCATGGGGTTGTGGATTATGCGTTTGTGGGAGCAGAAGTCAGTTGTTGGGGGAGGCAGTGCCTCTGGCATGATGTCTCAACCTGTGGCTCTTAATATCTTTCTGCCCCCTCTTCCGTAGAATGCTCTGAGCCGTGGTGGGTGAGTTTTAAGTCTACTTCAGTGATGAGCTCTTAGAAGCCTCTGGATCTCTGCTTTGGCAGGTGTTGAGTGTCCTCCGCGTCTGTCTCCTTCACCCTGGCGCGGATTGTCAGGAGCAGCGTGGAAGCAGCTCTCTTGCTCTGTGGTTTCCGCTGGGGCTTGGCTGAAGTACGAGGGATGGTTTGCCTCCTCAGGTGTGAAAGAGAAAAAACAGATCCTTCAACAGAGAGTGAGGTCAGCACAGGTTAAATGGGACGAACCTTGTTAATTTAGGGAGAATTTGATGCATGCAACGCTCTTTGAGCCAAAGACTAGTGGGAGCTTGACACTGGAGAGCATAATCTTTGTCTGCATAGGATTCTGATCTGGTTCCCAGTTCCACATATGGGTCTCTTTCCACTGAGTGCATCTCTTAGCCAATCAGAAAGCTCTTGGTTACCCACCAAGGCTGTGTGCCACTATTGCGCTTGTGTGTACATCTTGTCAGGGTGTTTGCTTTATTAATTCAGAAGCTACAGAAGAAGAATATATGCTCAGTATCAATTAATATTTGAATTATCATATAAACTTTCCTTTGGTGATCAGGTGCAAAGTAAAGCTCTCAAGGGCGTTCCCAAGTAGCTTGTGTTTGAAGATAATTTTGTGCCATCCAACTCGGACAAGCCTAGCTTTTCTTGAAGACCCATTTGCAAAATCAGTTTCTAGAAGCTAATTTCACCGTGTGCTCTTTTCGTTGTCTGGAAAATGAGTTTGATGGACAACATTAAGGGTCTCAGATAATTCTGCTAAACGTTGTGGAGGTATTAAAGACACCTTTCACCTCACTGCCCTTTGAGGTGTAGGGTTCTTGTGAAAGGAAGACATCTCTGCTTCTCCTAGTTGGTTGTTTAAAAAAAATACCAAAGTGGGCTGGAGGGATGGCTTTGTGGTTAAGGTGCTTGCTTGCAAAGCCAAAGGACCCAGGTTCAGTTCCCCAGAACTAACATAAGCCAGATGCACAAAATGGCACATGTGTCTGGAGTTTGTTGGCAGTGGCTGGAGGTCCTGGTGTGCCCATTCTCTCCTCTCTCTCTCTCTCTCTCCCTTTCTCTCTACCAAATGAATAAAAAATAAAATATATTTTCTAAAAATACCAGAGTGAAGGGACACACTCAGAGACATGGAGAGGACACTCAGTAAAGTCCTCATGAAGGGTCAATTTATAGTTAACCCCATTTGTACAAACCCACCCCCCGGATGCCTAGGGGCTGATCTGACATTCCGAGAACTCAGAGGGCTTCATGAGCAATGACATCTTCACCGTCATCCTGACACAAAACAATGGCGAACCTGGTGGTCGACTCATCCCACCCACCCCTGATGCCTGCTGCCCCAGGCCCCTTTACTTCAGATGTCAGAGTTTCCTATAATATAATGCATCATTCCTCCCCTCAGGCAAGCCAGCAGGGAGCAGCGTAGGTAGGCCCAAGTGCCACAACATGCCAATGAGAAGTAAGAATACATGGGGCTGGAGAGATGGCTTAGAGGTTATGGCATTTGCCTGCAAAGCCAAAGGATCCAGGTTTGATTCTCCAGGACCCACGTAAGCCAGATGCACAAGGAGATACATGCATCTGGAGTTCGTTTGCAGTGGCTGGAGGCCCTGGCGTGCCCATTCTCTCTTTCTCTCTTCCTCGATCTCTCAAATATATAAATGAATAAGTAAATAAATAAAATATATTTTTAAAAAAAGAACGCAGTCCAAGGCAAGGAAAGAGACATCTCACGTTTTACATGATGCACAGACACAAAGCGAGGCGGGCAGGAGGCTCCCACCACTCTTGCCTGCTTCCCTGGTGAGGAGTGCTCTGTCAGGTTGTACAGCTGTATGCATATGTGCCTGACACAAAATGTACACACGTGTTGACCAATAGCCATCTAATCAGTTATTTTATAACATATAAATATAATAGCAGTTGTATATGACTCTCCCACACAACTGCTCAGCCTGCAACAGCACATGTGTTTTTGAAAATTCTTACTCTTTCTCTGTACATAGTGTTTGCCAAATTGAAAAAAATAAAAGAAAATCATGTAACAAAAGCAATGCAGGCATCACTGTGTCTCCCTTTAGGTGCTCAAGGAATTAAAAAAAAATATTTTAGAGAGAGAGAGAAATGGAGGGAGAGAGAGAGACAGAGAGGAGAGAGAGAGAATTGGCAAGCCAGGGCTTCAGCCACTGAAATCAAACTCCAGGCGCTTGTGCCACCTAGTGGGCATGTACAACATTGCGCTTGCCTCACCTTTGTGCAGCTGGCCAATGTGGGATCTGGAGAGTAGAACATGGGTCCTTAGGCTTTGCCGGCAAGCGCCTTAACTGTTAAGCCATCTATCTAGCCCTTTTGTTTTAAGGGAAATTTTTGATGCTGTTCCGAATATAAAAGGGAAAGTTGTGCTATTAGAAAGTTCAATTTAAGGGCTGGAGAGATGGCCCAGCAGTTAAAGGCACTTGCTTGCAAAGCTTAATGGCCTGGGTTCAATTCCAGAGTATCCACGTAAACCCAGATGAATAAAGTGGTTCATGCATCTAGAGTTGTTGATTTTCAGTAGCAGGAGGCACTATATGACCTTCTTTCCTTCCTTCCTTCCTTCCTTCTTTTGTTTCCTTCTTTCTCTCTTTCTCTCCCTCTCTCCTTTTCTCTCTCTCTCTCCCTTCTTTTCTCTCTCTTAAATAAATAAATAAAACTTAAAAAAAGAAAGTTAAACTTAAAAGAGAGTAATGACTTCATGAAAGTTCCAAGCTTTCAAACCCAGGTCAAGAACCATATCTCACTGTTTATGAATCCAAGTATGAACTAGGACTGACAAGACAAGAAATCACTGAATTTCTTGTGAAGCGTGAAAATAAGTTGGTATGAAACATATTTATGTGGAAACCACTTGGTCACAGTGGACAAGAATGTTTCAAATCACCTATGTGGAAACAAAATAGTAATTTATGTAACTATTTAATTGTCAAGAAGGAACAAAAATAAAATCATGAAGTAATTTGATAAGCACTTATAAAGGAGTGACAGCTTGTAAAGCAGTGACATCATCCTATCATCCTGGCCAGCAAACAAAAAGGCTCTAAGGCAAATGAATATTTTTGTTTTGAACAAAAGCATGTATTTTTCTTGCCTTAAAATTTTAAAGTGTATTGTCTAAGTCCACAAAGAGAAAGAGCAAGACCATCTCCCCACATTTCACACCTTGAAATCTTAACCTTCCTCCGGTGGTAACATTCGGAGGTGGGGTCTTGGGGAGTTGTTTTCTGCCATGAGGTCAGAACACTTGTGAGTAGGCTCTGCCCCCTTAATCCAAAGACATGTGGGGGGGCTGGGGCGATGGTTCTGCAGGTAAACTCTTGCTGCAGGAGCAACAGGGCCTGAGTTCAATCCCCAGCACCTTAAAAAAAAACAGGCTTGGTCACACAAGCCTTTAATCCATCCCTGAGGGAGGGAGCAGGGGTGGAGATGGAGATTAGAGAGAGATCTTTGCAGATGCCTGGTCTACTTACCTACCCCAAAACCCAGGCATTTCCAGATTGTGTGAAAATGCCAACTCAAGGAAGTAAGGTGGAAGCATGTATTACATACATCTAGGGAAAAACACATTTAGGTAAAAACAACAGCAGGTGTTCTCCTCTGGCCCCCATATGTGTGTGTGCACAGGGCACACTCATCTGCACACAAACACACACATACCACATGCACGACACACAAAAATAAATAAAAATAACAATAGACAAAATAAAACTGCATGAGAGAAGGCTGGAGAGATGACTTAGCATTTAAAAGCTTGCCTGTGAAGCCTAAGGAGCCCGGTTCGAGACTCCATTCCCCAGGACCCACATAAGCCAGATGCACAAGGGGGCGCATGCATCTGGAGTTCATTTGCAGTGGCTGGAGGCCCTGTTGCACCCATTCTCTTTCTCTCTCTCTGCGTCTTTCTCCCTTTGTCTGTCACTCTTAAATAAATAAATAAATAAATAAATAAATAAAAAAAGAAACAAAAAAAAGGCATGAGAGAGCTTGCCTTCTCCCTCTGTTTTTCATCCTGTGAGCATGCGCGGAGATGCCTGTTCCATATAAGAAAGCAGACCTTGACCAGACACCACATCCAGGTATCTTGAGAACACACACACACACACACACACACACACGTTCCCCCTCCCCACATACCGCAAAACTCATTACGGCTGGAGTCACAGATGAAGAAACAAGGAAGACTTGCTTATGGGGTTTCTATTATCGTCACCCAGTCAATGATGGGGAAAGAGCCTGCATCAAGGCCTTAGACCATTGGTTTGTGGATTTTTCTTAACTTGATGCACATCAAACATTCTGCACAAACTGCATTTAAGGTGGACTATAAATAATGAGGTTGAGGTGGGCATGGTGGCACATGTCTTTAATCCCAGCACTCAGGAGTCAGAGGTAGGAGGATTGCTGTGAGTTCGAGGCCACGCTGAGAATACAGAGTGAATTCCAGGTCAGCCTGGGCCAGAGTTTGAAATACTAAAAAAAAAAAAAAAAAAAAAAAAAAAAATGAGGATGAAGCAGCGGTTCCTTTATGAAGGGATTGGAGAGGGCTAGCCCTTACCATGTCACAGCAGTGCAGACTTCTTTTGAGGAACTCATGAACAAAGCACCTGGCTCATGTGTGTGATTCTTTCAGAAATTCTTTTGCAAAATGCATGTGAAGGTCAGGCTGGAGCGATGGCTTAGCGGCTAAGACGCCTTCTTGTTAAGCCTAAGAACGCTGGTTCCAATGTCCAGCGGTTCCAATCTCCAGGTCCCACGTTTAGCCAGATGCAAAGTGAGGCAAGGGCGCAATGCCGCACTTGACCACAAGGGGGCACACGCATCTGGATTTCGTTCACAGCAGCTGAGAGACTGCTGGTGCACCCATCTCTGTCTCCCTCTCCCTCTCTGTCTATCTCTCTCTGTCTCTCTCTCCAAAAATAAATTAAAAATAATAATAATAAATGCATGTGAAAATCAGAACTTTCATTCTCAACTACGTAGCTCATTCAAGGCCTCAGTTCTTGTGAAAGAGACCCTATCTGAAAAAATAAAACAAACAAAAAATCTTCAAGGAGTTACAGTTCTGATTGGTTGCTAGTACAAGCGCCAGCTTGAAAAAAAAAAAAAAAAAAGAAAAAGAAAAAGAAAAAACTCTCTAAAGATACCCAGTGGCTTTTGCCTCACTCATTCCCAGTTAGGAAAGCCGGCGTCAGCTTAGAGGTAACGCAGTATACGACATATAAGGACAAAATCATGGCCCACTACAGAAGCCTTTTCGAAGGATTAGAAAAGTGTATGAAGAAGAGAATATTAAAAGATGTAATTTAAGCAGATGTTTAGAGGGACTCTTGGAAGAATATTTAAAGAGAAAACAGCTTCGTTACTGCAGATGAATAAAGAATTGGCTTAGGCACTAGAAACCACGTGTGTAACTCATTTATGGCAGAAAACTCAATTCTTTGATCTCCAAGGTTTTTGTAGCAACTCTAGAATGCAAGATCGGCAGGCGAGTAAAAATATGTCTGAGTAGAGACATGTGAAAAATGATGTCACCAAAAGATCCATGATAGATTGTACCTTATTTTAACTTTGTTGCACAGTGCAAGCACCGATCTTGGAGTTCATATTAAATCTCTGAATATAAACAACCATGAAATATATTTAGGGGAAAAATAACTTCAAATATGCTTGTAAGAGGAAGAATTCTAACCCATTGGGCACTGGCAGAGAAAAGGAGAGAGGTGTCAATATATTTTCTCACTCAAAAGTTTCAGGTAGAGGACGTCTATTCTAGGAATAGTAGAAGGTCGTATATTTTTTAACACTAAGTGTCAGATACTTTGCTAACTCCTTAACATGCTTTATCTGATTTAATCCCCCAACAGCTATAATGGTAGGTACTAAATTTCTGCAAAATCCAAGTTCATTCATCTTTGAAGTCATGGGGATAAGATTGTCTGCAGCAGTAGTAGAATAACTAAAATAAAACATTAAGCACTAGGCAAGTTTTGCCTAGTCAAGAGATGAAGGGCTTTCTGTGGGGACAGCTAAATAAATCTGGCAGTTCCTTTTGCTGAGGAGAGATAAGAGTTAACAGAATTAGGAAGAAAGATAATAGAATCATGAGTCATTTGTGTTTCCGAAACAGCAGAATTCAACATTGAGAGAACATATAATTAAATTACCCTCAACATAAGAAAAGCAGACATGATACACTGCAGTGTTGGTGTCAAGCTTAATGTATTCATCTGGTAGAGACCAGAGCTATAATTAATTCCATGAATAGTATGCATGAATTAATTTTTGATCAAAGATAAAGACATGTGTGATACTTTGATTTTGTTTTGATTTGGAAAATCATTCTTAGTGCTACAAAGTTACAGGCACTGGTGGTGCAGTGATAACATATGCTAAAGTTTGAGCAGGCAGCCGAGGAGGTGGGTATTGACACCACCAGGAAGGTGTAATTGGTCTTTCTAGAAAGTTCCTCATAGTCCACTGAACCTGATTCTAGATTTGGCAGGACTGAAAGAACTGATCTCTTGGTAAACCAAAAGCTGTTCTTCTCTCACAGAGCAATCACTTTATTGAAAATCATTAAGACCACTGTTAAAAGCAGATGTCCATTCAATGACATATGTGCCGATCTCAGAGACCTAGATAGACTCCATTAAGTCACGTGATACACACAGGATTTAAATTGTGATCAGAAAGTTGCACAACGGATAGGAAATGAAAATAAAACAACTTGGCCATAAATTTCCTCAGGCTAGCCCAAATCTCTCCTTGCTTAGCTCGTGATTGAATGGAGAAAAGAAAGCCATGGCGACTCCAGCCCTTGGCCAATCCTGCAACAGGGTGACAGTCTTTAACAGGGCAGTAAAGAAGGTAGCTTTTCTCTCTTTTATCAGATCCCTTATAGAGTGATCTGTAGTTCAATATTTGAAGGGCCAATCATTTGTTTCTTTCTTTTATTTTTGTTTAGTTTTATTTATTTATTTGAGAATGACAAATAGAGAGAAAAAGAGAGAGAGAGGGAATGGGTGCACCAGGGCCTCCAGCTACTACAAATGAACTCCAGATGCATGCATCACCTTGTTCACCTGGCTTACATGGGTCCTGGGGAATCGAGCCTCGAACTGGGTTCCTTAGGCTTCACAGGCAAGCACCTAACCGCTAAGCCATCTCTCCAGCCCCCAATCATTTGTTTCTTATTCCAAAATCTATTTATTGTTTCACTTGTGTCTAGGCCATGAGAAAGGCACTCACGGAAGAAAAAGAAGAAAAACAAACACCTCAATTCTGTACTAATTGTCCTATCTTTCTCAATACAGAGAAGACATCCTGGGCCTCTGTTATAGAACTGGTCTCTAGGGGGGTTTTGTTAAAATTTCAGACAGCAAAAATGTGTTCAGTTGGAAGGGCGGAGTAGCAAGAGCCACCTTGAACCCAGAGGAAAAGCCGCGCTCTGTCACGTGGCTCTCCTTTGTTTATTCGTGTGTATGTTGCCCTGACCATCCCAGGCAACATGACCCAATGACAGCTAGAAGGGGACTAGGTGACTGTAAAGAGATTCCCCACCTAAAGGCACCTTCACAAACGATGGAGAAAAATGGCACAAACAAAAAACAAACCAACTCCCTCCCCCATCTAACGGTCGATTTTTCTATAAATTTCAGAAGCCATAGAAACCACCACAAGCTGAAATAGCAACAACTCCTGTTGTATTTTTAGATGAAAATTGTTCCAGTGAAACGGGATGAGGTCAGCTTTAATCAAGACTCTCTTCCAAGGTGGACAAGAAACCATGGAGTCCCCTTTCACACAGAGGGTCCAGCACAGGGCTGCGCTGTGAACCTGCAATGGATCAGCCTGACCCTTGCACAGTCCTTGTGAGCGTCTTAGATAACGTGTAAATCCCAATCTGTTTTGTAAAATTACAGAGACAGGGTGGGGGACAGAGAGGGGAAGCGAAGAGAAAGGATGATGTGTGGACCATTTAAAACTTCCCTGCTTTGTGGATTTTAATGGTAGAAAAACAGAGCTGTCCATAATCTCCCCAACCCCTGGTGTGACGAAACATAATTGAGTGACGACACCAACACCTTAGGCAGGGAAGCTGGGGCGAGTGCTCAGTGCAGGCGGCATGGTGTGGCCAGGAGATCTGAAGTAAGAGACTGCTCCTTCCATGCACCCAGGACTCTGGGAAGTACAGGGGTCCTTTAGGGCTTCTTAAAAAACCCTTACAATTGGCTGGAGGCAGAGGTAGGAGGATCTCTGTGAGTTCGAGGCCACCCTGAGACTACATAGTGAATTCCAGGTCAGTCTGGGTCAGAGTAAGACCCTACCTCGAAAAACACCCCCAAAAAAAAAAAAAAAAAAAAAACCTTACAATGCCTGAAGGTCAAGGTTAGACAGAGGCGCCAAACTATTGTTTTAAAGTTTGACCTTAAAAAAGGGGCGGGGTGGGGGGGAGTCAGGAAGGAGAACAAGCCTCTTTAATTCAAACTGAGGGATCTGTCACAGCGGGATGTCCTTGCACTGCTGGCCGGCCGTTCACTGCCCTTCAAGTGCTGGGGAGACAATCTAAGAACCTAATCCTGGCTGAGGAAATAGAAACTGATTTGGCAAACAAATGAAATGTAAAAAATCTGCATATGCTGGAGTGGTAAGTGACAGAGGAATACTGCAAATGCCCCTTCGTACTCCTTACCATTCGCTGGCAGAGGATCTCACTGAGGGCGCGAGGGAGATGGAGTGTAAAATTCCGCCGACTGACTCAGAGGTTTGTTTTGATTTATAAAATCATTTATTAAATAATAAAAGAAAAAAATAAACGAGTGTGTGCGCACGTGTGGGGAAGAGGAGGAGGAGGAACAAGATTCTAACGCAAAAAGGCTGTAGGCAGATGATGTACAAATGAAATCGCGCTTTCTTAATCTGCAATGCACTAAATGTAGAGAAATGCGCAATTATGGTGAGCCAGAGAAAGAACCGAGAAGACAGCCTGGGGAGATGCAGGCGACGTGTCCCCGCCAGAGATGCGCTCGCGCTGGGCTGCACCAAGGTGAGCTGAGGGGACCTGTCCCGGCCTTGGGCATCTTCGTCCAGCAGAACCTCCAGTTCCCTGGGAAGGAAACACACCGGCCAGGTCCTTGGCGAACCATCTCCAACTCCCCTTTCCTAGCCTTGGGCGCAACAGGCGGTACCATCCGATGTAAATGACTGTAAGCATATAACCATATTGTCCGGAAAGTGGGCAGACCCTAGAACTCCCCTCTGCGGGGGGGGGGGCTGGATGACCCCAGGGACTGGACACATCTGCCCTGATGGTGACATCTCTTCCAAAGGACTCGGATCTGGACCCTGTGGAGAAGCCGAGGCGGAGAGAGAGCCAGACCTGGCAAGCTTGGACATCCCTTTGGTGGCCCCTGCACCTTCCCCTGGACCGCCCCGAGGACTCCGACGTGTTCACCATCGGGGTCCTCTCCGGGCACCCCGCAGCGCCCAGGCTCTGGCCACCCTGCGCTGTGCCCAGCGAGGCCCAGGGATGGACCCGCAGCCCCTTCAGCTTCAGCAGCCAGCTCCACCACCCCACGCCTGTCAACAGCCAGTCCTTTCTTCCTTTTCCTTCCCTGGTCTTTTGATATGTTCATCTATTTGCTTACACGTCTTGTGGAAGCCACAGCCCATACGTTCTGCATTGGTGGATAAACAAGAGAACCCCGCACCCGCTTTTGTATTTGAACTGTGAAATAGAGACGCCCCTGCGCCAAAAAAAAAAAAAAAAAAAAAAACCTTTTCTTCGTCCTCCTGGCTCCTGTGACAGCAGGCTGGGGTCAGGTGGAGGGGGATGGGGGCCTCTGGTGACCACACACAGCAATTTAAAGACAACACAGTTTGGGTTTAAGGTGACTTGTTTTGTCACTGAGCGAAGCTTGATGCTTCTTTTGTGATCCTTGACTTAAAAAAATATTGTGCACGGAAAGAAAATGCGTTTTAGGAAACCTTACTATCCCCCCCCCACCCGCCTCCGAGGGGCTCCAGGTCCGCTCCTACACACGGCTTTCGCCCCCACCGCAGCACCAAGCACTCGCTTTTCATTTCTTACCTATCCGGGCTGCATGATCATTCCCTCAATTATTACCCTTACTGCCCCAGCCCCTCCTCCAATTTGACCAATTCTTTTCAATTTTTGTCTGGTGTGTCAGCTGTGGGTCAGCGCGCCCTTTGTGCCGTGGCCCTGGACGTGTGTGCGTGTGCGTGTGTGTGCGCGCGCCCTTCTTTTGTTATTGTCCACCCTAACACTGCAGAAATGAAACACACATGCAACTCTGTCGCCTCTTATTTTCAGATGTTTTTCACACTATTGTCTGCTCCAGCCCCGTTGAAAGTGCAAAGTGAAAACAGATGCATTTGGGGTGATTTTTTTGAAAAAAAAGGGACAATGCTAGGACGGAGACTAATCCTCTCAAATAAAGATAAGCAATAAATATAGCATCAGATTTATAACGTGTATGGTACAGTCTTGATTAGCACCAAGGTGAGCCCTGGTGAGATTTTTTTTTTTTTTTTATCATTTCCATCTGTCTGGACTACAAGATGAAATCAATGGGGGAAGAGCTCTATAAATCAGCGTTCATGTCAAGACAAATCAAAATAATGCCTCTATTATTTCAATCAATAAACCATTTTTATTCCCAACATCTGATACACACAGTGTGTGTCCGTCTGTTTGTGTTTGGAACCGGGCAGCCTTGCCTTAGACCAAAACAAACCTTTCAAGTCATGTCAATGAAATTAAAATTAAAACAAAAAAAACCCAGACCCCAACTTGTCCTTCTGTTTCCTTCCACCGACTCCATTCTCCCTTTCAAAACTAAGCACTCAACTCTGTAAGAGACCTCTGCAAGCAAGCACCGAGGAGAAGCCACGTGGAAAGGGGGCTCTGGCAGGCCTGAGAAATGGAAAGCCACCCACCCCAGGCCCCAGTCCAGGACAGCCTCTCCAGCTCGGGGCAGCAATGGCCCAAGGACCAGGCTACTGTGGTCAAGCAAGACTGGCTGGACACTCCTGCTGGGTGCTGAAAAGCAAAACCAGCACATCCAGCAGGCAGGCAGAGGCCACCAAGACCCCTCCAGCAGGTGTAAGGCTGACTGGTTGGGCAATAACTGGGGAGAGACTGCAGGAGGAAGCTCTGAGAGAGGGAGGGTGAGAAGGAGGGAGGGAGGGAAAGAGAGAGGGAGGGAGGGAGAGAAGGAGGGAGAAACTGGTTGGCTGGATGGGATCTTTGTTGGTTTCAGATAGATTTCAAGTCTTGTTTCTCAAAATGTACTGCCTGCAGGTTTTGGCTTCTAACAACAGTTTGAGGGCCGGGACTCCGTGAGAGGAAAATGAACTGGGAGATGGCTTTATCTGAGTCAATACTGAATACTGGACTTTGATAGCCCCATAGCTCGCTCAGATATTTTGTTTATTTCCATTTTTTTAACACTGTTCCTTCCACCACAGACACATAATTCCATCAGCGTAATTCAGATCCATTTCTTTCCATTGGAATGGGAACTTGGAAAGATCCTCCCAGATAGAACCTCACGTGGTGTCCGGTCTAGTGCATTCTTTGTTTGGGTTCAACAGCTGCTCTACCCGCCACACCCTCTGCCACAAGACCAAACACATCCTCTCTCCTCAGGGTTGCATCTGGGAAGGGAGTTAAAAAAAGAAAGAAAGAGAGAGAGAAAGAGGGAGAGAGGGAGGGAGGAAGGGTTCTAAAACAAGTCTGTATTATTATTAATTTTTTTACAGGCAGGATTGCCCAGTCATTGGGAACTTTGTAGTTTTTCATGGTTAATCTTCCAGGCAAAATGGACACCCACCGTAACTGCTTCCTAATGAATCGATGTAAATGGGGGGGGGGAGAAAAATTAATAATTAAAAAAAATGTGTTGGTGATCTGGGCGCGCAGGATTGTTTTTATCTTGAAAAGCTGGTTTTTGCTTCCTCCTCTCAGCCTTGGTGCTTTGTAGGGCGGAGGGGCAGGGGCTGGAGAGAGAGAGAGAGAGAGAGAGAGAGGGAGGGAGAGGGAGGTGGAGATGCCCAGGTTCCGGGAACCTCCAGGCCTGGGATTTCAAGGAAAGAAATAACCAGGCTGGGTGGGAGGTGCGGCTTCTCTGTTCACGTCTTTCTCTTACGCGTCTCTCCTCCGGGTCAGAGCGCTAATGACGACCTTGTGCCTGCCATTTAGATCACGGGTGCTTTCAAACAAAAGACGCAGGGTCACCCAGCGTTATTTTATTTTTTCTGGCGCGCTCCCCCAGTTTCTTTTTTTATGTCTTTCCTTTCCTCTCTCCTCCCATTCCCACCCCCACCCCACTCCCAAATCAGACCTTCTCCACCCCAATTTTCATTTCCCTGCCGTTTGGCTTCCCCTTCTATGTCTACTTCTCCCAGAAGAGATTTGAATCCCTCTATGCTGCAGCCTGACAGCGAAGCTTCCCTCTCCCCGCCTTGGGATCCAGGAACCTATCCATTAGGGTGGAAGGACATTCGGGGTGCACTCCTTAGATGCCGATGTTTTCTTGTTTTGTTTTGCTTTTGTTTCTTGCGCATGCCTTAGTCTTACATCCATCCCCCTCTCCCCCCCGGGCTCATGTCCTTGGGATGTGTTATGTTTGTGCCCATGAGAAAGGTCACAGTGTCCAAGAAGCAGCAGAGAAAATGGTTACCTGGAGCGAAGTGCGGGAGACAAGGAAGTCCTCGCTGTGGACTCAGAAAGGTGGGGAAGAGACATGGGGACACCTAGGTGGTCCTAAGTGACCTGAAGACCCACAGCGCGTCCCCAAGATCACACAGGCCACAAACCACCCTTGACAAGCTCTGCCCTTTGACGGACTCCCAGGCCAGAGCCCTTCAGAGCCCTTGGCTCTGGGGGGGGGGGGAAGAGGAAGAGACCCCCTGAAACCTTCAAAAAGAACTCAAGGCCAATCCCTAGGACAGTGGATCTGGATTTATTTCTGCAAGAACAGTAGCTGTATCCAGGCAGGATGAGTTCGGAGGCTTACTTAAATTGAGCCTCCAGATCTGTGCGTTAACAGGCCCGTGCTGCACCCCACACCTCGAGCTGGGTTGGAGGCCCCAGATCTTGGTAAACAAACTGGCATCCCCAACTCCATACACCCTCTTTGGAAAAGTACAAAGAGAAAAACTGCTCAGGAAATCAAAAATCTCTTCCATCATATATGATTTGGGAAAACTTAACTCTAAACGCCTCCCACCACCCCTCTTATGCCAAAAATAGACACTTAAACAGATTTTCAAAAATGCAAAGAAGGTGAGAGTCATCTGTTCCTTTTAGGTTGGAATATCTACATTTGCCCGTTGCTTTAGGCGCCGATTTCTGGGAAGAAGCAGGACAAGCAGATCGGACTGTGTGTGTGAGGAAGAAGGCCATTTGATTCGATTTATTTTATTGCGGTTTAAAATACGTTTCCTTTGTGATTCTTTGTATTTTGAGGTTCATCTGTAAGACTCAGGTCTCCACTCTGTATAAAGCATTTTTTTGTTGTTGTTTTAAAATTTCAAACTGACATAGTGTTGGATCATCGGCTTTCCCTTTGTCTGCCACGGTTGTAAATAATGGCTTTGAGATTAGCTAATTAAGGGGCATTAATCACTGATAGGAAGGGAATAAATCAAAGCCTTGTTCTAAATTTCAAACTTCCTTGTATAGATGTGTATGGACGCTCTATCTGCAGCAGATGGGTGCTGTTTGAATTACTGCCCTTCAGAGTAAACCAAATCCACTTCCCCTTTTAAAAATGAATATTGTATTTATACAGCCTGGTTGTGTCATTCAGTTTCTACCCACTCCCCCCATTCCCACAGTCTTAATTCTGTTCCATAAACAAAGTACAGAGAAAAAAGCTCTTACGGGTTTTAAAGAACCAAATTTTAGCTTTTGCTTCGAATTGTGCTTGCCTTCTTGAAGATGGGGAAGTCCATCAAGGGAGAAATGAGCTCTAAGCAAGCGGGTACAGGTAGAAGGAGGAGAAATTGATTTGTGGGCAGGCTTGATATTTTTTTAATCAGAATGCAGTCTCAGTGGCTGCAGTATTCTACATACAGACTGCAACTCCCCCCCCCCCACACACACACCTCTATGTAGAACATCAGGAAACGTTGGGTTCTGGTTTGTGAAAAAGAAAAGCATTCAGGGCGGGTGTGTGTGTGTGTGTGTTGGTGTTGGTGTGTGCACTGGAAAAATAATAATGATGATGATGATGGAGCGCGGCCGGGTCTGCTGCGCCAGGAGGATGCCCAGTGAGGCTCCGGCTTTGCTCTGCACTGTTTAGGTCTCAGGCCATTTCCACCACGACAAAAGGGGCTTCAAAAAAGTAAGTACGGCGCCATAAAACAACACGCTGGCTGGTCCCTGTGAGCAAGCAAAAAAAAAAAAAAAAAAAAAAAAAAAAGAAAAAAAAGCAATATTCCTTTCACGTCAAGTCCTCCGAAACAGTAAACAGAGCAGAGCGTCCAGAGACAGAGCCGGGCTGGGGATCTGCAGGCTCTGAGCTTAAATCCATCCGTGCGCCCCCGCCCCCACCACCACCCTGCGTCTGTGCGCGCATCCTGCATCCTGCATCCCAGGCACTGTGCGCGCATCCCTCCCTGAGTCTTCCCTGAGAGATGTGAATCATCGCAGGTTAGGGTGTGTGGGGGGTGGGGGTAAGAGGTATCGTCGCTAGAAAAAACCTCCAGTGATTTCCTCAAAGCTTCTGCCTAAAGAAAACATCATCTCCCAGCCTCCCAACTCTCCGTACACATGGAGTTCTGTCCATTTGGTTGGAAGCTGCGTCCTCACAGCCCAGACCTGCCCTCCTTCCTTGGGCTAACTCTTCTCCATCATTTTATTTTTTTAAAGTCCAGAACCTCATCGTTGGTTTTTAAGGCACTGCGTGGTCCCTTGTCCTTGAAAACGCAACCTGGTCTGCAGGGATATCAACTACTTTTAGATGAGGTCGGGGGGTAAAAAAAAAGGGGGGGGGAGGTGGTCCTGGCAAGGGGGAGGGACATCGACGAAAAATACATTTGCATAAGCTTTGTCCTTAGTGGCCCTTAAAGGGCCCCAGAATTATCGTGCTAATTGCACGAAGATTAATGCGAAGACGGTCCTCCTTGGCTCACTAACATTTATTTAAACAGCTCTGGAGATCCATTGCTTAGGCATCTCACTCAGCCTAGGAACCACTTTTTTTTTTTGCAAGAAGTTTTTGTTTGTTTTTCAAGTCCAGAGGAGGAAAAACTCGGATCTGCCCTGATGAGGGAAGGTCTGAAAGATACTGCTGTGTAAAGTAAAGAAATACCTCCTCAGGCCCTTGGATATATATATATCCCAAAGGCATTTGCCCTGTCTGTGCCTTGCCAAGGAACAAATTTAGTGCTTGCACGCCCCCTAGTGTTCTCGAAGGAAGCGACGCGCTGCAGGCTCGCCTGGGTCTGCGAGGGGTGTCGCTCAGTGGATGGGCCTGGCTTAGGACCAGCACCTGTGCGCTGCAGGGCCAAGTTCACCCTAGGTGTGTGTGTGGGGGGGGGAGGGTGCCTGATACTCTTGTTTTTGGATTAAACTAGATTCCTGGCATCGTTTTGTTTCCGTGAAGATATACTTTGACGTGCAATCGAGGCAGAGAATCAGTGTTTGCAGACTTTTCAAAATAATAATAAAGATGATGGTGATGATGATGATGACTGGCTAGGATGCAAAAGAAAATGTTAGTTGTCTCCAACCCTTAGCTTGTATGTATTACTGGATGTCTATTTATTTCGTGTACAAAGTCCAGGCTTGCCATTACCCACTCGGTTACTGTGGAGATCGCATTTCCTAGATTTTTCTTTCCACTTTATTAGAAAACTCTGCTTTGAGTTTCGATGACAGATTGTCGCTTAACTCGTTTAAGATTTTGAGATTAGGACTTTATATTTCCTTCTTTCCTTGCAACAGACTTATGCCATGAAGGTTTTCGATGAGGATAGAGACCAGATTGAGAAAAAGGCATTGAGTCTAAGGTGGGGAGTGGACTTTTACTGCCAAAAGTTCCTGACTCACTGTGGACAAATCTTTTAACCAAGGGTGTCTTAATTCACAATAAATAAAGTAATCCAAATGGATGTTAAGGCACCTTCTAGACCTAGCAAATTGATAATCCTAAAATACCCCTAGGTTAAAAAAAAATATATACTGAATAGGTTGCAGATAAGTTTCATTACCTTTTATAGTCAGTTTTCTATTATAAATCCAGACATTGGGAGGGTTCTCTTTATAGAAAAAAGTTTATGTTTTTACATAGTACCAAAAATTTTGTATACGTGAATACTCTTTGGGAAATGGGAAACTAGCTTAGCACATTCAAGTAAAATTAGACAAAATTTTTATTACCCAACCTAATCCAAAAGTTGCAGTTTTGACAGTTTTGTGGCAGTCTTGTCCAATTTTTTTTTCTGTAAAGGAAAGAATAAAGAGTAGATGGGTGCATATGTGCCAAACACTGGCAAGGGGAAGCTGGCTATAACACCCATTAACCCGCCCCCAACAATACACTGCCTCCAGGAGGCGTTAATTCCCAAATTGCTGTCAGTTGCGGACCTAGCAGTCACAAAACTGAAGTTTATGGGGGACACCTGAATCAAACCACCACAGCCTGGGACCCTATAGTGGGAGAGCTGTGATTCTCCCTTGGGGCTTCAGCGTGGAACGGTGAATCCTTCCTGGATCTCAGTCCTGCAGAATGAAACTCCTGTGCCTCATTTAACCTGGCCTTCAAGATGGGCTGATGCACGTGCTGTTTCCAGCCTTGTGAATTCTTTCCTACATAATAAATGTGATCAAGGGACTCACTTTGAAGTATGGTTGGTATCTATGATTTTCACAGTATCCTAATTAGTTCAAAATGTTACTTTTCATGGTTGTTTTTTTTTTTAAACAAAAATGATGTGATGATTAAGCAATACAGGAGGATTTTAAGTAATTTGCTTTCATGTTCTGGCAATTTTGCACGATACTTTGAGACCTAAAGGAGCGTGTGTGTGTGTGTGTGTGTGTGTGTGTGTGTGTATTCACTGTGGTGACAGTATGCACATTTCAGAGTCCTGTCCTCTCTCTCTCTGAGAACTTTGCTTCTAGACCCAGACCTGGATTTGGACCGGCATGATTTCACCATGAAGTTGAGTTTGACCTTAATGACCCGGGCCTCCTTTCAGCTGGCTGGAAAAGGGCGAGTCTCTCAGGCTAGTTTTGGAAAGAAACCGTTCAGATTCTTTCTTGGGGATATAAAATTTGAATTTGGGCAGAGTTAGGGCCTCTTCGTGGTGATAACAGAGCCTCGGCCGTGGTGAGTCATCAACCTGGGGTTTCCCTTCAGCACTTGACCATGACGTGCATTGTCCTTGGTGTGCCTTGTCTCCCTCTAAACTCAGAACCCCAGAATTAGGGATCCCTTAAAAATACATCAACGCCTTTGGGGATGTCCCTGATAGGTTGCCCAATTTACTCCTCACGTGGCCTGATCATAGGAATAAGCCTGCGTGCCCACTTTCCACTCAGGAAACCCGGACCCAGAAAATTGCATCACCTAGGCAATGGCAACATAGTCACTAGAGGGACAGAGTGGTATTAGAAATCCGAATCCTGCAAACATTCTATGTGCTTTTCTTTCCATCAGCTCTTTTGGAAACATCCAACTTCCCCTAATCCAGCTGGGCACCAGCTAATACAAACACGAGCGCAGTCAAGATACGAAGAACAGGGCTGGAGAGATGGCTCAGTGGTTAAGGTGCTGGCCTACAGAGCCCCATGATTGGGGTTTGGTTCCCCAGTACCCGTGTAAAGCCAGATGCACAGAGCGGAACATGTATCTGGAGTTCACTTGCAGTGGCAGGAGGCCCAGGTGTGACGATTCTCTCTCCCCCCCTCTCTCCTTGCAAATAAATTTAATTTTTTTAAAAAAGATATGCAAAACTGGTCTAGTTCGACCAGTATTTGGCTCATTCAGAAGTCCAGATGCCATCCTGTATGTCAATCACGTGTTTTCGGCTTCGAGGGCCAAGCCCTGTGTTACCAGTCTTAACGGGTATGGATCCACACCTCCCTCCTAGCCTTCCCTTTCACTACAGTAATGCCCGTCCTTTTCCTCATAATATTTTCACCATTCCTATCCCTGGGCATTTATAAAATGACGACCCAGAGGCTCCTCACTAGCTCCTTTCCTTGTGCAATTGCCCCATTCTCTTGGAGCCCATACTATGTTTCTCTCTCGGGCCATTAGTGTTCTTCAATTAATGCTTCTTCTGACCCAACAGACAAACTCCACTCACCCCCCCACACACAACCTGGCATATTTCCATGCTAATCAGAATAAAATTTAAATTCAATGCATATTACATGCCACGAATTATTTTTTAATAATAGTTTTAACAATACATATTACATACCACTAATTATTTTTAAATAATAGTATTTTAATAAAACATATTACATGCCACTTTATTATTATTATTATTATTATTAAAATTTAAAAATTCCTCTTCAGAGTGAATGTCCATTTTGTAAGAGGATTGTTTAGGCTTTGCCTTGAAAGACTTAGATTTTGGGTAAGCTTTTCCAATCCTTTCATTTAGTCAAAAGATGATTAGAATGCGAGAGAAGCACGTGAACTTGGCTGTCACGAGGAACCGGCCCAAGCCGGCTTTGTGTCGGTGTCCCATTCTGTAAGGGGGCGGGGGGCGCAGTCACCTGTGAGCGCCTGGCTCATCCCAAGGCTCCCTGGGCCAGGTGCCCGGGTCTGGCGCTGAGTCTGTCTCCTTGTCATCTGCTGCCACCTGCTGTTCGGGCTGCGTTACTGACGGTTGTACGTATCCTCAAGGAAGGGTGGTTGAGCGAAGCTGGCTTCTTTGACCACACTCTTTCTCCCAAATCTACCTGAGAAAAATCCTCCCCCCCTTTCTGTTTTCCTCTTGAGCACTGCCAATCGAGCGGTCTTTACGTGTTCTTGTGAGGCTGTGATGCACGAGAGAATTTGAAGCTGGGATTGCCACCTGTAACTGTAATACACTAAAGCTATTGAGCAGGGGTTTTTTAAGACATCAGATTCCAGCGGCCTGACTTCAGCTTGGTGGTCATGGCTGTGTGTGGACCCCTGCACTGTCAGTAGAGTTGGGCTGAACAAGTAGCTCCTTTTATGCTGCATTACCATTTAGCAGCTTGGTTCCCTAGATGTGCTTTATAAAGTGGTTGAAAATCTATATACAAAATCTTCCCCACATCCCCTGTGCATGGATCAAGTACTACCCTTGCCTTATAACTGCATCAACCCTGGGCAATTCACTTAGCAGAGAAGTCTCGCCCCTCACATGGAAACGGCACCTATTAACATTTTGGTACTTTGTCGAGAGATAAATCAGGGCTGGGGAGATGGCTGAGCAGTTAAAGGCACCCGCTCGCAAAGCCTGATGTCCCAACTTTGATTCCCCGGTACACTATTAAAGGCAGATGCACAAAGTGACACATGTGTCTGGAATTTGTTTGCAGTGGCAGAAGGCCCTGGTGAGCCCATAGTCATTCTCTGTCTATCTGCCTCTTTCTCTCTGTCTCTCTCTCTCAAATCAATTATATATATGTATATATATGTATGTATATGTATATGTAATTTTTTAAAGAGACAACCCAAGCAATAGAGACAAGAACTGCAGAGGCTGGGTGACTTTTGTTTGTGACATTTTACACTGGTCACTAAAAGAAAACAAAATCGACCTGACACTGAACTAATAAAAAGAAAAGTGCAGTCATCTTTTGCTTTCTTCTTAAACTCTCTGTTCATTTCCATGCAGCTGGTTCCTAGCGGTTGGGAGGGCGCAGTTCTGTCTGCAAACACTGTAGCTGATTCAGCTTGGGTAAATATTCTCTTTCTTCACGACAGGATTCTTTTGGCCGAACATTACCTTCAGTCCCAGATTAAGTCACCCAACTCAAGGAAGCATTTCAAAGCCACCTAGTGTCCTTAAATGTGCCTGGGAGGAGACTGCTAAAGTCCTGTCGGGCGGAGACCTGACAGACGGACATGATCCTGGGGGGGTGGGGGGTGGGGGTCAGCACTTGCAAGTCCATTTCTGGCAGGAAGCAGCTCTGTGCTGCCTTTGGGGGGGGGAGGGAATTGTATCTCCAGTACAAGAATGATTCTCTTTCATGCAAAATTCCATCATTTGATTTTCCTTTCAAAGTTATCCCAACCTTTCAAGGAGTGGTTTGGCATCTTTTGGCGGCGGCCGGGGAGTGGGGGGTAGGTGATAAACAGTCAAAAGCTGTGGAAATGATTTAAGAGTTCAGAACTTTGAAGTAAATGCCTATTAAAGATATTTTACTAACTTAACATTTTACCACGAATGTGTGAGTGTGTGTGTGTGCGCGCGCACGTGCGTGTGTGCGCGTGTGTGTATGGAAAGTTTCCAAATTACGTTTCTTTACAGCACAAAGGCCATTATTTTTACTGTGGGAATGTGGAGATTTATTATTTTACAGGTTCCTGCCTTGCGCGTGTTTTTTTCTTTTTCAGAGCTCCCTGAACTTACCAGATTTCATTTTTGCTAGAAAACTTTAAAAAAATGTTGCTTCCTTCATTCCTGTTTTTTTCTTTGCCACGTGATAAATGTAACCCACGTTTCTGAACTATAGATCTTCTACTGGTTTCCAGTGAGGCTGATGCGGAAGGGGAAATACACGTTTCTCACTGGTCAGACGCCGAGCACTGAGGAGAGCGTACATGTTCCGTCCTTTTGCTCGTGGTCGTTATGCATTCGCTTGCCAAAGAGGGAACCAGAACGTTCTAAGATAGGAGAATTACCCTTGGGACTGAGTTTACCCGTCCATTAATTCAAGAGCAAGCAGGAGACACACACGTTAAAGGTGGTGGGGGTGCCATGCCACATGTTTCTGGTTGTTGTTGTTTTGTTTAGTTTTTTTTTTTAAATTTTTTAAATTTATTTTTATTTTTTTATTTTATTTATTTTTGGAGAGAGACACAGAGAGAGACAGAGAGAGAGAGGGAGAGGAAGACAGATAGAGGGGCACGGCAGCAGTCTCTCAGCTGCTATGAACGAAATCCAGATGTGTGTGCCCCTTGTGGTCAAATGCGGCATTGCACCCTTGCGTCACTTTGCATCTGGCTAAACGTGGGACCTGGAGATTGGAACCGGGTTCTTAGGCTTAGCAGGCAGGCGCCTTAACCGCTAAGCCATCTCTCCAGCCCTAGTTTTGTTTTTCAAAGTTGGGTCCAGGCTGACTCTGTTGCCACAGGCTGGTCTCGAACTCATAGTGATCATCTTGCTCTGCTTCCAAGTGCTGGGATTAAAGGCATGTGCCATGCCACCACCACGCTGGGCTTCCATATCACTTTTTTTTTTTTTTTGGTTTCTCAAGGCAGGTTTCACTGTAGCCTGGGCTGACCTGGAATTCACTATGTAGTCTCGGGCATACCATATATTTTTAAAATTGTATTTTATTTATTTATTAGAGAAAGAGAGAAAGAATGGGTGCACCAGGGCTTCCCACCACTGCAAACGAACTCAGAATGCATGTGCCCCCTTGTGAATCTGGCTTACATGGGTCCTGGAGAATTGAACCAGGATCCTTTGGCTTTGCAGGCAAATGCCTTAACCGCTAAGCCATCTCTCCAGCCCCATACAACATGTTTTTGAGGGTAGATAGGAGAGAGTGCCTATAGGGCTTTGACGGAAGCTTGTCTGGGTTTGCACACAAGTGCCACACATCTGACCTGCTCCACAGTCTTGCATAAGTTACTTCACCTTCTATCTTGTCCTCCTCTGTAAACAGGAGCTAAGAAGAGTGTCAACCTCAAAAAGTTGTGCAAATAGGGGCTGGAGAAATGGCTTAAATATTAAGGCATTTGCCTGCGAAGCCAAAGGACCCTGGTTCGATTCTCCAGGACTCACGTAAGCCAGATGCAGAAGGGGTGCATGTGTCTAGAGTTCGTTTGCAGTGCCTAGAGGCCCTGGTGTGCCCATTCTCTCTCTTTCTGTCTCCTCTCTATCTCTCTGCTCTCTGCTCTATCTCTCTGATTGCAAATAAATGTATACAACAAAAAGAAAGAAAGAAAGAAAGAAAGAAAGAAAGAAAGAAAGAAAGAAAGAAAGAAAAGGAAAGAAACACCAGTCTTGCTTCCAAGAGATTTAAAAGTTCTGTTGCAGTCAGCTTTGCATTGATGGACAAACACCAGGCCAGAAATAGCTTATGGGAGGAAAGAGTTTATTTCAGGCTACAAATTCCAGGGCAACACCATCAGTGGTGCAAGAAGCTGGTTCCCTTCCATAGATCCAAGCAGAGAGACATCACCAACAGCCAGCAAAGGCCCACACACACGAACAGCCACACGTCCAGCTGTTCTGCACACACCTTCGGGCTGGACACGAGATCCACCCAGTGACATACTTCTTCCCAATGGGTTCCACTCACTGGAGATCAAGTTGCAAGCCTGAGTCTATGAGGCCATATATTCAGACCACCCCAAGTTCTTTCTTTTCCTTTCTCCTTCCTTCTTCCTTCCTTCCTTCCTTCCTTCCTTCCTTCCTTCCTTCCTTCCTTCCTTCCTTCCTTCCCCCCCTCTCTTTCTTTCTTTCATTCCTTTCCTTTCCTTCTCTTTATTTTCTTTCTTTCTATCTTTGCTTCCTCCCTCCCTCCCTCCCTCCTTCCCTCCTTTCTTTCTTTCTTTCTTTCTTTCTTTCTTTCTTTCTTTCTTTCCTTTCCTTTCCTTTTCTTCTCTTTACTTTCTCTCTCCCTTCCTTCCTTCCTTCCTTTATTTCTTTCTTTCTTTGTTTCTTTCATTCCTTTCCTTTCCTTCTTCCTTCCTTCCTTTCTTTCTTTCTTTCTTTCTTTCCTTTCCTTTCCTTTTCTTCTCTTTACTTTCTCTCTCTCTCTCTTTCTTTCTTTTTTTCTTTCTTTTTTTCATTCCTTTCCTTTCCTTCTTCCTTCCTTCCTTCCTTCCTTTCTTTCTTTCTTTCTTTCTTTCCTTTCCTTTCCTTTCCTTTCCTTTTCTTCTCTTTACTTTCTCTCTCTTTCTTTCTTTTTTTCTTTCTTTCTTTCTTTCCTTTCCTTTTCTTCTCTTTACTTTCTCTCTTCCTTCCTTTCTTTCTCTCTTTCTTTCTTTCTTTCTTTCTTTCTTTCTTTCCTTTCCTTTCCTTTCCTTTTCTTCTCTTTACTTTCTCTCTCTCTCTTTCTTTCTTTCTTTCCTTTCCTTTTCTTCTCTTTACTTTCTCTCTTCCTTCCTTTCTTTCTCTCTTTCTCTCTTTCTTTCTTTCTTTCTTTCTTTCTTTCTTTCTTTCTTTCTTTCTTTCTTTCTTTCCAGTGCCACAACTTTTACTCACAAGGTGAAGTCCTTGCAGCTCAGGTGTGGTTAGTCCTCCCTTGATACCAATTCCAGTGATCTGTCCGATCTGTCAGAGCTGGTAAGACTGACCTTGCAAGAAAAGAAATGGTTTCCTCAACATGCGCTTTCCAGTGCTAAATTGCTAAGCAAACCTCCTCCACTCATGCATGACACAGTTCTCATATCTGTACCCAAGAGACTGGGTCCACGGGAAATACAGCAGCACCAGCGGTGTTCTGAAAGTAGCGTCTTGAACAGTCACCTGGACACCACTTAGAAATATTTTCTAACAAGGTCCTTCTTTCTTTTTTAAAATTTTATTTCTTTATCTTTGAAAGAAAGACAGCAGGGCTTCCAGCCACTGCAAACGAACTCCAGATGCATGCGCCCCCATTTGCATGTGGCTTACGCGGGTACTGAGACATTGAACCTGGGGCCTGAGGTTTCTCAGGCCAGCGCTTTAACTGCTAAAGCTGTCTCTCCAGCCCCAGGTCCTTCTTTTAGTAAGTTTCGGGAAAGGGGCGATGGAATTACAACTGAAGAAAAGCCATTCCTCGAGAATTGTCCTGAACACTCAGTCCCATTGCCGTGAGAAATGGCAGCTTTTTAAAGTGGCTTCGAATTCTTTGGCTCCAATTGAGAGGAAATGGTCATTGTCACCTCTCGTTCAATCTAGGTGGGCAGAACACTGGGGCTTCCATATGGAGGTCAGACAGGTCCAGGTAGCTTCTGTCCTGGGCTAGTTCTGTCTTTGCTCTTGGGGTGATCTGTTTCAAGTGGACACAAGGCCTAGGAGAGGACCATGGGTAGGTGTCTGAGCAACAGTTCTGATCACCTGACATGTGAGAAGGGCAGCTTGCGGTGAGGCCCCGCCCCTTGTGGTAAATGGTGTCCTTCTAGCCACATTTACCACCATATGAGCCTCCAGACCTGGTCCCCACTGGAGCCTATCTGAATTATTGTCAACAGATGGTCCAAGTCCTAACGTTTTGCCACTAAGCTTTAGCTTGCTTTTTATATAGCTACAGTAGCGACAGCAATTACTCTTTATCTGCCTGTTACTAAATATCTATATTATAAGCATGTTTCTAAGGAAAGTGAGACTTCTTAAGCAGAGCAGAGGTACCAGCCAATTTCATTAAAATTCAATGGAAACTCGTTCTAACTTCCCTCTGAGAGGCTGAAAAGTGAAAATAAATCCCCTTCTATTTTAGTGTCCTCAGAGGCTACAAAATTAAAACCTCAAGTTTCCAAGTGTATTAGACACCTTTCCATCACAGTGACAAACTGCATCTGAAAATCCCTGGGTTCAGCTCGTCGCTGCGTGGCCTGCTTGTTTTAGGCCTGGGGTGAGACAGTGTACTGTGACAAGTAGCTTGTCATGAAGGAAAGTGGCTCACAGCAGCCGGGACAGAAGAGTGGGGACAAGCCACGGTTCCCAGTGGCATTCCCTGAGGCCCCACTCACTTCAATTTGGTCCTAAGTTTCCATCGCCTCCCAACAGCTGAACCCCCAAGATCCGATCACTAAAACCTCTGCATATTGCTGACAGGGGGCAAGCTTTAAACACAAGCAGTCTTTGAGGCACATGCTTAATCCAAACCCTAATGCCAACCTGTTTTGCAGGTAGTTTTGCCACACAGCTCTGGCCAACATGAGCGAGACCACTGCTTAGCGCTTCCCTTCCCCAGAGAAGACGGACGAAGTAAACCCCTTCCTTCCTCCCTTCTTCTGCCTGGTGCGGGGCGGGGCTCCCTGAAATGTAGCAGCGAGTAGGAGGATGGAATTCACAGACTGCGGCCAGGCGGGAAGAGTGCAGCTGTCCTGTCTGGTGACATCACCGAGCAGCTCCACTCACTGTATTCCACTTTTTTCCAGGCTTATTGTAACACACACACTCACACACACACATCACACACACACACACACACACACACACACACACACACAAGTAGCAACTGCTTAAAGCATTGTTAGTCAGATCATGCACAACTGTATGATAGTTATGCCATAGAACTAAGAAAGTTAGGTTTATTTAATGGAACAGTACCTCAAAGGGGGAATCCTTTGTTTGTACCTTATTCATAAAAAATGAATGAATAAATAAATAAATAAATTAAATTAAATTTAAAAAAAAAGGATGAGAAAGAAGAAGGTGAGATGTGAAAGGAAGAAAAGAGAGAAGGACCAAGCCAGGGTATGGTGTTACATGTCTTTAATCCCAGCACTGTGGAGGCCGAGGTAGGAGGATCACCTTGAGTTTGAGGCCACCCTGAAACTACACAGTGACTTCCAAGTCAGCCTAGGCTAGAGTGAGACTGTATCTCAACAAACCAAAAAGAAAAAGAAGAAGAAGAAGAAGAAGAAGAAGAAGAAGAAGAAGAAGAAGAAGAAGAAGAAGAAGAAGAAGAAGAAGGAGAAGAAGGAGAAAAGGAGAAAAGGAAGGAAGGAAGGAAGGAAGGAAGGAAGGAAGGAAGGAAGGAAGGGAGGAAGGAAGGGAAAGAAAAGTGAAAAGGAAGGGAGCAAGAAGTACTCTTTATTGAGTATCTTCATTGTGAAAGAACCTGTAGGCCAGGCTTCAGACTCAGCTAACATGGAGAACTTGACTTTTTAAACTTTTACTGTGCTTTCTTTAGGCAGGGTCTCGCTCTAGCCCGGTCTGACCTGGAATTCACTCTGCAGTCCTAGGTTGGCTGGAACCCACAGCAATCCTCCTACCTCACCTTCCCGAGTGGTGGCATTGAAGGTGTGTGCCACCACACTGGCATCGACCCCTGTGCATGGTTTCATAAGGACATGTTAATACAAGCATGTAATGTCCTTTTAACATATCCCCTCACATCCCCTTTCCTTCAGTGCAATATTTCTCTGCATTCCTCTAGACAGCTTCACTTGAACTTTTAGATCATATTTACACACATGACTTCATGTATCTATGGAAAAGCTAAAAGAAATACACAATATTGATCAGTCTGAAGTGGAATGCATTCAACATACAAATCTCCAGTTGTACCAATTTTATGCAAATGATATAGTTCTGTTCTTCTTTATGGCCAAATAAAATTCCAATGTGTTTGTAAACCAAATTTTCTTTTTTTATTTCTCTGTGGCCAGATATCTAGGTTCCAGAACATTGCCATTGTGAATAGTGCAGTAAACATTAGTGTGCAGCTATCTCTGTGACAAACAGGTGACGGGTTTCAGTTCCTGTCCCAGCAATGCTGGGCAGTCCTGAGCAGCGTCCCCATGCCCTCCACCAGCCAACAAGTGCCTAGAATGATGAAGTGGAAACCACCACGTAATTTGTGGACATTAACTTCCCTAAGCAAAACCTCCTTTCATGTGCCAGCCATGACCAACATTGTAACTATGTCCTTCTTTTTCTTTTATTAGTTATCTGCAAGGAAAGAAGAAAGAGAGAAAAAGAGATAGAGAATGGGTGTGCCAGGGCCTCTAGCTGCTGGAAAGAAACTCCGAATGCTTGTGTCACTTTGTGCATCTGGCTTTACTTGGGGGACCACACTCAGGTTGTTAGGCTTTGTAGGCAAGAGCTTTGACTCCCGGACCATCTTTCCAGCCTACTTTTCTTTTAGATAAGAGAGGATACCAGTTTTTCCAATTCACCTTGCATTAAAATGTTTAGTGTTGCTGGAAGTTTAATTATATTCCCCTTATCCTTTTACCAAAGATACCTTTTATATTAAATATTCATGTTTATGTACACTGACATACACATGCATTTCTTAATGATAGTGTCTTTTACCCAACTGTTATAATGACTCCAACTGAGAAATGTGATCTTACATGTGGTAATTAGCAACAAGGAAAATATGTGTTCTAATAAAACCACCCGTTTTCTAAAACCTGCTAATTGCCATCTCTTTTGTTTCATAAAATAGTAAGTGCATATAATTGCTGGTTATGGTTATGTAACAGTTATTAATCTTGTCATGTAATAAACAGGATGAAAGGTGAGGCAGAAAACAGTAATTCCAATGACAAGGGAGAAGAATAATCACCAAAAAAAAAAAAAAAAAAAATCAAAGAACAAAGAGCACGTTGAATCTCTCCATTCTCCCTAGAATGCCTCTTGGGGTTGTGGGTCATTTTACGGGAAGTGGGCTTCCAAGCATTTACTCTATCAAATATGTGACTCCTAATTCTTAGTCTGCAAGTGATCTTGTAATGCAACCATTCAGGCTCACAGGAAGTCGCACGAGATATATATATATATTGTGATCTGATCTTCGCACGCATGGAGGGCTGTGAATCATCAGTCTGGGAATATACTTTCTCGTAAAACTAGAGGAGTGGGCCCTAAGTATCCTTACTGTTTATAGATGGGTGTTCTTCCTGGTCATTGTGTGAGCTCCTTAGTGCCTCCAGCAAGTTTCAGCATCTCCATTCCTCAGGATGCCTGGATTCTTTCTTATTCAAATTAGACATCTAACGTCCAACATGGGGTAGGCTCCCTGTTAGATTGGGAACAAGATATATCTGATCTCTGTCCTTTAGAATTGATATTTTATTTATTTATTTGAGAGTAGATAGATGATAGATAGATAGATAGATAGATAGATAGATAGATAGATAGAATATGGGTCCACCAGAGCCTTTAGTCACTGCAAAGGAACTCCAGATGCATGACCTACTTTGTGCATCTGGCTTTGCAGGCAAGCGCCTTCACCTTTGAGCCATCTCTCCAGCTCTGGAATTGATACTTTTAGCAATGAGATGAGAAAGAAAAGGCAACTGAACAAGTACCTATGTGATTGCAGGGTTGATACCAGCAGCAGAAGGAGAAAGCAGGCCACGTAGACATGTAAAGGCAGGGCTAGGGTGATAAAGGTCTCCTCACCTGAGACTGGGGTGAACAGGGAGAGCCAGTCAACCTGGGAGGGATGGGGAGATATTTTGGGTAGAGAAAAAGCAGAGTGTACCCTTGGGCTGGTACATAATGCTTAGTAAATCCTCGTTCATTCCGATAATGATGGAGACTGAAGGTGACATGTACATAGCTTTGAGCACTCACTTCCAACCAATTTTTTTACAGTCTCAGCTTAGAGCTTCAACCATCTCGCCTTTCATCATCTGGTTTCTTCTGGAATGCTTAACAATTCTAAATAGCATGTAAGCTTACTATCTGTATATTGCTGTCAGCCATATGCAACTACCTCCATTCTATTAATCTTCAGACTGTATGTTCTGTAAGCACAAGAACTATATTAATATATTGCATATACAAATCTATAGTCCAATTCTTAACTGAGTCATATATATATATATATCTATATCTATATCTATATCTATATCTATATCTATATCTATATATATCCTGTTTAATACATTCTATATTCAAATCTAGAGTCTCTTCTTTCTTTCTTTTTCTTTTCTTTCTTTCTTTTTTTTTTTTTTTGGTTTTTCAAGGTAGGGTCTCACTCTAGTCCAGGCTGACCTGGAATTCACTATGTAGTCTCAGGGTGGCCTCGAACTCGCAGCAATACTCCTAGCTCTGCCTCCCAAGTGCTGGAATTTAAAGGCATGCACTACCATGCCTGGCTAGAGTTTATTTCTTGACTGAAATATACATACATACATACACACACACACGTATATAATTTTATTTTGTACAGAATTGCTCTTGGCTTGCTTGTATATCTATAGATATATATAGATATTCATTCGCTCTTGAGATTTTGGCTTATATTTGCTGTTTATTCTGGTAAAATCTTTATTTTTTTTAATGACACAGAGAGAGAGAATTGGTGTTCCAGGGCCTCCAGCCACTGCAAATGAACTCCAGATGTGTGCGGCACTTAATGAGCATACACAATCTTGAGCACTTGTGTCACCTTGTGTGTCTGGCTTACGTTGGACCTGGAGAGTTGAACATGGGTCTTTAGGCTTCATAGGCAAGCACCTCAAGTGCTAAGAAGTTACCTATACTGGTAACGTCCAATTACATTAATTCATATTGATGGGGCTTAAGTATATTGTAAATTTTGATTTTAAAAACAAGACATAGTTTAGAATATGTCTCCTGTATGAGATAATTACAAATATCCATGCGGAGGGCTGGAGAGATGGCTTAGCGGTTAAGGCACATGCCTGCAAAGCCTACGGACCCAAGTTCAATTCTCCAGGTCCCACGTAAGCCAGATGCACGTGGTGGTGCATGCATCTGGAGTTTGTTTGCAATGGCTAGAGGCCCTGGTGCGCCCATTCTCACTCACTTTTTCTCTCCCCCACTTCTCTGTCTCTTATTAATAAATAAAAATAAATCTTAAAAAAGAGAAATATCCTTGTAGCATGTAAATATTAATTTACAAACTACAAGTGAAAGGGCTAATTCTTGCCAAGTGATTTAAGTAAACCATGGTGTTCAGCCTTGTTCAGAGACAGCAGCTATGTTTTACCACCCTAATGGCCATGGAGCATAAACAAAGCCCATTCTCCAGTGCATGGTGAGATAGAAATCAATATTTCTCTCATGTTCACTATTAGTGCAGTTTGAATTATGGACAGAGTTGAGAATAAGTGAAAAACTTTAGCTGTGGTGCCACATATACCTGTGTTTGATTTGAATTCAGTTCTCTTCCTTGATAGAAGCATATATAAAAAAGTTCTTTCCTGGGCCGGAGAGATGGCTCAGTGGTCAAGGCACTTGCCTGTGAAGCCCAAGAGCTTATATTCAAATCTCCAGGTCCCATGTAGCCAGATGCAATCAGGCAAGCATGCAATGTCGCACATGTGCACAAGGGGGCGCACACCTCTGGAGTTTGTGTGCAGCAGCTGAGGCGCTGATGTGCCCATTCTCTCTCTCTCTGCCTCTTTCTCTTTCCCAAATAAATAAAAAATAAGTTAAAAAAGTCTTTCCCAATTATATTAACCATTAACATTTTCAGGATGAGAAAGAAGAATACCATGGGTCCTGAAAGAACATTTCCTGCTGTATTTTTACAGGTAGAATGACATGAGCAACCTCTGTATAAATTTGATAAACGATTCTCCAGGCACATGTCACGTGGGTATTCCCTGAGGATATTTTTAATTATCTCTTACATGTGACATGTCTAGAAGCTACTTTTCTTTAACTACAGAGATAATTTCATCAAGCATTCCACAGAACACGTGGTCCTCTGCACCAAAGTTCCCCATCCTCTGTACTGCCCGACTCTCAGGGCATGGAGCATGTCTACAGAATCAAAAAGGAGGAGGGGGACTTAACGCTTTATAAGATAGGACATAGCTAGGAAAGCATCAGCCGTATGAGGGCATGGTATGATCCAGAAATATTAAAATGGATACGGTACATGTTGTGAGCTGAGAACTCACCCCCTGAAGTATCTATAGGAATTGACAGGTCATCATGGGTTTTGAGGGAAGAAATACCTTCAGAGAAAAGACTTCTGCAGCTGGAGAGATGGCTTGACAGCTAAAGGTACTTGCCTGTGAAGCCTAAGGACCCAGGTTTCATTCCTCAGGACCCACATAATCCAGATGCACAAGGTGGTGCATGTGTCTGGAGTTCAAAAAATTGCAGTGGGTGGACACTGGTGTGCCCCTTCTCTCTCTCTGTGTCTCTCTGCCTCTTTCTCTCTCTTGCAAGTAAACAAATAAATAAAATGTTTTTTAAAACTTCTGTTTTCCTTAACAAGAAGCCCGTAAGCCAATAATTACACAGTGAGAGATATTTGACTTTGACTTGGTTGTCAGAGACCATGGCCAGAAGACAAGTCTTTGTCATTCAAAAAAAAAAAAAAAACTTTCTTCATGATATCACTTTCTCCCTATCCCTTCTTGGCGGGTAGGACTTTGTAGACTGTATTAATTAGAGGGCTGCAGGGATGGCTTAGCAGTTAAGTCGTTTGCCTGCGAAGCCAAAGCACCAGGTTCAATTCCCCAGGACCCACGAGAGCCAGATGCACAAGTTCATTTGGGGCAGCTGAAGGCCCTGGCATGCCCGTTCTATTTCTCTCTCTCTCTCTCTCTCAAATAAATAAAATTAAAAAAAATAATTTTATGTTATTGCTCATGCAGGCCGAGAAGTGAGTAAATCTTTCTTGTGACATTCAGGTCTTCTATTCTTCACAGTTCTTAACCTTACACTTCAGTGTTCACTCTCAGAGGTAGCCGTAAGATACATGTACTTCTCCCCCACGAACAGGACCTGACGTTTTGTGAAACTAGGGCACCCAGCAGTGGGTCCCACTCTGAAGATGCTGCACAAGCACAACCTTGACCTTCTTCTTCTCTGGCTTCCCAGAGGAGCCTGGCGGCCACCATCCTGCTTCTTTTTCTTTCAATTTTCTCTCTCAGCAGGCTGGGCCTTGGCTGCCTGCCAGCCCCCCACTGAGAGGCCAGTATGCTGACTTGGTGCTGTTGCACACTTGTTTTTGTACAGAATTGCTTTTAGCTTGCTTACATAAAGGCATTCTCTTCCACAACTAGCCTGTGGATGTATTTAAGCCATCCCATACACTGTCTGCTCCTGAGTAAAATATTTCCCAGCCGTGCTGCCTGAGAGTCCCATGATATCCACAATGATGTCATTGCATCCATCACCAACTGAACCACATCGATGCAGCTCTATAAATACCTTTATTTCGATCTAATGTGTCATGACTCCACAGAAATCCTAATTTTGTTCATGCCCGTAGCATTTTCAGCATGTCGGTCTCTCATTTATTGTTTTTTGATGTAGGTGAGGAGGAAACTATGTGCTCTTTGAAAAGGTTTGAATGTCTGATATGTGGATCTTTCACACATCGAAATAGCTGTCTCTTGTGATATCAAATAAAAAATAACAACCCACGCTTGTAGGTTGTCACGAGTTGCTTAACCACACTTCTTTTAGTTATGCTGAAATGGTACAAAGTCAAATCTACTGAATATTTAAGTTTGTCATTGAATCAGTTACTTTGTTTTCTCTCTCTGAATTTTGTATCAGGGTATCAGCTAAAGAAGCGATTTCTGCTTATTCAGAATGACAATAAATACAAAATCACCATCATGTACTTAATGGAATGACTGCCCTCTAGTGGTCAAAGTTTTCGCCTGTAACTATGTGAAATTTGGCCCATTGTCAGTATTAGTGGACCGAGCTACCTTAATACCCATTAGACTTTGGTTTTGTTTTGGGTTTGGGTTTTGAGACAAGGTCCCCTTGTGCAAACCAATCTGCTTTCAACTCTCAATACCCCGCCCAGCTTCCTGAATTACAGGTGTGTACTTGACTTTATTCTTTTATTTTATAGTACTTATTATCTATTTTCATTCCTGGCTCTCTTTGAACCACTGGGTGACTTTAATGACCATAGAAAATGAAATCCATTAATGAGTACTATCTCAAAGTGCTTTCTAGTAACGCCCCTCCCACAACCCAGTAATGATGCTCTCTATTCCCGAAAAAATATGTGTCCAATGGGTCCTCGATGTTTCACTTTTTTTTTTTTCACCTCTGTGTTTCTGGAACTGGAGGTGGAGATAAGATAGGAAGTGGGATCTTTGTCCTGAATTTAAACCTTGTAAGGCTTATTCACATATATCAGCAACACTTGACCATCAGAGCCCCGCTACCAAGTCCCCAAATACAGAACACGTGAGATTGTGAACAGCGACCTTCTCGCCAAAGGTTAGCTGTGCAATTAAACCAACCAAACTGGGTCACACAGTATTCCCACCCAAGCATCAAGAAACAAGGAAAAAGGGGCACTGCATCATGTAATGGGTTTATATATATACATATATATATATATATATATATATATATGTATATGCATCCTTAGTAGGCAAAAACAACAATGTTGTTATGACTCCTTCATCATATCCTACTGTGAATTCCACCAGCACTTATAGAATGTCCATCAAGCTTGCAGGGCAGCGAGGGCCTTGGACTATTGCACATGACAGACATTGCAGGTAGCTCTCAGCATTCCATCCCATATCTGAATATGTTCTTGTTAGTAAACCCAGTGTAGTGCTCGGTCAGGTGAATCTCAAAGAGCAGCGTCTGTTCTCACAGGTGTGCATCTGAATGTAATGGACGGAGAACCACTGAGGGGAGGGGGAAGAATGAGAGCCAGGGCTTGGGGAGGCTAGGAACAGTTCTGCAGAGGAACGTGTCGGCAGTGCTCTACCTCTGCGCTCATTTCAAACCTCTGCTTCTCACTTGGAAATGAGAAAAGTAGCATTATTAAGGAAATATAATTCTCAGGCAGTTATGGCATAGTGAGCTGAAAACAAAAGAAAAAGTGGATTAATGAAAATCATATCTAACCCTGCCTCTTTCGCCCAAGAGAAGGAAACATGGGACGTGAAATAGAAACCAATATATTTTTTAATCAATATATATTTTTTATTTATATTATTCTGATTTTACATTCATAGTATTGGTTCTATTATCCTCCTCCCCTTCCTCCCACTTTCAAAGGGGCCCTCATCAATGGGGAATGTGGATCGTGCATTGTGAGTTTGCTCAAGAGTTCTGGTGGATAGGCCCCAGTCTCTGTGCATAATGCCCCAACTTGTGACTCTAACAATCTTTCCACCCCCTCTTCCGCGAGTTTCCCTGAGCCACATTGGGGTCATTTTAGTTCTGCTTCCTTGATGAGGTTTTGGGAGCCTCTGTGTCTCTGAATATCTTGCTTAGTTGGAGTTGGATGTTCTCTGTGTTTATCTCCTTCAGCCTTTTTCTGGTGTTGTGATCGCCTTGAGCGCTGTATTCTTGCCCTTCCCCTGTGTTGTTCTATGGTTTCAGCTAGTGAGGTGTGGTTAGCTGATCCTCCCTTCAGGTTCGTTGTCCACCTGAAAAGAGCTAAGCAAATTCTCCAACGGAGAGAGAAGTTAGTACTAGGTAGAAGGGATAACCATATATAGAAACCAATAAAAATTTAAAGAGACTTTTTAGCTACCCCACGAAGACAGCCAAGACTTACTGTAGAACTGAAGTCAAGACTACATCTCTAAGTCCTGAGACACGGGAGAGGAAGCCCTGCCAGAAACTAGCAATGCGCTATTCTTCCCAGCACCTTTAAAAAAATATATATTTTATTTATTTGAGAGAGAGAGAGAGAGAGAGAGAGAGAGAGAAAGGTAGAGAGAGAGAGAGAGAGAATGGGTGCACCAGGGCCTCCAGCCACTGCAAACGAAGTCCAGATGCATGCACCTCCTGTGCATATATAAGGCTTACCTGAGTCCTGGGGAATTGAGCCCTTGTCCTTTAGCTTTGCAGGCAAACGCCTTAACCGCTAAGCCATCTTCTCCAGCCCCCCAGTACCTTTTTTCTTTTTTTTGGTTTTGCGAGGTAGGGTCTCACTCTGGTCCAGGCTGACCTGGAATTAACTATGTAGTCTCAGGGTGGCCTCGAACTCTTGGAGATCCTCCTACCTCTGCCTCCCGAGTGCTGGGATTAAAGGCGTGCGCCACCACCCCCGGCCCCCCAGCACCTTTTGACAGCAATGTACACAGCGTTCTGCTCGGTGACTCCCGCTTGCAGGAGATTTCTTCTGGACTCATCACCTGTTCTCTTGAAAGGTAAATGGGCCCCTAAGTCTGGAAAGAAACCAAGGTCATGGGGTTCAGGGGTCTCCTGAGGAAGGGTCAGGACTTTCCCTTTGATATCCAGGAAAACCTGTTCATACCTGAAGAACTGGCCAGAGATGTGGCTCTGACTCAGAGTCCTCACGTTCACGTTCTTGACAACTTGTGGGAAAAGGAAAGAGGCCACGGAGTGAATGAACAAGGCATACAATATTTTGAAATAGTTCCCAATTCGCTTCCCTTCACCAGGGAGCTAATCTCACTATTGTCCATTGTAGACACCGGGCTGTCTCTGTAAACAAAGAAGACAGGACCCAGAGTGGCTTTGGTGACTTTAGGAGATTATAAGAAGGAAGAAGACTCCTCCTCCTCCTCCTCTTTCTTCTTCCTGGTACTTGGAAAGGGCGAGCGGGTTCTCAGAGTACAAGAGTCACAAGAAAGTCACTTGTGACATCCCCACACGATGACAGTGAAGCCAAGAGAAGGAAGACAAGTGGTCAGCGCCTGAACTCCAAGGCAGAAGACGGAAGGCCGTCACCATGGAAACCTGGCAAAGGGATTTCCCATGGGCCTCCAGACCCTTTCTTCAATGCCGTAATGAGGAGAAGGTTAATGTTAGCTCCTCAGTATACCCACTGCCCTCTTGGAGAGAACTAGGCTAGAAACCTAAGACTGTTTTTTTCTTTTCTTTTTCTCCTTCTTTCTTCTTCTTCTTCTTCTTTTTTTTTTTCCTGGAGCACAAGCATTACCTAAAGGACCTATTGAATTGGTTCTGCACTCAGTGGCCAGGCTAGTTCATGAAGGGCATTTTTGAAGCATCAGGAAGATCAAAACATTTTCAGAAAAGAAAGCATTCCATGCTCTCTGTCCATCCAACAGGAGAGTGAGAGAACTAACGAAAATCATCAAAATGCATTGGCTGTTTTCCGTAAGTCGCAGCCCATCACATCCATGTCAAACAGGTATTGCATTTTCACTTGGTTTTACAGAGGAGGGTTCTCGGATCCTGCCTGGAGTTCTAAGGTCAGGAAGCCCAGGAGGCAGGACTGTGCTGCAGCTCAGAGTGATGTCAGATCTCATACTTATAGCTACCATGAAGTGCTGTCTTCCTTGTCTCTGACCATGGGATATCCGGAGGTACCCCTGAGCTGCACTGTGTATTATGATCGGATGGCCTGTGACATAGATGCTCTTGAAGGGACAGTTTTTGAAACATTACCATATTAAGTGGGGACATCATCTTGAGATTGTACGGACTCTGGGTCTGGAGGAAATATTCATGGTTAAGGAACACTCGCCCTATTAAGAAGGGGTACAGTTGGGGTGACTGTACCCCTGAAGGTCAAAAAAGGCAGGATGGCCTACACTTGCTAGAGATCAAAGATGATCCGACTTTTTATCTCTTGCCTACTTCCCTAGACCTGTTTCTGCACAGACAACCTGGACCTCTGCAGGGAGGGAGGGAGGGCTTTCATAACATTTAAGCATTGGGGCTGATCAAGTTGAGCCCCTGGGACTTGGAATCAGGGCTAGACTCTTCCTGAGAAAACCCCTAGCCCTAACAACCAGCAGTCTCTCTGGTTCACCTGAGCTGGAAGACAGCCCACCATTGTAAGGTTATCTATACTTTGCAAGGGAGGGCAGGCTTTCTGACCACTTGGGAACTTCCAGCTGTGGGTATTTCCCTTGGCTGGGCCTGGGCTGGCATGCCCTGGCCCAGGTACAGGTCCAGCTGGGAAGCCCCCTAGCCCTTACTCTCCACATGGGTCCTTTATCCCCTCCAGCTCCCCACATGACAGGAGCTCCTTGAACTTTCTTTTCTCTTTTCTTTCCATATTATTTTTCCAGGTCCTCCACATGAGCTTTTAGCCACGTGGGTGCCTTTCCTTGGCTCTGTACTTCCTTCAAGAAAGACAGTAATTTAATAATTATCCTTCTCCATCTTCTTTTTCATTCACTTCTTTGATTCAAATTTGAAACAACCTAGGGTTTGGGGATCAAGGACATACCTGGACCCCTAGGACCCCATTATACTATGCTAGTCTGCTTTCTGTTGATATAATAAAATACTTGAGGCTGGATACATTAAATGCAAAAAGGCTGATGTAGCTCACATACTTGGAAGCTGAAGGTCCAAGATTGAGAAATCACTTTGTTAAGGGTCACCCCTGGCTACACGGCAGCATAGAGGAGAACAAGAAAAAGGGGACAAGCAGCTATGAGCAGAAGAGGTGCATGCTAGTGCCAAGGCGGCAGGCTCAGCAAACACTCCAAACGTTCCTGCTCATAAGAACTGCAGACTCCTGTAGGAAGTTACTGAAAGATGGGCCTCAGTGCCACCCTGTAAGATGTCCCTCCGGAAACGGCTAAAGGGCAGAAGATACCACCGATGGGAGGAGTCCCGAGTGTTCACGAGAAAGATGGAGCAGCCCATGCATACTACTTAAACTCTCCATCGCTGGGAACAAATGTGCAGCCAGAAGTAACTGAGGGAAGGAGAGAATTTACTTTGACCCACAGTTCTGGAGGGGAGAGTCGATCATGGCTGGGAGAGCAGGGTCACTTTATCACACCAGCGGGGAGAAAGGAGGGAGAGAGAGAGAGAGAGAGAGAACAAACAAGACTAGGCAGTGAAACCCCAAGGCCCACCCACTGTGACACACTTCCTCCTGAAAGGCTGTACTTCCTAAAGGTTTCATAATCATCCCCAACAGCACCAGCTAAGGCTTACACACTCAAACACACGAGCCCATGGGTGCCGTTTATCTTCCAAACGCCACGCCTTGCATGTGTCTCTCTGGGACGTCAGTCCAAATTTCTTGAGAGCCATGACACAGAAAATAAAGCTTTGGTTTTCATATTATATAGTTCTGCTCTTTTTTCTCATGGCTATATTATCTCTAGCTCTCTACTTGTAACAATACTACATGTAAACCAATTGTATTTCTTTCAGAAAGAAATATAAAACTTTATAAAATAGCAATAAAAATACATTCAGTAAAAAAAAAAAAAAGTGATAGCAACATCTATCAGCTGCTTGCTACCCCGTAGAGGAAGTTCAGATTGTAAAATCGAAAACTTTGCTCAGGGAGAAGACAGCGTGGACATTTAACTGTCAAGATACTCGGCTGAACTGGAGAATCAGACATTCTGGTAGCAGTTTGAACCAGCAACAGAGAGAATAGCTGTGGCTCAGCTAGGTGACACTTTAGACAGAATATGGGTAAGAAAAGTAGAGCGCGTTACAGATAATTTTTTTTTTTTTTTTTTAGGAAAGACTTTGAATGGTTGTAACAGTATGCATATGGCCGTCGTTGATGTGAGCACATCCACAGAACTCTGCAGGGGAATCACTGTAATGCATTTTATAGGCAGGGAGATCAGAGCAGAGAGCATGATGGTAGCTACATTGCAAATCAACTCATGAATCGGTGACTGAGCTAAGAATAGACCACAGCTGTCGTGTAGCAACAGAAAACCATCTCTCACCACATCCATAAAGTTATTAGGACTCCCCAAGCCTTAGAGAAATGTACCCCTGAGACAAACGTTCTGAAGAACCGTAATTTAGTACGCTGTCTAGAATTTTGTGTATGGTCCTGAATTTTTTCAGATTAAGGAGTGAGGGTATCTAGAGCTGTCCTTGGGATGACAATTTGCACACCATGAACAGCTGTGGAGAGAAAGTTCAGGAAACAGCCCCACTGGAAAGACTTCTCATTAAATGGAAGAAAAATATTTTCACTTTTACTATAAACTGAAAAGCTGTAAATATTCACACACACACACACACACACACACACACACACACACACACACACAATGAATGCAGGCTTTTTAGTCTCTAGTAAATGTCCTAAATTTAGAAAACCCCTTGAGCATGAAGTAATGCTCTTATCAAATTGCTTAGAAATGTATCTTCCCATTACAAAAACCTGGAGAATTTTCTACTTAAAATGAACCTGAGAATTGTTGTGAATGGACGGTGTGTCTCTAAACCCCGCGGATATTCTTGCGTCTTGACAGAGATGGGTTTGTCACTTTCAGTTCCCATCACCTTGTGAGATACTTTTGTATTCTCTTGGTTTCTAGTAAACAAAAAGGACGTTCTCCTAGGTCTGTATCTTCTTAGACTTTTATCCAAGTTTGTTCCCTTGTCCCCAGTCCTGCAATACTGGCCTCTCTCAAACTTGGCCCTTCTCTTTCACCCCACAGGCTGTCTCTTCATTCTTGCTGATTGGATTGACAAACATCACCTTCAATGTTCCTCCAGTTCAACACGTGTGCCAACGAGTCTCCACTTTGATTCATTCTTTCACTCCCCAGAGCCACCTTGCATCAAGGGATCTGCACCCAAACTCAAGCTGTTCTCTGACCACCGCCTCCACCAACCCCAACCACTGTTCTCTCGGCGTCACAGCGTCTCGGTGTCACCCTTAAAGCCTTCCCACAATTTCCTCTCCACCCCAGCACAGACCCTACTGATTTGCTTCTTATTTTAATCTCTTTCTCTTCTCTCCCTCTCTCCCCTCCCTCCCTCCCTCTCTCTCTCTTCCACGCGCATGTGTGCGCACATGTGTGTGTGTGTGTGCATGTGTATGCACTGTTGGCACATACATCAGGGTTTGTGGGTGGAGGCAGGAAGAGAATGTCAGGTGTTGGTCTTTGCAGGGCACCTTGTTTTGTGGCACAGTCTGCTGTTGTCCGCCGCTGCGTCCAGGCTAGCTGGTTTCCACTTGTGGGGGTTCTCCTGGCTCTGTCTCCCATCTTACCACAGGCGTGCTGTGACTGCAGACGCACGCTATCATGTCCAGATTTCTGTGGGTACTGGGGATTGTCATGTTTTCACAGCACTTGTTTTTACCCGCCAACCTAACTTCCCAGCCCCTGGTTTGATTCTTAAGTATTTTTCTTGATTTCTTTTCTTGTTTTCCCTTTTCTTTCCTTTCCTCTTATTTTCTCTTTCTTTCTTCCTTCCTTCCTTCCTTCCTTTTCTTCTTTCTTCTTCTTCATTTCTTACTTTCTGGAAATGGGATCTCAGGCACCCCATGCTGGCATCAAATGTGCTGTGTGCGGAGCATAACGTCGGACCTCTCTTCCTCCAGCCCCCACCGCAGAGTTGTGATTACCATTCTGTGCACTTATAAGGTGCCGGTAATCAAACGCAGGGATTCATGCAAGCTCGGCAAGCACCAAACCAACTGAGCTATATCCCCAGCCCCAAGTAGTCTGTTTCTACCGCTACTGCTCCAGTCTCAGCCTAAGCAGGTAATGCTGAGTGCCTTGCTAATTACAATATTCCAGACCCCGCCTTTCATGCACTGTCGCTCTCTTTCAATGAGTTCTATAACTTCCTTTTAATTTTGTTTGGTGCATGTGTGTGCATGTGTGATGTGCATGCCTGTGGGTATATGTGTTCTACACATGTACATGTGGATATCAGGTTGCTATCAGGAGTCTCTGTCACACTCCCCCTGATTTGTTTTGAGGCACGGTCTCTCACTGAACCAAAGGGTCACCGATTCAGGAACTTTCGCTACCACTTTGACGCAAGGTCACCTTCCTCTACCTCCCAAACACTGGGATTACAAGCACGCACCATCACACCGCAACTTCTCTCCTTCAGCATTATCAGAGTAACATACTCAACACGCAATGATTATAGTGCTCGTTTTTACACAAGTATGGATGTGGGCGCATGTGGGCGCATGTTTGTGAGCGTGCAGGTATGCATGCATGTGTGTCCGTGTATGTGCGGAGGCCAGAGGGCAACCTTGGCGTCATTCCTCAGAAGCACTGTTAACCTTGTTTTCTTTTTATTTTGAAACAAGGACTGTCATTGAGTCTGAACTTTCCAGTCAGGCTATGCTGGCTAATGAGCCTCAAGGATCTTCCTGTCTTTACCTCCAGGGTGCTGGAGTTACAGGTACATGGATCATGCCAAGCATTTTTACAGGAGTCCTGAGAATTGAACTGAGGTCCTCACACCAATGAGGTGAGTACAGTACAAACAGAGCCACCTCCTACCACTTAGCATAATGCTTTCTTTAAAATAATGTTTTTTTATATACAGGTCCAAATTTCTCAGAGAAAAAGTAAGACATGAACTGGAACCCATGACAGAAAACAAGTAATTCTCAGTATGGCCTGCGCTGATTCAAAACCTCCTCCCGTTTTATATGTGCAGCCCACTGTGGCAAAGACCGAGCCAGGAGTTCTGTCCTGCACCTCAGTCCTCGATCCATGTCTGCAGCGTGGGAGAAGTGAATGATTCAAAGAAGCAAAATGACTTCTTGGCAGTGGAAAATTTACTATACACGCTCATTTGATGCTAAAACTAAAGGCCATGTTCTCGTTTGTGCTTCACTTACAAATCATGTGTAGAAAGTTATTGGGAAATAGTCATGACTCAGTCCACATACAAACTGCTCCTCTGTGGCTAATTCCAGAAAATTCCATTAAAAAAGAAAGAAAGAAAGAAAGAAAGAAAGAAAGAAAGAAAGAAAGTTGGAAAACTATAAAATTTACCTTAAAATTTTCCCTGCACACACACAAAAGAAATCCTAGTTTCTAAGAGTTGACTCTCTTAGAAGTTGGTCAAATCTAGAAATTATATATCTAACAATAAAACATTTTATGGGATTTAATGAGATTATTTTATTCCTAAAACAACACTGAAAATTCATATATTTAGAAAATATTTAAAAAGAAAAATGGAGTTAGTTGACTCTCTTCTTTCTTTTTTCTTTTGTCCTTTCTTTTCATTTCTCCTCCTTCCTTTCCTCTTCTCCTTCTCCCTTCTTTCCTTCCTTTCTTACCTTCCTTCCTTTTTTACTTTTTGCAAACAGGACCTCATGCATCCCAGGCTCACGTGGAGTGGCTCCTAAATTTAACCCCCTTCCTTACCTGCACTTTCCCTCTCTGAAAGTTCATGACAGACAGTCAGACAGATAGAAAAGAGGAATTAGCCAGACACAGTAGAGGAGAAAGAAACCCTATTTTTGCACGTTTACTACTTCAGCTTAACATACAATTAGTGGGTTTCCCATTTATGAAATATGGGATATTCATGCAAAAAAGAATGCTATGTGTTAGGAGTGAGGCTGGGAAAAACGTTTTCGTTAGGAGGCACTGATCTGCAACATCCACCTTACTCTGATTGAGAAATACACATTGAAATATTAACAACATGACGACTTGCATTTTGTTTAACTCTAGTATGTACTGTTCTGGAATATATTCCTGCCAAATTGTCTTCCCCCATAACTCGAGAAAACATATTTATTAATGTTCTCCTATATTATGAATCTTTTCTTCTGAAATCATCTTATTGAATTACTAAGGACATAAGGAGGCCAGATTGAAACTGAGCAAAAGTTACAGCAGAGAGGACTCTAAGCTGAGTCCATATTCACATGTCTGTTGAACACAAGAAAAAAAAGCCTTTTCTGTTTGACCCTGGACTGTGGTTATCACGGTCCTAATCATGGTGCTTATTGATAATCAAGCCCTTCCCCCTTCTGTCTCTAGTTTCTCTGTCCTGCAGGGACCGCAGGGAGGGGCGGTGGTGGCAGGGTGTGTCGCGTGGTGTCAAGGAGAAGAGGCAGGGCAGGTGCTCACCGGTCAGCAGTCCTGGCACCAATCCTCATCCCGGCTAGCTGATTCAGACCTCGCTCAGATTCTGACCACTGCCACGGTCCATCACACAGCTGTTCTATTCAGCCTCATCATCTCCCCGTTCTTACGGATTATTGCATCGTGTCCACCAAGACAAAAGCAAAGAGAAAGAGGACCAGAGTCATCAAAATCATGTGTCCTGGAAAAAAAAGAAAAAAAACTCCATCTGACTGGAAGCTTCCATCAAACCGACAGAGTGCAAAGGACTATTTCTACCAAATACTTAGCAATCAAAGGCACCGACGTCATCCACAGTGGAGCTTGCTGTTAGGATAGCGGGGCTGGGGGTGTTCTTGCATTGCCTTCATGATGTAAAGCAGTCTTGCCATTCGTTGGTCCAAATTTGTTTAACCCTCAATAAATGCAATATTTGTTTAAATCTTAGAATGTACCACCTTCAGACACAATGGATGCTGCTGGACTCAGAACATACCCAACACAACAATCCAAGGCTGCTGTCGACTCAGTCATTTTGTAGAAAGTATATACCACCTGACAACTGACTTCCCAGGTAACAAGAATCACCTATTATTTTGCTGCATTGACGAAATTCCAGCGAAATATAATGAGCAATTACTTATGTTAATATTGTCAGTGTGTCTATAAGATATTTGTTTAAACAATTATTGAACATTAATGCTCATGAAAGCCGGGTGTGGTGGTGCACGCCTTTAATCCCAGCACTCAGGAGGCAGAGGTAGGAGTTTGAGGCCACCCTGGGGCTATATAGTGAATTCCAGGTCAGCCTGGGCTAGAGTGAAACCCTACTTCGAAAAACAAAAAATTAGTTCTTGTGAAAGTGTCCGAATTTTTGCAAAGAACTTACTGAAGTGAGTTAATTACAATCAATTTAATAAAAACTGCAAAATTGAAGCCACTGCAAGTCAATTCCAGATGCTTGTGCCACCTAGTAGGAATGTGCAACCTTGCACTTGCCTCACCTTTGTCTGGCTATTGTGGGATCTGGAGAGTTGAAGATGGGTCCTTAGGCTTCACAGACAAGTGCCTTAACTGTTAAGCCATCTCCCCAAGCCACCAGTTTTTCTCTGTGTGTGTGTGGGGGGGGGTATTTTATTTTATTTTTTTGCCTTGCTTTTTTCACTTCACTTAATGCCCTTGAAGTTTATACATATGGCTGCCCATGACAGTATTTTCTTTTTTTCCCCCAAGACAGAACATAATTCATGTCTCCTGAACATGTTGGTTTCACTTCTTTCCGGTAAAAATCTCCACATGTGATTATTAGCTTATGTCGTAGTCCTATTTTAAAAGTTTTGAGGCAATGCCACACAATTTTCCATAACAGCTACACTAATTTGTATTTCCATTAACAGTGTTTAAGGGATTTCTTCTCTGCACATCCTCACACAGCCTTTTGATGGTGGCCGCTCTATCCAATGTGACTGACGTCGAAGCACGGATTAGAAGTGCTCTTGTTGTTTACAACTTGGGCCTAAAAATTGATAAAAAGCAGAAAGAAAGCTAGACATCTCTTTCTTTGTTTTGTGTGTGTCTCCTTCAGCACTCACACCCATGAACATGTGTGAATGCATGAAGAGACACACACAACAACCAAATAAATTCCCTTGTTGTTGTTCCACATGTGTGCTGAAGCATGCGTGCATACACACTCATGAACCTGTGTGCACGCATGAACAGACACACACACAACAAATAAAGAAATTCCCTTGTTGGAGGTGACATTATGCTTGGGCAATATAATGTGCCTATCTGGAGATAAGATAAACAAATAAATGAGTGGGATGACACACACTTGTGTCTGTTAGTTATCACGGGTTTGTTATTTTCCACTTGCACGGAAGTTCTCTCAGGGAGCCTCATATGTCTATGTGGAAGATCCTGCCTGCAGCTTGAATCTAACTTCCTGTCTGGGCAGCGATGGAACAGTGCAGACTGATAGCAAAGGCATCTGAGTCATCTTTAGTCCCCTAAATAGCCATTGATAACCAGCCCCTGCATTAAGCCAGGCACCATTGAGACTATGAGCTAAATCATTCAGAATGCATTCCTTAGCAGGCCCCCAGTTGACACCAACCCTAAAGCCAAGAGCTTATAACATCTGCAACTGTGTCAGGGTGCTGCTGTTCTGCTGTCACCCACCTACCTGTTATCCCCAGCGAAGCATTTGGAAAATGAGTTGGTTTTGTCCTGTGCCATTAAAGTGCACGTGACATGTCATTTGTAGTAATCTAGATCTGTACTTTTTGTTTTATTTGAGAGAGGGAAAGAGGCTGTGTGTGTGTGTGTGTGTGTGTGTGTGAGAGAGAGGGGGGAATGGGTGCAGCAGTGCTTCCAGCCATTTGCAAATGAATTCCATATGCATGTGCCACCTTGTGCATCTGGCTTACATGGGCACTGGAGAATTGAACTGAGGTCCCTTGGCCTTGCAGGCAAGAGCCTTAACCACTAAGCCATCTCTCCAGCCCAAGATCTGTGTTCTTAAGCCACACACGATCATATATGGTTAAAAAGTGCTCTCTCGTACTCCTTTTAGAGCATTAACCTGCTTTGTGCCGACACCTCACACAGAGCAGAGTCAGGAGAGAGGCCCATAGTGCAGGGAATATCTGGAATAGGCCAGGCCTGTTGCGATCCACCCAGACGGATGAGTGAACAGGGCAAGAGTATTCTAGTTCTTTGTGGAGAAGAAAGCTAAAATGATCTGGGATGGGGGAAAAAAAGCCCAGATGAGTCAAAAAGGAAGTTGTTACTAGCTCAATAATATTGGTCACTGACTTGACAATTTTACATAATTATAGTTCTAGTACTTTATTTATTTATTTATTTATTTATTTATTTATTTATTTATTTATTTATTTATTTAGAGAGGGACACAGAGAGAGACAGAGATAGAGAGGAAGACAGATAGCAATGGGCGCGCCAGCAACCTCTCAGCTGCTGCGAACAATATCCAGATGCGTGCGCCCCCCTTGTGATCAAGTGTGGCATTGCGCCCTTGCGTCACCGCATCTGGCTAAACGTGGGACCTGGAGATTGGAACCGCTGGAGATTGGAACCAGCGTTCTTAGGCTTAGGAGGCAGGCGCCTTAGCCACTAAGCCATCTCTCCAGCCCAGTTCTAGTATTTTTAAGAAGAGATTTTTCTGATATTATTAAGCTTGGCTCCACCCTGCTTGCAGTTGTCTGGCGTTACCTTACAGGCTTTGAGCACAGCGTGACGGGAACGTGGGATGTAAACTTGTACCTCTGCATTAAACCATTATCACCGTTATACTTGGTGTTTTCCTAAATGAACATTTAACTTAATTGTTTTGTGGTAAGGAACGTTATTATGACATTGAGACAAAGAAGCTAATCATTCTCCTTTAAAATCACAAGAATTGTGATCATTATCCAAGTAAAATCAGAAGAATCGTGATCATTATCCAAGTAAAATCAGAAGAATCGTGATCATTATACAAGTAAAATCAGAACAATCGTGATCATTATCCAAGTAAAATCAGAAGAATCATGATCATTATCCAAGTAAAACTTCTCTCCAAACAATATTCGTGATACCTCATTTTTTCCACCATCATTCACTGCAGCATTGGAAACTAACCATGTCCAGTGAGATTTCAGATATATATCAACAGCGGGCCACTTAAGCTAATAAAAACTAATCACGTGTTTTCTTTTTTTAATTAAAAATGTTATTTATAATGAAACAATTAGTGCCTCCGGGCATCTGTGTTCTATTTTCCTGTATTTTTAGTGTAGGGTTCATAAAAAACGCTGGCGATAGCTATAATTTCCTCTACAGGGCACGAGTGAAATAGATCTCATTGTAAAAATACCTATTTAGGAAACATATACTCTGGACATTTACTCAATCAACTGCTTTCATTCTGCCCAAGCACACTTACGTGCAGATGACATATAGGTAACATACTCATGATTTGCGACAACTAGATGTTCTTGTATTGTCATCTTGAGAATTTAATACCATTACTGATTTTTATTTGACCCCAGAATTTTAGCATCTTGGCCTTGAAAAAGCAGAGGAAAAGAAATAAAATCTTCAAAAGAAATAAAAAAAATTCTGTGGTTTAGTCACAGCAATCTTTTTTTTTTTTGGCATGTTTGATGTGCCAAGCTGAGAACAGTTATGCCCTAGAAAAAGGGGAAACACATTCTAAATCCAAAGTAAGAATGGCAAAAGGAGCCAGGTGAGTTTCTCATAGCACTTACACTTTTTTTCAACTACAAAGTTAATGTCAGGTCATTGTTTTAAAATTCAAAAGAGCGATATAGAATAACTATACACAGAAGCTATGAGCATTGTCACATCCCTTCATAGCTGCCCCCTCTGCAACTCAGATAACTTCTCCAGGGCTGTCAAAAGCAAACTTATCTTACACTCACTCTTCTAGAACTTTCCCCATGTGCATTCTCCATTTCTCAACAGACAATTTTACCTGAAAGCCATTCCCAAACCATCCTTAGGCTAAAAAGGAAAGGGACTGTGGGGGGCGGGGCGGGGGGAGGATGACAGCTAAGTGGTAAAGTGCACATTGACTCAACAGGGCCTGAGGGGCCGTGAGACTGCCCGAGGTCAAATCTGCAGGCCCCAGGCAAACACTTCTGGATGGTAACATGCAGGCTTATAACACCAATCCAGGGGGAAGCAGACCCCCAAGAGAGAGACACTCCAACATGGGGGGGGGGAGATGCCAGCTCAAAACCAGACCGGGCAGAAGAGTGATGGAGTGGGATGCTTCATGTTCCATTCCAGCCACCACAGGTGTGCACACCACACCGAGTTACACAGGCACACACTCACATACACAAGCAAAATTTGTTTTAATGAAAAAAAAAAAAAATAGGAAAGGGGCAGACCTCAAAAACCACGTCACTAAACAATGACAAATTTTAGACATCCCTTTACAAAAGAAGACACCAGTGAAACATGGCTGAATCAAATATAATAAACAATATTCTTTTTAAATAACATTTATTTATTTATTTATTTATTTATTTATTTATTTATTTATTTATTTGAGACAGAGAGAGGGAAAGAGAGAGAGAGAGAGTGAGAATGAGCATGCTAGGGCCTTTAGCCACTGCAAACGAATCCCAGACGCATGTGCCCCTTGTGCATCTGGCTTACGTGGGACCTGGAGAATCAAACTGGGATCCTTAGGCTTCACAGGCAAATGCCTTAACTGCTAAGCCATCTCTCCAGCCCCATAAACAACATTCTTCATACAAGAAAATTTTTGGGGGGAGGGGCTGGAGCAATGGCTCAGTGGTTCAGGTGCTCACCTACAATGCTTAATGACTGGAGCTTGACTCTCCAGGACCCACGTAAGCCAGAGGCACAAAGTGGTGCATGCATCTGGAGTTCTTTTGCAGGGCTAGAGGCCCTGGCACACCTATTCTCCCCTCTCTCTCTCTCTCTCTCTCTCTCTCGATCTCTCCTTGCAGATATACAAATACAATATTTTGAAATATTTATCAAAATATTCAGGGAGAAGACTTATATGGAACAAGTTAATGCTATGAGGAGTCACACAAAATACTCATCACTTCTATAAACAGAGAGGACAGGACTGGACAGGATATTGCAGGACAGTTGGCGCATATCAGAAGTCACTTGTCAGGTAATTACCCACATGATGTTAGTTAGGTACATATATGAAGGAATTTAAAAAAGCAATTCAAGATAATATAACTTGTGATTTTCTAAGTCAGATTATATTAAAGATTAATAATTTGAATTAATAATAAACTACTAATTATTCATTTTTATGTAATGATAAATCCTCTGTTTCTTCTAATACATATACGTACTTGTCCAATACATAAGATTCTCTTTAATAAAATAAAAGGCAATTTTTAAAGGGATAATAGTTTAGATTCCCCATTTACAGGTAGCATTTCCTTTTACTAGTTATAGTCTTACTAATTACGGTCTAAGATCGGAGAGTTTGTGCAAACATACTCGGCTTTCATTGGACAATACTTTGATCACCTTGACTCAAGGTAAGCATTGCAAGATAACTTCCATTTGCTGAGCTCTTCTCATGAACCAAGCTTTGCCATGATCTTTATAAATATCACCTCTTTCATTCTAACAACAGCATTGTCATTCATCAGCTTTGCTGACAGAGGTTAGCCAGCTTCCTCAGAGAAAAGCAATGGGACATTGTGGCTCGAAACTGCCTTTCTCTTCTGTTGTCTGTCTTCCCTCTTATTTGTTGCCATTTGAGTCATTCTTTTTTATGAGAGAGAGAATGAGAGAGAAAGAGAGAGAGAGCGACAAAGAGAGAGACAGAGAGAGAGAGAGATTGAGAATTGGTGCTGCAGGGCCTTAGCCACTGCAAACGAACTCCAGACACATGTGCAGGCATGTGTCACCTGTGCACATTGTCACCTTGTGCATCTGGCTTAAGTGGGTTCTGGGGAGTCGAACCTGAGTTCTTAGGCTTTGCAAGCAAGTGCCCTAACTGCTAAACCAGCCCCGGAGTCATTCTTTTTTTTTTTTTCTTTTCTTTTTTTCTTTGGAGAGAGACAGAGACAGGCAGAGAGGGAGAGGGAGACAGATAGAGATGGGTGCGCCAGCAGTCTCTCAGCTGCTGTGAACGAAATCCAGATGCGTGCTCCCCCTTGTGGTCGAGTGCGGCATTGCACCCTTGCGTCACTTTGCATCTGACTAAACGTAGGACCTGGAGATTGGAACCGCTGGAGATTGGAACCAGCGTTTTTAGGCTTAGGAGGCAGGCGCCTTAACAGCTAAGCCATCTCTCCAGCCCTTTCTTTTTTTAAAGTATATTTTATTCATTTATTTGAAAGAGAAAGAGGGAGAAAGAGAGAGAGAGAGAATGGGCATACCAAGGCATCCAGCCATTGCAAATGAACTCCAGATGCATGAGCCTCCTTGTGCATCTGGCTTACGTGGGTCCTGGAGAATTGAACCGGGATCCTTTGGCTTTGCAGGCAAATGCCTTAACCGCTAAGCCATATCTCCAGCCCCCGGAGTCATTCTTGTATTAAGATATTTCCTAATTTGTAGCTATGATATTCTGCTTCCAAAACTACTCATTTTTGAATATTAATTTGAGTTATATTCATTTATATTACACTATGGTTGGGGTCCTGAATGCACTCCCGAACAGCAGTTATATAATCTCAAAGGCACTCTACCTCTCACTTTGCTTTACCTGGCACTGTTAGGGGTGGCACTTGACACAGTGGAAGCAGGGGACCTCCCAAAGCTGAAGAAAGACCTTCAACTTTCTTCATTTCTTTTTTTCCTACGATGTTCACTTTGGACTTTAGTTACCCAAAATATCCCGGGCTCATACCTTTCAAAGCTATAGCTTCTGATGTACTTGTCACAAGTTTATTTTGAAAGTGAGCAATGACTCAGCACTTTCACAACATCAACTGAACCCTGAGGCTCAGGCAGACAGACATTCTGACTACAACAGCCTGTGAATAGCAATAGGAGTTTCAAGAGGAGAATAGGTGTGGAGGAAGGGAGATTTATGGTTATCCTACCAGGATGAAACACTTGACTGCCTGCCGAGGTGGACTTCACACATAAAAGTTTACTCTTAATTAACAAATGACTCTCGTGCTATGTACAGTTTCTTGAAAACTCCATTCCATTCATGCAGACAGACGGACGCCAAGGGTGGTTATGATAAAGTTTCTTGGGTCAAGCTAGTGTGTGTGTGTGTGTGTGTGTGTGTGCACATGAGTGTGCACGCACATGTGTGTAAAAAATTGTGAAATTTTTATTTTAGAAAATAAAGATTTGATGGTTGAATGAGATTCGTGCTAATACAGGAAATAAAAATTCCTCCAAGTTCTTTTCCCGTTCGGGTGTAATAAACCTTCCACGTTTTGATGCATCTGTTTATCTGGTAGATTTGAGCTCGTGGGGAATGGCAATCCTGTCTTTGAGAGCCTGCTTCATGGTCATTGACTGATGCATAGACCTTATTCCGAGGCAAGGGTATTAAAGGTAACCGACCTGTGCATTGATTAACCCTTGTTCATTGATTAACACACTGAAATTTTACTGTATTTTCTGATTTGTTGTAGAGGAAAAAAGAAAAACAACAACTTTATTTGGATCCACTGGTAGCTCACGTCTAAGTAAGGAAAGTTAAAGAAAAGAAAGAAAGAGTTCTAATGTCTTAGAAGACCTTGGTGTTTCATTAAAAAATAAAAACCTTGGCTGGAGAGATGGCTTAACGCTTAAGGTGTTTGCCTGCAAAGCCAAAGGATCCTGGTTCGAGTCTCCAGGACCCACTTAAGCCAGATGCACAAGGGGCACATGCATCTGGAGTTCATTTGCAGTGGCTGGAGGACCTGGAGTGCCCATTCTCTTCCTTTCTCTCTCTCTGCCTCTTTCTCTTTCAAAAAAAAAAAATAAAATATATTTTAACAAAGAAATAAATCTTTTTTAAAAATCTCATTTTCATAGGACAAATTGTCACAGGAAGTAATAAAAGCCGCAACGAGCAGCTCCGTGGCTCACTTTCTCCTTGGTGTTTACGTTGCTCTCATTTTTAATCAAGGGAGCAAAGGACACACAGATTCGAATTGACCTCATTTCTCCTCAAGTCACATTTTTCTTCCGAGCTTTTTAAAATGCTGTTTAAGTTGCATTTCAATTGTCATTATCCCAGCAATTTGTTTTTTCTTTCCTAAAGGCTTCAGGGTAAAAGTGACATTTTAAAACCTCTTCCCACATCTATTTTCACTGTTTACCATTCTTTTCCTCTCATAACTATTTTCTCAAAACAAATCTTTTCTTCAGCTTCCTTGGCATATTTTCTTACATCCTTGGCAATGTTGAGGGCAGTGTTGAAAAGGCTGTGATTTGAGGTCGTTTCATCCATGTCCGTACCTTCAATTACCTTCTCCATGCCGTGGAGTTTTGTTTCAACATGGGCATAGCTTCGCAGCTTTGAGTTCACACATGCCACTTTACCAATCTCTCCTTTTTCAAAAATTATTTTATTTATTTATTTGAGAGACAGAGAGAAATTGCGTGTGCCAGGGCCTCTATCCACTGCAAACGAACTCCAGATGCATGTGCCACCTTGTGCATCTAGCTTATGTGGGTCCTGGAGAATTGAACCTGGGTCCTTCAGCTTCGCAAGCAAGCACCTTAACAGCTGAGCCATCTCTGCAGCCCTTACGCAGCGCTTCTTTCTTCACCTGCCTCACATCCACGATGACGTGAAGGGAGGGCCTGAGAAGGAGCCTGCATCCGAGTTGAGAATCCTTTTCCTGGGCTGTCCCTTCCTTGGGTGTTTGGCCAGCTCTTGCCTCATGGATTCTTTTTAGTTTTGGCACTGAATTTGCATACGGTCAGCCAATCAGAGACCACGTAAGCCTATAAAACGCCCAGCACACTGTCTCTTGGAAAAACAAAACAAAACAAAAATGTCTGGGCTGCTGTCTAGGCCAGCAACCCATTTTCAGCAGCGTAAAGCTTTCGCTTCCAACTCACAAGTCCCCATGGCTCCGGCTTCATCATCCATGTGCCTCATGCAGGTCACGAGACGTGACTCAGGTGGGGAAGGAAGAAAGCGTGCAACACAATGGCATTCCTTTGGATCTTTGAATATTCCCTGTTCCTCTCCATGGTGGGGTGTCGGAGCAGATCCTTACCATATTGGAGAACTTTGCTCCTTTGTGTGTGACTTCCACAAGGGAGTATTTCCTTTTTTAAAAAAATACTGTTTATGTATTTATTTATTTATGAGAGAGAGAGAGAGAGAGAGAGAGAGAGAGAGAGAGAGGGAGGGAGGGAGAGAATGGGCACTTCCAGGGACTCTAGCCATTGCAAACGAACTCCAGATGCATACACCACCTTATGCATATTGCTTATATGGGTCCTGGGGAATTGAACCTGGGTACTTAGGCTTTGCAGGCAAGACCCTTAACTGATAAACTATCTCTCCAGCCCAAAGGAGTATTTCTTTACTCAGAGCTTCAAAACATCCCAAATTACTAACTCATAGTTTCTGTAGGTTAGGAGGTTTTGTTTTATTTTTTTAAATTTTGCTTTGCTTTTAAAATTTTACTCCCTCCCACCCATCCCCTTTGCACTGAACCCCGTCTTCCCAATTAGCCCCTCTCCTATTTTAATGTCATTTTGTTTTGCCCTCCTCCATCACCCATGACAACGTATTGATGGCTCTGATATTTATAAATAAGGACAACCACTACTTTGTGTCTGGAGGACAGCAACCAAAAGCCCTCCTCCCTATCCTTCGGCTCTCCGTTCTTTCTGCAACTTCTTCCACAGTGGTTGCTGAGCCTTGGAGGGTGTGACAAAATCAGGAGTTTTGACCTAGATTAGACGAGTCTGCTGCCTCGGAGTCTCAACAGCCTGAAGTCTAGGTGTAAGCATGTGCAACCTTTCCAGAGGCTCCAAGCTGCTCAGACTGTGGGCAGAATTCATCTCCTCTGGGTATAGGGCTAAGGGGTTCATTTTCTTTCTTCAACAAGCAGTGCAATTAAATAAATCATGTTATAGCCATACAATTGAATATAAAGCAGTGAACTGTTAATGCAAACAATGACAAAAATGAAAATAGTGGGACTGGAGAGATGCCTTAGCAGTTAAGGTGCTTACCTGCAAAGCCAAATGACCCAGGTGTGATTCCCCAGTACCCATGTAAAGCCAGATGCACAAGGTGGCTCATGCATCTGGGGTTTGTTTACAGTGCTTAGAGCCCGTGTGTGTTCATTCTCTCTCTCTCTCTCTCTCTCTCTCTCTCTCTATATATATATATATATATATATATATATATATATATATATATTCTACCTATCTGTCTCTCTTTCTCAAATAAATAAAAAATATTTTTTAAAAATGAAAAACCAATTATCCTGAGTGAAAAAATGGGGAAAAAATACAAACTGTGTTATTCCATTGAACTTAGAGGGAGAAAGTAATCTTTTTCTTACTGCAAAGCTCATAACTGAATCTCCTTGATCAAAAGAGAGATTGACAAGAGAGGGGCATAAACGTATTTACATGTTATGTAACATGGGACCCGTCAGTGACGAGACCCGAAGGAACACGAGCGTGTGCACACGTTCGGATAAAGACCAGGCAGTAGCACAGAAGTGTGACCAAGCAGTTATGATCTAGTGGAAAACACCGTGGGGAGCCCCCCCCCCGTGCCCCCTCGTTCAGAGCTTTCTTGGTTGTAGGTGTCTCAAGAACAAGGGCACTTCAGTTCTCTGAATAAAGAGTTAGGAAGAGGACTTTTCAGAAAACTTAGGCGTTATGGTTTGATAAAAGCGACCCAAGCTGGGCGTGGTGGTGCTCGCCTTTAATCCCAGCACTCAGGGGGGCAGAGGTAGGACGATCAATATGCATTGGAGACCAGCCTATGACTACAGAAGGAATTCCAGCTCAGGGAGACCCTAATATGAAAATACCAAAAAGGCGGCTGGGGGAGGGGGGAAGAGGGTTGGTGCAGGGGAAATGGCTCAGCAGTTAAGGCACTTTCTCGCAAAGCCGGAGGACCTCAGTTTGATTCCTTAGTGCCCACATAAAGCCAGATGTACAATGTGGCACATGCATCTGGAGTTCATTTGCAGTGGCTGGAGGCCTTAGTGCCCCCGTTCTCCTTTGTGATCTCTCTCTCTCTCCTTGCAAATAAATAAATAAATAAAAATATTTGAAAAAAGAAAGTGGTCTTCCTACTTCCACTGTTTTCTCAAAGACTATACTGCAATATTTTTGCATGGCATTTCCCAAACTCCAACAATATTAACTGCAAGGAAATGTATTTTTTTTTTTGGAAAAATAAAAAAGCTGATTTGTAGACAGGTGGAGAGGTGGTGGGATGGGAGGGGAGAGAAAGACCTGGGAAACTTTTGGGAATAATGGAAGGGTTCATACCTCACTAAAGCTGTTGGGGGGCGGGGGAGCAGAGCCACAGCCCATCTGGCATTTTTTTAAATCACTGCCTTCTTTCACCTGACCTTGGTCAGGACCCTGAGACTTCTTTTTCAGTGTGAGCTTTTTTCTTGGCTGTCAGTACATGGCCTTGGGGGTACACTTTGCCAGATGGCCAGCCTCTCTACAAAACCCCAACTAGAGCACTGGCAAGCGCGGAGCCTGAGGACAACTGGAAGAATGGATGAGCAGGTTTCAGACGCATCTGCTGCTGAACGTTCATCTCTACCAGCGTCTTCTTACATCAGCCTCAACCCAAAGGCCACCCGGAACCAAAAAACACAGAGTGTACTGAAGGTGTGTTGCAGGGAGTAGCGGGATAGAATTCAATTTATAAAGTTCATTTGGTCACCAATAAATCAATTTAAACTAAGCTAAAGCATGTGTTTAGCAAATCAGCATTAACAGGAGTCTGAAACCACGTAGAACACAATCAGAAATGACCAAATATTAACACAATATTAAACCTGAGCCCAAGATTTAAAAAAGATATATATATATTATATGTATTTATTTCTTTATTTGAGAGGGAGAGAGAGAATGGGCATGCTGGGTCCTCCAGCTGCTGCAAACGAACTCCAGAACTCCAGCGCATGCGCCACCTTGTGCATCTGGATTACGTGGGTCCTGGGGAATTGAACCATGGTCCTTTGGCTTTGCGGGAAAACACCTTAACCACTGAGCCATTTCTCCAGCTCCTGAGCCCAAGTTTATGCCATTCAGGTGGTTACAGAATAAACCGTGTCCATGGTTTATGGACATCCCAGTGTAGTTTCTGATGGAATGTCTTGGTAAAAGAAAATTTAATGTAAATTTAATTCTAAGGTACACAGAATAATTTTGGAGTAGGTTCTAGTGCATAAATTCTAGTTACAGCCACAGCCACACCGAGCTTCCGATGCCACAATTAGAGGTGCACCTTCCAAATCAGAAGGTGGGGGATACCTGCATTTAAGAAAACTCTAGTTACTGTCAACCACATAAATGAAAGTCCTTGAATACCACAGCATGCACACAATTAGCTAATAAACTTCAGCGCAATAATTATCTGAAATTAGGAAAGCAGAAAAGAAAGAAAGGAGTGTGCTGTAAAGCAACTCCACATTTCCTTCTGACAGAGCTGTGCCCGTGGGGGGGGGTGGCAGTCACAACATGTTTGCGGAAACCTTATTGGATCTGTGGAGTTAACCACACAGCGCCGCTTTCAGCTGGGAGAGGAGCTTGAATGCAGAGTCACAAGAATATTGTGCCAATTGTGTTCAACACCAGGCAAAGAAGTAAAACAGCAAGATGTTGAAAATAATGCATTTTAATGGAAAGAAACAGAAAACAAACTTCACAATGGGGCCTTTAAATGCACTCGTGATAGCTATTAATTCTGAAAAGGTAAGTGGACTGTTTATAACATTCCCACGTGGAAAGGAAATGTTGAGAAGGGCTATTTGGGGATAACAAAGTATGGTAGTAGTGGCTACTTTCAAATCTTAACGCTTCCCGAAGCCTGTGGCAGATCAAATCATAATGGTGAGTTCTGCACAACTTAAAGATAGCAACATTGGAAAGAGAAAGTGGTTCAAATACGAAATGAATTGATAAGTCATGGGATTTCAGATAATATAATGAAATTTCCTTTTCATACAAATGGTAAAATGAGGGCTCAGGAGATTACAAACTGTTTTCAAAAGCACACAGCAGAAAAGTTTAACAATCTTCTCTTTTTTTAATTAAAAAAAAATGATGTGACTAGTTGGAATGTAGGATGTCATCAATAAATATTGGAAGAATGGCTCTATAAATGAATGTTTTATCTTTCAAAGCCTATCTTACTGGGGAAACATTTTGTGATGCATGTGGATATATCAGACAATATATATTGATACAAGACATTTTGTTAGTGTGCATATAAAGATGTTTTTCAAATGCATACTAGTGTTCCCACTGGTGTTAAAGGTAGAACCCAGGGTCTTGAATATTTATTTTTATGTATTTGAGAGAGAGAAATGAGCAGAGAGAGAGAGAGAGAATGGGTACACCAAGGCCTGTAGCCACTACAAATGAACTCTAGATGCATGCACCACCTTGTGCATCTGGTTTACATGGGTGCTGGGGAATCAAACCTGGGTCCTTAGGCTTCTCAGGCAAGTGCCTTGACAATTAAAACATCTCTCCAGCCCATTGAGTATTTTAGTCAAGTAGTCTCCCACTGAGCTACGTCCTCAGTCTTTCTAGGGCCTTACTAATGTATTCAGGCCAGCACTGAAGTTTCTATGTAGCTCATGGTAGCTTCAGACTCACTCTCTTCCTGCTTCTGCCCCCAAATACTAGGATCATAGGCATGCACCCCCATGCCTATCCCTGATAGCATCATTAAATTGTTAACTCCGTGACATGGTATTTATCATGAGTGTGGGCAAGATTAACGTCCAGGTACATAGAATCCCCTGAAAACTATGGAGAGAAGCATGCCCCGAGGAAAAGGCGTTCTTGGTACGCAATCACACCCAGACTCCCCATGAGCTCCTCCTTCCTGCTGGCCTGTCCTCGGCTCTCTTTTCCTTAATATTCACCTTGGCCTCCACTAATGCCATGAAGGAAACAGAGTAGGAATCCCCCAACAGGCGTGTCAAAGAGTCCGTGTCAAGTGGCCGATGAGGGCAGAAGACAAGAAAGTCTTCAACGTTCATAGCAGTAATGACTATTTGCCAGTAAAATGAAGTCTGCTCTTTCTAAAAAGTGGGTAGAGCCAGAAAAACAAAACAAAACAAAACAAAAACATGTATTTTGTAGGCTAAAGTTCCTAACACGGTGCTGTTATTGCCAAAACCAAATCAAAACAAAACCAAACGTGACCTGCTCATTCGCCTGTGCTGCTTTAACACGGAGCCACAAATTAAGCACAGGATCTCCTGTCTCAGGGTCTTGGAGTCTAGAAGTCTGCAACGAGGGTCCGAGTTCATTCTGAGGACTTACAAAACAGACCTGTCCTCTCCTCTCCCTTGCTCGTGTTTACCTTCCCCTCAGTGTCTGCGTCTTTCCACAGGTGTCTGCCTCTGTGTCCAAATCCCTATGTTCGCCATTTCAACAGTGCCCGACAAAGGCCCACAATAATGGCCCCGTTTTCTTTTGATCACACATCGGAAATTCTACTGAGGAGATCTTGCTTAGAGGCCCAGGGCAAGGACAGATGGTTTCCTGGTGTCTTCATTGCCACAGCATGTGTCTGAGTAACTTATACGCAACTGGAATGAATTGGGGCTGGAGAGATGACTCAGTGGCTAAGGACTTTGTCTTCAAACCCTAACGACCCAAGTTTGATTCCTCAGTACCCACGTAAAAGCCAGATGCACATGGGGCACGCACCTGGAGTTCATTTGAGAGGTTGGAGGCCCTGGTGCACCTGTTCTCTCTATCTCTGTCCCTCTTCCTTTCTCTCTGCTTGAAAATAAATAAATAATAAAATTATTTTTAAAAAATAAAAGAAAAGAATGAATTGGAAGCAGTTTATTTTATTTTATTTTGGTTTTTCGAGGTAGGGTTTCACTCTAGTCCAGGCTGACCTGGAATTCACTATGTAGTCTCAGGGTGGCCTCGAACTCACAGCGCTCCTCCTACCTCTGCCTCCCAAGTGCTGGGAAGCAGTTACTTTAAAAATATTTATTTATTTATTTATTTACGAGAGAAATGCAAACTGACGGAAAACAGCCACAGAGACAGTGAGTGTGGGCATGCCAGGGCTTCCTGCCACCACCAGTTTAACTCCATGCTGTGCATCTATGTGGGTGCTAGCAATTGAACTTAGACTGTCAGGTTCTGCAAGCAAGCAACTTTAACTGCCGAACCATCTCTCCAGCCTCTTGGCTGCAGCTCTCGACGCTGGGATCAGGGGCCAGCAGGGCTTGTATCTGGTGAAGGCTTTCTTCCAGGTATTCACTGCCAGCTTCTGATGGCCCCACACAATTGCAGACAGGAGCAAGCTCTCTGAACCAACCCCATTCCCGAGGGCTCTGAACTCCTGGCCCAGTCAGAGCATCATTAACCTCCATGGCTGTGCTTCCTCCTTCCCTCCCTGACGGGATGTGTGGTTTCAACGTACGATCATGGTGGAAGGGTGGAGGCTATGACCATTCAGTCCCCAACACAGTGACTAGAAAATGTCAAATGCAGCAGCTCATGTTCTCAGAAGAAATAAGCAGAAGTAAGGTAGTTTCGTGGCTAGAGGGATGGTCTTGGAGACTAATGGCCTGAGGTTAAGAAATCCATTATTTGCTAATTTTATGACTTGAAGTGTCATCACAACATCACGTGATAGAGGATTTGCTCATGATATTAGGATCCGGGACTGATTTATAATCAGGAAAAATATTATCACCGTTAAGTTTTTCTCTGTTTTCTCTTGTCCCAAAACTCCTGTGATTTTGATGCTAGACGTGACAGATATTTTTGCACTTGTCAAATTTTTATTGATAATGTTTATACACGAATATATTTTGATCCAAATCCCTCCCATTATCTTTTCTTTTTTTTTAAAATTTTTAAAATGTTTTTTTATTTATTTATTTATTTGACAGAGGGAGAGAGAGAGGGAGAATGGGAGCACCAGGGCCTCTAGCCACTGCAAACAAACTCCAGATGTGTGTGTTCCCTTGGGCATCTGGCTTACGTGGGTCCTGGAGAATCAAGCCGGGGTCCTTTGGCTTTGCAGGCAAACACCTTAACAGCTAAGCCATCCCTCCAGTCCTCCATTATCTTCTCTTATTCCCACAATTGATCATTCTTCCACTGAATCCCTTATGTTTCCCCATCTACATTACTCTCCATTTTTCTCCCATGGGTGTGAGAGAGACCCAATGAGTTTAATTAGGTTTGCATGCATGACCACAAGCATGTATGTGGTAGTTTGAATATATGTCCCCCAATATATTCAGTGTTTTACTAGTTATAGTTTACATCTTCAATCACCTTGCTAGAGGCAATGTCACTGGGGGCCGGTCTTAAGGTGTGGGTTTGAGATTCCATTGTAAAGATATGCAAATGTGCCTAGCAGGAGTTCCTGAAGTGTGCTGTGTGACCTTTTGGCTGTAGTTTTTTGCTCTGTGTGCTGTGTGGCTGGGGGCTTTTGCTCTCTTGACTGGTCCTGTGGAGAGCAGGCCGCTTCTCCTGCCTTTATGGAACTTCCCCTGGATCTGTAAGCTTCAATAAATAATATCCCTTCCTCCATAACTATGCCTGGTCTGGAAGTTCATCTCAGCGAACCTGAAGCTGTCTGCTACAGTTTCCCCATCTACATTACTCTCCATTTTTCTCCCATGGGTGTGAGAGGGACCCAATGAGTTTAATTAGGTTTGCATGCATGACCACAAGCATGTAACTTACTGAAAAAAATACATGGATAGCTTTAAAGTATTTGATGCTTTTGTTTATTTATTTATTTGAACAAGCCCAACAGATTGGCCTTTTTTTTTATGTGACAGAGAGAGAGAGAGAATTGAATCACCATGGCCTCCAGTCACTGCAATGGAACTCCAGATGCATGTGCCCCCTTGTGTGCATGTGTGACCCTGCATGCTTGTATCACTGTGTGTCTGGCTTATGTAGGACCTGGAGAGTCAAACATGAGCCCTTAGGGTTTGCAGGCAAGCACCTTAACTGCTAAGCCATCTCTCCAGCCCAAATGCTTCTATTTTCAATCTGCCTTTTTGGGAGGTTGTCTGTGAGAGAGAGAGAGAGAGAGAAAAAGAGAGAGAGAATGTGTGTGTGAGTGTGTGTGTGTGTGTAAGTGTAGGTCAGAGAGTAATACTGTGTAGCTTCTTCAATTGCTTTCCACTTTATTATTATTATTATTTGGTTTTTAAGGGTAGTGTCTTGCTCTAGCCCAAGCTGGCCTGGAATTCACTATGTAGTCTCACAGTGGCCTTGAACTCACAGCCATCTTCCTACCTCTGCCTCCGGAGTGCTGGGATTAAAGGCGTGTGCCACCACACCCAGTGTCCAGTTTCTTTTTTTGAGACAGGGTCTGTCACTGACCCTGGGGCTCACCCGCTTGCCTAGAGGCCTAAGGATCCTCCTCTCTCTGCCTCTTCAGAATGAGACGAGAGACATGCGCTGCCACGCCTGGGGTTTACATGGTGTCTGTGGATACGAACTCTGGTCCTGAAGGCTGAACTTCAGAATTAATTTATTAAATATTTTATTTTTACCTATTTATTTATTTGAGAGAGAGAACAAGAGGCAGAGAGAGACAGAGAGCGAGAGAGCATGCCAGTGCCTCCGGCCATTGCAAATGAACTTCAGACACACGGGCCACCTTGTGTATCTGGATTACCTGGGTCCTGGGGAATCAAACCTGGGTCTTTAGGCTTCACAGGCAAGTGCCTTAACTGCTAAGCCATCTCTCCAGCCCAACTTCAGAGTCTGAAAGAGGTACATGTTTATATAAACTTACATAAAAGCTTTCCAGAGACAGTGTACCTTGGGCCTTAAGATAGAATTACTCCATATAGATACAAACTCCTCAAATACGTCTCATGCCTTAAACATAGAAATGTTATTAAAATTAAAATTTCACGATGAAAGTTAATTTAGCACAAGCATGATCAAGTCTCTAAAAGCTCTCAGGTGTAATATGATGATGGTCAGTGTCGTTTCAGACATGGTAATTACTCAATAATGCTAAATTCATTGTGAATAAGAAGAAACCGATAATAATGCTACACTGTTTGATGTTGTTTGAGTCAGGGTCTCACTATATTAGCCCAAGCTGCACTGCCTCTGACTCCTGAGTGCCAGAATTACAGGAAAGCACCCCTCCTGACCCTAGATGCGTTTTCCTAACATGAAACAGACTTGAAGCTAAGCACACTGAAGTATTACAGGAAAGGTGAACGTATAGGAGGGAACTTTTAACGGTAGATTTTGTGCATTTGGAGACGTTCAGTCAAACGTCCTGGTCCAGGTATAAACCCAGGCTTTCTTAAAATACACGTTTTACATGGGCCAAACGAAAGCTTTTCTCCTGAAAGAACGATGGTAGCTTAGTCAGACATGGGATGATCAGGAAGTGAGGACACTAGGATCCACAGCTCAGTCCCTGGGGAAAATAGCCCTCAGTGATTTGTGGAGCCAAGCGCAGGTGCTCCGGTTTAGCTTTGCGGGGATGGGGGGTTCGGCCATTCAGCCTCGCTCATGGCCACCGCAGGGCTTCATTCCTGCTTGTCCAACTTCGAGGAAAAGAAAAGGCCGCTTCTACTCTCCAGTCTTCCTACCTGCTTCTTGTCACTTGCTTCTTCCCTCCTTAAGAAACGGAGAGATATTCCAGGTGTGCTGAACCACCTCTGCCTCCAGAGACGTCTTTGTTTCCTTGTACAGTCACCTGGAACCTCCCTGCTGGAAAGGACACACTTCCTTTCATATCCGACCTCTGTTTGTTAAAAAGGTGGAAGCTAGATTGTCCCTCACTGTGACAAATAAATACCAGAGCAAAATAACTTGCTGTGGTTTCAGTCTCAGGATCCATCGCTCCTGGCCTGGGATGAAGCATCCTGGCGGTGCGGAGAGGGGTGGCGTGGAAGGCAGCTTGCCTCATGGCAGGCAGGAAGCCGTGGGAGACACTGTCCCTTCAAACCGCCAAGCACATCAGAAGGCTTCACGAGTCCCATGTTATATGCAGCATTATCAACAACATCAAAGCAACAGCCACAGCATTCATAAGCCGGTGAATGGATAAAGAAACTTGGCATCTACACCACGGGACCCCACATGGCTGCACAAAGAATGGAAGCCTGCCACTGGCTTCCCTGGCATCGAATGGAGCTCACGATGCCAGGTGAGATGAGCCAGCCATGGAAAGAGAAGTCTCCAGAACAGGGGGATCCCGAGAACTGATTCTTGCCGTGGCATCCTCCAGGAAGAAGAGAGACTGAAGCTTCGAACAACCAACAAGCATGGCCTCTCTGCCCGACACCACCCACTCCTCACTGCCACCTACGTGTGCGTCCTTAAACCACAGGTACGAGCAGAAGTTTCTTTGCATGCGCAATGCGGTGACAGCTTTCACTCCCTCCCAAAGCATGGGCGTTCATTCCAAAGAATTTTCAGCAGTCAGTACCTCTTCCATTGTTTTCCTAAAAGAAGAAAGAGTCGCTTTTAGAAATGTTGTCAGAAAGTATCTGGATCACTTTTAGGAATTCTTAAGTTTTGCTACTTTCCCATTTTCTGTACTTTCACTGCCTCCTCCACTTTTACCCAGTAATCGAATGAACCTGATGCATTCTTAAACTGTAATTACATCTAAGCATCGTGACTGTATAGGTGGCCACTGTGGCTCTAGCGAAGAGAATAATTCAAAATATTGCAGCACCTTAGTCCTAACGAAGAGGTGGTGACTCGCACTCCATCCTCGCCATACCCGTGCGTGGGCAGCAGTGATTTCGCCCCTGAACTTTTATCATGGACAAGAAGTCCTGTGTTACTTTGGAAACAATATAGTCCCAAACCTCTCGCCTCCTTCAAAGCAAGCCCTTCTCCATCTGACGGCTGCTGCGGAAGACAGCCTTTCAAGGCACTTCTGATTCATTTTGTTTTTCGAGTAAAGGCCTTTTTATTCTCTGCACCCTTGTGTCTCCACTTTTGTTTTCTTTTTGACTCCTCTGGCAAGCTAGGATTTATGGAGGGCATAATGTTCTGTAGAGTCTCCAAGATCCGGGTGTATTTATTATCCTCTCTTCCACAGCTCTCACCAGCCCTTCATTTTTCAGGCGTCTATTGGAATACTTCCACCGCTGGTAAGCACTCCAGGAAGGCTTCCATAAAGGGGTCCCTGGAATACTTCAGCACACACAAATCAGATTTTCAACAGCAGCTAAATTACTTCTTTCCAGTGCAGAGTCACTGACATGTACTGGAGGAAGGTTTATAACAGCATTCAGGGTCCCCATACCTCACAGAGCATCGACTCATTTCAGCACACTACTTTCTTTTTCTTTTTTAACATCTATAGTAAAAAAAAAAAAAAAAAAGAAAGAAATCTACTTTAAAATCTGTTAGGAAAATTGTGCCTTTGTACTTGAGCTTATAAGAAAGATTGTAATAAATGTTGATTTGTAATAAAAACACATACAGGCAATAAATCAAACTATGAAGAAAACATAAAATAAATGAATCTGTCACCAAAAAGTACTTTGGTGAATTATTTAGGAAGAAAGAGAACAGGGCAGGAGAGATGGCTTAGTGGTTCAGGCTCTTGCCTGGTGAAGCTGAAGGACCCAGGTTCAACTCCCCCAGAACCCATGTAAGCCAGATGTACAAGGGGGAGCACATGTCTGGAATGTGGTTTGGCTAAAGGCCCTGGCACACCAATTCTTTCTCTCTCTCTCTCTCTCTCTCTCTCACACACACACACACATATATATATATGTATGTATATATATATGATATTCTTACCTTCACAGAAATAAAGATTTCACACTCAAACCCCTATATGGATCATTTAGTCATCATCAGTTTATAAACAAGCAAAAGAACCTGGCATAGTGGCACACGTCTATAATCCTACCACATGGGAGGTAGGGGTAGGAGGATTGCTGTGGGTTCAAGGCCAGCCTGGGACTACAGAGTGAGTTCTAGGTCAGCCTGGGCTAGAGTGAGACCTTACCTTGAAAAAAAAAACCCAAAAATAATGAAATGAAATAGAATAAAATAAATAAACAAATGACTGTTTGAGAAGATAACTGACTTAGCCAAGGCTTCAGAGCTAGAGTGGCATTTATTCCAAAAATCAAATACGTTGGAAAAGTAGCCCTTTGCTCTTTTTGTTTTCAGGGCCGCGGATCAACTTCCAGACGAGCGCTCTACCCCGGGCTGCTTCCCCAACACAGCCCTTTGCTCTCATATAATTACAAGAAACTTTAAGCCTAAGCCATCATACAGAGTAACGGGATCAGTACAATGCCGGTTAATCAGAGTTCGCCATCTCATGGGCTTCCATATTTATTAATACTGTTGTCACTTTTCGTTATTGTTCTCCATGGCCTCATCTGTTGCTAGAACGATTATCCCTGAAACACTACTTTTTTTTTGGACAATTCAATCCATGCATATAATGCATCTTGACCCCCAATTACCTTCTCTTGGCCCCCTCCCCCTGAACTCCATCCTATCTTTTTCCCAACTAGTCTTACTTCTCTTTTGACATCTGTTTTTTGTTGTTGTTGTTGTTGTTGTTGACCCACTGGGTTTAATTAGGGTTGGGCATGCGGCATGGGTGGGGGAGCTATTAACACCACTGAAGAAAATGTTTCTCTCTCCCCAGCAACCATGAAGTGCCAATAGCTCCTCAGAGAAGGTGGGGCCTCAGAATCCCCTCCACCAATGGAGACGAGTCTTACACGGTTACATCTCAAGGCCTCCATGTGACATTCATGTCATTCTGTCAGCACGGTGATAGCTATAGGCCTGGTTCTCACAATCGCCTTTAAGTCACTGTGCCCTCCGTGGAGTGTGTGCCAAGGGTAGTCCTATAGTAAGTGTGAAACTGCACTTCCATACTCTAGGCTTATCACTCCTTTTCAGAAGCAAAGATGGGTGTGTAAACTTGGATCTCAGGTTTCTGGAATAGATAAATAGATAGATAGATAGATAGATAGATAGATAGATAGATAGATAGATAGATACATAGATACATAGATACATAGATACATAGATACATAGATGATAGATAGATGATAGATAATAGATAGATGATAGATAGGTAGATAGATGAATAGATAGATGATTGATAGATAGATAGATGATGGATAGGTAGATAGATAGATGAATAGATAGATGATAGATAGATAGATAGATAGATAGATAGATAGATGACAGCTAGCTAGCTAGATATATGATATATAGATATAGATATAGATAGATATAGATATAGATATAGATATATGATAGATAGATAGATAGATAGATAGATAGATAGATAGATAGATAGATAGATAGATAGATAGATGAATAGATAGATAGATGATGGATAGGTAGATAGATGAATAGATAGATAGATAGATGGATAGATAGATGGATAGATAGATGATAGCTAGCTAGCTAGATATATGATTGATAGATAGACAAACATATATATATATATATATATATATAGATAGATAGATAGATAGATGATAGGTTGATAGATAGATATAGATAGACTTAAATTGGGTTTTTCTATGTAGTCCAGGCTTGCCTTGAACTTTCAATCCTCCTGCCTTGGCCTTCTTGGTGCTGGGGTTACAGGTAAACATACAAGTTCTGGTTTGCTAACCAGCTTTGCTGTTTTCCTTCAGTATACAAATTATCTTGCTGACTTGTAACTCAAACCATTTTTGTGATTCCTTCCCATTAATGTGTCCAGATTCTCGTAGGATTCCGTCCGCTCCTTATTCTTGGGACGGAGGTTTGTTACGATTAGTCTTGCATAGGATGCCCACTACAGTGCTGGAGGGTCACGCCACAGCGACATGCCTGTCTTCAGCGACGAGTCGTCCAATCATCTCGGGGAGAAATGGCCAGGGAGCTGAAGAGAAGGGGCCCTTGAGAAATCCATACACAAACCTGACACGCCACCCTAGGCTTCCCTTTTCTACACAGACACTTTCCTCTGTGAGAATCAAAGACCATGAATGAATACCACCCATCTTGCCAATTTACCAATTTACTTTGGCTCAAGCTCACTATTCTTTTGCATACATTAGTCTCGTAATATGTAAAATGGGAGCTGCCAAGTTTACCTGGAGAAGCCATCCATCGTGAGGACGTGAGCAGTGGACTAACTTACGTGCCTCAGTTCTCCTTGTTGTCAGAGAAAATACAAAGCCAGTGCCGATCATAGTAGGTAATAAACTCGTGTACAGTTACCTAAACATTAATTGTTTCATGTACTTACTAGCGAAACATAACTGCTTGTTTTTAGCATGGTGTAAGAGAGAAAAATCTACCCTGTATTTCAAAATGTAGTCATCTTTGTGCCTTGAGACAGACTCTTTTGTGGTTTCATTCTACCCTGCCCAGAAAGCACATATGGGCTTATACAGATCCAAAATGACAATCTTCTTTCCCAAAGATGCTGCGCTCTGCTTCTCAGTATGAACTTAGCCAGGCCGAGGAGCCTCTCTCAGACAGCATTTTACAAAGAAACTCCTCTCATTTATTAGAAAACATGAAAACACAATTGTGTAATTTGCAATTACAATAAGGCTCTGGGTCTTTACATTTAAATTGCCGAATCTCTTCTAGATATTCTGTATTTCTTACGATTATATCTCCTATTTTCCCTGGTGGCGGAGACCATACATTAAGCTTTTTGAATCCCCCACAGTTACTTTTGGGGATCCTTATACATTGTAACATCTACTGCCTTTTGACTTAAGCAGCATGCAAAGCCCTTGCATTTTAATTGCATATTTTAGCCTAAATGGAATCCTCCAACTGAATGCTAAAGGGCATAAACAGAAAGCTATTTACCGTTCTTTATTTTGCAGAGACTATAAATTTGAATTTTGAATGATCTTTATAAAAATACTAAGCCTCTGGATTTCAATTCAATCAAAATAGAAGCAAAATGGGAGACAAAATTATGTCAGAATTTAAAAAGTTTGAGTCAGCAGCCTTAGATTATGTTACTAGCTTCACCTGAACCTTTCTCTTCCCCAGCACAATTTTCCCTCATCAAAACAATCTCCTACGAGAGTAGATGGAGACTCCCACTGGGATACTGATCCGACATTCTTCTGGATAAATGCTATTAAGGTAAATGCTGGGTAGAGAGCATGTCACTGAAACTCTGCCGGCTGGGACACACGGTGCTCCTGGGGTTTAATAACTACCACTGGCAACCCCGAGGCCAGCAGTCTGTGAGCAAGTCAGGAAGGGGAGAGCCAGAGTCTTCCCTCTGACTCTTCTGTGGTGAAGAGTGTTCAGGGGACAACGGGTTGCTCACAGCTCGCCCTGAAGATTGATTGATTTTGAGTGGGGCAAAAAAAAAAAACCAGATCCATGGAAAGGCCCCGTGTGTTTTTCCACAAAATGGTAGAAAAGACTAGACAGTCTGTAGACACTTGTAGATGCCAATTGAAGATAATTGCTCACTGTTGGAGCCACCTTCCAGCTTAGACCACCAAGGAAATTCACTGCCTCTTTTTTTTCTTTTTTTTAAGAAAGAAATGGTAATTCTTTCTTTATACCTTTTTTTATTTTTGTTTTAATATTTTATTTCTATTTCTTCATTTGAAAGAGGCAGAGAGAGCGAACGAGAATGGGTGAGCTAGGGCCTCTAGCCACTGAAAATGAACTCGTAATTGCACTCGGGTACTTTAGCTTCACAGGCAAGTGCCTTAACCACTAAGCCGTCTCTGCAGCCCACTGCCTCTTTTTATGCATTGACAATACTTTCCGACGAGAGCGCTGTTTCTGTGTATTCCTTCTTCATAGAATATTTGTTTTTTTGAGAGAAAGTCAGAGAGAGAGAGAGAGAGAGGAAGAGGCAAAGAGAGAGAGAGAGAGAATGGGTGCAACAGCAGCCTCTCAGCCACTGTGAATGAACTCCAGATGCATACGCCCCCTTGTGGGCAAGTGTGGCATCGCGCCCTTGTGTCACTGTGTCTGGCTAAACACGGGACCCAGAGAATCAAACGGGCATTCTTAGGCTTAGCAGGCAGGCACCTTAACCGCTAGGCCATCTCTCCAGCCCCATATAATAGTGTGTCAAAGCAATTCTACTTGGGACTGGGGAGATAGTTCACTTGGTAGCATGAGGCAGGAAGACCCAAGTTTCATCTTTCTGCTGGCATGGTGGGTAAGATGCTCTGGAAGTTCCAGGATCTTTGGGGCTCACTGGTCACCTGATCTAGTGCAATTAGTGAGCTCCAGGCCAATGCGAGACCCTTTCTCAATAAAGATGGAGAGCATTGTTCAGAGTGACACCTGAGGTGGTGCACACACGTACACTCACACCTGCCCACACATGTAAACACACATACCTAACAACACTAACTCTCCTTGTAGAGACATTCACTCATTACGGGCCAAGGGAGCATCCCATATTGTCCATGGCATTTTTACTAACAGAACTAGCTGGTTATAATGGCACACACCTGTAATCCTGGCACTTGAGAGGCAGGTGCAGGAGGATCGCTCTAAGTTCAAGGCCATCCTGACTACACAGGGTGACAGTTTAGCCACATGTCTCTTATGACCACCTGGCTAGAGGAGCCATTGGGGGAGAACCCTTGGATCCAGCTGTAAGGTGTGTTCGGGGACAGATCTGATTTCCAGCCCATAGGCACGCAGCGACGCTTGAACTTGGCCTAGGTCCTACTTGCTGCTGGGCTTTGCTTGCTGCCTTTGGTCTTTGCAGGCTGTTTGGTTGTATGGAAGCAGCTTCTTCCACTACTGTCAGAACTTGCCTGTGTCTAGTTTGGATATTCACCTCCAACAGGGTCCCGCTAGCGACAACACAGAGCAGAAAAGAATGAAAGGAAGCTGCCCTTGCCTTGTACTGTATTCCTGTCACACTTAGGCATAAATGTCATTCCTAACATCATCATACTTTCATGACTATACAAATCTAACTCTCCCAGTTCGAGTGGACTTTCCTAGTGGAAAGGAGCAAGACATTGGGTGGATTTGGCTTGCTATAAAGCATAAGCCCAAATATTTAAGGAATGAATATTTACATGCCTGCCACATGTCACATGAATGACAAAATAAACACATATTTTAAATGCTTTGTGAACATGTAGTGGAAATCAATTTCCTTTTAAAATCCTTTTCTGTTATACTTCCTCAACATTTCCAGCCGCCAATTTTTGTTTTTAAAGATTTTGGCCAACAATGACATTTAAAATATTCGTGTGTGTGTGTGTGTGTACTTGTTCACATGTGCCAGGGTTTCTTGCTGCTGAAGTGCATAGAAATGTCTGTCCAGCTTTACGTAGGTGGCTGGGGAATTGAACCTGGGCCATCAGGCTTTGCAAGCAACACCTCTAACTGCTGACCCATCTCCCAGACCTGTAGTTTTTAGCTGAGTACAAGGTTAAGGTTGGAGATAAGACTTATGTTCAGCAAACTACAACACTGTTTTGCAACATCCTCTGTGCCGTGTGTAGCAGATGTCCCAAGAATCCTTTCTCTTGTGTCATTCACGTGAGCACCGTTGCTGTGATGCCTATAAATAGAAGTTGGATAATTTTGTTTTTGCATAAGAGTAATGACAACTCAGGAATTCTCTCATCAATGGCAAATTTCATATCATTTAACTATTAAAATAGCCCTGCTAGAAGGGCAGGGGTAAAGGAAGAATTTGAACTGTTAATTTATTTGAACTATCAAAGTTAAGGGTTAAGGACAAAGAGGCCATGTTAGCTTGAGTGGCTGACAGAGTAAATAGATGGAGTGGATTACCTCCGATCCCAGCCCACATACGTAATGGACAGATAGAATGGAGCTTCCTTCCGTTTGCTCATCGTTCACTTGTTTATTTTGTGATGGTTGCCGCGAATCTTCTAGGTGCAGAGACGCTGCTAGAGACAGGGGTACTCTGATGACTAACCCCTCCTCTTACAGTAACACAGCTCTGCTCTTTAGCAAGGCCAGTCAAGGGTACATTGACGTGGCACCTGTCATAACGTAGCCTGTAATTCCAGCTCCTGGGAGGCTAACCCAGGAAGACCACGAGTTAGAGGCCAGCCTGAGATATATAACAAGACCCTGTAAAAGAGAGAAAGAGAGAGACAGAGAGCGAGCAAGAGCAAATTTATAACTCTATTAAAACTGGGACTCGTTCAAGTGACGAACGCATTTCTGCCTAAGATGGTGTATCACCCGCGGCGTCTTTCTCCTTAAGGAAGCGTCATCTGGAAGCGTTTGGGGGAGGAAACCACAGCTAAGCTATTGCCTGAAGAATGAAGGGAGTCAGGTTCACCGGTGGGGTGGCCGCGAGGAACATTCAAGGCTGGGCAATGAAAGTCTAGAGCGAATAAGAGCTCTGAGTCTTTGGGGTCAGAGTATGTGGTACAGAGTTGAGGTCAAAGAGCTGGAGAGTGAGGGAAGTAGGGTTTGTCGCTGCTGTGGCTTAAGATATATATTTTTTTTAGTATAGTGGAAAGATAACGAAGGTTTTGAGTAAGAATAGGAACCTGGGTCTGTTTATATTTCCAGGAGGGTGTTTTGCCGCTGACTAGAGGAGAGGAGGGGTGGATGCAGGAAGTTGTGATAGAGGTTACTGCAGTCTTCAAAGTGGAGGACAGGAAGAAGGGAGATTTGAGTCAGGAGATCACTGTGGAGCCGGGCAGAAATGGATGCACTTGAGATGCGTGCATGCAAGCAGCAGGTGGAAGGGACAAGCCTTGGAGCCAGGTTGGCTGTGGAGGGGTGAGAGGAAGAATGGGGGACGACAGGCAGCTTTCTCGTGCCCCAGGGATGCCACTTTGCCCAGCGCAGGAATGAAAGGCGGGGGCGAGGATTGTCTCTGTGCTTGTTCAAGGGTAAAAGTTTTTAAGACTTTTATTTATTCATTTATTTATTTATTTATTTTTGAGAAGCAGAGAGGGAGAGTGGGTATGGGTGCGTCAGGGCCTCCTGCCACTGCAAATAGACTCCAGACACGTATCACCACTTTGAGCATCTGGCTTTACATGGGTTCTGAGGATTTGAACCCAGGCCGCCATGAAAGCAAAAACCTTGAACTGCTAAGCCAGCTCTCCAGCCCTACATTTTCTTTTTTCTTTTTTTGAGGCAAGCCCAATGGACTGGCCTTTTATTATGGGGAAGGGGAGGCAATTGGCATGCCAGGGCCTCCAGCCACTACAATCAAACTCCACATGTGTGTGCACATGTTCAATCTTATGCTCTTGAGTCACTTTATGCGTTTGGCTAATGTGGGACCTGGAGAGTCGAACATGGGTCCTTAGGCTTTGCAGGCAATTGCCTTAACTGCTAAGCCAACTCTCCAGCCCTGTTTTTTTTTTTAAAGGAGAATAAGCACCATGTACTTACGATGCTGACAAATTCCACCCCTCTATCACAGTTGACACTACTCTTTCGTATGGAATCCTGATTTTTACCCAAGGTCCTGCAGCATGAGGGTGGGAAATGCTGCCTCGGGAGGCTGCAGAAAATTCTATGTCACGTTCAACCGTGCTCCCAGAGCAGAGAGAATTCACAGCAGGCATTGGCTTCTCCTCAGATCCGTTTCTCAAATCTGCTTCTTAAGTAGGGCACTAACTTACAGCCATCATTTATTCCTCTGAAGTCATTCCCATTATGAATGTGTCACCCTCATGAGCCTCCAATGGGCTCCATCAGTCTTGCTGGACTTAGGTGCCAAACTTGAACGCCATCATTTGACTGTCTCCTGACTTCTCTGTGACTTCTCACTGCAGCTCCCTGTGGACCACCCACTCCGGCTGGCTCAGGACGTCTTTCCCTGGCTCCTTGTTTTCCTGAAGGGCTTTGCATCTTCTCAACACTGTGATTCTCTCTCTCTCTCTCTATCTATCTCTATCTCTCTCTCTCCATGCCCTCTGTTCCTCAGGGACACCTTCTGTGAAGGTTTTCTGGCTCCATGTGTCTGAGTACCTCGTCATGATTGTGTTGTCAGACTGTGTGCTCAACCCATCTTTCCCCTCAGCAGAAAACTTAAATAACCAGCTTTCTGCTTTCTTAGCTACAAAAGGGCATTTATTGGGAGAATTTAACATTCTTTTCATCATCAAATACTCAAATCAGGGCCTCACATGAAGGAAGCCACTTGTATCTTTTTTAGCTATAGTTTTTGTTTTCTCTATTTTTATTACAGAAATGACCCTGTTTGTGCTTATTTGTCTGCCATGATGGAAAAAACTTCTTCTCAAAGGCATGGACTAAGCCTGGTGTGGAAGCGCACGCCTTTAATCCCAGCACTCGGGAGGCAGAGGTAGGAGGATCGCTGTGAGTTCAAGGCCACCCTGAGACGACATAGTGAATTCCAGGTCAGCCTGGACTAGAGTGAAACCCTACCTCGAAAAATAAAAAAAATTAAAAATTAAAAATTTTTTTAAAAGGCATGGACTACTCTTTTAAAATCTGACACAAAACTTGACGAGAAAATAAAGTACTTTCATCGACCATTGTAAAATTATCATGTAAATAAATTTATTATTTAATCAACATACTCAGAGCTTTATGCAGATGAAATTTTCTCAAAATTTTCACCCTCACTGTTTACTGAACCCTGTTTTTAAAAACCAAACCACTTGGAAGCCTTCTAAAATGCTTTTTTTAGGTTCTCGCAAAGAAAGGATGGTGCACATACAGTAAATCAGTTTTGATTATTTGTTTATTTGTTTGAGGTACGGTCTCTCTCTAGCCCAGGCAGAGCTGGACTTAGTCTCCGGTTCTCCTTGATCTCATCTCATGTTGACCCTAACTCTGCCTCAGCCTCCCCAGCGCTTAGGTTGAAGGCATGTGCCACCACGCCCAAAGTTTTCACTCATTTTTCTCAGCACAAGCTCCCATTGCCACGCCGTTTAAGTCCATCTGGTGACCTTCCTGCCCCTGCCCAGCCAACCATTCCTCTTTCTCTTCTCATCTTGTTGCTTTGGAACTGTGCCAACTCATAACTCACCAGGAGGATACGGAAGAGGCTGTAAAGTTTATAGACCCACTTTCCAAATGAGAGGCTGTTCATCTCATCGACCCAGCATGTTACGGCCCAAGAAGGCACATAACTGGGCCTGGTGAAGGATGAAGGAATACATTAGGGCCAATAAGGCCACATATAGAGACTTGAAATGATGAAGCATAGTTGATAGCACAGAAGTTTTACAGTACCTATTTAAAATTACCAGGGGACATTTTCTGATTTCTTGCCTGGTTTTGGTTCTGAAGATATGGCGCCCATGTGTGACTCCCTCAGAGAAAAGCAAGGTCTTTCTGCGTGTTTACGTTGTGCTGCTGTAACAAGGGGAAGGGGTTCGTACTGAACGAAGGGCCGGATCCACGCCTGCAGAGCGTAGCTGTCCTCTCCATTGCTCCTTCAAACATTTCACTGGGAGAAAGGAGAGAACAAAATCTCGGCCTGCAAAGCATCAGCCCACTGCAGTGAAACCATGGGGCAGAGTGGCATTTCTCTAGGAGCAGGCGGTGGACTCTGGGTGTGCATGAACACATGCTGTACCCCTGCCTGATCTGGTGCCTTCCAGAAGGGGAACATTTATTCAGGGTGTATCCATCCCTCATGTGGCCTTCTCCCATGGAGTAAATAGATAGTGGGTGGGTAGAAGAGATTGTCATGAGACTGTCCATTCCCACTGGAACATAAAAGTTTGATAGAAGGGGCTGGAAAGATGGCTTAGTGGTTAAGGCACTTGCCTACAAAACCAAAAGACCTCGGTTCAATTCCCCAATACCCACGTAAGCCAGATCCACAAGGTGGCACATGCATCTGGAGTTTGTTTGCAATGGTTGGAAGCCCTGGTTTGCCCATTCTCTCTCTCTCAAATAAATAAATAAAAATAAAATATTTTTTAAAAAGTTTTATGGGCTGGAGATGTGGCTAAGCAGTTAAGGCACTTGTCTGCAAAGCCAAAGGACCCAGGTTCAATTCCCCAGGACCCACATAAGCCAGATCCACAAGGTGGCTCATGTACCTATAGTTTGTTTGCAGAGGCTAGAGGTGCATTCTCTCTCACTATATCTTTCTCTCAAATACATAAATAAATAATATAAATATATACAAAAAAAAAAAAAAACTTTGATAGAACAGCCACTGTTAATACCTTCATCAGTTCCTGCTGGTGGTCAGTCACAGCCGCAACATGAGTGGGGGTCCCCGACGTTTTGCCATTGTTTCAATGAGTTGGCACAAACATTATCAATCCACTGTGGCTGATTGTAGTGTCAACTTGTGAAGGTTATGGCGTGTAGTTGTTTGGTCGTGCACCAGTCTATATGTTGCTGAGAAGGGACTATTTTTTACATGTGATTAATATTTAAATCAGTAGACTTTGAGCGTCTTGCCTACTGGAATACTTAAAGGGCTGGGGTCTTGTTGAGGTCTTCTGAAGAGGTAAACAATTTTGCCTCAAGCTACCTTTGGACTCACAGCTGTAACAGGAACTCGTCTCTGAGGCTCCAGCTCACCAGTGTGCCCTGCAGGTATTCAACCTGCCAAATCCCACAATCATGTGAGTCAAATCCAAAAAGTTAAACCTGTTTCTGTCTCTGCTCTCATTCATACAGAGTTTTAACCTTTTAACCTTTTTTTTTTTTTTTTTTTTTTTTTTTCAAGGCAGGGTCTCACTCTACCTCAGGCTGACCTGGAATTCACTCTGTATTGTCAGGTTGGCCTCGAACTCACGGTGATCCTCCTACCTCTGCCTCCCTAGTGCTGAGATTAAAGGTGTGTGCCACCACACTGGCTTTAAGTTTTAACTTTAAAATTTTTTTTTCTAGTGGCTGGAGAGATGGCTTAGCGGTTAAGGCACCTGCCTCCTAAGCCTAAGAACACTGGTTCCAATCTCCAGGTTCCACGTTTAGCCAGATACAAAGTGACGCAAGAGTGCAATGCCGCACTTGACCACAAGGGGGCGCACACATCTGGATTTCGTTCCCAGTAGCTGAGAGACTGCTGGCACTCCCATCTCTGTCTGTCTTCCTCTCCCTCTCTCTCTGTCTCTCTGTGTGTCTCTCTCCAAAAAAAAAAAAATAAAAATTCTGGGCTGGAGAGATGGCTTAGCAGTTAAGGCACTTACTTGCAAAGCCTAAGGATCCATGTTCAACTCTTCTTCTGTCTCATGAAGGAACAAATAAATATACAAATAAATCAAATACTAAAACATGACTCTCAGTGGTACCACTGTGGAATCCATGGTCCATTCAAGGACACACAGAGTCTAGGACTCAGGGAAGACCTGTACCATCATCCCACACCCAAGGTGTGGCCAGCACTTCCATGTGGAGAGGGAACCAGGTCCTACAGAAACAGGTCTTGTGAACTGCTTGATAAGCCTCTGCCCAAAGCCTTAGAATCTGAAAGTCCTACGACTGAAATTTTCACTTTTACACAGGAAGGTGTTATTTTCTTGCTCCCCACCCTCACAAGCATTAAGAGGGCCTTAAGATCTGACTGTCTTTTCATAAACGGAAGTAGAGGCATTCTGTCTTTTCATCCTCCACATTAAACACTCTTCCAGTGATGGGGAAGAAGTGCAATGTGGAGAGAAGAGAGTATGCGCTGTTCCGAAAAGATTTAAGTTTACCCTAAGAAACACACATGACACAGAGCAGCAGCTTGGCCAAAGGAAAGTGGGGATTATGTAAAAGAGAAGAAATGAACAGGAGAAAGAAAGAAGCAGACAGTAAGATAAGGTAGTGCAAGGTCATAGCAATGCACATCCACTCCCGGTCAAGATGTGAGAGCCTCATTTGCAAAATTTGGAATCGTTTTTGTTTTGTGTTAGACTAGAACTTTAAGTCCTATTTTTTTCTTATAAAATAGAACCATCAACTTTGTTATAGATCTTCAAACCACACGAGTAAAAATGGTTGAGTGAATTTCATTTAATCATCCAAGGGCTTTATGCTGAAATTTTCTTCAAGCAGCAACTTTAAGATGCATAAGGATATGTCAGATTCTCCAGGGGTTTATGATGAATTCTTCGAGGATAAAACTACTTGCTGTGGTTTGTAGATAAGGACTTTTAAAAGTGGCTTTTCCACTTGAGAAATAAAGTGAATGGAAAATTTCACTAAGTTGGGCACATCTTTGATGACTAAGATTAGCATGTTATGTTTATCTCAGATGAAGTCAACAGTGAGGATCATTCCCGGATAAGCACACAGAAAGGGCATATGCAACTTATAGCTGAAATAGAAGACATACGTTAACAGGTTTGGAGAACTATCGAACCAGTCCAAGAAACAAACAACAAAACCCCCAAAGACCCCCAAAATAATTGATGGGAATAACATGCCTCTCCTCAAATGATCACATTCAGTTAATTAAGAATGGCCCGAATGGCCAACCCAGTCATGGCTTAGTGAGGCGTTAAACGGTGTGGAACCTGAATTGTATAATGCACTGTTTCCTTTCAGTATTTTTTTTTCCTGATCCAACTAAAATAATTGACTACTAATTATGTGAGAGGAAAACCAAACTATAGTGTCATAAATTGATAAAAAGTTGCATTGCAAAGGACACTGTTGAAAGCACCGGAGCAGGAGGGATGAGAAAAACTGCTAACATCATAATAAACAACGTTTCCACTAAAGACTTCCAACCCTTTCCTTTGTGTTCAGCTAAAACACGACTGTTTTTTGAAATGGTCTTTGATGACAAGAATTTAAACAACTATCCAAATTCTGGTGGTATCTTATTCAAACCTTATCTCATCTAGATTTGAAATCACACAATGACCCATATTTCTTCTCATCTCTGGTGAAATTCTGATCATGAATTTTCTTTATATTTTAAATTTTAAAAATATTTTAAAATGCTAGACCTTCTCAAAGTTCAAACACACCATGGATTAGAAATGAAAAAAAAACCTCCCTCTTGTGAAAATTGTAATTATAACTTATTCTAAAGTTATTTTACTTAAAATGTATAGGAAAACTGACATGAAAAGGAAGAATGTAAAATTCTCGGGGTAGAAGATGAAAAGTAGAGCAGAGGTGAAAACACACAAGGGAAGTGCTTCCTGAGGAAATATTTCATGTTAGTAAACTATATTTCCAGGCCTCTTCTTACTATCAGAAAGAAACTCATTTTCCTGACTGTAAAACCAACAGGCCAGAGGATGAGTTAAAACCTTGCATCCTAGCTCGACTGCTTTTACCGCTAGTGAAGTCATACGGGTTTTTCCACATCACCATACCTCAATTTTCTAAGTTGTCAAATAGAAAGAGTTACTTGTCTAAATAGTTTATTGAGTCAAGGCTAAGAATATGGAGACGCCGATAAGAAAGACTCCTCTGAGTATTAAAAAAAATTCACTTTCATTGCAATACATTATTACTCTGATTCATCTACAAAAAAAAAAAAATCCTCCATTTCAATAGCTTTTGGGAACCTGCAGTTCATTTGATTTTTTTTTTTTCTTTCCTAGCTCAAAAGCAAAGCAAATGTTCCATAAACTCCAAAGGACAAAAGAACCCTCTTCTGGCAAGTTCTAGAATTTGCTAATCAGTCAATTCTATCAGTTCAGGGCAAACTTGTGTCTCCCAAGATTGTGGTTCTGTGAAAGAGAGGGGCCCAGTGTTGAAGGGAAATTCCAGTGTGTCAGAGCTTTGTCCCAATGCTTAAGCTGCAGGGACCAGTAGTAGAGAACAAAGCCTCTTTCCACATCTTCCTCATCTGAGGTCTGTCCTTGATGACAAAGTATCTACGGACGTTCTTCGGACAGCCACTGCTCTTCTGTCCAGTTAGGGATGGAGGGGCCCTCAGGAATATTCTTCTCCAGTCATTTCTGTGTTGTTGCAAACTGTCTTTAAGCAAATGGGTCTTAACTTGAACTCTGCTCTGTCGCTTACTGTTTGGCTAGAACTTGGCAAGGATCAACCCTACCCTCCTTGAGATGATCACCACGTCTCAAAACCATACAGCCTTGCAAACGCCATCTGAGAGGACCTCTGTGTGGCACAGACCCCACATCCGTGAACTACCCGTAGGTCTTATTCTATCACACTAGCCACTGTTCATTTTCTTCCAGCTTCTTGTTCCCCAGGCACAAATGAGTCACTGAGAGACAGCTCCATGGGACGGGACGGAGTCAGGCAGGAGCCAGGGATGCAAGGGACGTGTTGAGAGTCAAGGAAGGGGTTGATGTAGTGTCCACCTCTTCAGCGAGGGTCCACCACGCAAATGTAAAACACGCTATAGAGAGGAGAGGTTAATGAGGGCTGAAGAAACACAAATCAACAACTCCAAGTATTTTGCCTTCATTTTAATGCAGTCAGGTTCATTAAGGGCTTGAATAAGCTTTAGCCGCCTGGGTTTCAACCCTGTACATTTTCCCTAATAATAGGTGTGGTGGTTTGAATAGATAGCCCCCAATATATTCAGTGTTTTATTAGTTTGTAGTTTGCATCTGCAGCCACCTGGCTGGCAGCAGTGTCACTGGGTGGATCTTAAGGCGTGGTGGTGGGTTTGAGATTTCAATCTAAAGATATGGAAAATGTGCCTAGCTGGAGATCCTGAGGTGTGCTGTGCTGTGCTGTGCTGTGTGGCTTTTGGCTTGTGGCTTTTGTTCTCTGTGTTTGGTCCTGTGAAGTCAGGCCAGCTTCTTCTGCCATTATGGAACTTCCCCTGGATCCATAAGGTTTAATAAATATCCCTTCCTCCATAACTGTGCCTGGTCTGGCAGTTCATCTCAGCAAACCTGAAACTGTCTGATACAATAGGTAAAAATGAGAAACTTAAAAGCATTCATTTTAAAGCCATCCCAGCAGACCGTTATGTTATTCTTTTATTAACATGTGATAATAGCCGTACTTTCCAAATGTAAGAGTGACAAGGATGGACGGCACCATTCTATCTATTTCCAAATTTGTTTTTCCAAATTTGTTGGAGAAGGAGAAGGAGGTAGAGGAAGAGGAAGACGAGGGGACAAGGAGGATGTTCTGTGTTGGGGATCAAATCTGAGCTTGCACATTGTGGAGGCCCTCTTTTCCTGAGCTCTACCCTAGCACTACAGAGCTCCATAGTGGCAGGCTGAAGACGAGAGAGGTGCAGATCCTATGTCTGTTCAGTATGTGATCCATGTGTCCCTGCGCATGATGCTGCCTTTGGGAATTGTACCCCAGGCTCACAGAATCAGGAGTACAGAAGAAAACCGGCAATGTTTCATAAAACTTTTCCTCTGGGGAGACATGAACGCACATTGCCTATTTATCCTGGGAACACACGTTTATTTCCCCCAGGTAAGGCACACACCAAAGATCAGAGGATGCTGGCACCAAACCCATGAGTTTATTGGAGTTTCTTGCAGATCACGAGCACGGGGTGACTCAGAGGAACATGGATGACTCAAAGGCGGCTCACCAGTCAACTCCCTTGTTGCAGTCAGGTTCATGTTGCCAGCAGAAATCACCCAACCATGGGCAGCTTTGGAGGGAAAAAAAGGTTTATTTTGGCTTATAGACTAGAGGGGAAGCTCCACAATGGCAGGGCAAAATGATGGCATGAGCAGAGAGTGGACACCACCCTCTGGCCAACATAAGGTGGACAACAGCAACAGGAGAGTGTGCCCAACACTGGCACAGGGAAGCTGGCTACAACACCCACAAGCTCACCCCCAACAATACACTGCCTCCAGGAGGTGTTAATTCCCAAATCTCCATCAGCTGGGAACCTAGCATTCAGAACACCTAAGTTTATGGGGGACACCTGAATCAAAACACCACATTCAGCTCCTGGCCCCCATAAACTGATAACCATCCATGATGTAAAATGCAATGCACTCAGTCCAACTTTCAAGGTCCCCACATTTTTTTTTTATCAATCCTAATGATGTTCAAACACCCCCATAATGCAAGGTCTTTTTTTTTTTTTTTTTGAGAGAGAGACAGAGAGAGAGGAAGAGGAAGACAGATAGAGAATGGGCGCACCAGCAGCCTCTCAGCTGCAGTGAACGAAATCCAGATGTGTGCGCCACCTTGTGGACAAGTGCAGCATTGCACCCTTGCATCACTTTGCCTACACCCAGCATTTGGAATGTAGGGGCAGGAGGATCTGGAGGTTGAAGTTAGCCAGGACTATATAAGCCCTAATATGGCGATGACCACTGGGATGACCCAAAAGGCAACATAGTGCCCAGCACTGAAACACCTCTGTCACACCCTCCAAGGCTCAGGGCCCATTGCGGAAGAGGGGGTGGATAGAATGGAAGAGCCAAAGGAAGGGTATGACTTCTTACAATGCAACTGTCCAGACAGAAATTGGCCTCGATATCCATGACCTTGCAGTGCCTAGCAATACCTCTGCAAGACCCTCAAAATAGAAGAAAAAGATGATGACATCAAATTAAAAGAGAGACTAATGGAGAGAGGGAGGGGATATGATGGAGATTGGAGTTCTAAAGTGGAATGGGGGGAGGGGAAGGGAGGGGAGGGAAATATCAGGTGGGTTTTTTTGTATATAAGTATAGAAATTGTCAATAAAAAATAATAATTTATAAAAAAAAGAAACAAAGACTTTGCCTTTCAATTTACTGCACATAACACATTTTCAAAGTACTATAAATAATAGCAGATAGAGTGAAGAATACTAAGAAAGAAAAGAGATGCAGAGTAAGGCCAGAAGAAGCTAGACTGGTCCAACTTGAGGGCAGCTTTCTCCTGTGCCTCTCTTTGTAAAAACAAAAACAAAACTTCAAGCCAACAGAGAAATGAATGTTTTTGGAGTTTAAAGTTCTGTGAGATACCCCCATTTGATTGTTTCTGGAGGACCAAGACTCCAATATTTACTTTTTTTCTGACTTGTGTGTCTCTATCACACACAACACGAACATTTATAGCATGCAATGGAGACAGCTGCTGAGGACGGATGCACCTGCACGCAATTCGGACTTTCCAACAGAAGGGACATGTCAGGTAACGGTGACACACACCAGAGTGCTGCTGGCATTCAGGGATTACTGTAACATGGAAAATAGTGAGGCAATTAGGGAAAAGGAGGAAGGTAAATGTTTCCTAGAGAAATGCTTTTCATCTTTTTTTTTTTTTTATTTTTTATTTTTTGGAGAGCGACACAGAGAGAGAGAGAGAGAGGGGGGGAGGGAGAGGGAGAGGGAGAGGGAAAGGAAGACAGAGATGGGCGCGCCAGCAATCTCTCAGCTGCTGTGAATGAACTCCAGATGCGTGCGCCCCCTTGTGGTCAAGTGCAACATTGCGCCCTTGTGTCACTGCATCTGGCTAAACGTGGGACCTGGAGATTGGAACCAGTGTTCTTAGGCTTAGGAGGCAGGCACCTTAACCGCTAAGCCACCTCTCCAGCCCATGCTTTTCATCTTTTGAAACTAAAAATACATGGTACAGCTTTACTGGCAAAAAAAAAAAAAAATGTGTGTGCATATTTTTAATAGGAGGAATGAGCCTACCTTTTGAGTGACTCTCTGGGGAGCCTCAGAAGAAAACGCAGCTATGGAGTTCAAAGGACCTCAGAGCACATGGACACAGCACAGAGATGAGGACTCGCTGGGCTCTGTCACTCATGCCCACGGACCACCAGCAGGAGACTGGTCCCCTCCAGGAGGCAAAGAAATGGGAACAGCAGAGAAAAGGTGATGGCAAAAATTTCATTTTCACAAGTGGAGAATTTGTGCTAGAATCGCAGATCAGTTGGCTTGAATAAATCTCTGAGCCTCCATATATCTGTGACGTCAGATAATGCTGACCCCAGGACACCTAGATAAGGCAATGTGAAGTCTTCCTTCTTGCAGGTCAGTCATTTCTCATTCTTTCTGCCACATGATCATATGTTACCCTTTGTTCATCGGTTTTCTGATGCCATAGTTTGCCTACCAAAATCCACTGGTGAATATAAAATAAATATACAGCCTTCGTATTCACTATTTGCTACATCACGTACACACGGACTGCTTTTGCAGGCTACTAGAAATGCCACAGAGCCGTTCACTGTCAGATGGAAATGATGGCTGTTTCCCACCAGAGACTCGGGCCTTACCTGGAAACTGTTATCACTTTTCAATTTCTCCCCCAACTTTTTGTTTTACATCTCTCATTTTAAAATTATTTATTTTCAAGGAGAGAGAGAGAGAGAGAGAGAGAGAGAGAGAGAGAGAGAGAGAGAGAGTGGCTGTGCAAGAACCTCTTGCCCCTGCAAACAAACTCCAGGCACATATTCCACTTTGTGCATGCATCTGGCTTTCCTTGGGTTCTGGGCAATGGAACCTGGGCTGTCAGGTTTTGCAAAGACCCATCTCTCCAGCCTTATTCAGTATTTTTATACATTTATTAACCCTCTCTGGACTGCTGAGTGCTATTCAGTTGTCTGCCTGATATCCCTTTTCAACCCCAGGCATATCTTGTCTCTGATTTGATCTCTCGCCCCCCCCCATTTCTCTCTCTCTCCTCTCTCTCTCTCTCTGAGCCAGCACCTGTGCCCTCCTTTCCAATCTTAGGAAGGTTGTCCTTTTGTCTTGCAGCCAGTTCAGTAGGTTTCTGTTCCCGTCTTCTGACTAGCACAGCCTCAGCTGCTCCCCCTGTGAAGCACAACGCTCATTTGCCCACGCTTTATTTGTGGCCATGCAGCAGCGTCTGTCTGAACCACAGCCTCCCCTAGGAAAAAGCCAGTGCTTCTGGGGTTTTATTCCCAACAAATTGTTGACATGACTGAGGGTAAGGGCTGGAGCTAAAGAACCCTGTTGCCCGGGTTTCCTGGCAGAGTGCCTCCTTGAAAAGCACCAAGATAACAAAGCTGCTCTGCTGGCCTTTTAACATTCCTCTCGTCGCACAGCGGATGAGGAGACGTTCCTATCTGATGTTCTCTTCTAGCTGGGCAGTGCTTATAAAACGGCACTGAAATTTATAAAGCGGCATAATATTTTATTTACTTTTTAATCCACCGTTGGGTTCTGCAGCAATAAACATTTGGCAATGATGAGGCAACTTTCAATAAACAATGTTTTATTGCCTTAGAACTGGCCAGCATGAGCCCTGCTCTGGAAGCAGGTAACTCCAGGGATCCAGCATCAAAGAACACCCTCTTTTATGGAATATTATGTAATTCACTTAATTAATTCATAAAAATGAAAGAATATGTGATTTCCAGAAACCTTCTAATGTGCGACATTGCATAAGGATGATGAAAAGACTCAGGTCACTGGAAAGCTCTTAGCCTCGTACTTTGTATTTATTTCCCAATATCATGTGCAACTCGTTTTGCATCTTCCAAGATTCCAAGGAATTTTGACCGTCTTGACAGTACGTATCCTACTTCAGCAATGAGCAATGAGATTCCCTTTTATGCTTTTTTGTTTTTGTTTTTTTGGGCAAACTCTATGTGTGCAATCCAGCCTTGCTTCAAACAAATGTTCCTCTTGCCTCAGCCTCCTGTATGGTAAGACTATAGGTGTGCATTATGATTCCATTTCTGAGTTACACGATTTCACAAAACAAATTCTGAACTTTCACTGCTTTACCTGGTGAATGAAACAAAAATGGAAAGAGAGAAACACGATTTTGTTCAATCTGTGGCTTTCCTGGAAACGCAACAGCACAGGGAGAGAAAAGGCAGACAGGATGCTCCAAGGGGCGTAGCTCCATGGTCTATCTGCTAGAAATCTTACTGGGTGTGTGTTTCAAGATGGCACCACCACTCTGGCCCTCCTGTCTCTGGGAGATGCTCTTGGATATTCTGGTGTCCAAACACACATTAAGAATAACCTTAGCCTGGCCTTAGAGCACCAAGAAAAGACCATCATTTGTGAGGGGAATTCAACAGGCTACCTTTGTCTGTCTTTAAGCTTTGGCCTAAATTTGAATCAAGGAGCTTGAAGCAAATCACTTTATTAATATTTCAACGGACCCGATCTGGATTTCTGACCTTGGAAGGGTATGATGCCTGGCAATGAATGGACATGAATGGAGATGGCTGAAGTCCTCCGGGGGAGGGACTGGTACCCGTACATGTGCAATAAGCAGAGAGCACACTGTCCAGTTACCACATCTATATTTTGAAGAGGATTGAGTATATTTGGACACATTTTCCAATTTTTCAAGACTTCTTTCCCTAAAGCCTTAGTTGAAAAAAAAATCTCTCCTCTAAGATCATATATCAAAACCTACTTTAGATGGCTAAAACACTGAAAAGTAAAAGAAAATAACAATCATTTCTAAGATCTGAAAGAATTTCTAGACAAATGCTTCTCTGATATTTATTTAAATAGGAAAAAATTTTTAAGCTTATGTAAGGGAAAAGTAAATTTGAAAGATGTGTCAACACTATAAACCAAATTAACTTCTATCAAAAAGCTGATAAAATATTTACACCCAATGTGGCATTATTAGTACTATCTTACTAACAATAGGCAAAATTAAATAAGCCTGTGAATAATTCAATAGCTAAATACATAAACAACACTCACAAAAGAATAAAAATAAAAATGTCCCCAAATGGAAAACAAATGGACTTAAATGTCCGAGAAGATGAGACAGGCATATTTTCCCCGTTAATACTTCAAGTCCAATGGAAAACTTTGGCTACTGCACATCAAAAAGCCATGAAAAATCTATGAAAGGTAGAAAGAGGAAGTCCAGAGATGCGAAAGGGTACAGGCCTTGCATCATACATTCTAGACTTGTTCCTGAAGAGGTCAGGTACCTAGAACCAACAACAGATGCAAAAAACAAACAAACAAACAAAAACCCAAATTCCCACACAAAAGCCTGTGCTGTTCTTTCCTCTCTCCTCCCCTCCTCCCTTCTCTCTCTTCTCGTCTTTCCTCTCCCCTCTCTTCTCCTCCTCCCTCCTCTCATTCTCTCCCTTTACCTCTCCACTCTCTCCTCCTCTCTTCTCTCCTCTACCTTCCTCTCCTCTTCTCTCCTTCTGCTCCCTCCTCTCCTCTTTCTCCCTGTGCTGTTCTTTCCTCTCCTCTTCTCCTCTCCTCCTCTCCTCCCCTTCTCTCTTCTCTTCTCCTCTCCCTTCTCTTCTCCTCCTCTCCTCCTCTCATTCTCTCCCTTTCCCTCTCCACTCTCTCCTCCTCTCTCTTCTCTCCTCTACCTTCCTCTCCTCTTCTCTCGTTTCCCCTCTCTCCTCTCCTCTTTCCCCCTCTATCAAAAGGACCAAGAAAGGAATGATGTAGCAAGGAAGCAAAGATTTAGATAATGGTCACTCTAGTCCGTCCAGTGCAAGGCAAAGTCCCAGTGCATGAGCCTAGACTATGTCTCCTGGGAGTGACACAGGGTGTGTATTAGAAGCAGGACTTCCTTCATTACCCGGAGAGCTGCCCGTTTCCATGGTTCCACCAGTGCTTCTATGGGAACTCCTAGCGAAGCAGTTGGACCCTGCAGCCAGGGAGGCGCCCATGGAAGCGTAGTGAAAAGGGAACTGCCTTGCTCATCTGACAGTAGCTACGAGTTAACCGCCTTAGGTTCCATGGAAGCTGAGTGGAAAATCTGGATTGCTACCCTGGTCTGGAAGTCATGATGTAGCACTCCTCATCCAGAAAGGTGTCAGGGAGGAAAGGAGGAAGAGAGGGAGGAAGGACAGGAAAGAGGAGCTTTAAATCCAGAAACTTATAACTTAATACTGAGATGTGAAGGTTTTAAATGAAAACCGTGTCTCATGCAAGATCTTGAAGCTGGATGAAAACACACAGCAGGTATCCATGTCTGGACATACAGATGTTAGAGCTCTCTGAGAACGGCATTAAAGTGTCAGTCGTGAAAACCCTCCATAGGTGTACTAGAAACAAATGAATTAAAAACAAAACAGGGCTGGAGAGATGGCTTAGTGGTTAAAGTGTTTGCCTGCAAAGCCAAAGGATCATGGTTCAAATCTCCAAGACCCACAAAAGCCAGATGCACAAAGGGCTCATGAGTCTGGAGTTCCTTTGCAGTGGCTGGAGGCCCTGGTGTGCCCATTCTCTCTCTCTCTATCTCTCTCTGCCTCTTTCTATTGCAAATCAATCAATAAATAAAATATACTTAAAAATAAAAACAAAACAGAAAGACATGAAAAAGTAAAGTCCCAGTAAAGAAATAAGAAAGAAGAAAAGAGGAATGTTAGACTTGAGTGATGCAATAACTGAAAAAGGAATTTCAAAAACAGTATGAAGGGGACAGACAAGAAAGCCAGGAAGTCAGGAGACAGATGCCTAGAAAGACAAGGGTTTAACTCAGGGAAAACGAATGAATAACAAAAGCCCCCACATTCACATTGTGTTGTCATCATAAGAGAATTCTTACCAACCAAGATGCAGGACACGGTGTTGCAGGGTTGTAATGTTTACTTCCAAGCCAGCTTAGGAGACGCAGTAAGACTGTCTCATAACAAGAACAAAAACGCACAGCAAGGGCTGGAGAGTTGGCTGAGCAGTTAAAGACGGTTGCTTGCAGTGCCTGATGACCTTGGTTTGATTCCCCAGTACCCATTTAAAGGCAGATGCACAAAGTGGCATGTGTGTCTAGAGTTTGTTTTCAGTGGCCGCAGGCCACTTTCTCTCTCTGTGTGTGTCTTCCTCTTTCTCTCTGTCTCTTTCTTTCTCCAACAAATACATATTCTTCTTTTTGTTAAATTCATAGCAAGACACAGTGTCTTCCAACTTCTGAAAAGTGTAGAAACATCTTTAAAGCAGATGGAAGTCCGTGGCATACACCTGCAATCTTTTGTGCCCAGAAGACTCGCTTGAGTTTAGGAGTTCAAGGCAAGCCAGGGAAACAAAGAAAGACCACAAAAAAAAAAGAAAAGAAAAAGAAAAAAGAAAAGGGAAGAAGAAAAGAAAAAAGAAAGGAAAAAGAAAGAAAAAAGAAAAGGAAAGAAGAAAGAAAAAAGAAAAGAAAAGAAAAGAAAAGAAAAGAAAAGAAAAGAAAAAGCCCATGTTAAAAATAGCCAAGGAGATTTGTCCACAGCGGGAAAAGCCATTCAAAGGGGAGTAGAGCCGTGAAGGCCAGGCAGAAGTGGCAATCATTTTCTAGCTTTGAAATGGAATAAAATGTTCACCTGCGCTCCCAAGCTATACAACGGATATATCCCCCAGGAACGAGAAGGAAAATCACAACTTTCTCTAGAAAAGAAAAACAAAGACCATTTGTCAATGGCAGATTTGCCCTTCATTTTTTAGCAAAGCTTTATATATATAGCACCTTCAAGGAGCAAAGCAAGTGTGTTTAAGTCTGAACAGGGCAGGTTTTTCTATTCAACATGTGTCTATGGAGCCCATGAAACCAGTCTAGGGTTATGTTTTAGGAAATTCCATCCTCACCCCGTAGGACTTGCACAATTTGGTTCCCGTGTGGGCTGACTTGATGTTTTCATCACATTGGGTTGGGGCTAAAGATGTCTGTCCTGTCACAGTAGGAGCTGGAGGGATGGCTCAGCAGTTAAGATACAAAGTTGTGTACAAAGCCTAATGACCTGGGCCCATTTCCCAGGACCCTCATTAAGCCAGATGCACTAAGTGGCCCTTGAGTCAGTCTGGAATCCATTTGCAGTGGCTGAAGGTGATGGCATGCCCATTCTCTCTGTCTGTGTCTCTCTCTTCTCTCAGCTTGCAAATAAACAAATAAATATTAAACTGTCACAATAACCTTGGTGATAGATCATGTAGTTTGATCTCTTTTGCTGGCTCAAGGTCCTTCTCCATTTGAATTAAAATGGGACCTGGTGCATAAGGTGGAATAACAAAGCTTTTAGTTAGAAACTTGGGCATTTTATCATTTTTAACTCCTTAAGTAGTAAACAAATTGCAAAACATTGTCACGGGCACCTGTGAAGAGCTAGTGAGCAAAACCCAGTGATAAGAGGTTGAAAGACCCAAGTTGAAATGGAAGTCATGTGGGCTACACCACTGGACTTGTTTAATCTGTCCGCGCGTGTGGAGGAAGGAAGGCTGGGGAGAGATGGCTCAGTTGGTGAAATGGATGAGCAAGTGAGTTCGGATCCCCAGAGCCCATTTAAGATGCTGGGGGTGCTGGTACATGCCTATAATCCCAGCACTGGGCAATCAGAAATAGGGGTTTCTGGAAGCTTGCTGGCTAGCCACGCTAGCTGAATCAGTGAGAGACCCTGCTTTAAAAAATTATATGGACAAATTATGTGACAAAAGCACACAACATCAACCTCTGGCCTCCACACACACATTTACACACACGTACACATACATACATGCATGAATACAATGCACACATGCACATGCAAAACGGGGGAATGATCCTGCTTTCACATAGTCACACATGGAAAGAAGTAGCACATGCTGGCGACCAGCGGGGAGGTGGCATTTTCATCTCGGTACTCTACAGAAACCCTAATTTGGGCTCTGGATTTTCCTAAGATATGAACCTAGGGTTTTTCTTTTTTCTTTTTTTTTTTTTTTTTTTTTGTAGGGTCTTGCTCTAGCCCAGGGTGACCAGCAATTCACTGTGTAGTCTCAGGGTGGCCTGAACCTCATGGCAGTCCTCCTACCTCTGCCTCCCTAGTGAGTGCTGAGATTAAAGGAGTGAGCCACCACATCCAGATTGAACCTAGTTTTTAATTTTTAATTAATTAATTAATTTATTTATTTATTATTTATGTATTTATTTATTTGAGAGTGACAGACAGTGAGAAAGAGGCAGATATATAGAGAGAGAATGAGCGCACCAGGGACTCCAGCCCTGGCAAATGAACTCCAGATGCATGCACCACCTTGTGCATCTGTGCATCCTGTGAACTTGAGCCTCGAACCTGGGTCCTTAGGCTTCACAGGCAAGCACTTAACCACTAAGCCATCTCTCCAGGCCCTGAACCTAGGTTTTTAAATCAACTATTTTCCAATTCATAAGGGGCTAGGAGTCGATGAAAGAGTTTTATTTTTATTTATTTATTTATTTTTGGAGAAGGAGACAGAGAGAGAGAGAGAATTGGCACACCAGGGCTTCAGCCACTGCAGTTGAACTCCAGATGCTTGTGCCACCTAGTGGGCATGTGTGACCGTGCACTTGCCTCACCTTTGTGCGTCTGACTTACATGGGATCTGTAGAGTCGAACATGAGTCCTTAGGCTTCCTAGGCAAGTGAGTTGACCGCTAAGCCATCTCTCCAGCCCTGAAAGGGTTCCACACATCCCATCAGACAGTTGCAGCCTCGGCATTCCCAGGCGTCCTACGTGACCCGTGGGATGGGGATTGCTCTTCCTCATCCCTCATCACAGGCCATGGCTCAGCTTCTCCTTCCAGTCATTGGAGCCACCGTAAATTCTTAGCAAAAGTTCCATATTAACACACTTTTGAAGCCCAGAGCTTCCTCAGATCTCTGCAGCCTTTTCCAATTTGTGCATCATTGTCATCTGCTGAGAGCATTCTTGCTGAGTTGCAGGACGCTGTCACATCGCAGCCATCTGGCAGTCGGTGAAGAAGCACGCCTCTGACAGTACAGGATGATGCCCCAGTGGTTACAAACAAAACAGAAGGTGGCTGGTGTTTATTGTGATGGAGCAGCGGGGAAAACCTGGGGGCATTATCTAATTAGTATTCATAAAAGGAGCTTCAAACTGAAGCATCCCATATGAGAGGAAATCATTTTTAACAAGATGAAGTATTTCAGTGAGCAGCTTTTTTTGCTTGTGACAAAAATACAAACAAAAAGTCGACATTGAGTCATCATAAAATGCATGTTTTGCTTTGTGAATGGCACATGATGGTCATCAGAAAGGTTGGTGTGTGTAATTTCATCATCTGCAATTTTTAACTGATTCTGTAGCACCAGTCTGAACTCCTTAGCGTAGACACAAAGTCCTTTACAGTCTAGACATGATCATCTTTTATTTAATTTCCACAGTCCTTCAGCAGTAATTTTAAACCTTATCCACGAAGAAATATTAAGCAGTCCCTGAGCCCTTGAACCTCTCTCTTCTTTGTCTTTTTCTATATGATTTCTGAAAGTTGGGATGCATATAGCCTGACAGTGTCTCCTTCAAAGCCCCTGTTGCCTGAAATTATCAAAACACATCAAGAATCCTTTTTTTCTAATATGCTCCAGTCGTGTGTATCCACTTCATCATACCTAAGGCACATAGCATAATAATCTGCATCCCATGTCCCTAATCCACCCATCCACCCATTTGCAGGCATGATTACTTGCAAGTAAAGATGTGATGGACTCTACCCTAGACACAGAGATAGGGTGATCGCATTAATCAAGGTCTGAAATGTAAGCAGGCTGGATGTGAAAGTGCAACGCCTGCAGTCTCAGCACTTGGGAGGCAGAGGCAGGCTGACTTCCATGTGTTTCCACAAGGTCTACATGGTGCATTCCAGGGCAGCGAGGGCTACATAATGAGAACCTATATCAACCCCTCCTGAAAGAAGGGAGGGAGGGAAGAAGGAAGGGAGGGAGATAAGGAATGGGAAAGGAAGGGAAAAAGAGGAAGGAAAGAAAGAAAGAAAGAAAGAAAGAAAGAAAGAAAGAAAGAAAGAAAGAAGAAAGGAAAGGAAGAAAGGGAGAGAGAAAGAAAAGAGGAAAGAAATAAGGGAAAGAGGGGCTGGAGATATGGTTTAGCAGTTAAGGTACTTGCCTGCAAAGCCAAAGGACCCAAGTTTGATTCCCCAGGACCCACATAAACCAGATGCACAAGGGGGCCCATGCATCTGGAGTTCATTTGCAGTGGCTGGAGGCCCTGGAGAGCCCATTCTCTCTCTTTCTCTCTCTCTCTCTCTCTCTGTTTGCCTCTTTCTTTCTCTCTCTCTCAAATAGATAAAAACAAAAAAATACTTAAAAAGAGAAATAAGGAAAGAAAAAGGAATGAAGGAAGGAAAACAGAAAGAAAGGGAAAGAAAAAGGAAGGAAGGAAGAAAAAAGAAAGTAAAACTCACTGCGTATTTATAACAGGGGAAGATTTAACACCAACTAATAGGGAATAGATAATACAGAAGCAGCCCAGATATTAATAGTTTCAGACCCTTCACATCTCAGGAGGAGTTAGGCTGGAGATGACGTGTTGGAGGCAAGGTGGGCGTGACCCTGTGGAAACTGGACCAAGGATGACCTCTTTGCAGGGACTGGCTGAGCCCCAGAGAAGCTAGCTGCCTGTGTGTGCTTCAGCCAAACAGAGAACAAACTGAATTAACAGAAGGGAAATTCAATGCTGCATTCAAAGGACTGAAGCCGCAAGAAAGGCTGCTGAGAACGGCTGCATCTTATAACACACAGCAAACAAAAATGCCTGGAACTCACAATGGTTCCGGTCACCTGGGATATAGAGAAGCTGCGGAAACACACGGCCCTTTCTTGTCTTGTTCATCAGTCTCCCACGTTCAAACCCATCAGGAAGTCAGCTGGTCAAGGCGTGTGGGAAACACAGTTTGTAGGTTCAACTCCCCAGTGACAGAGGGGATCAGCCAGAGCAGAACAGGTCAGGAGGGCAAAAAAAAAAAAGCCCAAGACAGAGTGGTGAACAAATCAGAAAAGAAAGAAAGAAAGAAAGAAAGAAAGAAAGAAAGAAAGAAAGAAAGAAAAGGAAAGAGGGAAGGAAGGAAGGAAGAAAGAAAGAAAGGAAGAAAGAAAGAAAGAAAGAAAAGGAAAGAGGGAAGAAAGGAAGAAAGAAAGAAAGAAAAAAAGAAAGGAGGGAGGGAGGGAGGGAGGAAGGAAGGAAGGAAGGAAGGAAGGAAGGAAGGAAGGAAGGAAGGAAGGAAGGAAGGAAGGAAGGAAGGAAGGAAGAGGGAAGGAAGGGAGGGAGGGAGGCAAGGGAAGGAAGGAAGGAAGAAGGAAGGAAGGAAAGTAGGAAGGAAGGAAGAAAGAAAGAACAAAAGAAAGAAAGAAAGAAAGAAAGAAAGAAGAAAAAAGAAAGAAAGAAAGAAAGGAAGGAAGGAAGGAAGGAAGGAAGGAAGGAAGGAAGAGATTCTCTGCTTTCACAAACGTCTCATTCTGCTTGACGTCTGTGTTCCTGCAGCCATGGGTAGTGACTGCACGTGATAGGTGGCCTGTTGTATTAGCCGCCTTAAGTGAGAGAAGGAAATTAGAGAAACCCTTCCTCATCTGTTGGCTCCCTGCTGGGAGGACGCTGTGGATGGCGGCTTTAGTCCAGGACATCAGCCATCATTACATTACATCATTACATTGCATTACAGCTTCTCCTTCACAGGGTGTGTCTGCGCTCTATAGTCGTGCCAGGATGTCAGCCTGGCTGTATCCAGGAGATGTGGAGGGTGAGGTTCCAGGGAGAGAGCAGCGCTGGCCTGGAGCTTGGCAGCCTGGGTGAGGGAGGGACCTGGGAGCTGACCTGGACCTCGGCTGGTGCAGATTCTGCTGAAGCTGTTGGCAATGCGTTCCAAATGCTGTGAGTTGCATTTTGAACAGCAGCTGTTTCCCTCATTCTCGGCTTCAGTCCCTGGCCAAGGTCTTTTTCTGGGTCATTCTAAAGTGCCAAAAGTAGTTCATAAAGCTGACGCAAGCATGTGGAACTGTGCTGACGGAGGGTGAGGGGAACAGTCTTGGCAGTTAAAGAGTGCGAGCTGCAGCTGAGCAACACTGGGTCCACGACTCTGTGTGATACTGAGCGATTCTTGAGCTCTTCCTCTTTGGTTCTTGCAGGCTAGAGGTAATGACGGAGTCAACCTCAAAAGTTGTTCCAATTAAGTAAGAGATGTGAAACGGGGCAGGGGAGATGGCTCAGTGAGTGGGAGCGCCTGCGGCTTAAGCGCGAGGGCCTGAGACACCCTGAGCTCCATTCTGCAGGGGCGTGCTAAACATGAATGTGACCACAGTCCTGCAGTGGTGGAGGCACCTTCATTAACTGCCAGCTGCTCTCGCTGCCCTTAGACATTGCACTTGCATCTCTCTTTATTTCTTTTATTTTTTATTTTTTGGTTTTTCGAGATAGGGTCTCACTCTGGCCCAGGCTGACCTGGAATTCACTATGTAGTCTCAGGGTGGCCTCGAACTCATGGCGATCCTCCTACCTCTGCCTCCCGAGTGCTGGGATTAGGCCACTTCAATCTCTCTCTTTGTGAGAGCTCTTGGAGGCCATGCGGTAACCCGTGTTGGTTGGTTACCTGAGTTCCTGACTTGTGTGCACCCTGTTTGTGCGTCATCAACAGCGTCACCACCCAGGAGGGCCTGGTCATGTACTCTGCCATCGTCCAGACTGGTGCTTGTGAAGAGTAAACAGGTATTCTTGGGCATGGAGGTGTCCTGAGTGAAGGTAAGGTAGGCAGGTCAGAACGCCATTTTGATAGGAAATGTACTGGCATGCTCTTCCAAACCTTCATTTTCCAGAATCCCGGAAACTGACCCTTGTGAGCATTTGACATCAGAGTTAGCATTAAGAAAACCGGTATGCTCGTGAAATTTAATGTTTTCTTCCACACATATTAAAAAAAAAAAAAAAAAAACTTATGTGATTTAAAAGGTGAAATGTGCAGGAGTCAGATGCTTTCTGAATGTCAAGACAGAGCTTGGTATTGTGCCTCATGTCTATTTTTTTTTAAATTTTATTTATTAGAGAGAGAGAGAGAGGGAAAGAGAAAGAGAGAATGGGCACACCAGGGCCTCTAGCCACTGCAAACAAACTCCAGATTCATGTGCCACCATGTGTTTCTGGCTTATGTGGGATCTGCAGAATCGAACCTGGGTCCTCAGGCTTTGCTGGCAAGTGCCTTATCCTCTAAGCTAGCTCTCCAGCCCATGCCTCAGGTCTAATGTATAAGTATTATCTTTCACCTTCAACAAATTCAACAAATGCCCATGAGATCATGCAAGTGGTGAATCTGTTGTTATCTATTAAATTATTATCGGTAGAACTCAGTGGAGACCCTACCCTATAATTCCCAGGTTATCCTCATAGGGTAGAAATGGAGAAAGTATTTAAAAGATGGGTAGACGTTGTGATCAGCTTTGTCCAACAGGGCTGAACTCCCTCCTTCATCACTTTCTTAAATAATGCTATTAGAAATATATAGAGCTATTACAAGGCGTTTAAATGCTAATGGCTGAATGCTTAACAGGTTAAGTTTACACTGTGAATCATAACCCTAACAGAGAGGGATGATGCTGGTGACAGGGTATGGTGTTTACAAATGTTATTTTCTAGAGTGAGAGAGATGGCTTAGCGATGAAGGCACTTGCCTGCAAAGCTTACGGATCCAGGTTTGATTCTTCATGCCCCACGTAAGCTAGATGCACATGGTGGCACATGTGTCTGGAGTTCGTTTACAGTGGCTAGAGGCCCTGGTGTGCCCGTTCTCACTTTCTCTCTCTCCCTCTCTGTCTCTGATGAACAAATAAAATAAATCATTTTTTTTAAAAAAATGTTATTTTCTCTATTGGGGCTGGAGAGATGGCTCAGCGGTTAAGGTGTGCGCCTACAAAGCCTAACGACCGTGGTCCCTTCCCCAGCACTCACGTAAAGCCAGACGCAAAGTGGCGCGTGCGTCTGCAGTTTCTTTGCAGCAACTGGAGGCCCTGACACACCCATTCTCTCTGTCTGTCTTTCTTCTCTTTCTCTGCTTGCAAGTCAATAAAAACATTTTTAAGTGTTTTCTTTTTTTTTTCTACCAAGAACCTTAGAAATAGTGGCAAGTCAAGGCTCCAAAAAAATAAAAGAAAAAAAGAAAGAAAGAAAGAAAGAAAGAAAGAAAGAAAGGAAAAAGAACGAAGAAAAAAAAACAATTTCAAAATGTAGAAACTTAGAGCAGGAGGAGAGATCTCTTATAACAAAATGGTTCTGGAAGGCTTCATGTAGTTGACAGGACATGGGCTTGACCTTGAGTTATGGGTAGACTTGCAACAGACCGAAATTCATGGGAAAAGATTTCACATAATAAACTTCAGAAAGCTAAAACACTCTAGGGTCTCTGTATAATAGAACTAGAAAATTAACTTTGCTGTAAACTTAAAACTATGAAGAAATATGAGTCCCAGAAGTCAATGAGGAAACACATGAGAAATAGAAATGTTTCCACTTAAAAGCTGCAAAAATTAAATTTCATGTCACCAAATAGTACCAGAGCAGCAGCGTAATAAAATTCAGTGTTGCTACCCGCAGCGTGTTAGAGGGATGTAGGTCCGTAGGACGAAAACGCCATTTGTCCATCGACTGAAGATTGCAAGTGTGTTAACCCCCAGTCCTCACTTATTTTTGCTGATGGTTCTTAGGAGTGTGAAGTCTCCTTTATTATATATCGAGGAGTTAATGGCCTCTAAACAAACTCTCAAATATGTGAGAGAAGTTCATTTCTAAGGTAATTATTTAGCAAAGCAAATGGTCCTTCAGTTATGCATATTACGGTCATTAAATTATGAATGTGTTCAGTGCTGGCTTGTGCCTCGCTATGGGCCCTCCACAGGAACTTCCAGTGCAGGTACATTAGATCTATAACTTGATCCATAAGTTATAACGAAAATGCACCCTTCGAAGGAGACAGGGAGAGTAGATGGAAAAGTTCCTCAGCTGTAGATTCTTACGTTTTTGTGTAGGTGGTAGAAGTGTCACTCAGGATGACAATAGCAATGGTGTGTCATATTCCCTCAGTGGATATTGAGCTAGATTTATGAATAAATGTAGGTCAATTAGAAGCTCCAGCCCATGCCTCAGGTCTAATGTATAAGTATTATCTTTCACCTTCAACAAATTCAACAAATGCCCATGAGATCATGCAAGTGGTGAATCTGTTGTTATCTATTAAATTATTATCGGTAGAACTCAGTGGAGACCCTACCCTATAATTCCCAGGTTATCCTCATAGGGTAGAAATGGAGAAAGTATTTAAAAGATGGGTAGACGTTGTGATCAGCTTTGTCCAACAGGGCTGAACTCCCTCCTTCATCACTTTCTTAAATAATGCTATTAGAAATATATAGAGCTATTACAAGGCATTTAAATGCTAATGGCTGAATGCTTAACAGGTTAAGTTTACACAGTGCATCATAACCCTAACAGAGAGGGATGATGCTGGTGACAGGGTATGGTGTTTACAAATGTTATTTTCTAGAGTGAGAGAGATGGCTTAGCGATGAAGGCACTTGCCTGCGAAGCTTACCGATCCAGGTTTGATTCTTCATGCCCCACGTAAGCTAGATGCACATGGTGGCACATGTGTCTGGAGTTCGTTTACAGTGGCTAGAGGCCCTGGTGTGCCCATTCTCACTTTCTCTCCCTCTCTGTCTCTGATGAACAAATAAAATAAATCATTTTTTTTTAAAAAAATGTTATTTTCTCTATTGGGGCTGGAGAGATGGCTTAGCGGTTATGGTGTGTGCCTACAAAGCCTAAGGACCGTGGTCCCTTCCCCAGCACTCACGTAAAGCCAGACGCAAAGTGGCGCGTGCTTCTGCAGTTTCTTTGCAGCAGCTGGAGGCCCTGACGCACCCATTCTCTCTTTCTGTCTTTCTTCTCTTTCTCTGCATGCAAGTCAATAAAAACATTTTTAAGTGTTTTCTTTTTTTTTTTCTACCAAGAAACTTAGAAATAGTGGCAAGTCAAGGCTCCAAAAAAATAAAAGAAAGAAAGAGGAAAAAGAACGAAGAAAAAACAATTTCAAAATGTAGAAACTTAGAGCAGGAGGAGAGATCTCTTATAACAAAATGGTTCTGGAAGGCTTCATGTAGTTGACAGGACATGGGCTTGACCTTGAGTTATGGGTAGACTTGCAACAGACCGAAATTCATGGGAAAAGATTTCACATAATAAACTTCAGAAAGCTAAAACACTCTAGGGTCTCTGTATAATAGAACTAGAAAATTAACTTTGCTGTAAACTTAAAACTATGAAGAAATATGAGTCCCAGAAGTCAATGAGGAAACACATGAGAAATAGAAATGTTTCCACTTAAAAAGCTGCAAAAAATTAAATTTCATGTCACCAAATAGTACCAGAGCAGCAGCGTAATAAAATTCAGTGTTGCTACCCGCAGCGTGTTAGAGGGATGTAGGTCCGTAGGATGAAAACACCATTTGTCCATCGACTGAAGATTGCAAGTGTGCTAACCCCCAGTCCTCACTTATTTTTGCTGATGGTTCTTAGGAGTGTGAAGTCTCCTTTATTATATATCGAGGAGTTAATGGCCTCTAAACAAACTCTCAAATATGTGAGAGAAGTTCATTTCTAAGGTAATTATTTAGCAAAGCAAATGGTCCTTCAGTTATGCATATTACGGTCATTAAATTATGAATGTGTTCAGTGCTGGCTTGTGCCTCGCTATGGGCCCTCCACAGGAACTTCCAGTGCAGGTACATTAGATCTATAACTTGATCCATAAGTTATAACGAAAATGCACCCTTCGAAGGAGACAGGGAGAGTAGATGGAAAAGTTCCTCAGCTGTAGATTCTTACGTTTTTGTGTAGGTGGTAGAAGTGTCACTCAGGATGACAATAGCAATGGTGTGTCATATTCCCTCAGTGGATATTGAGCTAGATTTATGAATAAATGTAGGTCAATTAGAAGAGATATATATTCCTAAACACTTTATTTATTTATTTACTTATTTATTTCTTTATTTATATGAGAGAGAGAGAATGGGTATGCCAGCCACTGCACACAAACTCCAGATGCATGTGCTACCTTGGGCATCTGGGTTTACATGGATACTGGGGAATCAAACCTTGGTCCTTAGGCTTCACAGACAGCTGCCTTAACCACTAAGCCATCTCTCCAGCCCTAGAAGATATATCTTTATTTTTTAAAGATTTTATATTTATTTATTTATTTATTTATTTATTTATTTGAAACACACAGAGAGAGATTGAGAGAGAGAGAATGGGCACGCCAGGGCCTCTAGCCACTGCAAACGAACTCCAGATGCAGGCACCGCCTTGTGCATCTGGCTTACGTGGGACCTGGAGAATCGAACCAGGGTTCTTTGGCTTCACAGGCATGTGCCTTAACCGCTAAGCCATCTCTCCAGCCCTAGAAGATACATCTTGAAATTTAATTTTGAAGTTACCTTTATCAAATAATTGTATATGTTCTAAATATAAAGTATTTACTACATGCCAGAAATAATCTGCTGTGTATGTAACATATACCTTTCTATTGATCTATTGATCAGTCTTCACTGTCTTCCTTTCTCTCTCTCTTTCAGCTATGTTCTATGTAAACATGGAAACATATATATATATATAAATGTAATGGTGAAAGCCCATGCTTTTAACTTTTCATAACTTTTCATAAATCCCCATAATATTTTGGACTTTCTTTGTGTATTTCCATGTGCCATGAATGTGCATGTGGCATGTGTGTAGGTTACATGTGTGTGGGTGCACTTGGGTGGAGGACAGAGGCTGACAGCGGTGCCTTCCTTGATAACTCCCCACTGTCCTGATTGAGGCAGGCTTTCCTCACTGAACTCAGAGCTCACGGGTTTGGTAACGTAGGCATACAGCTTGCCCAGCCACTCTTGAGCTCACGGGTTTGGTTAACGTTGGCATAGAGCTGACCCAGCGCTCTTGAGCTCACGGGTTTGGACTGACGCAGGCATACAGCTTGCCCGGCCGCTCTTGAGCTCACGGGTTTGGTTAACGTAGGCATACAGCTTGCCCGGCCACTCTTGAGCTCACGGGTTTGGTTAACGTAGGCATACAGCTTGCCCGGCCGCTCTTGAGCTCACGGGTTTGGCTAACGTAGGCATACAGCTTGCCCGGCCACTCTTGAGCTCACGGGTTTGGTTAACGTAGGCATACAGCTTGCCCGGCCGCTCTTGAGCTCACGGGTTTGGTTAACGTAGGCATACAGCTTGCCCGGCCACTCTTGAGCTCACGGGTTTGGCTAACGTGAGCATACAGCTTGCCCGGCGCTCTTGAGCTCACGGGTTTGGCTAACGTAGGCATACAGCTTGCCCGGCCGCTCTTGAGCTCACGGGTTTGGCTAACGTAGGCATACAGCTTGCCCGGCCGCTCTTGAGCTCACGGGTTTGGTAACGTAGGCATACAGCTTACCCGGCCACTCTTGAGCTCACGGGTTTGGTTAACGTAGGCATACAGCTTGCCCGGCCGCTCTTGAGCTCACGGGTTTGGCTAACGTAGGCATACAGCTTGCCCAGCCACTCTTGAGCTCATGGGTTTGGTTAACGTAGGCATACAGCTTGCCCAGCCACTCTTGAGCTCATGGGTTTGGTAAACGTAGGCATACAGCTTGCCCGGCCACTCTTGAGCTCACGGGTTTGGCTAACGTAGGCATACAGCTTGCCCGGCCGCTCTTGAGCTCACGGGTTTGGCTAACGTAGGCATACAGCTTGCCCAGCCACTCTTGAGCTCACGGGTTTGGCTAACGTAGGCATACAGCTTGCCCAGCCACTCTTGAGCTCTGGCTTTACCGAGAGGCCACCATTCCCACCCAGCATTTAAATGGGTGCTGGGGTTCCACGCTCCAATTTTCAGCTTGCGTGGTGAGTCTTTTATGCTGAGCCATCTCCCCCAGTCCTCATGTTGCATGCTTTTGTTACTGCTTTAAATAAATCATTTTATTTTATTTTTCTTAATTTTAACTTGTTTTTAGTCTTTCATTAGCATATAATCATGGGTTTCATTGTGACATTTTCATACATGTACATGTTACCTTGATCATATTTACATTCGTCTAACCCTCTCTTATCTTTCTCCCACTCCTACTGATATTTTTCCCCAAATAGTCCCCCTTCTACTTTCATGTCGTGTGTATATGAGTGTGAGCCGATGAGTTTTAGTAAGTGTTACTTATATAACGTGGATATGGTGCTATTCATAGGAGCATGGACAGCTTACAGTGGCCACACTACCAAAGAAAATAGTTCTTTCACCCCCAGCACCATTAACTTGCCCATATCTTCTCAGAGAGGAGTGGCAGCTGTGAGCTTCTGCCTTCCTCACGATGGAATTCTGACAGACCTAATCTTGTGTGGGTTGGACACAGATAACCACAGGGGCTGAGCATTAAAGACTACAGTGGAGGGGCTGGAGAGATGGCTTAGCGGTTAAGGTGTTTGCCTGCAAAGCCAAAGGATCCTGGTTCCACTCTCCAGGACCCGCATAAGCCAGATGCAGAAGGGGGCACATGCATCTAGAGTTCATTTACGGTGGCTGGAGGCCCTGGTGCACCCATTCTCTCTTTCTCTCTCCCTCTTTCTCTCTCTCAAATAAATAAATAAAAACTATTTTTAAAAAGACTACAGTGGCTATGATGTGCATGAGGTCAGCATTTCACAATGTTCCACTCCTTCCCGGGGCTCTTATTGCTGCCCCAATTCCACAATGTTCCATGAGAAGGAGGAGGAAGAGGAGAGGATGGAGGGAGAGGAGAAGAATCGAAGAAGAAGAGAAAGAGAAGGAGGAGGAGGAAGAGAAGGAAGAGAGCAAGAGGAGAAGAGATAGGTGTTCTAGTGGAGACTGAGATTTCAAGAGTTGCTTAATCTCCTTACTTTATCCCAGCTACGAGTCTCTGAAATAACCCGTACTCATACAGAAAGAAGCTTCTGTGAACAACACTGACAGCAGCACTAATCTAAGGCACAAACAAAAGTACTTGGAGGGGGCTGGAGAGATGGCTTAGCAGTAAAGGAGTTTGCCTGCAAAGCCAAAGGATCATGGTTCGATTCCCCAGGACCCACAAAAGTCAGATGCACAAGGTGGTGCATGTTACTGAAGTTTGTTTGCAGTGGCTGGAGGCCCTGGTGTGCCCATTCTCTCTCTCTCTCCCTCTCTCTCTGTCTCTGCCTCTTCCTCTCTCTCTCTCTCTCTCTCTTTCTCAAATAAATAAATATAGTTCCAAAATACTTAGAGGGCATTATGACAGGCATAGTATATCCCTTTATCAAATAGCACTGGTAGCTTCCCTACTCGGGCTTAGGACTGGCCACAGCTACACATTTTTAAAAATATTTTAAAAAATTATTTACATGTCTATGTGTGTGTGTGACAGAGAGAGAGACAAAGAGAGAGAAAGAGGCAGATAGAGGGAAAGAATGGACTCACCAGGGCTTCCAGCCCCTGAAAAGGAACTCCAGGCACGTGCGCCACCTTGTGCATCTGGCTTAGGAGGGTTCTGAGGAATGGAACCTGGGTCCTTTAGCTTTGCAGGCAAGCACCATAATCTCTAAGCCCTTTCTCCAGCCCCAACAGCTACACTTTTGACCAGATTTAGAGTCCTAGATGCGAATTCTCTCCTGTGGACTAGGCAAAACTCAGTATTTTGTATGTTAACTATCAAATCAAAAACAAAATATAACCTCATCCAGGTGGCTTGGAGAAATGGTGGTCATGGGAAATGTAGCAGCTCAATCTGTGGCCTTTGAACCACTTCCCTGTCAGGAAAATGAGCTCTGGTCAAGTGTCCAAGGTCTAGTCTGGAGTGGGAATGTGAAGGAAGGTTTTTGGGAAGAAGTGAAAATGCATTGCTGTCAACAGAAGTCATAGATTGTCAGGAGGGCCAAGGAAACAGCACAGCAGAAAACGTGACGGACAACAGACTTTCCCAGGGGTCAATCATGCAGGCATTCCCAACGCTGAGCGATCCAAACTGAATCTGGACAGGTAAGCAGGGAGCAGATCATAAGCAAATTGAGAAATCTGGAGGGATTAAACGTCTTTAAATCAGGGAGTTATAAAACGAGATTCACACTGTAGATCACTCCGGGCTTGTGATATAGAAGGATGGTGGTCAATGTGTGCTGTCTTAACCCTTTGGCTGCTGCGTCGGAGTGACACGGGTCTCACGGCAGTCTCCTCAGTATTTTGGGAAACCTGGCTTCATGTGATGAGCCTGGCCCAGCAGATGGCAATGAATTTATAGAGGACATTTATGTATCCTGCATAAAACTTAGCAACTCAGTGAGATTTAAGATTACTGAAGACATTCAAGAAATACAAGATAAATGAACAGCCTGTGGTTGTTGGGCACTACTAACCACGGGCTGGGACTGCGAGAAAGCTGCCCTGAACTGGTGGACATGGCCGGGGACCTTGGGCTGAGGGGTTGCCTCTGGCCTTATCGCCGGGAACCCGCTCTGGCGATGGTGACTGGTCTTCCCTACCCTCAGGCAAGGTTGTGGGGTGTCCTGTCATTGCCCAGAGTGGGCAGAACTGGCGAGGCCCTCGGCCCTCGATCCCAAAAAGCATCTGACCATCCCATAAGTCAGGCTTTGACCTTCCCCCACAGTTCCTGACTGTGTGGCTAGCTGCCCAAGAGACCCTCATGTGGCTGAAGTCATGTAGCTTTTCCCACCACTTCTGTTATCTCCCTTCCAGCTTCTCCCTTGCAACTCTGAAGTCACGTAGCTTTTCCCGCCACTAGCTCCCTTACACTTCTGCCTTTCAACCAATTAGATAGCAACCCATAAAGTGTGTATGCGATCTCCTACAGACTATATGTGCCTTATCAACCTTTCTCAAGTGTTTATAAACCCGCTCCCCTGTTGAATAAACAAGTGCTGTCCATCAGACTGCCGCCCAGGTGGGTCATTACCCGTCATCGCACTCACCCGCTGCTCCAGGACTCTGCTTCCCCCCAACTCCTCCTGTGCCCTGGACATTGGTGGCCAAGGACCTCCAGAACAGCGAGGACCCACAGGTGATGTCATTAGGGGCTGATTCATCTTCAAGCTGGACTCAGCGGTGGATGGTAGGGCCATTCTTTGACTCATTGGTAAGCAGCAGTCGGGGAATGGGCTATTTATTTGAGGAGTTCTTGGAACCAGCAGAATGCGATGCCTGCTCACTAGTATTTGGTCATATATCTTGAAGCGCAGCACAGAGATAGGAAAGACCACAGGCAGAGAAGTCGCCCTGTTGCCCTTAGTAGGTTGTTTTCTTTTCAGTGGGAATACAGAGTTAAGATGCCACCAAGGTGGGGAGTGAGTTTTCGTGGCCCCCGCCCGGGCTGTGGGGCCGTGTGCACGGGCATACACGCACACACAATCTGACAGGTCTTGGATGATGTCAAGAAACCACGGTGGCTCAACGTTGCCATCCTTCTCTAACCGCAGTCAGTGATCAGCAAGCAGCTTCATGATGAAGGAGCAGAGCATGCTTAAACAGGTCTCCCCATCAGACTAGCCCTTCCCTCCTGTTCAAGGGGCTAACCGTGTACCCGCATGACATTACTCAGGGACCATCACCAGGCCATCCATCCCCAGTCTGTCCTTCCTGAATACTCAGAGATCCTGGGGAAGGCAAACTGATCTCTAATATGAAGTCCAGGGGAAAACTGCTTGATTTACGTGATTATTCTTTAAGTTGAGTTTCTTTTTTTTAATATTTTTTAAAATTTATTTGAGAGCAGCGAGAGATAGAGAGAAGAGAGACAGAGAGAATGGGCATGCCAGAGCCTCAAGCCACATGTGCCTCTTTGTGCATCTGGCTTTACATGGGTACTGGGGATTGTCTATTTCTAATTGGTTGCATTTTCCCAGAAGCCCTCTTTTAATTCTCTTAGGTCCATTCTCAGCCTTCATTCCCATCAGATTGGACAACAGATTTCTAACATTTTTTATTTTCTTATTTCTGTTCCTCTCTTGGAAATCCCTTCTGAGTAACAGTTGTGAGCCTGCTTCAGATCTTCCATTCCGTGATGTCGTTCACCCAAGGGTGAGCAACAATTTTCCCTTTGCTGATTTTGTTGAATGTGGACCCCTTTCTTTCAAAACTCCCTCAACTACAGCCAGCCTAACCTCAATATGCAATGGTGTTTCCTCCTTCCCTGATAGAGATTTGAAGATATGGACTTGAAACTTCTTCCCACGAGTCTAGCGTGAATCTTACCTTTGCTATGTTTTGTCAACACCTTGTCTCAACAACAAACCTGGTTTATCAGAAAAACTTAGTGAGAAACCCAGAAACGTGTCACTAGGCTCCGAGCTTAGGGAACTCAGTGGTAAAGACACCCTCAAGCATATTTCAGTGATGTTAAAGGAAAAAGTCAGGCAGCCTGTGTGACAGGATTTTCCAAGTTATCAAGTGCTACATAGCATAAATCCTGTTTAATTAAAATTTACTCTTGTATAAAATTCAAGAGCCATGAATTTTAAATTTATGTTTGATATCTCTGAAAATGTCATGTCTACTTAGATAAAAGCTACACGTGCTGTTTGAAGTAATTAAAAAGAACCCAATTAGGAATAGAAATAGAAGCCAAGTAATATTAAGTTTGTAGTGAGTCTTAACAGTAACCTTCCAAACATGCCATCTGTGTTGTTTTAATATTTACTTTATTTATTTATTTATTTATTTATTTATTTATTTATTTATGTATTTATGATAAAGACAGAGAGAGAAAGAGAGAGGACCGTGGGTACACCAGGGCCTCCAGCCACTGCAAACGAACTCCAGACGCATCCGCCACCTTGTGCATCTGGCTTACGTGGGTCCTGAGGAATAGAGCCTCGAACTGGGGTCCTTAGGCTTCTCAGGCAAGCGCTTAACCACTAAGCCACCTCGCCAGCCGCCATCTGTGTTTTTAAAAGTATAGGTGCTTTTATCAGATTACACAGTGCTCATTCAATGTTCAGGAAAGCAGAAAATTGGGAAAAGTAAGTCAAGGTAATGTGGGACTCAGAAATATGCTCTGGCCAGCTCTGGTGAGGGAAGGGCAGGTGAGGGCCCAAGGGAATGGAGACTCCAGAAGTTCACGCAGATGCAGTCATGGAATTAAAAAAAAATGTTGTACCATTGAAAATTTGAAAAGCCGTCAAGAATCAAGTGCCTCCCAGTAAATGTATAGTATGTACAGGAAAGCGAAGGGGGTGTGCTCCTCATCTCAGGTGATGTAAAAATGTCTTTAAGAGGGCTGGAGAGATAGCTTAGCGGTTAAGGCGTTTGCCTGCAAAGCCAAAGGACCCAGGTTCAATTCCCCAAGACCCTCATAAGCCAGATGCACAAGGAGGCACATGCATCTGGAGTTCATTTGCAGTGGCTGGAGGCCCTGGTGCACCCATTCTCTATGCTTCTTTCTCTCTCTACCTGTCTATTTCTGTATCTCTCTCTCAAATAAATAAATAAAAATATGTTTTAAAATGCCTGTAAGAGCTCTTTGTAGTTTACTCAAGAACTTTCCATCTCTAGATCTATGTTCTTTGAAGAGACAGTTTTCTTTTCAGCACTGTTGGAAATCCCAAGGCTAGGGACCACACAGGGTTCTGCTGACCTCACAGATCCTCGCTGCTGCTTCTCTCTGCTGCCCTGACGTGGTCCTTCCCCAGGCATTGCTGGCACACATCTTCTCCATATGGCGACTTTGGGTTTGCACTATCCTGACATTATTTTCCAACCAGCTTTATTTCCACACACAGATGAAGGCTCAAAGACACATCATGACTAGCATGGGTCCTGACAAGGGCTGCCTCCATGCAGGTGAGAGTCTTAACAATATTTCCAGGGTAACTGAAATCATCTCTACTATACACACACTTGCTGTTTAAAAGTTTCTCGACTATAAACATATATTAAGCAAATATATATAAATTTAGAAGCTAGGCTTGGTGGTACATATCTGTAATCCCAGCACTCGGGAGTCAGAGGTAGGAGAATTTCCATGAGTGTGAGGTCACTCTGAGACTACATAGTGAGTTCCGGGTCAGCTTGGGCTAGAATGAGACCCTACCTTAAAAAAAAAAAAAATTAGTCATTGTACACATTTATTCTTAGTGTGACAAGAGGACCTTATTTATTTATAATGAATATTTTATTCAGTTAATGAGATGTGTTTTCTTAAAAGTGGTAATTTAGAAGCCATCTTGCAGCTGGACATGGTGACTCAGACCTGCCCAGGTCTGGGAAACTGAGGCAGAAGGATTATGGTGAGGTACAGGTGAGCCTGAATTACACAGTGGACTTCCAGGACTGCCTGGGCTATAGAGTGAGCCCCTGTCTCAACCCTTGCCTCTAAGTAACAAAGGCCTTGAAACTTCAGGACCCTTCACTTACTGATCTCAAGCCCAGACATTGCAAACTGAAGCATACAAAATGCACAGCAATTCTTACTTTAATTCTATACCTCACAGACTTAAAATCCTGATGGTTCACTCACGATCGACTTAGTCTACTGTAACACATGGGGAATCCTGACAAAACCCTTGTGGTCTTTATTTTAAAGGTTTTTTAAATATTTTTTTTAATGAAAAGGACAACATCATTTTTAGAATTAGTTGGGATATTCCAGAACCTAGTTTTACCTGCAGAGGAACATCTATGGCCTACTCAAGCCTTCAAAACACTGCCCACATATACATTTGTTGAACAAATTCAGTTTTATTGAAAGTAAACATTTACATTGGCGACAACGTCGGGGCTTATTACAAAGCTGGATAAAAGAGGTGTAAAAGAGGTGTAAGTAGCAAGAGAGAGCAAGTGCAGTAAAAAGTGACTAGAGAAAATATCTGGCCATAGTGATCTCTTGGCAGTATTTATATTACGTACATATTGTTAAATATTTAGAATAACTCGAAGGCACCAAAGGCTAAGTAGCAGGTTGCAGTACTATTTTGTGCATGAAATTGAAGACGTTTATTATAAGGGAGGTTGTGTAAAAAAAAAAAAAAAAAACACAGGCATACCTTAGGTTTACATAAATGAGTGGCTGTAGTTCTTCAAATCTCAAATGATACATTAATTATTGGGCAGATTGGCGAGATTATTTTTAGAACATTAAATTATGTTGACTGTGTAAATAAGCACTATTTTTTAACTGACTTGCTGGTAAATGCACAATGTAGTCTTATTCTTCAACACGGCTTTTTCACACTCATGGTTATGTTATGTCTAAAAACTACTTGAAATAATTGTGACCTACAAAAACTTTTCCTATATTTCATAGTGTGTACAAAATCCCCAAGAAAAAATTGACTATGAAGCAATATACATTAAACCCACAGAGAATATAACAAAAATTTGGCTGGGCATTAAATGCCAAAATACTTGAATATTCAGCCTGCCATTCTGGCATAGCAGTTAGTTCTTTTTTTTTTTTTTTTTTTTTTTCCATTTAACTCTTTAGGCTGGGCCACTGTTTATGGTTTTTAGGTGAATGGACATAAAATTGGCCCATGTAGAAAACCCACTTTAAGAGGAACTAAGTAACTTCACACTATGCCACTTGAAACCCTTCCTAACAGCTCCCTGATACCACGTCCTGAATCACTGCTCACCAAAACACCCATGTTATTCACAGCAGTTCAACAGTTCTGGCAATCCTTGTGCCCAGCATGGTCTGATCTAGAGAATGACTCAATGACATCCGCTTGTAAAACTGGATTTGTTCCTTACACCGGAAACCCGATTTGCCTTGACAAGCAGACGCTCACTCATCTTGAGGTAGTGTTTCTTAAATGTGCTCCAAATGCTACCATGAAATCCACATTTATGTGAGTGATAAGTGATCCAAGGCTGAGTGGTCCTTTGTCACATGTTGAATTACTATCGGATGAAAAGCTATTCTCTTTCATAAGATGACTTTTTCACTAAAAACTTTCTGAAACCCTGCGCTTTAAGATACGTTATCTTTATTCCAAAAAATTGCATGTGCTACTGATAAAATTCACTACATGATAATACTTTAGAGGTTAGAGCCTTATATATAAAAGTTTTCCTTCTGTTAGCAAATGAGAGGAAAACTGAGGGAATCTGCTGTACTGTAGCAGTTTGGGTCCACTTCTCACACGACCTTGGACTTCAGAGGAGCTCCAACCACGTGGCACTCTTCACATTTAAGTTGAAAAGCCAACTTTCCAACTCAGCTCTTGGCAACACAGTGGACACCAAAGAGCCTCAGTGATGTTCTGAAGCCCTGAGTTGTCTGCGCGGTATTAATGTCTCTCTTCTCAAATGTTCAGTCACTCCTGTCTCTCTCTCTCTCTCTCTTTTTTTGTTATACAATGCAAGAGGACAAATTATTATCACCAGTGAAATGTTGACAAAAATCAGCAATGCAGGATAAAACTAATGGGTTAGGAGTCTATCCTTATTTTAAGCATGAAAATGTCATGGCTGCCTTTGCTCAATGGGTTACTATCTGGTAGCAATGGCTGCAGAATTAATATTAATGTCCCAAACATCAAAAAGCAGACTTCCAACGAGAAAATGACACGACAACGCCAAACATTTGGAATCAGCAAACGGTCATTCCTCAATGGGGTGACTGAATCACAGCCTTCTAACAGCATTTAAATCCCTCATTTTTAAAGACACGCTTGGGTTTTAGAAGTATGATACTCACTTATTAATGGTATTCATAGAAGTTACATTCTTCAAAAATACATATTTTCATTATCATACCACAGTATTCCCAATCTCAAAAGGTCAATTGAAAGTTTGGCTCTTTTTAGAATATTTGTTTGTACAAATGTTCTCACACAATTTTGGGGAAACTAATCCTGTCCTTCTGTAGAGTCATACAACTCGATTCATGATCATTGAGATATCTCACTTCATTATCTTAAAACAAGCTGGCGTGTGTTCTGTTGGTTGGTTACAAAGCATATTGCTCCCTGGGGAAGGCAAACGTACTTTTATTCTTAATTAGGCAGGGTAAGTTTTGATGGTGCCAGTTTTGTATCCTGCAAATAATCTCTCTGCAGTACAAGAAACTTTTCCGTCTCAGATATGAAAATTAAATGCCTTACAAATTACCCAAATACCAAACAAAACCATAATCTATTAGGTCACTGATATTAAATCAGATTTTCTGGAGCTACCTCACGAGGTCGGGCTTTTAAGAACCTCCCACCCCAAATTCCTGACGTCTTTATATTTTTGTTGTGTGTAGAATGTCCCCATTGCCTAACATCTCTCTCTCAACAGCGTTTCCATGGCTCGTGTCTGAAACTTGTAGAGTCTTAGCAGAAAATGTGGCAATCTTGCCCTATACAAAAGATTTTCAAACAACTGCTTATGGAATTAGCTGGCCATACTCTGGCAACATAATTTCTCAGTCTGACCCTGGGTTCAGAGGCACAAGTCAGAACAGATCAAAGCTTTAAGTACGTACTATGTAAATGATTAGTATATCTCAACCTCTTTAAGTCTATTTTTTTTTTTGCAGAAATAAGTGGCATATCAACTATTTACAGCATAAGAAAAAGTGAACGATGAATAAAATTTCCTAAATTGTAATCTCTGACTGTGGACGACCTTTCCTTCTCCTTTTGTGCCAAAGGGAATAAAAGCAAAAGCGATCACATTACACTTGCCAATGATTGTGCATTTGTACTTTTTCTTCTTACATAAATTAAAACCTGACCGGAGCCTTCTTTCAGGGTTTGAATAGAGAGGCAGGTTCACTAGCCAAGTAGCTTTTGTGAATGGCCTGACTCCAGAGACATCCCTTGTGTAGAAAGGTCAACAGTGTCCATTAAACTTAAAACGAATACAAACTCAAGGACTCAAAGCCAGAGAGAGACCCTTGATGAGCAGGGGACCCTTGGTGGGATTATTCTCTATGGAGCGATTTGTGTTCATCTTAATATAAAATTAAAAACTTTCAAGTTCATCTTTCTCAAGATGAAGCAAAACAGAGGTATGGGATGAAAAACATAAAAATGCTGGTGTGGTATAAATAAACTCGACTGTGGGAAATAAAAAAAGAATCTACTACTCTCTCTGTGGATTTGTCAGCCTTCCTTTTAAAGACACCATCATTTACATACAGCTGGTCCACTGGGGACACTGCTCTTATGACTCATAGATAACATTTTAAATGAGTTATATTTCCACCAATAGGATATTTCTTTAAACCAGTGAAAAACTCATCAGCAATTTTTTTGTGTGTGTGTGTGTGTGTGTGTGTGTGCGTGTGTGAATTGTAATAAATCTGGTTTGTGTCTTGGTTTATGACCAGATTTACTGTTCACTGAGCACTTCATTCTGCTCACTGGATGACAGAATGGTGACGCTATTCCATATCTCGTCAAAATCCATCTGTGTGGATGTGCACAGATACACATCACACATCTCGATGCATCCATCTACCAGCGGGTAGTGCATGCTTTTAGGCCAAGCACCTGCTCAGTATCTTACTGCTGTTTTATAAGTGAAAATGAGGAAGGAATGTCTCTCCCCAAACACTTCAAAGTTCATGTCACTAACTGCACAGAACACACCGGAATGTGCAGACACTACACTTTATTGCAAAAGTCTCTGGTAGGTTTTTAGAGGCCATTATAAAATGTTCTCAATTCTATTTGAATAGCCTAAAATGCCAGTGCAGAATATGAAATGTCAATTCAAGAATTTGGTATAAAAGTATCGGCACAAAACTGGTTTTTCAATCTGTTTATTGTGTATGCAACCCAAACGTCAGTTCAAGTGCTGTCTTGATTTTATTACTAGATTCCATTACCCTACAATTCATAAATCTTATACCCTTTTAGGTATTTAATGAGATACTTAGAAATACTAAGAAAAAATCAGTATTCAAAGGGTTACTTTTGTTCATAATAATAAATTATTTTATCATCTTCTTCAGTTCAAAATCCAGCTTTGAACCCGAGGAAGGCTTTCGAGTCACGTGAGCTCAGGGGTGGACCTTTAGCCAGTCGCGGTCTGGTTCCCAATGACTCGGAGGATCTCTTTGTGAATGCCCCCTTCTTGTGTGTTAATATTTGCATCTCCAACTTGGCCGTCTTCATACCTGTCATGGAAAAACCACAAGAAGCACGAAACACTGAAAACACAGCAGTGTTTAAATGGCGCCAAAACGCTATTTGATAAATGAAACACTGCCCAGGGGTATCGATGACATAGCCTGTCCCGCTACCTCGTGCCTTACTGTGTCCCTGTCCTCCCATTTCCACTTTAACTTGCTCACCCCACAGGAAGCACTCCCTCGTTTGTGGGAAATACCACCAACAACAGTTGTTGTTGGTGGATCACCAACTTAAGGCTGGAGAGATGGCTTAGCGGTTAAGGCGCTTGCCTGCAAAGCCAAAGGACCCAGGTTTGATTCCCCAGGACCCATGTAAGCCAGATGCACAAGGTGGAACATGCATCTGGAGTTTGTTTGAGGCAGCTGGAGGCCCTGGTGTGCCCAATCTCTCTCTCCTTCTCTCTCTCCCTTTTCTCTCTCTCTCTCAAATAAATAAATAAATTTTAAAAAAGAAAAGAATCCACTGTCTTAGCTTGGCATTCCATGGGTTCTGGACTTATTTTTCTTTTTTAAAATGAGTTTATTTATTTTTATTTATTTATTAGCAACAGACAGAAAGAGAAAGAGGTACAGAGAGAGAGACAGAGAGAGGAAGTACACCAGGGCTTCCAGACACTGCAAACGAACTCCAGACGCATGTGCCCCTTGTGCATCTGGCTTACGTGGGTCCTGGGGAATCAAACCGGGGTCCTTAGGCTTCGCAGGCAAGCGCTTAACCGCTAAGCCATCTCTCTGGCCCCTAGGCTGTGGACTTCTTAACGCCACTGTGACCCTCCCTTTACTTTCTTCCTCTGCTTCTCAGCCATGCCGTCTCTCCAGTTACCATCCACCCACAAGAGCGCGAGCTGCACTTTTCCTTATCACCCTTGATTATTGTGTCACGTCTGTGACGCAGTCTTATGCCTGTGGTACTGCACATTACAATGCAAGCCCACTCACTTCAGCCTGGCGGGAAAAGTGAAGCAATGATGTTGAAGGACAGCAATCCCAAGTTCTTTAGAAGGAAATAATTACATTTTAGATAACTCATTTTCTCAAAGAAACTTACTTCGGCAATAAGAGTTTCCGAAGAATGAGCTTTCAGACTCACTAGATAATATGCAGAGTGAAATAGGTGATGAATTAATTTTACTGCATTAAAAAATGGCTTCAAGACAGAGGCTTTCAAGAAGTGGTAATTACCTTTAAAAAAAAGATAACCAGAGGCATAAGAACAGTGTCTTAAAGATTAATACACACTACGGCCTTTTCCTCATCACACTTAAATTCCCCTGAGCTAGCCTGGCATTAGAAAATGAAACAAAGAGAGACAGCAATGGCAACTTTGCTCCTTGCATCCCCTACTGCTTCAACACCATGTGATGATAATTCCACTTCTACCAAGTTGAAGCTCGCAGACTGCAGTAGGTCCAAGGTGCTGGTCAACTATTTTATATCTACTTAGTGCTCCCTGGCCTCTCTGCCCAACTCCGTGCTGAACACGGCTGTAAGACAAAGAATGAAAAATATGGTACACAGTCCACATATAAATACTTCTTAGGGAGCTCAAACATCAAGTTCTGTGTTAAGAAACACAAGGAAATTGATTTAGAGTTGTTTAGATGGAACCAAGTATTGGGGGGAAGGCTGTGTTAAAGATCAATTTTATTGGTGAAGTGAAACAAATTAGCCCATTTTTTGCTTATACGTGTCCTGTTGTTCACTGGTTAAAAACGGCTAAACCGTGAATATTTCTCAGTGCAGGGAATCAACCTGGCTTGCACATGGACAGGAGGATTTTCCCAGGACGGTCAGACCAGCTCCTTCTAGGATTTCAATCTGGCGCAGAGTTGAGCAGGTCCCAGAGCTATTCCAGTTCTTTGTGGCGTTCCCATTGCAGATCACAAACCTACACGTAACTTGAATCTGCCCAGTGTCCCCCCCCCCCGCTTTATGTCTGTTACAGGTTTGTTACTCTCTGCACTTCTGCTGCATCCCATGCAGTTTAAACCATTAAGACACACAGGATTCAAGTGAAACCCTCACATACATACTATTGTCTCTGCTCTGTGCAATGCGGACTGACTGATGGGTAAAATTTACCTGCAGACTGCCACACTTTCCCATTTTTACCTCAACTCCCTGTGGTTCTTCCTTCAGACCCTCCTTCTCCACTCAAGTTCTGACTAACGCTGCCCAAGGCTGCCTGCTGGATGAATTCAGATCTATTTCCTATTCCACAGTTCAGATTTTTTTTTTTTTTGAGGCTACATTGTTTCATTCCCTAGCAAAACTTTGAATACTATTTATTTATTTATTTAAGTTTTTTTATTGACAGCTTCCACAATACACACAATAGACCATGATAATTCCTTCCCCGCCCCCGCTTCGCCCCCTCTCAAATCCACCCTCCGCCATATCCCCACCTGTGTCTGCTGTGTGCAATGATGCATGACGTCTCAGGGCCTCAAGGTCAGACAGAGTAGATAGAGGGTAACAGAGCAAGAGACAAGGAGCTCCTTGAAGCAACCACTGGGAGGTCTTCATCCATGCTGGGCTATAGCTGCTTTGGGGGACCCTGTTCCTGTTAGGAAGCCCTGACCCTGCTCTGTAAGTGGATCCCATTAACCTCACCAGTTCACTAGAACTGGTTTTTGTATAATGGTGGCGCTTTGCTCTTTCTTCTGTACCCTAGCTGGGGTTGGACAGGTGTATGTCTGCATCTCCCCAGGAAAAAATGTTTCCTGCAACAGCAGTAGACACCCCCCCACACCTTTTCTAACCATGTACCTAGGAACAAGCTGGAAGCCTGGGACCCCCACCTGTACTGCGTTGCACACGCTCTCCACTTCAATAATGAAAATAAGCTACTCGTAGCAATCAGCTGGGAATGCCTCGTTTCTATTTAAACACATTCCAAAATATACCCAAGACCGGAAGACAGGGGGCTGGATGGCCTGGGCTGGTTTTGGTCACATAAACAGTAAGGCAAAGCCGAGCGTGGTGGCTCATGCCTTTAATCCCAGCACTTGGGGAGCAGAGGTAGGAGGATCTTCATGAGTTCAAGGCCACCCTGAGACTATCGAGTGAGTTCCAAGTCAGTCAGCCTTGGCTAGAGTGAGACCCTACCTCAAAAAAGAAGAAAGAAAGAAAGAAAGAAAGAAAGAAAGAAAGAAAGAAAGAAAGAAAGAAAGAGAGAGAAGAGAGAGAAACAACAACAACAAACAGTAAGGTAAACTTCACCCTCTGAGCGACCTTTTAGGGAGTCTGCACTTTTCACCACTTTATGTCTATGCATAAGCTCACATCTGGTTAAAATCAGATGCCTCCTGGTGAAACAGGAGAGAAAAGGTTACTGATATATCTCAACTCTGTCAGGCAAAAGGGAGACTCACCCAACTATGCCCTAGTAACTAGCTTCTCCCAGATGCCATAAGGGAACCCCCACCCCAGCCCGGCATGGTGGAGACGCCCTGCTGCCTTTCCAAATCAAGAACTCTCTCTTGGATTTTATACTAATTATCAAAGTGTGCCACAACGAGCTTTCAGTTGAACTCACTCACTGTGAAGTAACACTTAGGCACAGGCAGGAAGATGGCCATGAGTTTGTGGACAGCCTGGGATAAATAGCAAAACCCTGTTTCCCAAGTGGAAGGGAGAAGAGGAGGTGAGAGACAGAGACAGAGAGAGAGAGAGAGAGAGAGAGAGAGAGAGAGAGAAGAAAGAGAAAGGCAAGGAAGAGAGGGAGGGAGGAGAGAGAGGGCGAGAAGACATTTTGCTATCTGTACATAATGTACAGCTGGCTTTCCCACCCCTGATAAAGCCCATCTTTTGTCCTTTTCAAATCAGCTTTCTTATTTCTACACACGGTCTTACTTTCCTTGTATAATGTGCGTCTCAAGGTCAGTAAGGAAATAAAGCTTTACTATCCATTTCTAGGCATGAGAAATTGGCTGGAATCTGTTCATAACATCTGAATTATTGCATTTTTGCCTGCAGCATTTACATTTAATTAAGTTTATTCATTCTAGAATTCCCCAAAATAGTTTTCAAATTTCTCCTCTCCTATTTTTCTCTAAGCAGTATAGTCCTTTAAAAAAAAAAAAATACGTAGTGACACATCAGTCTGTTCCTTAAAAAAAAAAAAAATTCCCCTTTGGGCTAGAGAGAAGGCTTAGCAGTTAAGGCACTTGCCTGTGAAACCAAAGGATCCCAGTTCAACTCTCCAGGTCCCACATAAGCCAGATGCACAAAGGGGTGCATGCGTCTGGAGTTTGTTTGCAGTGGCTGGAGCCCTGGCACGCACATTCGCACTCTCCCCCTCTCTCTTTCCTTCCCTCTTTCTCTAATAAATATATAAATAAAAATAAAATCTTACAAAAAATTTACCCCTTAAGCCAGGCATGGTGGCACACTCCTTTAATCCCAGCACTTGGGAGGCAGAAGTAGGAGGATCACTGTGAATTCAAGCCCAGCCTGGGACTACAAAGTTCCAGGTCAGTCTGGGCTAGTGTGAGACCCTACCTCAGGAAAAAAAAAAAAAAAAAAAAACCTTTCCCCTTAATTTTGTTTCCACACCGTGTTGTTGGGATGTTGGAAGGAATGCTCACAGAATATTCACGGATGGCTTTGTGAGCTCATAAATTCTGGAAAATCAGTTTAAGCATGGAAATTATTTTCAATATTTTCACCTACCACACATATGTGTATTTACTTATATCCTTATTGAAGCTTCTAATCAGAGATCACATAATGTTTTAAAAATGTAATATAAAGTGAAAAAAACAAGCATTGAGTTTCTACCTAATAACCCATTAGTTCACTCGCATTCCCTCATTCTTTTCCTAGATGTTACACTCTTGAGAGCAGCACACAGCCAGGACCCTGTGGTTTTGTCTTCTACAAAGAAAAAAATAGATGCTGCAATTAGGGTGTGCACTAATTACTGAATGGATTTGCCCTTTGATGCATTTTGAATTCTGTCAGTTTTATTCCATGAGTCTCTTGTCTCCTGAGGGTGCCGATAAAAACAAAAAACAACAACAAAAAAAAAAAAACGGAAATCTCATCCGTGTGTCTAAAGCCATGGAAATGACTGCAATACAATTTTCCACTGTCATTTTTAAAAATGTGTGAGTGTACTGAAAGCTTTCTTCTTCCTTCATGTGGTCTCTCCTTACTTTCTGTTCCTCGTGATGAAATACAGAGGTCCTTCTCCCATCATTCCCTCCAGATATGTCCACATAGATATGGTCCATGACCATTTAAGTCAAACTTAAAAGGAAATAATATTAGAAGTGGAATTATGTGTTTAAATATGTAAGGTCGTTCATTTTGTTCAATAATCTGGAATTTGTATAAAATACAAAGAGAGAGGATTAGATGAAAGGAGTCGGGTTATTTTTCTGACAAAAATCCCAAAGCTACTCAATGAAATAAATTTATGACTGAAGATTTCTTTTTGGAAGACTCCAACAATGGAGATAAATAGGTAGGAAAGAAGAGAGATGATGCTTTATGAGCTTTTTAGTATCGTGAGAACACCTCTCAAAGGCAACGTGCACAGACAGCTCCCGGTGGCTGTCCTACCCTGGACTCCAGCCTTACACTCCTCTGGTAAGGTCGGGAGGGCGATTTCAGCTTCTGGTCTCAGCCCTTTGGACTTGAGGCCCCACAATGGTGCCGGTGTCATTATGTCCTCAGTACTACTCCAGACACGCTGCTTCCTCGTGCCCACCCTTTTGTAAACAATCTCACTGTGGGTAATAAAAGTTACCTTTTTTTTTTTCATGGGCCATCTGTTTGCTGGTGAAATCCTGACCTATACCAGCCGCTATATTATTCTCATATTGCTGATAAAGCATGGAGAGATTATACGACTGGCAGATTGCTGTCTCATTAAATTCTATTGAGTTGGGACTCAAATTGTCTGATGATAAAATGGAGGCTCCTTCTATTATTCTCAACCCTGCCTCAATGTAAAGAATTTGGCAGCCAGTAAATAGGTATGATTAAAAAGTCGCAGTATGGGGCTGGAGAGATGCCTTAGCAGTTAAGTCACTTGCCTGTGAAGCCTAAGGACCCAGGTTCAATCCCCCAGGACCCATATAAAGCCAGATGCACAAGGTGGTGCATGTGTCTGGAGTTGGTTTGCAGTGACTAGAGGCCCTGGCATGCCCATTCTCTCTCTCTGTCTGCCTCTCTCTGTCTCTCTCAAATAAATAAATAAACAATAGTCACAGTTTTCACAGGGCCTGTAAGAAAACCAGGCAGTGCATACAAGTTTCTCTGTGAACGTTGCCAACTTGTTAACGAGCCAATGCTTAACACCCAGGGTATTGAGAACATAGGTAATCACCACCATTCTGATACTGTCACTTCGATATGGCTGACAAAATGACCAGCTCACATTTTCTCCTTGTCTTTAGGAACAGCATAAGGTACAAAACCAATCTATGAAGTGCTTCCCTGAAACCCTTTCTGTGCCAAGGTGAAGGATGAGGTAAGAGGCACAGGACAGGAGCTGCGAGTCAAGGCTAAGGTGAAAACCCATGGGCCCTTGGCACCTGATCAGGAATGAACAATAATGTTTTTTTATATGTTTGCGCAGCTTTCATGGAATAGCTGCGCGTGACGTGCGCGCACACACACACACACACACACACACACACACACATGCACACACATGCAGTGCCTTCACAGTCCGTATTACATGAAATATGAGTCAATTTTTGATAGGATAGAATGTTTCCTCACTCTGTTCTCCATTCCAAGTTCTAAGATCTGTTAATGTATAAGTGTATAAAGGTGGTTAAAGAGAGGTGAGTATCTTCCTTCTGTTCTAAATCAACAACTGTTTTTCTTCAGGTTCTTCAAGGTGTTTTTGTTTTTTGGTTTTTTTTTTTTTTTTTTTTTTTTTTTTAGCAGCATGCATCCCTCACCTTTTCCATTGTGCTTATTGAAATTGAACAATCATTACGTTAAGGATAAGCTCAATTTCTGGTTTATCGTGTGTTGGCAGCCACGGCTGTTGGGAAGACAGTCGCATACAAATTTGAGCATCTTATACATACACAAAAAAGAATCGTGTGCAGACGTGATCCGTGTTTGGAACGACCCAGATCTCTCCGTGTTTGTGCAGGTCTGCAGACGTGATCACTGGAATGGAAGATACAGTTAAAAGAGTTATTTCATTCTAAATGAATGCCAATCAAGCCCGAGTGTCTGTAATCCTTTCTGAAATCTAAAAGCAAAAACACATGGTACAAATGAGCCTTAAAAAAAAAAAAAAAAAAAAAGCCTCAGCCTATTCAAGAAATGTAAATACAGTTTGGTGAGATGGCTTAGCAGTTAAGGTGCTTGCCCACAAAGCCAAAGGGCCCAGGTTCAATTCCCCAGGACCCACATGAAGCCAGATGCACAAGATGGCACATTGCGTCTGGAGTTTATTTGCAGTGGCTAAAGGATCTGGTTTGCCCATTCTCTCTCTCTCTCCTCTGTTTCTTTCTTTCTCAAATAAATAAAATAAAATAAAATAAAATAAAATAAAATAAAATAAAATAAAATAAAACTGTTTAAAAATATTTTTTTAAAAAAATCAATGTAAGTAGAATCAATTAAAGGAATTGTAACAACTTTGTGATTCGCAAAACACTTGAAATTATCCAAATCAGTAGCTACTGACTCAGGAACTGTGTGAATAGTAATTCAAAGTCACGGATAGCCAGCAACGGTGGAAAATTTAAACTGCAGGTGACAGTGACTATGCAAATTCCTAACGCAAGGAGAAAACGTGTATTTTTGGTCAAATTTTAAAGCAAAAGGGCCAAGGAAAGTCCACAATCTTGCAAATCACCAATCAATTCTCGCGTACCAAGTTCAGAATAAAAGGGTGAGGGAGAGAGGGACGCACTGGGCTGCTTTCTCTGCACTGGGCTCCTGTGTCGTTATTCCAGCATCGAGTCACGGGAACAGCAGCATTGCACGGGACAGATATGGACTACGTGATCAGAAAGATTGGACTATAATTCTTAAAACCCGCCAGGAATAAAACACTGCCCTGCCTGAGTCCGTCCCAATTTCGCACGTTGGTTTTAACCTTCATGATCCCTCGATGGCATTTACTTTCCATTTGAGATGATCTTAAGGAATAATGCGTTCATTGCTCCATCATGAAAGCTGGAAACTCACATGTAGTCTTACACAAGAGCACACAGAGAGCTAAGGAGGGCACGCACCTTCACATAAGGCTATGCATTTCAAGTTGCGGCTCTGCAGAAATTGGGATTGATGTCCTTTTTTCTGAGACTAAACCATAAAACAATTAAAAAAATAAAGTAAGAATGGGACACAGATGAAAAACTGCTCATCACTAAAAAACAGTATTCGGTAAAACAGCTTTAGGTAAAACAAGCCTATTTACACTGGCACTGATATCTTTACATGCTCGTAACGTTCAGCCGTTTTGTTGTATTGTTTAATCATTATCAAGTTACTTATGAAATTTAGGCACTCAAACACTGCTACATTGAAGTTTGGTAGTCTCACAATATCTAACTAGAGCACAAATTTTTATCAAGATAAAATTAAATTGGCATCTTTTCAAACATTCAAATTAATCACTCCAAATTATCTAAGTTTAGCCAAAACCAACCCACACATATAGCACCTCTAACTGAGCCACAGAGGATTCGAGAACATCTCTCGCAGAAAGTGGTGTTTGGTTTGACATTCAGACATGCTAAAGGCACGTTATTCAACAGGAGGACTTTTAGCTTAACTGGCTTGTACTTGTTTTTTTTTTTTTTTTTTTTCATGAACCAACATGGAATTTGTCTTCCATAGTTTCCCTGTCTGGAAATTTCTCTCTTCCAGAGAACACCGTGGCTCGTATGCTCTACATCTATAAGGCTTGAACCCAGCACCACGTTTGCAGAGTGTTTCTCTTATCACACTGCTCCCTCGTTCTGGCTCATCTATCCCACAGCAGTCAACACCCCTTCTATGACATATTCCCTCCACCAACCAGCATTCTCTCTGTCCAAGCACCTTTTCAGTGGCTTGCATTCCCCCAGTCAGATACAGCACCAAAGAATATTGTCTGGGTTTGGACAGTAATATCCCCTAGAGTCCACGAGAGATTCTAGGGCATCAGTGGGGGATCAGAACATGTCTGTTAAATGATGACTGCCTGTAGGCAATCTGGCAATGGTATTTTGGGGTGAGTTTTATTCCCTTATATAAGAGTAATGACCACTTAAAATAATTTTGCAAGCTTAATAAGCCCCAGTGCTTAGCGACACCGTGCTGGCTGATGAGGTCACCGCTCAGTCTCAGAGGCTGTCACTTAGTCGGGATACCACCTGGGACACGCTGCTGCTTTTACTACTCGACGCTGGCTCGTCCTTCGGTGACACTTTCTGCTTCTTGTTCATCCCTGAAAATATCAGCAGAATGGAACTTTAGGGACAAAGCTGATTGATGCCATTCAAAGGACAATCCAGCTGTGTCACCGAGTGCTACTGCAGAAGTGGCACATCAATCAGGACAGATGCAGTAGTCACAAAGAGTCCCAAGGGAACGGCTGCTCCATGCCCCAGAACTACAGTGGGTTGTTTACGAGTTTAGGTTGTCTCGGGAGAATTAAGACGTGAGACATCTTGGTTCACTTTCCTTTGCGTTAAAAACAGGGGTTGGAAATTCTTTTGAACACAATATATTTAGAAAATTCTTAAAATTTGTTCTCAATGTTTTATTTATTTATTTATTTATTTATTTATTTATTTATTTATTTATTTGACAGAGAGATAGAAAAAGAGAGAGAGACAGACAGAAAATGGGCATTCCAGGGCTTCTAATCACTGCAAATGGACTCAAGATACATGCACCACTTTATGTATCTGGCTTCATGTGGGTACTGGGGAATCGAACCCAGGTCCCTAGGCTTTGCAGGCAAGCTCCCCAACTGCTGAGCCATCACTCCACCCCTTCAAATTTGTTCATAAAATGTTGAGTTAATGAGAGATTTCACTTTTTGTTCTTGGCTTAGTTCAGGGACAAGATAATGACTGGGAAATAAAAACAATGCCAGAGAAATGCACTTTACTTCAACTTTGTAGATTATTAATATATGCTCCATTTTGTGTAGCATATTACATTCTCTCATCTGCCATAGCCACAAACCTTCACTTCCTCTATTAATGCCACTTTTTCCTGCTGCGAAAGATTTTAGAAAAACAGAGTCAAACCAGGTGGATCTGTGTCCCTATTGTACTAGAGAAGATCCAGCCACGATCAGGCCTGGAGAAGTTCTTGTTCCCATAGCAACTTCAGGAGAGGCAGTAACGCTGTAGCGATGGGCACAGCTTGTCTAACCCTTCCATGGCGGGCATCCCGTAAGGCGCACAGGCGTGCAGAAGGAGACCTAGTCCTGCAGTGAGGGAAGACCGACGGAGAGGCACGGGATTGGACCCAGGCGCTGTTCTGCTATCTAACCCTTGGGCTTTCGTATTTCAAAGCCAACTGCAGCCACAGGTCTGCATGGTTATTGCCCCTGTCTCTAGTGCCAAGGATGGAAGCCAGGGCGTCAGATACGTCAGGTAAATGCCCTATCATCAAGTTCTATTTATTAGCCCTTCTTACACATTTTTAAAAATATTTTTTATTTACTTTTTTGAGAGAAAGAGGCAGAGAGAGAGAACAAGAGAGAGAGAGAGAGAGAAAGAGAGAGGGAGAGAATGGGCACACCAGGGCCTCCAGCTACTGCAAACAAACTCCAGATATATGTGTCCCCTGTCCATCTGGCTTATGTGGGACCTGGAGAATCGAATCGGGATCCTTTGGCTTTGCAGGTAAATGCCTTAACCGCTAAGCCATCTCTCCAGCACCCTCCCCCTTCTTACACATTTTTTTAAACATTTTTTTTCTCAGATCAAGAGCCCTGAAAGATTTTGATAAAGCTGCGCACTCCCCCTTAGGTGATATTCACACATGGACAGCATTTTCCAGCCATTTGCATGTTTTGTGACCCTTCTTAGTGTTCACCATGAACGCACCCTGAGAAGACCAAATAGCAGTGTAAGGAGTGGAAAGTCATGGCATCTGGTGGTTTGTTTCCTTTCCCTATCTGAGGGTTCAGCATTTAAATCTTCTTAGCTTTTAAAAATATATATATATATTTTAGTTAGAGAGAGCATGTAGAATTGGCACACCATGGCCTCTGCCAGTGCAATTGAACTCCAGACGCTTATGTCACCTAGTGAGCATGTGCGACCTTGTGCTTGCCTAACCTTTGTGCGTCTGGCTTATGTGGGATCTGGAGAAAGATCGAACATGGGTCCTTAGGCTTCACAGGCAAGTGCCTTAACCACTATGCCATCTCTCCAGCCCTTTTTAGCTTGTTTATTCTGTACTTTTGTTTTGTTCTCACTTGAGCCTAGGTGGACCTGGCATTCACTCTGTATCCTAGGCTACCCTCTACCTCATGCCTGTCTTTCTATCCAGCCTGTACCATCTTAAGAATCTGGTTTTATTATCCTGCATTAAACCATGCCACTCTGTCACCTCTCTCAAAGCTGGTAATTATTTTCTTAGTGTTGCTCTGACATCCCATGACAATAGTATTTCTTAACCTTCCTGCTCTGCTATAATGTAACGTGTCAGACTTTCACCAAGAGAGGAAATTCCACTCCCATTTCTGGAACATGGAAGGGCTCTGGCAAGGTTGTCACTGTTCAGGAGTTGGCACCATGTGAGTTGGTAAAGGAGACACTAAAGACCCACATAAGCTCCAGCGGATGCTCTGGGCACGCTTGCAGAGGTCAGGTCTGCCATGTCTAAGAGTTTAGGGCATCAGTTCCAGCTCATTCCCAGAGGCCAGGCTGTCTTAGACCCGAACTCTCCAACCAAGCGCCACTTAGTGGATGCTTTGAGAAACAGAAGTATCACCTGGAAGTTCGCACACCAGATTCGGGACCAAATGCATCTACGAACATAATGAAAGGGATGTCTCCTCTTAAACTCGTGTTGATTTGCCCCCCAGCAGTAACTGCTGGGATTAGCAGACAAACGTGTGAATGCCGCCTGTCAATTTTTCGTTCTGTATTTTTAGTCTGGTTTTCCTTTACTTGCTATGCGATCCTCTTAATTTTCCATTTTCTTTCTACGAGCATTTTATTGTACTTTGCCGTTACTTTCTCTTGTTAGTTCTAACTAGAAATCTAGCTTTATGTGTTCCAATTTTACTCCTCCACCATGGAGAAATGGCTTGCTATGGTTGACAGAGCATGCACCTTGTTCATGTGGGCCAGGTCCATGTCACCCTGGGTCCCTAGACTCCACTCAGATAGTAAAGCTCACCATCCAGGCACCATGTTTACCAGGTGGGTAATATCCCTGCTTCGCGTGCACGTGCACACACAACCAATCGCATCTGTAGACATTTAAAAGGAAGCAGGCAGGGACTGGCAAGGATGAGTCAGTGGTGAAAAGGGCTTGCTTGCAAAGCCCTGTGTTTGTTCCCAAGTTGCTCACATCAGCTGGATACAAAAGTGATATAAGCATCTGGCATTTGTTTGTGAGGGTAAGAGACCCTGGTGCCCACCCATCTTGCATGTGTAAATAAATAAATAAATAAAGTAAGTAAGTAAGCAAGTACGTCAGTTAAATAAATATACAAATTTTTAAGTCGGAAGGCAGTGTGGGAGTATTTAAAAGTGAGAGGGAAAATAAATCAGACAGTGAGGTTATGGAAAGGAGGAAAATCATCATTTGCTGTTTTTATAATCTGTATAATTTGGATGTTATGTTATTCTTAAAGAAAATAATCAAACACACACCACAAACCCCACTACCCGAGGATCATCAGTACTAACAATTAGGTGACTGTCACCCCCGTTTGGAACTAGCCAGGCTCCCCAGACCACATGCCTTCTGTTTACCTCCAAGACATTTTCCCCCACAATCTCATCAAAATTTTTCTAGAAAGTAGCTACTTCGAGTTTGTTTTGCTTCTAACACTTTACCAACTAAGTTCAGCACAAATATACCAGGCAAATTTCAGCCATGTGACAGAATCTTCTATGCCCGCAGTATTTAACAATAAGAAAACAAGACACCAATAACACGGAAATTAGAAACGAAATGCAGGATTACCTGAGTAACCAAATGATATGCTGGACATTGGACTGAGATAGATCCCGCTTCCATACATTGCACCGTGGAGCTAAAGATGGGGCGATGCGGGGGAGGGAAGAGGGGCCAGTTAATGATGTTTAACGTTAATATTCTATAAAAGGAGGACTCGGTTTCATGTTGGAACATTCACTCTTAGAAAAATGAGACTACACTTATTCCAAGGGCTAATTTGAAAACGGCTCTTGTGGATACAACTCGGAGGAGTTAATAATGAAAAGTGGTGCCCAGAAGAAAAGGACCCTTCATGAATATTCTCCACCCTCTCAGCAACAAAGTCCTGTATTACAAAAGTCCTCTCCTCAGTATTTTCGAGAATCTCTAAAATTATCAACACAAGCCTTGCTGAAAAGCATGAAAAGACCCTTCGATTCAGACTCACATGCTAATACGTGGCCAAGTATATTCTGAGATTTTCATCGTTTAGCACTGACATTCCAGTCTCCCTCTAGATCGTTCAAGTCAAACAGGATTTCATCAGCTGAAGTTGTTCAACTTCTCTAAAAACACTATGCAGAACCATTAAAAGTCTATGTTCTAGGGCCCTCGGGCGCTGGTAGTAAGAACTCAGTATCGATTTAATCAGTGGGCATTTCGATGTAATTGCATCACATCAAATGTGACTGTCGGCACATCTAGCTCAGATGATTGTGTTGAGCTGCTCGATGTCCTTATGTGTCTGGTGACAAAGGCAGTGAAAGACGGAAGTGGGATGGGAAAGGGAAGGGTGCAAGCAGAGCTGACTGCAGCACAGTGCCTGCCATTTCCAAGCCCTGCTGAAGGTCCACAGTGAGGGTGAAGAGAGAGGCGGCAGGGTGGCTCTTGGTAACACATCTGCACTATGGTTTCCAAAAGGGCTCACGCTGAAGCACGGGACTAAAGCAAAGGATTTCAAAATAATGGCTAGAGAGCTTCTGTAGCTTTGCTTTCTGCATGATCACTTTCTACGTGTGACTTTCCTCTACGTGTGACTTTTACTTTGTCATAGGGCGCTCACCTCTGCATCAAGCAGAAATCAATTTTCGCTTCAGATAGTTTGTGAAAATGTACTCAATAGGAATTCCACGTGAGGTTCAAAATGAGTATTTTAGGGCTGGATAGATGGCTTAGCGGTTAAGGCACATGGCTGCGAAGCCTCAGGACCCCAGTTCGATTCTCCAGGTCCCACGTAAGCCAGATGCACCAGGTGGCACGTGCCTCTGGAGTTCATTTGCAATGGCTAGAGGCCCTGGTGCGCCTGTTCTCACTCACTCTCTCTCTCTCTCCCTCTCTCTGCCTCTAGTAAATAAATAAAATAAAATAAATTCTTAAAAAAATAAAATAAACAAAATGAGTATTTTAAAGCGTGCATGTCTCCTAACACCAGGATTGCCTGCTGAACCTTAGGGATGAAGAATGAGGCAGAGGAAGAGCTGCATTTCTGAAAGCTTACCTGCAGACGTGTGTTTGAGGCGACAACCAGACCGTTCCTCAGGATGGAGTGCCAATTTTCAATGTGTGAGCCACTAAGACCGAAAGAAGGGAGGGAAAGAGCCCAGTCAGGAAGTCAGTGCTCTTAGATTAAGAAGTCTGCAAGTCAAGGGTTATGCCCTTGACTACTCAAAGCCAATGGGAAACGACCTGAGCGAGCCTTCTCTTGCCCTCATAGTTCTGGAAGGCTGGGGGAGCGTGTGCATGAACACGAGGCCATGCAGACTCACTGAAAGGCAAAAGTGCTGCCGAAGAGCTTCTTGGCGGCTCTGAAGTTGGACTCTTTGGCTGGGGGACTGCTGAGAAGGAGGAACTGGTGTGGCGTGTGCATAAACTTCAGTTGCTGCCATTTAAAATGATGACAAACGAAAACGCGTCACATGTAATGGACCGTCAACTGATGAGTGTTCCACGTTCTGCTGGCTTCAGAATCATCCACTTTCAAAATTAGTATTTTTACACTAATATGGCACCAATAGGCGAATCTGTAAACTATATATTTTAAAGATGCCTCCACAAATGATAAAGCACATAAATTTGACAACATGGATTCTTTAGACTCATGGGAAAGAAGACAGACAGATAAGCCAAAGCCACCGAGATTTAGACTTGGCCTATGCCACGCAGTCATGCGCAAGAAGATCTGTGCCCTTAATTACATTCACCTTGAAAACTTTTATTATAGGATTCCCTAGGCATGCCCTAGCTGAGAAAATATGCTGGAGTTTGCTGAGTAGGAAACTTAATTCACAATTTTAAACTAAAAATAATTCTTACGCTTTATTTGGATACTTTTCTGTTAGGTCATAGAAAGAAATTGTGTCAATTACTTGACAAAATCGCCTAATGGTTTCTCTTCTACCTGAGCATGCACTCAGAGGAAGAGAACACACAGAAAACTTGTTTTTGGAGATAATAACAAAGGAGACAGACTTTTAGTTACTACTTTTAGTCAATGACTAAAATTGAATTCAGGGTCCATTACCTTTTTTAAAAAAATACTCTTTTTTTTTTAAACTTGTTAGCCCTAAGCTGGGTCATTTCCATTGTTGTCATCTAACACCCTTGAGTGACATCTAATCCTCCCATGTCTGGTGCAGATGCAAAAAGACAACTTACCCTGTTAACTGGCAGTTTCACAATATGTGATCTATTACTTGAAATGACCCTGAAATTAAAAAAAAAATCAGTCAGTCACAAGTCACAAGTGTACACACACACACACACACACACACACACACACAGTTTTTCTTCTTAGTTAGCAAGTGATAAAAATGTATTTTTGCTGTGACATGAATGAAATTAAGTAAGTTTCCAGTTGATTATCTAAGTTTGTTTAACTTACTGATACAATGTAAAGAGCTTGTGTAACAAACACACAAACAGATATTTTAGTCTGAGACACACAAAGAAGCAGTTCCATAAAACTTATGAAGACAGAGGTTTTAATAACCATAACCAGCCACATTAGCAAAATGAACAGTTCCAGATCTTCAATCCTTTCAGATAGTTGTAGTCTGAACAGACACCGTAAGTCGAGTCATGAAGCTATGTACCACTTTTCTGTGTATTGCCTAAGAAGGAGTTCTTAAGAGATTCTCTTTGTTTAAAGAGCTGAAGGTTTCCTTCAGCTGATGTGTGTGTGTGTGTGTGCGCACACACACACAAAAAAGTCAACATGGCCGGGTGTGGTGACGCATGCCATTAATCCCAGCACTTGGTATGCAGAGGTAGGAGGATCACCATGAGTTCGAGGCCAGCCTGAGACTACAGAGTGAATTCCAGGTCAGCCTGAGCTTGAGCGAGACCCTACCTCAAAAAAAAAAAAAGTCAACATATTTAGAAACCAATGTTGAAAACAATTAGATTTAGGTATTTGAAACAATGTGTTCTTTCATGCATAAGATCGTGAAGGGGAAACTACAGAATACTGAGTTTGAGAGAAGAGGGACGAGTAAGCTACAGAAATGGACCACAAAGAAGAGGACGCTTAAGCCAGGCTGTCCTCAAGGGCAAAAGCACAAATAGGTCCGTGGAAGATTTTCGCAGTAGATAATAAGCTACAAAGAAGGCTAATTTCTTTCCTACATTTCTCTTATAGTCTTGTGAGACTGAATTATGTGTTTTCTATGATGTCATCTGAGTGGAAAGTAACTGGAAACATGAGGAAGCTGGGTTCATTTCCCTCTGATTACATCCTTTTAACTTCCTGGTTGCTTGTGGAGTAAGCCTTTTTCCAGACTAACCTCCTATAATCCTTGCATTGTATTACAGTGGGAAAATCATAGGAAATCTCTCATTGTTTGAGTTTTCAAAGACATCTGGAGGCAGAATTCTTATACACGTGCTCACTTTACAAGTGAGAAGAGGATAGAGTCTATGCAGTAAGAGACAGGAGACAGGAGAGGGCAATTTATTTGCAAAAAGGGTTCAGGCTGGAGAGATGGCTTAGTGGTTAAGGTGCTTGCCTGTGAAGCCTAAGGACCCAGGTTCGATTCCTTAGTACCCATATAAGCCAGATGCACAAGGTGGTAAATGTATCTGGCATTCGTTTGCATTGGCTAGAGGCCCTGGCACACCCATTCTCTCTCTCTCTCCCTCTTTGTCTGCCTCTTTCTCTGTCAAATAATTAAATAGAAATTAAAAAAAAAAAAAAGATTCAACATGAGGTTAGTTTGGGGGCTACCTCTCTGTAGCCTAGCCCTCCATCTAGATAGAACCCAGGCTGGACTAAATAGACCAAGCCCACCGAGAAACAGTGCACTGCTTGCAAAGCGTTAACGGCATTTACACTGTCCTTGTCAAGGAAGAAAATATATAAAATCTATCTCAAGGTTTTCAGTTAATGGATGGAGAAAAAGAGTGAGTTTTATCACTTGGTCCTCACTGAACAAGAAAATTAAATGAACCAAAATGCCTTTGACATGTAATCTAGTTAGTCACATCCTCTAAGATTGCAGAGTGAATGCTGTCAAATGCATTGTGTACCCCTGGTAGTGCAGTGACAGCATTTTCCTCCCCTTGTGATGTACAAGTTTTAATTAAAGTGAGAGTCATTAAGGACTCTGGGGTTGTAAAATCACCCAGTCCACAAGCTGGCAGAACTGTAGTTTTCCAGGGCTTATGAAATAGAGCTTTTCCTCCTGAAGTGAAAGGAGAAAAAGATGCTGTTTTCACAAGGAAGAGAAAGGAAATTCCATACCACTGGAGCAGTGGATGAGCAAGGGGATCTTGTTTATCCATCTGTTTCTTGATTTCCAGATAGGGTGCCTGAAAAAACAACATCATTATATGCCTTCATGTTTCTTTAAAAAGAAAATTAGACTCAATGAAATTTCTAATCTAATTAAAAGTTAAAATTTAGGGGTTGAGGAGATGGCGCAGCAGTTAAGGTACTTGCCTGCAAAGCCTAAGTGCCATGGTTCAAAATTCCACAGCACCCATGTCAAGCCAGATGCACAAGGTGGCACATATATCTGGAGTTTGTTTTTAGAAGCTAGAGGCCCTCGCATGCCCATCTACCCACTCTCTCTCTCTGTATCTGTCTCTCTCTTTCTCTCTCAATAAATAAATAAATAAATAAATAAATTAATTAATTAATTAAAAAATTTTAAGTAAAATTTACAAGACTTGATATGGAAATAATAAATTGTTTTAGTCACTCTCCCAAGATGAAGGGAATGAACTTCCAGGAAGAAAGAAAGGACTTGCCTGCCCATGTTAAGACTAAAACCAAATTTTAGCCTAATGTCTCTCGGCATTATGTCACTAAAGGTGACTGACTTCCTGTTACACAAATCTCCTGTTAAGTCCTGCTCAAGAAAAGACAAAGTTACAAAATCACAAAGCATACCTACTGGGCACATTACGAAAATGCCTCTCCACTCAGCCTCTTCTGGTATTTTCCATTTCCACATCATTCCCCCATCTTCTTTCTATTCCCACCTTTTCATTTCCCCACACCCCCCTTGGCTCCTATCCTTTTTAAATTTTTATTATTTATTTATTCATTTGAGAGAGAGAGAGAGAGAAAGATACAGAAATAGGCAGGTAGAGAGAAAGACAGAATGGTTGCCAGGGCCTCCAGCCACTGCAAACAAACTCCAGATGCATGTGCCCCCTTGTGCATCTGGCTTACATGGGTCCTGGAGAATGGAGCCTTGAACCGGGGTTCTTAGGCTTCACAGGCAAGTGTTTACCCGCTAAGCCATCTCTCCAGCCCCCCATCTTCTTTTGCAAGCCTCAGTCCCCTTGTCTTAGTTGGAGGTGAGCTTCATTTTACTGCAGCCTTCCCAGTGCATTGCTCAGAAGGGGACATGCCATGCAAACCCTTGCAGTCCCTGTAATGCTTCTTATTGGTAGTTCAAGTTCACGTTAGAGCAAAACTTCTGATAGCTACTATGCATTTCTAAGAAAACTGGCCACAGGCTGGAGAGATGGCTTAGCAGTTAAGGCATTTGCCTGCAAAGCCAAAGGATCCCGGTTCAACTCTCCAGGACCCACGTAAGCCAGATGCACAAGGTGGTGCATGCATCTGGAGTTCATTTGCAGTGGCTGGAAGCCCTGGCATGCCCATTCTCACTCTCTTTCTCTTGCTCTCTCTCTCTGCCTCTTTCTCTCTCTCAAATAAATAAACTATATTAAAAAAAAAAACTGGCCACAATTGGTATTAGAACCTTTCTTTGAGAAGAGAAATTGAATGAAATTTACTTCCCCCTTTGCCCATTTTATTCATGAAGAGCAACTTCTCCATAACAGTATAGAGCTGTCTCGTGTGGTGTATTCTAGAAGCTAAGTGAGCCTAATGTTACACTTCTGTATGGGAAAGGCTTTAAAATTGGATGCAAGAAAATCTGACCACATTGCCATGAAGCCAGTCTGAAAGAGGGTACAGGGTTGCTTTTTCTAGCCTGCTAAGTGCAGACATGGAGGCATCAAACTATTTGCTCAAGGTCAAGGGCCCGTCAACGCAAGCAGTTATGCAACCTTGGCCTCTAACTTCCTAGGCTGATGCTGCTATATCCTCTGTATTGCCTCCTATTAAAATAGCTTACACATGACCCAGAATAAAGGACGCAGTTTTTGGCAGAGAGCTGATTCCAGAGTCAGAGTTTGTAGTTATTTTTAAATGCACGGATGATGTGGGTCCAGGGTACGGTATAAATACCCTCTGTCTGTCAAACTCCTCTTCGTGATTAAAACTATTTGTCTTTGCATAAGGTGCTGCAGTAGGCTCTTTTTTTCTTCTCAGTAGAAACTCATTTTATTGTATTGTTTTCTTTTCTTATGCAAATAATGAAAGTCTGAAAAAAAGAGTTCAGATTGAAGGGGAAAGTATGCATGTAGAGAAATCGCTAGAAGAGGTGGAGTATTGAAGACAAATAGTATCACTTGTGGACTGTGGGACCTTGTATGAGCCACTGTCTGTCAAAGACTAACTGTTGAAGGAATCACTGTTTGACCACACGATGAACGGCAAGAGTCAAGGACCAAAATCAGAAATGTGCAAATGGCGTTTTGAGCACTGTCTTTCCTTTGTAAAGTATTTTTATTGATCACTTATTTGCAAGGGAGGAGAGAGAGAAGATGGGCACTCTTGGGGCTTCATGTCACTGCAAACAAACTCCAGATGCATGAACAACTTGCCTTCGCATGAGTCCCGGGGAATTGAACCTGGGCAGTCCGGCTTTGCAAGCAAGCTCCTTTAACTGGTGAGCCGTCTCTCCAGCCCTGAGCATTGTCTTTCAGTGAGGAAGTGCAAATGACACTGAGCTGAGGGGAGAGAGTCCTAGACAGGAGAGGCCCCTCTTCCTTCCCCAGAGAATAGAAACGAGCCAGGGTAGCATACACCAGACGTGTACAGGCTCCCAGCACAGAGCACATGCCAACCTTCACACACACGATGTGTGTTGTCAGTTTGGGATATCAATTATATATATATATATATTTATAAAAAGAAAAGAAAAGAAAGAAAGAAAGAAAGAAAGAAAGAAAGAAAGAAAGAAAGAAAGAGTGTGGTAGAGTATTCCTGTTAACCCAGCACTCCAGAGGCAGAGGCAGGAGGATTGTTGTGAATTCCAGGCCAGCTTGGGACTCCAGAGTGAGTTCCAGGTCAGCCTGGGCTAAAGTGAGACCCTATCTTAAAACAAGCAAGCAAGCAAACAAACAAATAAAAACCCTTACTATTATGGGCTGGAGAGATGAGTCAGCAGTTAAGTGTGCTTCTTGCACAAGCATAAGCTGAGGTGCCTGAGAGCCACTGAATCTGAATGTCTAGAATCCATGTAAGTAGCTTGGTGTGACCGTGCATGCCCATCATTAGAATGTTCCAGAGAAGCAGAGACCTGGGAGTCACCAGAGCTCACAGAAGCAAGCTCTGGGATCAAAGCGGATCTAATAAGACCTAATACAGGTCTAATAAGAGTGGGTACAAGAGTGATGGATGAGGACAGCAGTTCTGCTCCAGCCCCAAGGGAACCACCGGGCATACACCACACACACATGAGAAATAACAGACATGATAAGAAGATAGGATTAAAACTTTAAAATATTCTGACAGACGCACAAGCACTCAAGGTGTCTGGTGTCTGCCTGAGTTTGAGTCTCAAGCATTATGTGCATAACGGACCACTTATCGTCCAAAATTCAGTGCTAGCACACCCTTACTTTGCTGGAATTTAAATTAAAACACCCTAATACAGCACAGTTCTTTTATGTTCTTCATTATGACCCACGTAAAAGTAAAACCTGCAATTCACCACATGGCGATGCTCAAGACTTTTTTTTTTTAAATACAGTTTTCTTCCCTCGAGCCGAGTGGAACTTACCTGTGTCATCTCTCTGATGGAAGTTATGCTATCCAGCGCTCTCATCACTCGGTCGTAGTTCTTCTTCTGTGTGAGGAAAAGGTGTGATTCAGTTACGAGCCTTTGCAAGTTACACACCCATGGAGACACCCATTACGTGTGTGTACGTGAATGCTCCATCAGAGCCAACGGGAGAGCCATGAGGGGCACAAAGGAGAAGGCTGCACTGAGATGGCTCAAGGTTACAGGATTTATAACCAGAGTCAGAGGGAAGGAAAATAAATAAACAAAGCGACACTATTTCTTATCTAAGGGCACTAAATCATATCCACCTTACTAGGATAAAATCTAGAAATTCAAAAAGCTTTGGGGACCTCTGGTTATCATCATTGAAACAAGGAGAAGTAGCCTCCTGCAAGGAAAAGATCGACTTTAAGTCTCCAGGCAGCTGTTATTTGCATTTGATTGGAATATTGTCACCAAGGGCCTATGGTGACCACGTGTGAGTGATTGTACATACTCAAGAGACCGCTTATTTCTAAGCAAAATGTCAACAGGGCTCTTGATGCCACTCGTGAAAGAAGTCTTCCAACGGGGCATTACAAATGACAAAAACGGGTGTGATTTCAGCCCTCACCTGTCTCAGAAAAATCCTGCCTAATGTCCGTAAGTGTTTATGACATGCCTTCATAAGAAATGGGAGTCCATTAATAATATGCATTTTACGTTAACATTTGAATTCAAAATTAACTTTCCAGGAAGAAGGACATGGAGGAACAGAAGGGTTGACGTGGAAAATAAGGAATTAGAGGGAAAACCCTCCCCATGATCCAGAAATTTCAAGTGAGTTTGTGAAAACCAGAATCCCCAAAGAAATGCTCAGAACTTAAAATCAGCATGGATTCGGAGAGCCGAGTATATCAGGCACACAGCGGAAGGCTTCCAGAGCTAACGGTTAGTGATTGTTATCAGAAGCAGCTCTGTGCAGTGTGCCAGGGCGACTACTTACCCTGGGGTTGAAGGCCAACATCTGAGGGTCGTTAGGATCTACCACAGACGGATATGGCTCGAAAATGACAACCTTTCTAGGAGATTCCAATGCAGATCTACACATGGACACCAGCAGATCGACCACCTTGAAACACACACAAGGTAAGTTTCTAACCTTCGGGCTTTGCTGCTGAAAGTAACAAGGTAGCCCCAGATCCGCCAGCAATCTCTGCCATTTGTAATCCCTGACTTTCTGCCACGCTTGGCCCCTGACTGCTCACGTTCTAGCACATTTCCGACACGAGCGCACAGCACGTTCTGGCATGTTCTAGGCTCTAAGGTAAGACGATGAACCAGAAAGAGCACAGACTCATGGGGCATGCACAAAGTGCACCGTCGATTAAAGGAGCATTTGCTTTTGTAGAACCTTTGGTACTGTTAAATGCAATAAAATAAAGCAGGCTTTGCAGCCTGGGGCTGAAGGTCGTACTGTCTGAGAACGGCTGGAGAAGGCAGTGACAGTGTCAGTAGAGACCTGCATCAGGTCAGGGCGTGGACAGACCCCCACCTGGGAACAGCTGTGCCAGAATGGGAAGCCCCTCATGCGTGAAGAGTTGGCACGCGCCAGGAAAAAATCATTTTCTTCCCCGTTCTACTCTCCTCTTCCAAAGTCACTAATGATCTTCGAGGTGTTAAGTACCATCACTTTACTGCTACGGCTGTAATGTTCAAGGGTCCCTCTGCACAATTTACTATGAGGCAGGACTATCCAACAACTAAGCTGCCACCCTTCCCTGGGTAGACAAATTATATGCTTTTTTTTTTTTCTTTCCAGAAACAGAATCAAGAAAAATGCTACTGTCTAAATACAATCCATTCACACAAGAAGACATACAGAGAGTGTGTGTCCAGAAAGAGAAAGCTACGAATAGAATGTTTGTAAGCAATGTTCAAATGTGTACAGTAAACTGACTGTGGTGGTGCATGCCAGGAACCCTGGCATGGGAGAGGCTGAGGCAAAAGGTTTGAAAGTTCAGCTCAAGGTCACTGTGGGCTGCATGTTGAAGTCATGAATCCTGTCTCAACAAACAAACGAACGAGCAACACAATAATGACAACAATAAAAATAAAAAAATAATAGTAAAAGGAAGACAATTCTGATTCTTTTGCTTCTATAAGAAATATCATGACCAAGTAGCAATAGGATTTACTATGTAATCTTTTAAAAATATTTTTAAAATTTTATTTATTTATGTATTTATGAGAAAGAGGCATTTACTAATGTCTTCATGAAATTAAAATGCACATGATAATTCCTAAGAACATAGAATCAGTAAGATAAAAGTTTTCTCAAACTTTTTTTTTTTTTTTTTGAGAGAGACAGACAGAAACAGAGAGAGAGAGGAAGAATCAGAGAGAGAGAGAGAGAGAGAAGAATGGGTGTGCCAGTAGCCTCTCAGCCACTGTGAATGAATTCCAGATGCATGCACTCCCTTGTGGGCAAGTGTGGCATTGCACCCTTGCATCACTGCATCTGGCTAAACGTGGGACCTGGAGAATCAAGCAGGTGTTCTTAGGCTTCACAGGCAGGTGCCTTAACCGCTAAGCCATCTCTCCAGGCCAGTTTTCTCAAACTTTTGAAAAGTAGGAATGGTGGTACAGGTCTACACAATCTTATAAAACCCTTTACTTTTGTGCCACACATGTTCCTGGAGCTTTATAAAACTCCAACCATGCACTGGCCAATGTTTCAGCTGGTGGATTTAATTGAACAGTGCAATGGAGATAGACAACTGCGTCAATGAAATATTTCCACAGTATATGTTCTGGCCTAACTTTAAGGCACACTTCCATCTCGTTTTCTTGGTTGTTGTTGTTTAAATGCTATTTTGGGCTAGTTTTAACCAGCATTTTCTAGGTGGAAGTGGACTAGCTGATGAAGGAGCTGGCATTCTTTCTGCACGTCTCTGTCCACTGCACTAACGGCCATGTAACGGGGATAGCAGGACCACAATGCTGAAGGACTCCAGTTCAAGTGGCCCAGCAAACATTCCTATGTGGACCCTACAAAAATAGAATTCTCTCATATTGAGCGACTATCATGTGGTTCCGTTTTTACAGAGGCTAACACTGGGATGTAAAACAAAAGGTTTATATAATACTATGTTGATTAAACTCAATTGTTTCCAAATGTCCCGGGAATGATGATCCATCTACTTTCCAAAATTAAAAGATAATGTAAAGCTAGGTGTTACATTGCCCTGCCCCTCACCCATAAAATCCAAGGTTTTAATAAAATCTAGGACGAGCAGACAGATTGAAAGTTGTACACATGTCTCTCTTCCTAGCCTTGGTCACTCAAGAAATAATCTGAGACTGGCTGAGACACTTAGGTTGAAAATTACCAAATTCAAGCAATGAGGATTAAGAGTACTTGAGAGCAAAATGCAAAGGTCTTTGAGTTTATAGAATTAGGTGCTCCCCCCCCCAAAAAAAAACGCTGCATACATTTCACCTGATAAAGCAGCTCCCTCCCTCCCCCAGTGTTCTTGTGAATGAGGCTCAGTCACTACTCTTAAGGTGCATGAGCAGGCTCACAACAGGACAGCAGAGCCCATTTAGAGTGCAAAGCGATGCTCATCAGCCATTTCCATAGTGAGTGGTGATCAGTGTACAGTCCTATATGGAAACCTGATAGATAAATGAATAAAATGGAGCTGCTGCTTCTGGTTGAAGTAGTGTTGGGCCATCTATACAAATAGCTGTGCGGACCATAGGACCCTGTTGTCACGGCCAGCCCCTTGCAACAAGCCTGAGGTGTCCCTGAGCTCTTCAGAGCAGGGTCAAGTAAGCACAGGGTCAAGAGGTATGAAGGGACTATGAAGGCAGGGTTTCTTCTGGTTTGGTCAAGCAGTTCCTACACCATCCTTGGAATTGTCAACACTATTGGGGTGCATGTTTTAAAAACTAGTAGTTAAAAGAATATTCTTTTGGGGCTGGAGAGATGGCTTGGTGGTTAAGGCTCCTGCCTGCCAAGCCCAAGAACCCCAGTTCCAATCTCCAGGTCTCACCTTTAGCCAGACACAAAAAGTGATGCAAGGGTGCAATGCCACACTTGCCCACAAGGGGTGCACACATCTGTAGTTGGATCACAGTGGCTGCCCATTGGCATGCCCATTCTATCTCTTTCTCTCTGTATCTCTCTCTCTTTCTCTGTGTCTCTCTCAAGTAAAAAAATAAAATAATATTTTTTAAAAAAGAATTTTCTTGTTGAAAATAGAATTATTTTCTGATCTTCGAATATGGATCTCACGTTGAATCAGTAAACTGAGCCGAGCATCTGCCTGAGCTCGGTAACCCGCATCTGGTAATTAGATGACCAGCACTAGGAAGCTTAAAAGTTTTTCTACTTCAGAACTGCGAATTTCAGAGATGCAATGATAATGAAAAAAAAAAAAAACACCTAAAGTTCTACATAACTATGAATGTTAGCCTAATCAAATTTCCCCTCCAGTTAATAATTTATTATTCTTAGACTTTAATAGTTTTAAGAGAAATTTTACATCCAGCAAAATATATAAACTTTAAGTGCCCCACTTGGAGAATTCTTTATATGCATATACATAAATATGTACATGTACAGATATGTGTAAGTATTATACACACATATAGGTAAGGATTTTAATGATTTTGTATTGTTATAAATATCAGCATACCTCAAAGCATCCTTGGTTTTGAGCAATAATACGCCCATGAGGGAAAACACTAAGATTAAAATTTAAAAAAAAATTCTCTCCAAGATCAGATACACTTGAGAAAGTTTCTAAGAATAGACTACTTATTTTCTTAGTGTTGAGGATTCTGAGATGCCTTCCTAAGCAGCTTAGCACATGCTGCATGTATTTTTGAAATTTCATTAAATTATATCATGCTTCCCACCGCATTCAAGACCTCTGCTCTGCTGTGAGTGGTTGGATCAAAGATCTCATCCTAATTACACCAAGGAGAAGCACCTGGTTTATTCAATGAAGTGATTCGGTTAGGGGTGTAAAAACTCATGAAGCTTCAGCTGCCCGCATCAGCTCACGTACTGTCACTTAGCGCGCGGCAGGTCCGCAGGCGCTCCATCTTGTTAGATGATTTCCTGCATGAGTCTTTGTGAACTCTAGAGAGAGGCTGGCAATCCCTTTTAGGTTTATTTTCAGGTTTATTATTTATTTTATTATTTATTATTATTATTTATTATTATTATTTTTAGGTTTATTTTCTGTCTGAAGCTATCTTCTTGTGTTTCTTGTCTAACGTTATGTCCACTGTGTGACTCTGCCTTCATTTTCTCTACTAACCCGTTCCAGCATTCATGGCTTTCCACTCAATTTTTCTGTTTTGACGTAATTATTTTTGTAGCAAAGGGAGCCCTTTCAGACCTCATTCTCATTGCTTACCACTTTCTTTGTCATTTCCCTTTCTGATTTCTGAGATGGCACCCACACAGAAACGAGGCACTGCCTCTGCCTGGGCACTCAATTTCTGTCTCTTCTAGCATGCAAGTTTTTAAGGCACATTATTCCTTCAGCTACTTGGGGTTCATTTCTGTGCACAACCAAAAGAACGAAACTCGTTTTTCTCCTCTGCCTCAGGTTCTCTGTTCCTACCTTGCTCACTCTACTTGCTGGTTAGCTTCAACACCTCCTTAAAACTCAATGCTTACAATGATCTAAGGACAATATGCTATTGTTTGTTCTCCTTTCCTTTGCCAGTTTTGTTAAAATGTTATAGCCTTGCATAATATGCTTTTGTAGATTACATGGAAGAACAGATAATCTCTCTTATCTAACATGTAATCTTTAAAAGATTTTTCCCTTTTTTTTCTCATGGAAAAATTACTACTCTTATATCCTACATGTTTTTTAAAAAGACAACTGAAGCTTTGATGCAATTTCATGAACCAATAATTTTTTGTGTCTTTATAATTTGTTTTCTTTCCAGAAATATGGTGTGTTTTGGACTTCCATGTTCTTTCTATCTCTTACTGTCACTGCAAAACCCAATCATCTTTATTAGTGTGCCCATCATATTTTCACATGACTTTTTAAAACATTTATTTATTTGAGAGAGAGGGAGATAAATAGTCAAGCAGAGAGAGAGGCAGAGAGGATGGGCACACCAGGGCCTCCAGCCAGTGCAAACGAACTCCAGATGCATGCGCCATCTTGTGCATCTGGCTAACATGGGTCCGGGGAATCGAACCTGGGTCCTTTGGCTTTGCAGGGAAGCACCTTAACCACTAAGCCATCTCTCCAGGCCTTCAAATGACTTTTTAAAAAATTTTTAAAATTATTTTATTTATTTTTGGAGAGAGACACAGAGAGAGACAGATAGAGAGGGAGAGGAAGACAGAGATGGGCGCGCCAGGAGTCTCTCAGCTGCTATGAACGAAATCCAGATGTTTGCACCCCCTTGTGGGCAAGTGCGGCATTGTGCCCTTGCGTCACTTTGCATCTGGCTAAACGTGGGACCTGGAGATTGGAACCGGGTTCTTAGGTTTAGCAGGCAGGCGCCTTAACCACTAAGCCATCTCTCCAGCCCCACATGACTTTTTTTAAAAAAATACTTTATTTATTTATTTGCAAGCAGAGAGAGAGAGAGAGAGAGAAAGAGAGAGAGAGAGAAGAGAGGCAGATACAGAGAGAATGGGCACACCAGGGCCTCTAGCCACTGCAAAGGAACTCCAGATGCATGTGCCCCTTGTGCATCTGGCTTATGTGGGTCCTAGAGAATCGAGCTGGGATCCTGTGGCTTGGCAGGCAAACGCCTTAACCCCTAAGCCATTTCTCCAGCCCCACATGACTTTCTAACATGATAAATTCATATCCATTTATGACAGTATTACTGTACCAAAAAGCCCTACACATTGCATGTACAAGATTATTATATCTCAGTTCACTATACAATTACAATTATTTTAAAACAAATGACATTTTTAATTTCTCCTTGTGGCAATTGCAAAATGACATAGCACACATGAGGTTAAGACAGAACATGTCATATGCCATTTTGTTTTTAGCAAGAAGCTGTCAAAATTCCTCCCTCCCCCAAAGAACGGCCGAAGGAGCATTTCAGTGGACTGGAACACAATTTTCAAAGCAAAATGAGAAAGCATTGCCGTGAGTACCTGAGCTCCAGTGGCTATTTCGTCAGCAGCTTCATTCATGACTCCCAGGGTTTGAAAAGCAAACACACACAGCTCTCGTTCACACACGGTGGGCTACAAGAGAACAGGCGCCAGTGACAGCAGAAACCACATGTTACGTCTTTCAACATAATAAACAGAGTTACCAAGTTTTAGAACATTAAAAAAAAGCATATCCCTTTACCTAATAAAAAGCAAATTATTAAATCAGGGTACTAATGAATAGAGTCAAAAAACATGATAAAAGGGCTGGAGAGATGGCTTAGTGGTTAAGCGCTTGCCTGTGAAGCCTAAAGGCCCTGGTTTGAGGCTCAATGCCTCAGGACCCATGTAAGCCAGATGCACAAGGGGGCACATGCATCTGGAATTTGTTTGCAGTGGGTGGAGGCCCTGGCATGCTCATTTTCTCTCTCTCTCTCTCTGTCACCATTGCTAATAAAGAAATAAAAATAAACAAAAACATGATAAAAGTGATCATTTCAGTTAGTTTAGGCACATCCAGTCTTGACAATTTAGAAACAGATGAAAACAGCATTAAACAGAAAAAAAAAAAATCCATCTCTGTCTACTCAATGTACATTTGTGCATTCAATGAATTTTTTAAAAGATTAAATCCCTAAGCTGGTGTTACAGTGAAGTTATGCACAAAGACTGTATAAAAGACATTCACTGGAGAATTTTACTTTTCCCTAGAAGTGTGCAAGGTTAAAAACCAGGACTCGGGTACCTCGCTCTAGAAAAGATTGCTTTTGTTGCAAACTTCCGACTTCCAGAACCTCCCGGAGTCAACAGCACTGAAATATCCTCTGCAAGTTCCAAGGGACCACTCTCATCTTTCAAATCTAAGACACGGTGTCACCCCACCGATTTGTCTTATCCCCTGTTACATTGCATTAGGTAGCTAATGGAGCGTCCCACTGCTTTAAAAGGATGTCCTGGTCTGTGGCCAAGCCAGAGGGAAAGGATGGCTCCTTTTGTGCTCAGTACAGGCCTGTATGTGTGGTGGCTTTGTAGACCGAAACCTGACTCATCGCAATGGTTTCTGGCTGACTCTCCCCTAAAAAGGATTGTAGAAGAAGAGGGATGTGATGTATTTCTTGTGCTGGTTTCAAAAGAGCTAGTGTCTCGTTCCATTTCAGACATGAATGAACTGTGGGAGCAAGTTCTCCACCCAGACGCACTCTATGCCCGCAGCTATGTGCTCGGATAGCGCCGAGCGGACCACCACTGAGTTTCCACTATTTTTCCGTTTGCTCAAATGTTTTGTTCTTAAATCTTCTATCTTTCACATGCATCTATGTCTCCATTTGCACATGGACATGAGAGGGCTTCCTTCATCCATTTTCTGGAGCATACAGCATGGGATCATCTGAAGTAAGAATTCACACTGTGGTGTAAGATGCAAAGATGTCAATGGGTGTCTGAGCATAATGGGCAGCATGCCTGGTACTCAGGTACCAGCTGCCCAAAATTCACTGGGCAAGTGAACAGTAAGTTTACATGGTACTTTGTGTTTTATTTTCTTATTTATTAGAGAGAGAGAGAGAGAAATGGGTGTGTCAGGGTCTCTAGCCACTGCAAACGCATTCCAGACTCATGCATCACCTTGTGCATCTGGCTTATGTGCACAGGGAGGAACTGAACATGGCTCCTTAGGCTTGCCGACAAACACCACCTTATTCACTAAACCATACCTCCAGCCTGCATGGTACTTTGTTTGGACTAATTCTTCTGTCAAACAGCAGCACACGTTCATGACTAAAATCCAGCAATCCCAAACCCCAACAGGAGATGTTTGCTTGTTGAGTGGCACAAGGAATGATTCGTTTTATCTCAGTCTTGGACAATCAAACGCACTTTAGTGTCATGATCATCTAACTGTGTGTGCGTGTGTGTGTGTGCCTATGTATTCATATGCATACAGACACACATTCTATGGAATATAACCACAGAGTCATATCTGTAGTACCAAGCTGTTATGGTAAACAGAAATAAAAATATTTCACTGCACTAGATTACAGTTCATTTAAAATTTTTAATAGAATCAAAATTTAGGGGAAATTGTGAGCGATAGCTCTTCTTACATCTTTCCTCTGGAACATTATGTCACTGTCAATCACAGACATACATGGCCCAGGCTGACTTGGACGCAAATGATTTTTGGCAATTTCACCCAGACCTCCCAAGTTTCAATTTGACAATGATTTTCTGTAATGATTTTTTTTTTTTTTGCATTCATTTCCGGAGCTCCAAATGCCACACCCTTGCCAACTGACCAGTTACGCTGTACAATCCGCCTCCCTCTTGTGACGAAACTATGACACAGCTATGTTATGGACATGTTTCGCTGTTTCGCGTGTTTTGGGTTGCAAATAACCCTTCTTGTCATATTCAAAAAGGTGGATTTCTAGAAACTCCCTGTTCTCCAGCAGTTGAAAAGGGAAATCAAGCATGCCAGGTGATCTGCTTTCTAAAAGCCAAATCCAAAACGTTTCGCTGTCCTTCATAGACATGAGGATCTTACACAAAGGTTTTAGATCTGCCCATCCTTATAACATAGGAACTAAGACATGGTAATATGACTCTTATACGCCATACTAAGTAAATGCTAGGGAACTTCCAAAGTAACAAGTCTGTGTCACGTCACTTATTCTCATCAGGACAGTCAAAGAATATTCAAGATATAATAAATACATAAATAAATAAATAAATTAATAAATTAGGTCAACTTTGTAAACAATATTTTATTTATATTTGCAAGCATAGACAAAGACGGAATGAGGGACAAGAGAGAATGGGCACACCAAGGCCTCTAGCCACTACAAATGAACTCCAGATGCAAGTGCCTTTTGGGGCATCTGGCTTGATGTTGGTCCTGGAGAATCAATCTCAGGCCATTGGGCTTTGCAGGCAAGTGTCTTTAACCACTGATCCATCTCTCCAGCCCCTTAAGATAATTTTTCTAAATGTATGTATTTATTCTTGTGTAGTAGTAATCCCCTCTCCTTGTTTACTGACATTTTATTTGATAGTTCAAAGTGTTGACATAAGACGGTACACGAAAAGAAAATCTCAAATTATATTAGCTGATTAAAATTGGGTGTTGTTTTGCTCACAGAAAGGGACTCCTGTGTACATTCCAACCCTGACAAAACACAGACTGCCTTTTACACTGACACCATCAAATTCTAAATAGTGGTAGGCACTTCAGATCTATTACCTGGTAAAAACAATGAACCTTTTATTACATGTGACTTAATAGAAGTGTACATGCCTACATAGAGCTGTGGGGCATTATACACATTACTTTTATAATACTTTGAGTTTTAAATTTTTTTATTTTTATTTTATTTATTTATTTGAGAGTGACAGACAGAGAGAGAAAGAGGCAGATAGATAGAGAGAGAATGGGCACACCAGGGCCTCCAGCCACTGCAAACGAACTCCAGATGCATGCACCACCTTGTGCATCTGGCTTACGTCGGTCCTGGAGAATCAAGGCTCAAACCAGAGTCCTTAGGCTTCACAGGCAAGCACTTAACCGCTAAGCCATCTCTCCAGCCCATAGTCATTATTTTTATTTATTTATTTTTTTTGTAGTGCTGTGGATTGAGCCCAAGGACTTACTCAAGTTTGGCAAGTGCTCTACCATTGAATTATGTCTCCAGCCCTATTGTGTCATTTTTTCCATTTTATTTATTATTTATTTATTTATCTATTTTATTTTATTTTTTTGAGGTAAGGTCTCACTCTAGCCCAGCCTGACCTGGAACACACTATGTAGTGCCAGGGTGGCTTTGAATTCATGGCAATCTTCCTACCTCTGCCTCCCATGTGCTGGGATTAAAGGCATGCACCATCATGCTCAGCAATTTTTAAGAATGTTTTATTTATTTGTTTATTTATTTATTTATTTATTTATTTATTTATTTATTTATTAGAGAGAGGGGGTAAGACAGAGAGAGAGAAAGAGAATGGGTGAACCAAGGCCTCTAGCTACTGCAAATGAACTCCAGACACATGTGACCCCTTGTGCATCTGGCTTACGTGGGTCCTGGGGAATAGAACCTGGGTCCTTTGGCTTTGCTGGCAAACACCTTAAGTGCTAAGCCATCTTCTCCAGGCCCATTTTTCCATTTTAGAATAAATTTCTTAGCTTCAACTTATAACATAGTATTTCCCCTTAAGATTAATTTGTGCATTGCCTTGAAGATATTAGATCCCTAAAATTTAGATTAATGCCATGGTAAGTCCCTTTATCACCAATATATACATGATAGATTTACTGATAGCAGTCGTTATTATCAATTTAAAATAATGGGGAAGTGTGCTTGGATATGTAGCCCATCTAGAAGAGTGCTTTACCTAGCATGCACAAGGCCCTGGGTTCAATCTTCAGAACCAAATAAATGCTATAACCCCAACTCAAGAGGTAGCAGCAGGAAGGTAAAAAGTTCAATGTCATGCTTGGCTATATACCAAGTTCAACGCCAACCTGGGCCCATAACTTAAGACAAGAAAAAAAATGCACAGGGGACTTTTCTATGTTCTTAAAATGCAATTTATTCTATTACTTTTCAGCTAAGATGAATAAATTTTAATTTTTATGAATCAAAGCAATTTTAAGTGTGAGCACTAAAAACACATTTCAAAAAAATGTTTTTAAGCCTCAAAGAATATTTTAGAGCCTAACTGTATTTTAGGAGATTCGTGTTTCCAATGCATTTAAATTACCCTTTACTGGAGACGGAAATGTTGCAACTCGAGAGAATTTAGCTCTGCATTTATGTAGGGAGCTAAGCATGGTGTTGGGGATGGTTTTCAAACATTTCTGCTGTGATCTTTTTGTTCAAACAAAATATTTCATGTAAGCCCTACATGTCTATGTATTTTTTCAGGATTTTGCTGATGTTGGAGCTCATGTGCCTCTGTTTTCCCACCTATAAAACTGAAACGCAACCAATATCTATCTGCTCCCATTGGTGAGAACTGAGACAAGATGACAGACATCTCTGTGAGGCAGGCAGTGCTGAGTGTCCACAAAATAAGAACAGACTGTACCCGCTGTCTCATGGTCACTCTGACTCTCTGCCCATACAAAAATCAGGACTGAATAAAAATATTAAAGGAAATAATTAATGCTTCTTTGCAGTTACATTACATAACACTTTATATGATCAAGTTATCAGACCTCTCAAATTAATACTCTTTACTAACACACTTTATTATTAAAAGGGGGGGTCAGTCTAAATATACATTCCTGACTTAAAACCTGGCATTAAAAATGTAAGACTAAATATGTATCTTACATACTGAAAGGTAACTTTAGTTCTCTGCATTTCGAGTTTTCTAGGCAAAGCGTTGAGTGTATTTCACAAATGTCTTGAACTAAATGTTTTGGGCATAATGATTATTTTAGTGTACCTTGTTCTTCAAAAGCCAAACTCTGAAGTGTGTGATGTGAAGGGAGACAGGCATCAACACTGCGTGCTCTCCATTCATTCTTCCCGTGCCTCTTTTACTCACCCAGCATAAGATGGGAACACCCCCGCTTACCCAAAAGCTCGAATCCTCATGAATTGTCATGGCAATGCCTTAAGTGACGACCAAATTGTAACTGGGTGTTCATTTTCACTCAGAGAATAAGAACCTCGGTTACGGACGTCAAGATTCACAAAAATATAGAATCCCGCGTTTCTTATTCGCCTCCACTTCGACAGCGTTGCCATTCCTTTCCAGTGGTGACAGACATGTCAGCACATGTGGAACCACTGGACGGGAATCTCATGCCTGTTCACAGCACTGGGGACATGACACTTTCACGTGGTGGGACAGAGAGTGAGGTGGAATTCCCTTGTGGGGAAGGGCTCCCCCACAAGGCTCAGGTGTTGAAGTTTTGGCCCCCAGTACAGCGTTCAGGGGAGGGGCTTTTGATCGCCAAAGTGCTGACGTAATCCATTAATTTCTTGAGGAATCCGTAATTGAATGGACTATCAGAGGTGGTTGGACACTGCGGGAGGTGGGACTTGGTGGAAGAGGGCGTACACATCTGGATTCATTCTCAGCACTTGAAGGCCCTGGTGTGTCCATTCTCTCTCTCTCTGCCTTTCTCTCTCTCAAAATTAAAAACAATCTAACCCAAACAGAACAAAATACTGAAAATTAAAGACAATGGAAACAGCAACGAGAGAAGCAACTCATAACATAGAAGGGATCTTCCATTAAAAATACTAGGGAGGGTGGGATGGGAGGGGAGGGTAAGGGTGGGGGACACACAAATAGGGACCCAAATGGAAATGGTACCATAAAATCCTATATCCTGAACAACAGCCTAAAAGACTGATCCTTCAGCAGGCCCACAGAGGGAACACCTGAACCACAGGGCCCTGGAGAGGACATCATGAAGACTAACCTTAATCTTTCCCTGTTTTTTTCTCTCTCTCTCTCTCTTTCTCTTCTTTCTCGGCTCTCTTTCTGTTTTATATTACATATCTTTTTCTTCCTTCATCTTCCCTGGCACTGACTTGTAACTCCCAGAACCAGCATGCAGTTAACTTTCACAATGAGCTGTTGACCAGAGAGACCTACAAGGTTTCCCAAAAGAAGACAGATTTCTGTCAGAGTTCTTGATGACCCACCAAAGGTTGTTGGTAGGACCCTACTGCTGAAGACACCATATGCTGTTCGGATGGAACGTGGAGAGACCTGGCTGGAATCTGGAAGAGGGTCAGGCCCCAGACAGTTAGCTTGTTTAGTGCCAGAGGGTGCTACATGAGCTACTGGGGGAAAATGACGGACATCTGTTCAAACAACTCGTAGTCTAAGATGCCCAGCAGTAAACAACCTGACGTGATGCTCAAACGAGTGCAATAGTGGCACACAGCATGGTGGGTAACCAACTGCTCTTCATTTAGCTAACAGATCCACTCAGTGGAATGGAACTCATAGCTGGAACTGGGAAACAAGTCAAAACCATATCCAAAAAATGAGCCCATTCTCCAATATCAGGCTCCCACCAATCGTGGGCTATAAGAGGGCCTACACATATAAAATTCTCTCTAAAATAATAATGGCCATCCCATCTATCTGGGGCTGACCTCTCTCTCCGCTGGAGAATTTGCTTCACTTTTTCAGACGGACAATGAACCTGAGGGGAGGATCAGCCTATCGCACCTCAGCAGGGCCCCAGCTGAAACCACGGAGTAACAGGAGAAATAATAAGAGTGCAGCTTTCTCAGTGAACCCAACACCAGCACAAGGCTGAAGGGGATAGACGCAGAGAACACTCAACTCCTACCAAACCAGATATCAGGAGACACAGAGGCTCCCAAGACCTCATCACTGAAGCAGAACTAAAATGACCCCAACATGGCTCAGGGAAATTCGTGGAAGAGGGGGCAGAAAGAATGCTAGAGCCACAAGTTGGGTCATTATGCACAGAGACATTTCCCTCACGATGCACGGCCCTCATTCCCCAATGAGGAGGGTCCCTTTGGAAGGGGGAGGACAGGGAGGAGGCTATCGAAGGCACCAACATGAATGTAAAATTAAAATAAATAAATAAATAAATAATAAATAAATAAATAAATAAATAAATAAATAAAATTTTAAAGTACTCATTTCTGGGCTGGAGAGATGGCTTAGTGGTTAAGGCACTTGCCTGTGAAGCCAAAAGCTCCAGGTTCGACCCCTCCTATCCAGAACCCGTGTAAACCAGATGCACATGGTGGGATGCATCTAGAATTTTCAGTGGCTAGAGACCCGACTTGCCCATTCTCTCTGTGTGTGTGTAATAAATAAGTAGGCAAAAATAAAATTCTCAGGCTGGAGAGATGGCTCAGCTGTTAAGGCACTTGCCTGCAAAGCCTAAGACCTGGGTTTGCTTACCCAACACCCATATAAGCCAGATGCACAAAGTGGTGCGTGTATCTGGAGTTCATTTGCAGTGGCTGGAAGCCCATACTTTTAATCTTATCTCTTTCTCTCTCTCCCTCTATCTCTGTCTTGTTTCAAATAAATAAATAAAATATTTTTTAAACACTCATTTCTCATCAGAAACCACAAACATGTAAAAGCATTATGATAATATACTCAAAGTGTTAGGAAGGGAAGACATTTGCAGTGCCTAGCAATACCTCCACAAGACCCTGAAAATAGAGGAAAAAGATGATGACATCAAATTAAAAGAGAGACTAATGGAGAGAGGGAGGGGATATGATGGAGATTGGAGTTCTAAAGTGGAATGGGGGAGGGGAGGGAAATATCAGGTGGGTTTTTTTTGCAGGTAAGTATAGAAGTTGTCAATAAAAAAAATAATTAAAAAGAAAGAAAGAAAAGCAACATAGGACTCTTATCTAGTACAACCATCCTTCAAACCTTGACAAATGAATTAAAATATTCTCAACCAAAACCTGAGGCTTGATGGAGACCATTGGGGAGATGTCCCTCGAGCGGAAACTCAGACATTCTTAGGTGGCACAAAGAAATGCAGAGCATGGGTAAAGATGACTGGGAAGGCAAATGCAAACAAAACAACAAGAAAACTGTACATAAGTGTACTTTTCACTGTTACCATTTTATTTTCCCTATAAAGTTGAAGGCACTGCATAAAATGCTAATTATTTTTTTTTTTTTTTTTTTTTGGTTTTTCAAGGTAGGGTCTCACTCTGGTCCAGGCTGACCTGGAATTAAAGCTGAAGAGGGTGGCCTCGAACTGCACAGCCTCCTCCTACCTCTGCCTCCCGAAAATTAAAGCTACCACGCCCGGCTTAAAATGCTAATTATTAATGTCTATTAATGAGCACGTAATCTAGAAAATATAGCCTATGCTTTTTATTGCTTTTTATTCCACACTTCCTCGACAATGTTCCAAATGTGGGTGTGAGTTGGAAAGTTTGGAAAACCCTTCCCTTGATTCTCTGTGTGCCTCTGTGGCCCTTCTCAGCCTGGCACGGGCTTCGCAGCAAGTGTGTTAGACGGTGGAGCTCTGGACAGACCGAGAGAGCACCCTCGGGACTCAGCTTTATTATCGCTAGGAGATTTGCTGCCAATACAGGTATTGATATAAACTGACAGAAGGATGACCCATCAGGGGGCTGGAAAGATGGCTTAGTGGTTAAGGCACTTGCCTGTAAAGCCAAAGGATCTAGGTTTGATGGCTTGGCACCCACATAAAGCCAGATGCACAAGGTGGCACATGCATCTGGAGTTTGTTTGCAGTGGCTAGAGGCCCTGGCACACCAATTCTCTTTCTCTCTCTCTCTCAAATAAATGAGTGAATAAATAAATAAATATAATTAATATTTTTTAAGATGATACGTCAGAAATTCAGTAAGATGGGGCTGGAGAGATGGCTTAGAGATTAAGGCGCATGCCTGTGAAGCCTAAGGACCCTGGTTCGATTCTCCAGGTCCCACGTAAGCCAGATGCACATGGTGGCACATGTGTCTGGAGTTCGTTTACAGCGGTTAGAGGCCCTGGCATTCTCACTCCCTCTCTCTCTTCCTCCTTCACTCTGTATCTAATAAATACATTAAATTGAATTTTTTAAAAAATAAAAAAAATATCGTAAGAAACATTTTCCTCTTCTATAGACTCCTTTGGGAGCAAGAGAAATTCATTTCAGTCCAAAAGATGCCACTCAGGAGGCTGGATAATGTTCCCACTATGCCGTGTTTACTTTAACGTGCACTCATTCGCTTTTTACATTTAAACGCTTTGCATTCACAGCGAGTTCACATGGAGGCTGTCTGGCGGACCTTACCCTAAGCATGGGGCCGTTTTGGAACACATGTGGCTCGTCACAGACGACACAGTACTCGTTCAACACGGGGATCCGCTGCTCGGCAAACGCAATTGTCTGCAGGAAACAGTGCAGGGAGAGAGCCGGTCAAGTGCCCAGCGACCTAAAATCCAGCCGGAGCCCAAGCACTTCCGCCGCGCGGAGCTGAACTCATACCTGCACTAGGAAGCCACGGTCTCGTATTGGAACGCATTTTGCACCATTTGGCTATAAAAAAAAAACAAAGTGTAAGAAGAAAAGTAATTTTTCATTGGAAAAAAATGAATAAATTACATCCTTTAACCTTTTTGAAGATCAGTGTTTTTAAGACCACATGTAATGTTGTCAGCTATTGCCATCTCAGAATTTTAGAATTATTTCACTAACCTTGAACTTCTTCTATTCCAATTGTAGTATCTGCCTAATACTAAATGAATAATTGTCTTTATTTCTGATCCTTTAGTGAAAATGACTGGCTCCCTTGAATGACCACAAAATTTGTTTTCTCTCTTAATCTTCAGAAAATGCTTTCACCTGCTCAATAGAGCATTTCAATCCTTACAACCCTGTACCAGGACTTCTCAAAAATATAGAAGATGGGAAGCCGGGTGTGGTGGCGCACGCCTTTAATCCCAGCACTCGAGAGGCAGAGGTAGGAGGATCGCCGAGAGTTCAAGGCCACCCTGAGACTACAGAGTGAATTCCAGGTCAGCCTGGACCAGAGTGAGACCCTACCTTGCAAAACCAAATATATATATATGTGTATATACATGATGGAGCTGGAGAGATGGCTTAGCAGTTAAGGCGCCTGCCTGCGATGCCTAAGAATGCTTGTTCAAATCTCCAGGCCCCACATTTAGCCAGACTCAAAAGTGACACAAGTGCACAATGTTGCACATGCGCACAAGGGGGTGCACACATCTAGAGTTCCTTCACAGCGGCTGAGAAGCCCTGGCACACCCATTCTCTTTCTGCTTCTTCCTTTCTCTCTCTCTCTCAAAAAAAAAGTATAGATATATAAAACAGCTAGTAAGATATGTCAGCACTATATCACTTACCAGGCTTAACCACCAGGAAAGAAATTTAGGTATTTTCTTACACAGACTACCTGAAATTATCTTTCTTGGGTGAAGCTGTTATGGAAAACATGTCATTGTTAAATTCTGTTGTTGTTTGATATTACTGTCTCCAGTTCTTAAGCTCATCTTTGAATAGAAAATAGCTTTTAGGATATACTTACAGAATTAGCTTAAAAATCCAATATAATTTTACAGTGATAGTTACAACTTATTTTAAAGATAAATCTGTATATGAATAACTGTTTAAAAGCATTATCTCATTTTTTTTGCCAACTTCAATTGTAGCTGGTGTATCCCCATGAATAGTTAAAGACATCTCCCCAACATACACACAAAACAGCAAAGAAAAATGTTTATCAACTATGATCACTATGTGAAGTCCATGCATAAGATAGCTCTGCCTGAAAATGGCGATAATTCTAATCTGTCCTGAGGTAAATTTGGAGCGAGACTGCTTCCCAGCCAATACCAGCCAAATAGCTTTCACTGTAAGTACAGTTATTGTCTTGCCCCAAGTCCCCACAAAACAGCTGTGCCATAAAGTGGACAAAGAAAACAACTTGCTGTGCAGATCTGGAACTGGACTGAGTGTGGTTTCTACTCAGCAACGATGATATTCATGGACACAGTTCTCTTATATATTAAGTGAAAGGAAATTATTCTTAACTTAATTACAACACGTGTGGTTCTCCTCTAACCATGTGGAACAAACCAGGTTAAATTAATATATTAATACACATTAACATCATATGCTTCCTGCAAGCAAAGGCTTTGTACACTGGCCTGACTTCCTTCAATTTTCAGTTAGCATCCATCACTGTGGACCGTGAACCATTAGCCTCATTCATTTTTGTTCAAAGCCAAACGAACATTTCTCAGCTAGCTGTAAATGACTGGTATGCAGAAACAATATCCACCCCCTCCCAGGACAAAAATCCCAGTAAAACTGAAAGCAAACAAATAAACAAAAAACACTAATCTTGCTTTTCTTTTTCCTCTCCCAGATCATATTAAAAAAAAAAAACAAACAACCACAGCTGTATTGCCCCTTAGCTGGTGGCATTTAAGAAATCGGGATGAAAATCTTTACGCACAGCAGGCTGAGAAGATGAAGATGAAGATGAAGATGGTGTTAAGATACCAATAAGCCCTGAGGTAAGAGACAGCCTCCTGCCCTCCACATTAGGTTCCTTGCAAAAGTCTGCTTGGGACGACCTGGGGGCACCGGAGTAAGACTTGGAGAGCAGTTTGTGGTTTTTCAGCCCGTAGAGTTCTTCCATTCTGACGTTACCCGAGTGTGACCTGCTCAGCAGTTTGTGGGGTTTCAGGGTGGTGTTGTGCTCACATCGGGGGTCCCCAGAACAAGATCGAGTCAATAACTTGTGTGACTTCAGGGTGAGGGAGTCCTCCTGCTTGGAAGCCGCAGCGCAGGGCCGGTTCAGGAGCTTGTGCGATTTGATGGTGGCCAGGGCCTGCTCGGCCCTGGGGTCGCTGGACAGCGACCGCCCGAAGGTCCGGTGTGACTTGGCCGTGCACGCGTCCTCGGCCTTGACCGCGCTCGAGCAAGTCCTCCGCAGCAGCTTGTGTGTTTTGGAGATCCCGTCCTGCTCGGCCTTCAGCTTGGGTTTGCTCTTGCCACAACCTGGGGGAGGGTAACTTGGCGACCTTAGAGAGAGGCAAGAATTAATGCATGGCACTTGGAAGTCAACTCAGCTGCCAACGTGTGACCATCCCGTTTAAATACCACCAAGGACAGATGCACGTTGGTCGCAGAGATTAAATCACATTCATCCTGAGACTCAAAAGGGGATGGATTCTACCTCATTTTTTTTTTCCTCCTGGCAATTCTAGAACACCCGATAAGGAACTAATTTTTGGAGAGACTTCTTTATCACCGGGAAAGCCATCTTTAGTGAATTTTACCAGTATTCAAGATGTAAAACTCCAAACAAACCAAAAAAAACAAAACAAAAAAAAAAAAAACATAGAATCTATCTTTCTGATGCTATCCCCATAACACAGTATTTTCTTTAGCAAATGGACAGACATCAAGACTGAACAGCAGACAAACATCGTGTGCTCAGCCTACAGGGAGGCGGGGACGCTGCCTGTTACCAACCTGCGCAAGGTAGAAAATAAATGCAAGGGGGACTTCACTTTCTTCTCAGACAGTTTCTTACTGTGCAGGCAGCTGGACTTCTCTTTGCTCTGCTTCCACTGCTGGGTCACAAACGTCTGCATGATTCTGCCAACCCAAAGACAATTCTGTTATCACAGTGGCAAAGTCACTGAGTGAATGGACAGTTCTGGATGTGCTGTGCCGAGCACGCGTGCATTTTAATAAAAAATAAGTGCAGACATCAGCGTGATGCTAAGTTCATATCGCACAAGCTGTTTTGTATGGAGGAAGCCCTTGCATAGCAAATGACCAGGGCATTTATTGTGACTAGCGGGGCGGTTTGAATGTAAAAATGTCCCTCACGGACTCAGGTGTTTGCGTCCCCAATTCCCAGCTGGTGGTGCTGATTGGGAAGGCTGTGGAACCTTTGCTGGGGGACGTGTGTCACCAAGGGTGGGCCTTGAGAGACCACACTTTCTCTCCCTCACACACTCACTCTCTCTCTCTCTCTCTCTCTCTCTCCTTCCTCTCTGCTCATGTGCAATGCCAGCCTGCTTCCTGCTTCTACCATGCATTCCTTGCCACAATGAAACTTTCCTCACCACGAGGAACTGTACGTCAAAATAAAACTTTTCCTTCTATAAGTTGCTTCTGGTTGAGGGTTTTGTCCCAGCAACAAGAAGGGAACTGAAGGGCAGGTATGGTGGCGCATACCATTAACCATAGCACCTAGAAGGCAGAGATTGAGGATCACCATGAGTTCAAGGCCAGCCTGAGATGACAGAGTGAGATCTGGGTCAGCCTGGGCCAGAGTGAGACACGCCACATAAAAACGACAACAAACAAGGAGCAACGCATACCACTGATTATGTCACATGAGTGAGCGTAATTACTTATTGTTAAAGTAATTAAATTATATGCTGCAATTTAATTAACCAAATTACAGGACTGCTCGTGGAAGAATAAGAGACATAAAGAGAATTCTGAGAATGGCCTTCGGGATCAAGAATTCTTCAGAAATAACAAATAAATTGAATTATTTTAAGTAAAGCCACTTTTAATTGATTTTTTTTTTTTTTTGCTTCTGTGTTTTTCTTCATGGAAAGTAAAACCAAGCTTTAAAATTGTATGTAGGAATAAACTGTGTAAAACATATATGGTCAGTAAATAGTCTTTCCAGCACAGCTTACATATACCATGCAATAAATTTTAAAAAATTGCAATAACTTCAATGTGTTTAATTTCTTTCAAAAATCATTTCAGGACAATTATCATGTTCTTTCCTACCACTTGTAAGAGATTGTTTGTGGAAGGACAAAAATATACCAATGTTCACCCATTACAATGTACCAGGGATTAACTAGGGATGTTTATAAATCTGCATTTTGCCCCTCAGTCCTCATAGCGCTTGCAGAAAGCAGCACTTGCCGCATTCACATATTGTTCATGTCATTCAACAGGGACAAGCGCGATGCTTGGCAATAAGACAGTTGCCAAATCCCTCAGGACTTCTCGGGCCTTGAGTTAACTCAGCTGACCGATGGGTGCACCACACTTAGACTTACCCCACCGAACGTTCTTCTGGTAACTTTGGTGAGTTTACAAGAAGCAAGCATAGAATTATATGTTGTCCTTTGAACAGAAGTGGTGAGAAATAGAGGAAAAACTCCAATCAATGACACTATGACTCCAAACTCATAGCAAATTTACCTTGGAGCTCAGATCAAGGGAAACGTCATTTTAAATTTTATATTTGAGCTGGGTGTGGTGGTGCACACCTTTAATCCCAGCACTTGGGAGGCAGAGGCAGCAGGACCACCACGAGTTCAAGGCCACCCTGAGACTACATAGTGAGTTCCAGGTCAGCCTGAGCTAGAGTGAGACCCCCTCCTCGAAAAACCACCATATATATATTTGAAAGTTTTTTTCACTCATGATCTCAGTAGGATTTAACTGTATTAATATTATATGCATTATTTCTCCTTGTGTCTAATAATGAATCTACTGATACAACTCTTTGAACCAAGCAGAGATCGATTCTGTTCTTCCCAAGATTAAGAGAATTCCTGTTCTTGTCACCTTGGAAGGCCACCAGCAGTGTGACTTACCTAGCTAAGCTAAAGGGGCCAAAAAGATTCAGCAGGTTAACATGGCTAACATATTTATCAGCTTCATGCTCTATTTGCTTTCTGAAGGGTAATTTTTTTTCTATCTTAAAATCAAAAGCTTTTAAACGTGGTTGCTGAGATCTCCAGCTGTTCTTGGATGTAAAAGGAATTAACTAGGCTAGGGAGATGGCTCAGTGGACAGTGCATTTGCCACTTAAGCCTGAGTACCAGAGTTCAGTACTGGACCCCACTTAAAAAGTTTCAGGGACTGGAGAGATGGCTTGGTGGTTGAGGTGCCTGCCTGCCAAGCCTAAGAATGCCGGTTCCAATCTCCAGGTCCCACGTTTAGTCAGACGCAAAGTAACGCAAGGGCACAATGCCACACTTGCCCACAAGGGGGCGCATGCATCTGGAGTTCTTTCACAGTGGCTGAGAGGCTGCTGGTGCGCCCATTCTCTGTCTCCCTCTCCCTCTCTCCCATTCTCTCTATCTCTCTGTGTCTCTCTCCAAAAAAGCTTCAGTAATCCCAGCATGCTGAAGGTGAAATGGGGAGCCAGAACAGGAGATTTTTCCCAGAAGCTTTTGGCAAATGTGTGTGTGTGTGGGGGGGGGGTGATAGAATTTTAGATCCAGAGAAACCTTGCCTCAAATGAAGTGGAACCCTAGAACCGCAATGATGGACTCAAAAGGTGTTCTCTGACCTCCACAAACATGCCTGCACACACACGCACACACGCATGCACACGTAAATAAATAAGATGAAGTCATTTTGAATATGAAATCCTGCCATTTGTAGGCATCGTGGATGGAATTGGGGATTATTATATTAAGTGCAGTAGTCCAGGTACAGAGGGAGAATGGGGCAGGACCTCACTGCTACGTAGAATCTAAAAAAGTTGATCTGAAAGACGGTGAACGTAGAAGTGTGATTACTGGAGACTGAAGACAGTGTGGGGACAGGCGACAGGGTCATGCTGAAAAAAAGCACTCAGTTATGGAAGGGTGTTAAGAGTTTCTGGTGTACATACACAGTACTGTAACTACAGGCAATAATTATGTCCATGTAGTTAAAAAACAAACTAAACTTTGAATGCTTTCACCAGGAAGATGTAAGATGCTAGAGGAGAATGAATGTGTTCACCCTGATTTTCATCCTACAAAGTAGAGACATGTATGAAAATTATCACATGGCACTACCCCAATTACGCATAATGTTATGCAGCAATAAACAAATTTTACAGGGGCTGGCGAGATGGTTTAGTTGTTAAGCGCTTGCCTGTGAAGCCTAAGGACCCCAGTTCAAGGCTCGATTCCCCAGGACCCACATAAGCCACATGCAGAAGGGGCTCATGCATCTGGAGTTTGTTTGCAGTGGCTGGAGGCCCTGGGGTGCCCATTCTCTCTCTGTGTCTCTCTCCTTCTCTCTCTGTCTGTCACTCTCAAATAAATAAATGAACAAATAATTTAAAATAATAAATAAGTAAATAAATAAATTTTATGGTACAAGCCAGAGTTCTTGGAAAACTCAAATGCACGTGTGAATTATCTACACGGACCCATCCCATCATGTGTACACACGCTCCTATGCACCTGAGGCAACTGCGTGTGCTTTATGAAGGCTGAGGCTCCCCAGATCCCGACACCGTGATAGAAGGCTATGTTCCCTGCGTGTAGAATGCCATCCAATGTGGGCACACGGAGAGCTGAGTTATTTCCATCAGAGAAAACCACGCATGCTCACAACCTGCACCAATCCTGGAGCCCACAGTGTCTGAAGTCTGTCTTACCTCGTACAGGTGTTGGTAGAATTTCAGAGAAAGTTAAAAGTCAATTCCTGTGTGTGTAATTTACAATGACTTTTTCTACTTGCTGTCTTATGTCTTTCGGTTGCCTTGGTATTCATCTCTATTGCTTATTTTTCCATTGTATTCACCTTTATTGTTTACATGTCCATTTAAAAAAGAAACAGGTTTTTCTGTAAAACAGATTTTTTTTTCCCCGGTAGGGTCTAGCTCTAGCCCAGGCTGACCTGGAATTCACTATGTAGTCTCAGGGTGGCCTCGAACTCATGGCGATCCTCCTACCTCTGCCTCCTAAGAGCTGGGATTAAAAGCGTGTACCACCACGCCTGGCTAAAACAGATTATTTTTAAAAAATCAGAAAACTGAAGCAAATTAGAGTTGAACAATAAAAATTTTTCCAGGGCTGGAGTTAAGGTGCTTGCCTGCAAAGCCAAAGGACTCAGGTTTGATTCCCCAGGACCCATGTAAGCCAGATGCAGAAGGGGGCACATGTGTCTGGAGTTCATTTGCAGTGGCTGGAGGCCTTGGCGTGCCCATTCTCTCTCTCTGCCCCCCCTTTTTTTCTCTCCCTCTTGCTCAAATAAATAAATGAATAAATTAAAATCTTTTTTTCCAGTGAGTCTTTACGAGGTTTTATGTATGATCCAGGCTTGCTCCCGCCATGCTTCGGCACCAAGATGACACTTGCCTTTGAAACTGTCTGCCCAGAATAAACCCTTCTTTCCGTAGTGGCATCTGGTCGGGTGTTTCATCCCAGCAACAAGTGGGCATCTGTTACAAGCTTCATTCATCATTTCCTGATACTCGCAACCTACTATCATTTATTTCTACATCAAGCCTATAAAACTACCAGTGTTTCAGGCTGCAGAGATGGCTTAGCAGTTAAGGCGCTTGCCTGAAAAGCCAAAGGACCTCAGTTCGATTCTCCAGGACCCATGTAAGCCATTTGTAGCAGCTAGAGGCCCTGGCATGCCCATTCTCACTCTTTCTCTATCTGCCTCTTTCTCTCTTCCTTTGAAATAAATAAATAAAAATAAAAAATTTAAAAATTGTAAAAGTTTTAAAAATTAAAAAAACTATCAGTGTTTCAAAAACCCTTGTGATTACATAAGTGGGGGGTCATATATCTAATAATGACATCTCATAGAATGTATCTGCCTAATTCAGATGAATTCCCTACATAGTGTATTTTTCCAGTTATATAACGATAAGCTGAGGTGCCATTAGTCAAGGTCCATATAGGAAATAAAGTATGTATGTAGAAAGAAGCATGTCTCAAAGGCTTCCTTTAGGGAAATAGGAATGGTACGGTTTCTCAGAGCCAGTGGCTGCTAACCCATTGCCCTCTCCACACCTAAGGAGTGAGCAGCAGGCCCACCAGTTGCACATGGCAGGTGAGAATCACACAAAGGCTCCCACCCGGAGCAGAAGAGGAGGATGAACTGGAAAGGCTAGCCAGTTCAGTGTGAACCCCTGGGGAAGAAACCACGTGGTCACTCCTCCTTTCCTTTCCTGGCTCCCTCTGTTGGGCACATCAGAGTCCCGGAGCCTAAGTCCACATGAGCCCTCTGGACATGGGCTGGCAAGCAGAAGGGCCCAGGCCCAAGCTGACAAGGACAACCAGCTGGGACGCAGAGGCGGCTCTCTGTGCCGCAGGCTCTCATTCCTGAGGAGCTGACTTCAACATGAGGTCAGTGAACAAAGATGGACAAGACCTGAGCGGTGAGAAAATGCTCAGCTCTTGAAGACAACACTTACTTCTTCAGCTGATGTCCCAACCCAAACCGCTCTTTGGTGGAAATCTGAAAGACATCAACAGTGGGCACTGGAAAGGAGAAAAAAAGAAAAGAAAGAAAGAAACCAGTCAATATTGACCAGAAACTCAACCATTAACCATGGAAATATGAAGCATTAGTGTGTGTGCGCATACACACACATTTAAAGATTAACCATGGAAAATATGAAGCATTAGTGTGTGTGTGCATACACACACATTTAAAGATGATTAACCATGGAAAATATGAAGCATTAGTGTATGTGTGCATACACACACATTTAAAGATTAACCATGGAAAATATGAAGCATTAGTGTGTGTGCACATACACACACATTTAAAGATTAACCATGGAAAATATGAAGCATTAGTGTGTGTGTGCATACACACACATTTAAAGATTAACCATGGAAAATATGAAGCATTAGTGTATGTGTGCATACACGCACATTTAAAGATTAACCATGGAAAATATGAAGCATTAGTGTGTGTGTGCATACACACACATTTAAAGATTAACCACGGAAAATATGAAGCATTAGTGTATGTGTGCATACACGCACATTTAAAGATTAACCATGGAAAATATGAAGCATTAGTGTGTGTGTGCATACACACACATTTAAAGATTAACCATGGAAAATATGAAGCATTAGTGTGTGTGTGCATATACACACATGTAAAGATGATTAACCATGGAAAATATGAAGCATTAGTGTGTGTGTGCATATACACACATGTAAAGATGATTAACCATGGAAAATATGAAGCATTAGTGTGTGTGTGCATTAACCATGGAAAATATGAAGCATTAGTGTATGTGTGTATGCACATACATGTGCGTATACACATGTGCATACACACACATTTAAATATAGTGACTATGGCACCTTACACTGCTACTTAAATGATATTGAAACTATATATTCTATCATTAGAGGTCATTATGTCAAAGTAGATATCTCTTTGTTGGCCCCCTCTCCCACCCCCTATTCTACTGCGTACCCTCCTCTTTCTACTTAGCATTTCTGTTTTGATATCTCAATCTTTGGGGGGTTATTTTTGCTTTTCAAGATGAAAGAAACATTTGTTTCTTGGGCTGGAGAGATGGCTTAGTGGTTAATGGCGCTTGTTTGCAAAGCCTGACAGCTCAGGTTCAATTCCCCAGTACCCCCAAACGCACAAAGGGGAGCATGCGCCTGGGGCTGTTTGCAGGAGCAAGAGGCCCCGATGTACCTGTATTTTCTCTCTCTCTCTCTCTCTTTTGAAAATAAGTATATAAAAAAAGAATGGTTTGTCCTTGGGAATCTTCGGGCAGGTATAAAAATAAATCCTATACAAAGGAAAGAGACAATTGTGCACAACGGTAGAACGGTGTCTTAATTTCAGGAAAGAGGATGGAACTAGTGCACAACATTACAATATGCCAGTACCAGTTAAGACCTGGAATAATTCGAGCAAAACTGTCTTCCTACAGACAGTGAGGATACTCAAAACACACCAAAGCAGAAATGCAGAAGCTGCCGAGAGCTGACACTCAAGTAAGTCACACCCACCACGGATCCGGGAGTCTTGTGGAAGCGGGAGCGGGAAGACTGTAAGAGCCACACGGTGGGAAGGAGTGTGCAGAGACACTGCCCCTCCCCCCCCATGACAAGCATGTGGTCTGCTGTACAGCAGAAATTGTTCTGATCTTTAATTTCAAATGTGGGAGGACATGCATGTCCATGATCATCCCTGCTCACAGATTATTGTCAGATTAGCCCTGGTCAAATACTATGATTCAAAAAAGTGTTTTACGCATTTGCAAATTGCTTTTCAATTTTCAGTTGTTAAGTAGGTTGGTTCAGTCTTCCATTAGTCACAGATTTTTCTGCAAGCTTATATTACTATAAATGCTGATGCCTTCAAAGGCTCCTATCACAAAACACCTCGAGAGAAATATTGTCTCACTATCCCATTTGTTTAGCAAATGAAATTGTAAACTAGGATAAACCCTAATTATTTCTGCTGAGTAGCAAATTACATGTTTCTTCCCAGTAACATTATCTCTAGTTCTACTCATGTATTATATATCATTGTCCCTTTCGCATGATAATTTTTCCTTAAAGTCTCAGAAAACAAAAATCTTTGGGGCCATGTGAGTAAACACCATTGAACGAGCCCCGATTTACCTACTGTAATACAGAAATATGAGAAAACAAGGAAGAGAACGAGAAACATGGAGTAATGTCATCTCCGTGTAAGAAAGTTCCAGCAAATTTTACTACAATTAGAACAAACCAAGCTAGGACAATCTTCGTGGTCTTGAGTGCTTCTTCTTCCTAAACTCCCAGCCCGTCAGGAAGAGGAAAGAAAAGTTCCCAGCAGCCTCTGTGGTGTCTGGTCATGCAAAGGGCATGTGTTGACCCAGCCATGTCAGGTCAGGCTTCCACACAGGTGACCTCAGTAAAGATTCAGGGGCAACTAGCTTCCTAGGGGTGGCTTTCAGAACCCAAAAAGTGGGATGTCAGTTAATCAGTGATGACAGAAAAGGTCAAAACCATGTGTTGGTCCCTGTCCCACAGCTAACAAGGAAGGTTGAATGACACCTCAAAGGACAAGTGTTGCTACTTGTCCTGGGAAAGACGAAGCTGGTAATTCTAAGGACAAGTGGCTGAAGGAGTGTAAGGTGAAAAGCAACGGGTCGGGACAGAGGCAGCTAAAGAGTCTCATCCTCAGGAGGCAGAGGTAGGAGGATCGTCATGAGTTCAAGGCCACCCTGAGACTACCAAGTGAATTCCAGGTCACCCTGGGGTTGAGTGAGACCTTACCTCAAATAAATAAATAAATAAATAAATAAATAAATAAATAAATAAACAAACAAACAAACAAACAAATAAAGTCTCAGGATCAGTGTGTGGCACTGAGCGGAATCCTCGCCCCTCCTCTCTAGATTTCAGATCTTAGCACTGCTGGATCTAAGGAGAGAAAGTGCCGAATTCTTTTATTTTAAAAATATATTTTGTTTACTTGTTTGAGAGAGAGAGAAGGAGGGAGGAAGAGTGGGAGGGAGAGAATGGGGTGCACCAGGGCCTCTAGCCACTGCAGACAAACTCCAGATGCATGTGCTGCTTTGCGCATCTGGTTTTACATGGGTACTGGGGAATCGAACCTAGGTCCTTTGGCATTGCAGGCAAGCGCCTTAACTGCTGAGTCATCTCTCCAGCCCTTTTTCTTTCTTCTTAATGGAAAATTCCACTTCCTCTGAGCAAATCTACACACTTACTTAGCTACTACTATATTCATAAAACTGTTCATAAAATCTGTTCTATTTATGAGTGCTTATGCAACTGAATGTTATCTATTGCTGTTTTCTTAATTAAATTGGAGATAAATAATTTTTCTTAAGACACAGCCTACATAACACTACTATTAAACACTTAGCACTTATATTCAGAATTATCAAATGAACATTCACTTTGCTTAAGGACCAGGACATAATTAATATCCAGATAATAAAGAGATAAAACTGACCTGGGCCATTTAAATACTGGGTAAGTGAACAGTGTAGCCGCACAATGATAGGTTCTGTTCGAATTACTTCCCAAGCCACAGCAATCTCCTCCTGCACAAACACATTTGAAAGATAACTTTGTCACCTTTTGGAGCTTAAAATGAATAACAAAGAAAAACAGCTGTCGCAACGTAGGCTGATGAAATGCATAAATTGCAAAGGCCTACAAATGATCTCAAAGAACACTGCTGCACCAAAGACGACCAAAGAACTCTTTCATTTTTGCCTCTTTAAATAGGAAAAATAGAAGCAAAAGCTTATCCCATGAAATGCTATAAGAGTGTTATCATTAATCTCCAAGATATGTTAAAGGAACCAATGAAACAGAAAAAATGTATATTATCTTGGCTTCGTTGACAAGTCTTCTTAAGAAACCTTGATACATGCAGCATGTAAGCACTAGTGTCATAAGATGACCCAAAGTTAGTCTCTTCCCAGGACAATGTAAACAAACCAGGCATGTTGCAGAAGCTGATACTTACATCAAGAAAGCTAACATCAATATGCAGATCAATGTCTACGTCATCAATGGCTCCATATTCCCTGGAAGCAAAAATTAGCATTCAGTATTTTTTTTCCTTAAAGAGACAGTACATATTAGGTCATTTTAATTAAAAACTCAGTCATTAATGCAGATTTCTGATTACCACCGTGGCTCAGAACTGACCCTGATTCCACTGACTGGCGATCATTCACCAAGATCGATTCACACCACAGAAATATCTTTCTATCCTTACACGCACGCATGTGCATTCGTAAATTCCAGAGTTCTGCTTCATATCAAACAGCTCCAGTTCTCGGGGGCAAATCAGTTTCCCCCGTGACTGTACCAGTACCACTTCCCACTCAGGAGGAAGAGCGGCTCCTGAGGGCAGAAAGGAGTGCTGGCATGAGGAAGTAGTGGGGTCACACAATAATCTGTCAATGAGTTTCCTCCCAGCAGTTGTTTGAAAACTGGTCCTGGGGCTTTGCCACTCAGATTTCACTGTCATTTGGGTAGATAACACCAAGTCTATATATAATAATTAAGGTAAGTAATGTGAGCAAACAGCATGAGACAAAGGAGGGCATTATGGACAACAGTTTTATTTTTCATTATTTCTGGTACTACGGATTGAACCAGAGTCTTGCACATGCTAGGCAGTGTGCTACGTCTCCAGCCTACATGAAGGTCAATTTTTGTTCACGTTATGGGTGTAGCCATGGAGCAGAGAGGGAGGAAAGGAGGGTGGGAGGGAGGGAGGGAAAGAAAGAAAGAGAATGTGAAAGAAGGGAAAGAATGAGGGGAGAAAGGGAAGGGAGTGGAGAAGGGGGAAGGGAGAGAGAAGGCCAAGGAAGAGAGTTGGAGGAAAAATAAAGAAAACAAAGTCCTAAGCATTCTAGGTATTATCACTGACTATTCTATCTATCTCTGCATCTCCATATACATTGTGTGTGTATCTATACACATGGTAAAATTTTTGAAGATGACATAAAGAAAATTAAAAGCGCCTCGGGATTGACTTGTTCAAACCGTCACAGCATCATAACTCTTGTGCTCTTCACGTGAACTTGCACCGGAGGTAGAGCAACAGGCAAGGACCAAGCAAATGAATTTGTCGATGACTCTAACTGAAGGCATAAAAATATTTTCTGTCAAGATTAATGCAATAAAATAGGGCTGGAGAAATGGCTTAGTGGTTAAGGTGCTTGCCTGCAAAGCCCAATGACCCAGTACCCTCATAAGCCAGATGCACAAGGTGGTGCATGTGTCAGGAGTTCATTTGTAGCAGCTGGAGGCTCTGATGTGCTCCTATGTATCATCTGTCTGTCTGTCTATCTATCTATCTATCTATCTATCTATCTATCTATCATCTATCTATCTACATATATTTTTATATGTAATCTGCCTCTTTCTCTCTCAAATAAATAAGAATAAAAAAGAGTAAAATACTCTAGTAGTTTTCAGACCTTATATGGCCTCTTTGGTTTTTGGTTGTTTCCTATTTCTTCTTCTTCTTCTTCTTTTTTTTTTTTTCTATGTCTTCAGAAAAGAAAAATCTACTTGTAGCCTGTGCTTCAAAACATGCCTTACTGCACAGTGGTAGTAGTTCAGTCACCCTGAGCATGTGCAGATGTTTCATGAACAAAATAGGTAAAATATCCCTCATGAGGAATATAAAAGGGGACCATGGATGGAGGGATGAAAAGGAATGAGCAATTATCGTCAAGAGAAGCTCTGGGGTTTGCAGCAGCTTTCAGAACAGCCATTCTACTACAGGAGAAAATGCTATGAAATCAACAATGCACTGACGCTAAATATACCTAGAACACTGTGTGTACAGGAAGGTATTGGAAACAATTCCACTCTTTGTCAGACGATAAGGAAATATTTAAATAAACTATAGCATGGTGATATTTAAATGTTTTCCTAGTTGCTAGAAGTTGATACAGAAGTATTTTCTCCTGAGGAAAATGCCCCAAGCACATTCTTTATGGAGGAAGCACTCACTGCCCCCCCCAAAAAGCAGAGAAGCTAATATAACTTAAGAAAAATAGAAATTGGAGAGCAAACCGAGAAGAATATTAGCTGCTAAATACCAACTATACTTAAAATTAAATTTATGAAAAATGTTACACATTTTCTATAACTATACACCCAACTTCTGATAGGAAAGGTGATGTGACTATATGTGAGAAACTTTAAATATCCAAGAAAGAATGTCCAGTAACACCATCAAAGATCTTTTGTTTGGGGGAATAGGGTCTTGTTATGGAACCAAGATAACTTCAAACTCACAGTTGCCTGGATTTGGCCTTGTCAGCGCAGGGAAGACACTTCATTCCTTTTGCTTTTATATCTCATTCTAGTTTCTTTCCCATGTGATGTGCCTGATATATAAAAGCTTTTGTCTGGTTCATTCTTCTCCTTGGTGTTATTGTAATGTTTTGTAAAACCATAGATTTAAATGGCTACATTTATATAAGTACAATTGTAAAATAAAACACCAGGTTACTTTTGATGCTCTTTTTACACATGGCTATTGAGAAATACCCTCTGGATAAAGATTTCTGTGCAGCTGTCCTTTCACATAATGATTTCTAGGACTGCTGGGTTAAATAAATGGTATGGTCCACTTAGAATTGTCCACATATTGCTTAACTATTTTTCTAAAGGTTCCAATAACTTAGAATTACAACAACCAAGCCACCAGCTGTCTTGTCATCTCACATCCTCATCACCTCCCCCTACTTCTACTTTCTCTCATCTTTACCAATTTCATTTGGGGATTAATGTGGAATTTATTTACACTGGCAAGGCTTTAAGAGAGAGAGAAAGGGATCAGATACTAGCCCCCCCCCCCAAAAAAAAAACAACTTATCCACAACTGTTTTCCTGTAAATCATTTTCCAGACAACTTCAACAGAAGTTACCATCATACCATCAAGTTATGATAGATGTGACATATCAAATTTTAAAGCCATTAACTGTATGTTGTATAGCTTTCTTAACAATCCCTTCATATTTTTAAAGCTATGAATTTCTTTGAAAGAGGAGGGTGGGATGAAGGCTTCAGAGCTCTTCGTCAGCAGAGCACAAACAGATGACTTTAAGAAGAAGGGGATCGAGAGGAGAGCAGCTGACCAGGGCCGGCAGGTGTGTCTCCAGTTACTTTGGGTTTTGTTTTCACACCACGTTTCAAAGGCTTTGCCAGTGGTCCTGCATCCTTTGGAATGTATTCCACTGCAACTCCCTCTTTCTAGTATGCCAGTCATTTCGTGTTTCCCACTGCTGGGGAGAAAGCATGATTTCAGTTTGTCCAGATGAAGGGAGCCAGCCATTAGGATCGCTCGTGCCTCTGAATCGCTTTCAGTAGCCCAAGAGCTTGTGCATAGAAAGGGCAGAAGCAAGATGAATGTTTGATGTACAAATGCAATGTCAATCGCAGTGGTTTGCCCTGAATACAGTATTAGGTTTGTAATGACAAAGTGATTCCAGACACTGCCTTTATTGTATTCACTGTGAAAAGAGCACATCAAATTGAACTTGCATTGTTCTTCTCTCCTGTTAGATGCAACAACACAGAAATAATCTGATGTCATAACTCTACTCAGGAATGGCAGCAGGTCGGGAAGGAAGCATTGAACGCATGCTCCCCCCTGACACCCAGCGACTTCTGCTTCAGGTGAGCTACTCCTAACGTCACACACCTTGAGCCTGCGTCTGTGACTCTCGGATATTTACAAGGAATGCCAATATTCAAGAACGTGTGTGTGTGTGTGTGTGTGTGTGTGTGTGTGTGTGTGTGTACGCATGCACGTGTACATGCACCCAAAGTGGTGCGTGGCTGTAATCCCAACACTTGGGAGGAAGGAGATTAGAAAGTTCAAGGTCTGCCTTGGCAACATGGAGAGTTCAAGGACAGCTTCAATCACCCAGGGAGACTGTCTCAAAAAAAGGGGGGGGGTTCTGGAGAATAGAACATGGGTCCTTAGGCTTTGCAGTCAAATGCCCTAACTGCTAAGCCATCCTCCAGCTCAGGTTAAACCAGATGCACAAAAGGTGAGGCAAGCACAAGGTCGCACATGCCCACTAGGTGGCGCAAGGATCTGGAGTTCAATTTCAGCGGCTGAGGCCCTGGTGTGCCAATTCTCTCTCTCTCTCTCTCTAAAATAAAATTTAAAAAAAAAATTAAAAAACAAACAAAAGGCAGGGGATGAAAAGGATGTAGCCCAGTGGGTAATGCTTGCTGAGCATGCTCAAGTCAGTGAGTTCAATCCCCAGTCCACGGTGGGGTAGAGAGATTTGAAATGTTTTTGTCGATAATTGTGCACTTTTGAACACACTTTTGGAATCCTTGACAACTGCACCCATGAATGAGATGCGCACGTAACACACTCACCCTTTATTAAATATCAGACCATCTAGGAAGGCCATCTCTTCCCTCTAAACTTCACTTACTAATTATGCTGTTGTGCTATTGTTTCAATAAATATTTGATCAACGTTATCTGTGATGCTGCTGTTTCCAAATATCGTAGATATGCAACTATTCCTTTAACTGTCAAAAAAGTGTAAGTATATACAAACACAGTTCTAGCACATGCCTTGTTAGAAATAACATGTATTATTATTTAATTATTTATGCTTTCAACCACTGGACAGTTATATTTTGAGAAGATATTTTGTTTAGAAACAGTACACCTTCCTGTGACATCTGACTCTCCACAGCTTGCATGTCTATCTCTGCATGCCCACTCAGTGTGTGTCCTGCCCAGTGTGGGAGGGATGTGTGTGGAGGAGCCAAGAAATATGCAAACTCGGTAGTTGGAAAGAAATCTTGGCAAGATTAAAGCTTTTCCAAGACTGTTATCCAAGTTTGCTTTAAATCTCTCTAAAAGACAACAGGGCTGAGAAAGTGTTTACAAATTAGATGCAGATAAGAGAGGTATCTGATCTTGTTTTAAGTAAAGTAATAGTGAATAAACAGTATAGAATAAATAGTTGCTATGACTTTGCACTCAGCTTAAAAAATTTTTTTAAAAGTTCGTATTTGTTGAAGACAGTCCAGGCTCTCTGAACTGGGGAAATTGCCTCGGGTCTGAGTAACTGGAGCCTCCATCTAAAGTGTGCCTATCTTTGGGAACTACCCCTCCCCCTTGGGCTTTTCTCCAGTGTGTACTTTCTGTCACCTCTCTCCTTGTGTTCAGTGCCAGGCTCTTATCCCCTCCCCCAACGCGGAAGCAGAGCGTGGAGGATCGATGAGCTGGAAAAGGTGCCACAAACATCTGATCCAAGATCTTTCTTTGCTGAGTGACATGCTTCCGTGTAGCTGCTTTTGCTGCAAAGACGTAGCCTCGACATCTCAGTGGCTTAGCATGAGGAAAAATTGATATCTCACACCATGGGGAATTGGGGCTAGATGCAGCTCAAGGTCATTGCTGAGGGGCCCATGGTGGCACATGGCAGCACGTGATGGCACATGGTGGCTGGTGGTAGTACATGGTGGCACGTGGTGATATGTGGAGGCAGTCTAGTAGAGCTGGGGACTCGTGTGAGCACATAGATCCATGCTTCAGTAGTTGGATGTCCACATGGTAAAGATGGCAGGCATGGGCTGGAGAGATGGCTTAGAGGTTAAGCACTTGCCTGTGAAGCCTACGGACCCCAGTTCGAGGCTCGATTCTTCAGGACCCACATAAAGCCAGATGTACAACGTGGCACATGCATCTGGCGTTCATTTGCAGTGGCTGGAGGCCCTGATGCGCCCATTCTCTCTCTCTCTACCTGCCTATTTCTGTATCTCTCTCTCTCTCAAATAAATAAATAAATAAATAAAAATAAAATAGTTTTTTAAAAAGATGGCAGGCCCATATAATCCCACCAAAGACCAGAACACAAGCAGCCACTATGAAAGCACTTCCTGGTGACAGCAGAAAGGGGTATTCGCAAGTCCCCAAAAATCCAAGCGGCCCCTCCTGATGCATGTCGTTTCTTCTCCCGGGTTTTTTTTGCGTGTGTCTTTCAGGGAGATACAGGTTTGGTGGCATGATCATCTCCCAACCATCATGAAGCTTCAGGATTCCATCCCCAGCGTCGACTTAGAAAGGCCTATACATGATGATCCAGTCATAAAAAGTGGCCAGACTTCACACCCATCACAATCTGCGGAGTTTCCAGCCAATGTGGGCAGTAGTTCCAATAAGAGTGGGACACTACTTGTACAACTTCAATGCAAGTTGGACACACACACACACACACACACACACACACACACACACACACAAAGGTGCCAGGCATGGTGGTGCTTGCCCTTCATCCCAGCTCTTGGGAGGCAGAGGTAGGAGGATCGCCATGAGTTCAAGGCCACCGTGAAACTATATATTGAATTCCAGGTCAGCCTGGGCTAGAGTGAGACCCTACCTTGAAAAACCAAAAATAAACAAATAAACAAATGGCTATTGAATCTTAGAGAGAAATATTTCTTAAGGAAGTGAGAATTTTCTGACCGTCAATCATCTACCTTTCTAAAACTATTCACCTCAAATTATTTTCCAGAGGCATTTATCAATATGACTTCACCAACATGACGCCAGGCTTACGTTCGTGAAGACCACGTGACTGGAGACGTGTGTTCACAAGGCAGACCACACCCCGGTTCACACCACTGCATGATTCTACGTAGGACTGACCACGGGGCTCCTGTTCTGCAGGCATCTGATCACGTTCCATTCGAGACTCTGGCTCACACCTGTCATCAATGTTGACCTGTGTGCTTCTGTGAAGCTGCTGTTCAGTTGTGGATGTATGGGTGCACTGAGCTGGTGTTACTGACTCTAGAAATAAATCTATTCTCAACTGCATCTTCTATATTGACATAGAGCCTATGTTTTAGAGGTGTCCCTCATTCTAGGCACCCAACTATTTCTCTTATAAAGAACTTTGATGTGGTTAGCTGACTTTCTCATTAGAAGTCACATTTAAAATTAAACCAAAAGGTACCAAAAAGCCTCTTGTATACACTGAGTTACTTTCTGCTCTTCAAACTCCATTAAGCCTCAGTGAAGTAAAGGAACACTAATTAGAACAGGCTGCTTTCAGTAGACTTGGAACTTTGCAAGAAGGGACTTGCAAAGATCTCAGGCCTAATGACGCCTTTCCCCATGGCTCTAAGTCTCAGAATTGGAGACAAGGCAGTAAAATCATTTTTGATTTGCTTTAAATACATCAAACTAGCTGGGTGTAATAGCCACTCTTTTAATCACAGCACTCAGGAGGCAGAGGTAGGAGGATCACTGTGAGTTCAAGGCCAGTTTAAGACTACGTAGAGAATTCCAGGTCAGCCTGGATTACAGCGAGACCCTACCTTGAAAAATACAACAAAAAACATGTATCAAGCTAGTTTTTTTTTTTTTGTGAATCACCCTCATGCCTTGAGACTGACAGGAGAATATATTTATTCTGGAATCATTTTCTGTAGCAAAAAAAAAAAAAAAAAACCTCTAGATAAGGCATGAATATGGCTTACATTCATGAGATTCAAGCCGGGTTAAAACTGTTACAAGTGAAACAGACAAGGGAAATATCTAAACCATTTATGACTTAGGTATTTCATTTGATTAAAGTTTTGAACATTTATCCATCACACTTATAGATCACATATAGAACATTTTATAGAACATTTATAGTTCACAGATATCATCAATAACATTATTAACAGAAAATACCAACAGAGATCATTGTAGGTGCCAAATAAATACTTGGCGAAGAAAAAAAAATAGTTACGTGATGGGATGACAAGTTCAGAAAATATGGAAATGTATTTGAGAAAAGATTTTAACTGCAAAGAAAAAAAAAACAGCAATATATGCCAGAGTGATTCTCTAAGCAAAAATGCATGCTATGAATGAAAAAGAAGCTGAATTCTAAGTTGCATCATGTAACTATGATTCAATGCCTTTTTAGTGTTAAGACTAAAAGTTTTAAGATTTTAAGCAAAGCATAACTGATGTCGAAAAGCTGCCATTGTAACTATGGGGAGTTCCCATGCTGCGTCCACGGACATATGTTCCAACACTGAACATCGCTTCACCTGGAGCCATCACGCTTTCAACTGCGAAACTATCTCAACTAGTTTACTCAGCTTTTGCAGTTTGTAAAAATTCGTTTTGCTGGGCTGGAGAGATGGCTCAGTGGTTAAGGCATTTGCCTACAAAGCCAAAGGATCCCCGTTCGACTCTCCAGGACTCATGTGAACCAGATGTACAAGGGGGCGCATGCATCTGGAGTTCATTTGCAGTGGCTGGAGGCCTTGGCACACCCATTCTTTCTCTCTCTCTCTCTCTCTCTCTGCCTCTTTCTCTCTCGCTTTCTCAAGTAAATAAATATTTTTTAAAATTTGTTTTGCTAAATATAATCCCACTAGGGATGGAGAGATGGCTTAGCAGTTAAGGCCCTGGCCTGCAAAGCCTAAGGACCAAGGTTCGATTCCCCAGGACCCACGTAAGCAAGATGTACAAGGTGGTTCATTGCATCTGGATTTTGTTTAAAATGGCAGTAAGCCCTGGCATGCACATTCTCTCTCTCTCTCTCTCTCTCTCTCTCTCTCTCTCTCTCTTTCTCTCTCTCGTAAATAAATAAAGAATATAATCTCAGTGAATGTCACTCAATTGCAGTCTAGCATGCCCCAAAGAGTGGGAGAGCCGTCAGGGAACATAGCTTCTCTAGTGACAGAAAGCAGGGAGTTGCTGCTCCTAAGATTTAAATGAAACATTGAACAACTGAAATTGTAGTTGTGTTGAAAATACTTGTCTGCTCTCTCAAAAGAAGGCTGTGCTCACGGAGGAGCTCCAAACCTGATAATACGTTCTTTTTTCTCTTTTCTTTTTTATTGTTTTCAGATGCTGCTAGTGAGACCAGACAAGAACCTACCCTTGAATCACTCGTGCTTACCCCGTGCTATGCTAAATTCCAGAACAGACAAATAATTCAAACAACAACCCAGAGCAAAATACAGCAAATCAGAGAAGGTAATGCCTCAGGGGAGTCAGTCTAGGGGGAAGTAAACTAACAATTAACACCCGGAGAAGTATAAGCAAAGACCGAAAGCCAAATGCTGGGTGTACTAGCGACTATGAGTCCTGTGTGGTAGAGAGTCAGCGAGGGAGCGAGGGAGGCAGAAGCCAGCCTCCAACTGAGCGTAGAGACAGGAGCGGGATTGGCAGGGGTTCCCTCCACAAAGGACCGAGGGGTGAATGCTCTGAGCTTGAAGGCAGCCTGGCCCAGCTCGGTGGATGGGCTGGGAAGGGATTAGGACCGAGGTGAGGCTGTCCAAGGAAGCAAGATTTCCAGACAGACTTTGAGACTCCTCCGTGGGCCTGCATGCCAGTCTAAGGACAGAAAGAGTCTTCCCTTCTACTAAAGCAGAGAACGTAAAAGCAAATAAGGGGAGGGAAGTTATCCAAATGTAATATAATAAATATATATAAATATAATATAGATTATATTGTGTATATAATAATTATGTATAATAAAATATATTTGGGAAACATCACCAAATAGTAGACAATTGCAGATTAATAAAGTTAGCAGTCAAACGAGGAGTGTAGACATCTAGGTGGGGGTAGGCATTTCACAACGTGATTTACATACCAGTCATTCTGAATCATTTTCTTACAGTCATCATGATACTGTGGACTATATTTACAGAGACAGGGTGAGCCCAGGTGGGCAAAACCAAGTAGACTTTTTTTTTTTTTTTTTTGAGGCAAGCTCAACAGACTGGTCTTTTTGAAAAATATATTTTATTTTATTTATTTATTTACTTGAGAGAGAGAGAGAGAAACAGAGAGGGAGAATGAGTGTGTCAAGGCCTCCAGCCACTATAAAGGAACTACAGAGGGATGCGCCACCTTGTGCATCTGGCTTACATGGATCCTGGGGAATCAAACCAAAGTCCTTTGGCTTTTAGCTTTGCTAAGCTATCTCTCCAGCCCTGGCCTCTTTTTCTTTTTAATGCGAGAGATCAAGAGTGAGAGAGAGAGAGAGAGAGGGAATTGGCATGCCAGGACTCTAGTCACTGCAATTGAACTCCAGATGTGTGTTTCCCTTTGTACACATGTGCAACCTTGTGCTTGCATCACTTTGTGCATCTGGCTTACATGGGACATGGAGAGCTGAACATAGGTCCTTAGACTTGAGGTAAGAGCCTTAACCACTAAGCCATCTTTCCAGCCCCAAGTATACTTATTAAATATGACACCTTCTTGTTATTGGAGAAAGGATTTTTTTTTAACTTGAGAGAGAGAAAGAATGGGTGTGCCAGCAGCCTCTCAGCCACTGTGGATGAACCCCAGACACATGCACCCCCTTATGTGCCTGTGAGACATTGTCTGCTTGCATCACTTTTGGGTCTGGCTAAACGTGGGACCTAGAGATTCGAACAAGTGTTCTTAGGCTTTGCAGGCAGGCACCTTAACCACTAAGCCATCTCTCCAGCCCTTGAGAAAGGATTTTGCTATTTAGCCCAGCTTGACCTCAAACTCATGGTCTTCCTGCCCCAGACTCCCAAGTGTTGGCATTATAGGTGTGTGTATAGCTGTACTCAGCTATGACTTAAGACAACTACTTTTCCAAACTGAGTCTCTAAAGTGACGAATTTCTTTAATGCAGTCCTTCCTTAAAGTGTACACAGTATGTCCCCCTCAAGTTAGCCATAAATGTGCTACTTTAAATAAGCAGAATCACAATAGAATCCCTCAAACACTTTCACATATAATTTATCAAAAACAAGGGTAAGTTGCACCAAAAGAAAATGCCAGTGGCCCAGTGGGCCATTTTAATTTCAATGTTAATTCAGTGAAGGCATCTGTTCACCTGAGAGAAACTGCATGTGGTCCGTAGACCTCTCTCACGGCTGACAAGTCTGCTTCCAGCTGCGGGTGCTTGTGTAGCTCTCCATCATAGTTCACCTGGGGAAGACAGGCATGAAAGAAGACTCAAAACATCCATGACCCTAGCAACCCATGACAAGCTTCCAGAACATTCCTCCATGACCATCCTTAAAGAGACCTCAAGAATTGACAAGTGAGGGGCCAGAGAGATGGCTTAGCCTTTAAGGCGCTTGCCTGTGAAGACTAAGGACCCATGTTTGATTCCCCAGTCTCCACGTGAAGCCAGATGCACTAGGTGGTGCAAATGTGTGAAATTTGTTTACAGTGGCTAGAAGCCCTGGCGCACCAATTCTCTCTGTCTTTCTCAATCTGCCTCTTTCTATCTCTCTTGCTCAAATAAATAAGTGAATAAAGTTTTTTAAAAAAAAAAAATTGACAAGTGGGATTAGATGAAAGTAAAAAGCTAAAGTTAACTATCACTAGCGGTAACAGACAGACTACACAGTGGGATAAATCTTTGGTAGCCATAGTCTAGATCTTGGGTTAATAGCTAAAATGTATAGAACCACAAAAGTCAAACACATGTCAATCAATAAATTAGCCAATGAACTGAGGAGGACAGTTCTCAAATGAACTAATGTGCCAATAAAGATTTTAAGACATATTCAGTGTCCTTAGAAATAAGGAAACTACAAATTAAAATTGCACTGCTATCCCCATCTTACCCTGGTAAGAATGGCTATCACCAAGAAAACAAACAGCTACAAAAGCTCGTTAGGATGCTGGGGGGAAAAGAAAACGAGTGTAGCCACTATGAAAAGATCGGTGAGTAGGTTTCTCACGAAGCTAAAATTCAAACTAAGACGTTTCCCAACTACACTTCTGCTGGTCATATAGAAGAGGACATACAAGGTGGCACATGCATCTGGAGCTCGTTTGCAGTGGCTGGAGGCCCTGGTGCACCCATTCTCTCTCCCTCTCTCTCTCTGCCTCTTTCTCTCTCTGCCTCTTTCTCTCTGTGCCTGTCACTCTCAAATAAATAACTGAAAATAAACAAAAACTTTTTAAAAATCAAACATGGAACAATTATTTTGTATAACATGCAAGTGTTGTATTGGTTAGGGAATCATTTGAGTAAAAAAACCTTCCCACTGCTAGAAAGTTACTCCTTAGAGAAAAAAAACAAAACCTAGTTTTATTATGTCTATGTGTATGCACTAGCCTTGCTTATGTCTAATTTGACAATTACTGGTTTGTTATTCTGAATATAAACGGGTACTTGATGTTGTTTACATAATAAGTGTGGCATTAACAGCCCTTGTTATTATATTTCCCAAATGACACGGCACAAATCGTAAAGCACCACTGAGGAGGTCGTGGAAATCCGACCGTGTATTATATAGCCACATCCTAAAGTCAAGTGGTCACTTTTAAAATATAGCATTGTCCTGGAAAAACATAAGGAGTGACTTTATATGCATGGCTAATCTGTTTTCATATATTATATCTCATACATTATTATATATATAATAACATTTCTTCATAATAATTTTCAATGCAATTAATTCAAATAAACAATAAGGTTACACCATCAAAATGTATAAAGGTTCTCCATCTTCCATTTGAAATGAACAATCTATGCTTCTGTTAGAAGCGTAACTTCAAAATATTTATCTAACATACTTGATAAATACTGCATTTTTTTCATATGTGAAATCTCAATTTAAATTTGTGTGTGTGTGTGTGTGGCAAGAAGTTCGAAAGGAAACTATGAAAGCAAAGAAAGATGGTTAAAAGGAAAAAAGGAGGAGAAAAAGACTGAGTAGTGGAAAATATATTTCAATAACACACACACACATTCCAAGAGACAGCAGTAGAATGTATAAAGGCGTGTGTATACATTTTCCATAACATACATATAGATATGTCATGAAACATGAGAGAGTATTACACAGGAAGGGGATCGGCAGAGTGGAATCAGGGGGATTATATATAATGCATGTCACAATGGAGCTCTTTTCCCTGTATGCTAACCAAAAACGTAGTAAGAATATACGCAAAAGTTCAGATGATAATCACAATCACAAGCCATGTCCCAAGTCCCCACCGCGCAGAGAGTTTCGATGTAAATGAAAGATTTCAAGGATTTGCAAAGCCAACCTCGGTGTCCGCAAATACCCAGAAAATGAGCAACGAATCACTCAGATCTGTTCGAGTGACTTCCACAACCCGGAACAACTTCTAGTTTTCCTAAACCCTCAGGCACAGACTCTAGTCAAGGCCAATACGCCTTTGAGAGCTTTGAGGCTGGACACCCAGCAAGCCGGCTCTACCTACCTGTCCACCGTAATAAAATTCCTCAGAGTCATTATCGCCTTCGGAGTCTTCCTCCACTGTGCTGTTCTGTCTGGACTCCTTAAAGTAACACAGAAGACAATTGTAGTGATTAGAGGAGTTTACTTCAGAAGGTTTGGTGCATAGCACTGGCTATCTATGTGCATCGTTCTTAATATGGTATAGCGGGCAACTTCAAACCAAAAGCTAGTAAGAAATAACAAGAGGATGCGTTTAGCTCTCTGATGTTAAAATTTGAGATTTGTTTATCCGATGTACACTAAAACCTTGTGTATAAGCCGGGCGTGGTGGCGCACACCTTTAATCCCAGCACTCGGGAGGCAGAGGTAGGAGAACTGCCGTGAGTTCGAGGCCACCCTGAGACTACATAGTAAATTCCAGGTCAGCCTGAGCTAGAGTGAAACCCTACCTTGAAAAACAAAAACAAAACTTGTGCATACTCAATTATTTTTTCAGCTTTGCTCTGATGAAATCTTGGCCAAGCTCACACTCATTCAATTTTTATTTAAACAGTTCCCCCACATTGCTTATCCAAGACTGCTCTCACTTCCACTGTCAATTCAGAACAACAATATGAAAGAGAGGCAACTCAGAGTGCAGCAATCGAAAAGTCACATTATGACGATGAAAATGAAGCATATTAGGAAAAGAACTTGCAATATACGCAAATTATTTCAGAATTCAGGTTTCAAAAAGAAATTTAGGAGAATGTGCTTTAACTAGAAGTTTGAATCTGGAATTAACTGAATTGTATCTGTTATGTGTCTGAAGTACAATGAAAATTCATGGTGGGGTCCCTACCACTGGCCTTAGCAACATAGTTTTTTTTTTTTTTTTTTAAAGTACATTGTTTCCTTTGGATGCAGGAATCTATTCATCCAACATTTCCAATCATTCCTAAATTTCAAGTTTTTAAAGAAAACAAAACAGCCTCAACAAGAGACCTGAGATTACATGAAATTTTAACAGGGTTTGGTCACTTAACAGTTTTATTCAAGCAGCAATTCTCACTGTGGGCCCCAAAATAAAAATAGCAGTTAATATGGTAATTTATTTCCTATTTATTCATAGAGTCAGGTAAACATTTTAAAAGCAAAGATAACAGATGAATTTGTTTTTTAAACATTGAAGAGAATAAGACTCTACCTTACCTCGATGTCACTTTGGCTAAAGAAATCAGAATTCTATATAGCCACATATAGCTGTAAGCTGGCATGAAGTGCTTCTCTGACAACAACATTGCAGGATAAGAGCATAAATAATGAATTGGGTTTTAAATGCATTATATTTAGATTTAAATCAAATATCTCTTTTTATTCTTTTAAGAGGAACTTCTTCCTCAGAGCTAACTTCAGTTCATTTTCTCTGCCATCCAAAATGTTCCAGGACATTAACTTGCACTGTATCCACCATATGCCACTTTACTGTGAGATATTAAATGCAAGCCCCTATTAAATTTAAAACACATCTATGATATTTAAAAAAGAAATAAACAGGACTTACATACCTCCCCATGTTCCTTTTGTAATTTGGATTTTATGGATAAGCAACAGTTTATATCATTTGTTTTTCTTAATTCTGAAAAAAGTTATAATTTTAAAGATTACTTTACGTTTTAGAAGGAATGCTATTCACTAAGTGTTCATAACTATTTACATTAAAATGCTCCAGGCTATCCCCTCCCTTTTGCAAAGGAATTAGACGTATTTTGACGTTTCATCATGTGGAGGAGATACACAGTACACGAGGCACTTTGATTTCTCATTGTGCACAAATGGGATCCGGTCGAAGTCTGAGCACGCAGCCTTTCTTGGCTCTCGCTCGGCTCTTGCTCGGCTCTCGTCATCAACCTCGTGCTGTCTTCTTCAACGCGCTCCTTCTGCCTTTCTATTCTGTTCATCTAGCACTGTTGCCATGGAGGAAAATTGGCGTTTTTTTTTTTTTTTTTTAAACAAGAGCAGTGTCAACATAATACATTTAAACTGGATTTTCTGAGGTTATTAGACATTTAAACATTGCCGAAAAGCAAACACTTTAAATATAAGAACTATATACATGGGGGGGGGGTATAAAGGTAAATATTTACTATGCGCAAAAAAAAGTGACAAAGTTACCTGCAATTTAAACAGAACATCAGCTCAGATGAGAAAATGGCTGCATGACTGTTACCTGTTGCCAGTCTGTGGAAGATCACAGGGATTGGCTCCGTGGTAACCAGCACGTCTTCATCATTGTCTGAACTGGACACATATGTATTATCTGCCAAAAAAATACAGAAAACCATAGTGACTCGGTGAACATCCTGCATGAAAATAATAAAGTCGTGTTTCCGCATTGCTGTGATTCCAAGTCCCACAAAGGACATACGCTACTCTGCTTAGACTTGGCAAGAAAAGAAGCTGGCTGGAGAGATGGTTTAGCAGTTCAGGCGCTTGCCTGTGACGCCTAAGGACCCAGGTTTAATTCTCCAGGTCCCATGTAAGACAGATGTACAAGGTGGCGCATGCATCTAAAGTTCAATTGAGTAGCTACAGGCCCTGGCATGACCATTCTCTATCTGCCTCTTTCTCTCCCTCCCTCTGTCTGTCTCAAAGAAAAATTAATTAATTACAAAAAGAAAAATGAAGCTGTAGATCTATGTGCGAATTAAACATAAATTCATGAAAATAAATAAATTAATTTTAAAAAGATCTGGTTAGAGAAGCTTCTCTTTTCAGATGGCAATGACCACTGGCATGACCCAAAAGGCAACCTAGTGCTGAGAAGAAGGGACAGAGGAGTGTCCAGCACTGAAATATCTCTGTCACACCCTCCAAGCCTCAGGGTCCATTGAGGAAGAGGGGGTGGAAAGAATGTAAGAGTCAAAGGAAGGGTACGACTCCTTACAATGCAACTGTCCAGACAGAAATTGGCCTCGATATCCATGACCCCGCAGTGCCTAGCAATACCTTCACAATATCCTCATAATAGGAGAAAAAGATGATGACATCAAATTCAAAGAGAGACTACTGGAGAGACGGAGGGGATATGATGGAGATTGGAGTTGTGAAGGGGAATGGGGGAGGGGAGGGAAATATCATGGTTTATTGTCTGTAAGGATAGAAGTTGTCAATTAAAAAGAAAGAAATGAAGCTGTAGATCTATGTGCTAGTTAAATATAAATTCATGGTCTATGTAAAGATGTTTACATCTCCTCACAAAATAAACATTTGCGATAGAAACTACCCGAACAAATGGCTTTTTTGGTGGTGGTGGGATCTCACCTGTGCCTGGCACAAATATTTGCTATCCTCCTGCCTCAGCTTCCCAAGTGTTGAGATTACAACAGGACTGCACCATCCACCATGCCTGGCTCCTAAAGGCATTTCTAATATGCCATAAGGCAACGAGTCGTTTGGCAGCTGAGAATTCTACCAGTGAACCGCCGGTGCAGATGCAGTGCGTCATTTGGACGCTCACCGAACAGGATCAGGCTTGATGACGGGGACTCTTCAGAAAACGGGGTTACTAAGTTGAGGGAGAACACTGAATGGCTTTTGGATAAGATTCAAAAGAAGACTCAAGACCAAGCATGGTGGTACATACTTGGGAGAGTGAGGCAGGAGGATCGCAAAGGCGGTCAGCCTGGCATAAATTTTGTCTCAAAAAAAAAAAAAAAAAAAAAAAAACAGGAAAGAAAACTAGAAGAAGGGGAGGAGAGAGGAGGGAAAGGGTCTCAGAACTACTGGAACGACTGAGCTTAACACGTGCTGACCATCTATGCTAGTATCTACGGTACTGAGCTGAACATGAGGTGACCATCTACTCTACTATCTACGGTAAATTGATACTACAGCTATAATTCTTCCTCAAGTTAATTTTATATACGTGAACCATACACAGATCATTAAACGAACTGTAAGGCTTTTAAATTATTTACTTAACAGGGTTCCACTGGAAAACAATATTTTTGAAGTTCACAACTTTCCCCAATAAACACAGATCTTTAAACACATGATACTTCATCACAGGATGATAATATAATACCCAGGCGTTAGGTCTCTTGTTCTCGTGTGCATCTGCAGAGTACCGTGGAAGACAGCTATTCAAGAAATGTCAGGAATTCATTAACAGTTCCCCTCTAATGCACCCACGGATGACGTAATAATTAGAATCCTCAGCAAGTGCAGATCAATTTCTGCCAAGGGAAATTAGTGTTCAGATGACCAAAACAACACATCTAAAAAGATACTGTGTCAGATTGTGATAATACTGTGTCAGTACAATGAGAAATTATTTCACTGACAGAGCGAAAGTCATTATTAGCCCCCATTCCCAAACTCAAGCATAATAAGTGACACATACATGTATGCATAAACGTATATGTATGTGTACACATATACAGCTACAAAACACTCTCAGTATACATGAAAATATATCATCTGTTCAGAAAGGTGAGAAAGAATGGTACAGGCTGGATGTGAAACAAAACAAGTTTGTGTACTGTGAGTCACAAGTTTTGCATCTGTTTTCCAATGACATTAAGGAGAACAGAAAACCTCCATGTCCACCAAGCGGCACTGGATTTAAAAAGAGACCCTATATAAACTTACCATAATTGTCTTAACAATTGTTTTGGAGTCACAGACCACTTACTTAGAGTCTCTTCAGTCAATAATCTCATCCTTTCAGGATAATGCTTTATTAAAAACCCTCTCCTGGGATGGAAAGATGGCTTAGCGGTTAAGGCGCTTGCCTACAGAGCCAAAGGATCCAGGTTCGGTTCCCTAGGGCCCACATAAACCAGATGCACAAAAGGGTGCATGTGCCTGGAGTTCATTTGGAGCAGCTGAAAGCCCTGGTGTGCCCATTCTCTCTCCCCCTCTTCCTCTCTCAAATAAATACAAATAAAAAAAAATCTTTAAAAACACCTTTCTTACAGCCCAGCTGTGTGTTTTGAAAAAATCTCTCCCTACATATACTAGGCTGACATTGAACTTCAGATCTTCCTGCCTCAGCCTCCCCGGTGTTAGGATTGTAGGCAGTGCTACTATGCCCAGCTGTAGAGCCAGGGCTCTGCCACCCCCCCCCCCCCTTAAATGTTCCTTAATCTTACTGATGTGAAGTTATTTGCTACTTAACCAATCAAAGTACATTTGGCCTGTGCAATGTACAGATAAACTGGTGTGTGTTTCAGTGGTAGGACACTTGTCTAATATGAAATGCATGAGATTCCATTTCCAACATTAAAAAAAAAAAAACACAAGGGGTAAAGCACATTAAAAAATTAAAAAGGAGTCGGGGGCCTGGAGAGATGGCTTAGTGGTTAAGTGCTTGCCTGTGAAGCTTAAGGACCCCGGTTGGCGGCTCAATTCCCCAGGACCCACATAAGCCAGATGCCCAAGGTGGCACATGCATCTGGAGTTTGTTTGCAGTGGCTAGAGGCCCTGGCATGCCCCTTCTCTCTCTCTCTCTCTCTCTCTCTCTCTCTCTCTCTCTCTCTCTTTCTCTCCCTCTTTCCTTCTCTCAAATAAATAAATAAACAAAAATAAAAATATTAAAAAAATAATTCTTTCTAACTTCCTCAAGGCACGATGACATCTGTTAATAACATCCCCTTTGTTTAGAAGTGAGAAAGTAAGACATAAATAAAGTTAAGGAATGCATGCCAGATGACAGACTCAATCAGAGACAGACAGGGGATCTTTCAATCCACATTCTCTCACTCACATTCTTCCACCTGACTCTAGTGCAGAATTTGTTTTCTTTTCTTTTTCTCCCGCTCTAAACCTCTCATGACATGTTTTCAAAATTATTTTTAATTTGGTTTTTAGGGTGTGTGTGTGTGCATCTGTGTGCTCATGGACATGTGTCATGATACACGTATGAAGGTCAGATTTGGGTGTCTGCACTTGCCTTCCACCTCGTTCACTGATAGGACTCCAGGCCAGTTGTGCCACAAGCTTCCCAAAGATCCTCTTACTCTGCCTCCCCTCTCGTCCTACGTATACTGGGGATTACGGATGCTATACACAGCACACGGCTTTCTGCAGCTTCTGGGGACCCAGGCTCAGGTACCCATCCATGCACATAAACAATTCATCTGCCGAGCCATCTCCCGGCCTCTGGTGGCATGTGCTTTAAATGTAAGGCTTAATACAGGATGGCTGGGTCTTGTCAGAGCTGATCACGGTGAGTATTTTCTCTTCATTTCCCTTCCAGAACATTGCAAGCATGACCCAAGCCTCCACGGACAATTGCAGAGGGAGCGCACAGCCACAAGAAGGCATGTCTTAGATCACTGATGTAATCCACTTTCAAGTACAGAACTACCTATATAAAGCCATTCCAGCCGGCAGGGTGGTGAATGCCTTTCATCCCAGCACTCGGGAGGCAGAGGTAGGAGGATCACTGTGAGTTCAAGGCCACCCTGAGACTACAGAGTGAATTCCAGGTCAGCCTTGGCTGGAGTGAAACCCTACCTCGTAAAAGAAAAGAAAACAAAACAAAACAAAATAAAGCCATTCCATTCTTTTTAAAAAATATTTAATTAATTAATTACTTAAATTAATTAATTTGAGAGAGAGAGAGAGATACAGAAATAGGCAGGCAGAGAGAGAGAGAGAGAGAATGCGAGCACCAGGACCTCCAGCCACTGCAAACGAACTCCAGATGCATGTGCCACTTTGTGCATCTGGCTTACACGGGTCCTGGGAGTCGAACCTGGGTCCTTTGGCTTTGCATGCAAACACCTTAACCGCTAAGAAATCTCTCCAGCCCCCATTCCATTCTTTATTACTGTGCAACTGAAGAAAAATGATAACTATACCAATAAGTCACAATTATCCTGATGTTGCATTATATTCTGGCCATTTTTCCTGAATTTTCTATATAATTTTGTCATTTCCCAAACCAGTCAAGTATCCCTTTTTAAAGACTAGGAAAGCAAGGGTAAATGAAATTATATAATTCTCTCGGATTAATTGATGAACGACATAATTAGTAGGTGGTGGAGCTTGACTCTAAAATGCAGACATGTTATCACTCACAAACTGCAGTCTCTTGTAAGACGTAAATGCTCATTATTAAAAGCAATTAGAACTTAAGGGCTCTAGTATGGCAGAGGTGGTGTAGGATTCAAATTCTCATTTAAGTGGTTTAGTCATAAAGGCACACAATGCTCAAGTGTGTGAGGTGTAAGTGGAGATTGCCTGGGCTGCATGAGCCAGTAAATAACCCCACCCGTGCTCGTGTACTTCGAATTTAACGCCGTGGGTGTCAACAACACCAACATCACCACCAACAAAAAGTCCATGAAAGTAGGAAGGGAACTAGTTGGGAAAAGGAAGGGTTTTCCCAGAAGTGGGAGACGGCTAACACAAATGATTGATTCATGGATTAATTTTAAAGTTTATCTGGGCCAGGCATGGTGGCGCACGCCTTTAATCCCAGCCCTTGGGCGGCAGAGGTAGGAGGATCACCATGAGTTCAAGGCTACCCTGAGTATACAGAGTGAATTCCAGGTCAGCCTGGGCTACAGTGAGACCTTACCTCAAAAAACCAAAAACAAAAAAAAGTTGATCTGGGTTTGCAGGGACCAGTGAAACCAGAAACCGCCATCCCATCCTTCTACTGAGGAATGTAGAAGAGAGGAGAGACTTCAACGCCCACCGTATTAAGCTTCCTAAGCATGGACAGTTTGTACAGAGCAGCTGTTCAGTTACAGGAGAGGCAACTTGTGGCTTACAATGTACACAACTGTTCTCAAATCCATTGAGGAAATAAAAGAAAACAGCATACAAAACCCCATCTCTCTGAAACTGATAAATAAGAAGTCAGCCAGAAGGCACTCGATTTCACTTGATTTGTGAGCGTCAACCTGTCATTCCAGGGTTTCACTCTGCCATTCTCAATGTTCAACTTGGCCTTCATCTCCACAGAAACATGATGACATTGGTGTCAACAGATGGCTCCGGATGATTAGAAAATCAAAATTTATAAACTGATCAATTTGTTCCTCGAGTTGACACCCCACTGACTGACTGACAGTGCTGCTGACATCCTCAACAGGACAAAGAAGCCCCACACTTCCTGACTCGATGCTGAGCTCGCCCCAACCAACGCATCCACAGAAGGAAGGAAGGAAAGAATTGATGGAGCTAATGTCAAGATGGCTGCACTGTCTCATTAAAAATGACATGAGAGAGAGCTACTTACTGGCTGAAGGGTTTTGACAAATAAGCAAATTTCTCAAAAGACAACCAAGGGAAGAGAAAGGAAAATATGAATAGAAATTACAAGAGATATGACCATAGAGATGCATAAGATTTTTTTTTTTTTACAATGACAGACCAAAAACTACAAAATACTCTTTTGCTAAAAAATAAAATAAAATTAGTGGACAATTCAGCAACATTGTGTCCTTCGAAAAGAACACATGTTTAAAATTACTGAGAAAAGCCAGACATGGCGGTGCACACCTTTTAATCCCAGTACTCAGGAGGCAGAGGTAGGAAGATAGCTGTGAGTTCAAAACCAGCCTGGGAAACAGAGTGAGTTCTGGGTTAACCTCGCTAGCGTGAGACCTTGCTTGAAATAAAAAAAATACTGCCGGCGTGGTGGTGCATGCCTTGGTGGCGCACGCCTTTAATCCCAGCACTCGGGAGGCATAGGTAGGAGGATTGCTGTGAGTTTGAGGCCACCCTGAGATTAAAAAGTGAATTCCAGGTCAGCCTGGGCTAGAGTGAGACCCTACTTCAAAAAAATTTAAAAAAGGGCTGGAGAGATGGCTTAGCGGTTAAGGCGCCTGCCTGCTAAGCCTAAGAACCCAGTTCCAATCTCCAGGTCCCACGTTTAGCCAGATGCAAAGTGACACAAGGGCGCAATGCCACACTTGACCACAAGGGGGTGCACACATCTGGATTTCGTTCACAGAAGCTGAGAGACTGCTGGCGTGCCCATTCTCTATCTGTCTCCCTCTCTCTCTGTCTGTCTCTCTCTGTGTCTCTCTCCAAAAATAAAAAATAAATAAAAAATGAAAAAAAAAATACTGAGAAAGAGAAAATAGGTGAATAATCATGGCAGAAATAGAGCAACAGTTCCAGAAACAGACCTAAAGAGATACCAGGGACATACAGATTTTCTTGCTAATTCTAATAAAGGCTCAGAGCTAGTTATCTCCATTAGCAACTTCTAGTCTATAACACCAAAGCACATGACAAGATGCACATAATGTGAACACATTAGCATTAAGATATCTGCCAATGTAACTTGTCACCTTATAGTTTAAAGGGGAAAATAAAACTGATCGCTCAACAGGTGCCACATTAAAATCTCAAGATTTAATACTCGTGAATGCTTTAAAAGTGGTAAGGGAAGGGTGCTCTTTTATTTCAGGAACAACTGGGATCATGCTAATGCTGAGGTAAAGCTGCCAGTGTCCCCATCTATTATTCAAACTTCTCCCAGAAGTTCTAACCAGTATGGATGGGGATGGGAGCAGATACGGCTGTTGGAAAGAAAAAACAAACATGTAATGTTATATAGTATTGTTTACCTGAAAAGTCAAGCACGTTAACTAGCAATTCTTAAATAAATGTGTGCTAAAATTTAATACTGGAGAAAATGTCATCCCATTGGTGTTCTCTGAAGCTTTAAAACAGTGCTGATATTCCTTCTAAAAGCAGTGGGATTCCGAACTGATGGGAGATTGCTGAACCATCAATCTGCACGCCCCTAGGAAGTTATCCTCTGACCTCTCATCTCTCTCTGATTGCCACTGCTTTGCCCATCACACAGTCTGGCATTTAGAGTTAAGTGCTGTTATGCAAGAACCCTGGGGAAGCCCTGCTCTGTCTGCTGTATTTTGATAGACAACATCAGTCAATTCAAACTTCTGCCTCAATATTTAAATCAGAACGCTAGGCTCTCCCCCTTCCCATCCTTGTTATACCGTAACCGAACTGAACCTACTTCAACCAGGTAGATCAAATAGATGTGCGAATTCCATTTCCTACTGGAAATGCACTCATTTGGTTATTCCCTACAGATGTGAATTCAATTTAAAAAAATTAGCAAAACTGTCAGCTTGGGTCACAGAAGTTTCATTTTGCACTGGGACTCACAACGTGTCAAAGTATTTAGAGTAAGTGACTGTGGAGTACTCAGGCCTAGAAGGGATGTCTGTATCCCCACCCTTTGCCAACACTGCCACGCCAGGGCTGGGGGGGTGGGGCATAGCAGACAAAGAGAAGAGCAGGAATGCAGGAGTCAGGAGTGTGAGGACCTCTGTCCTTCGGGCCTGTCATAGCCATTGTTCTGGCCCCCACACAAAACTAGGTGCAGTAACATGCCCTCACAGAGGACAGAAGAGCTCGCCCTTCCCTCAGGAGTTACGGGAAGTTGGTTGCTGGGGGTGAAAGAGACATTTTCATTAGTGTGTAGCCACTGATAAATAAGATGCCCCTGCTCCTGTAAAGAAAGAACCCCTAAACTCATTCTTCTGTGAGCAACTCTGATCAAACTCAATAGCGCGCGCGCGCGCACACACACACACACACACACACACACACACAATGAAAGCAGCAGGAGAGACTATTTAACAAAAAGAGGGTCAGTAAAGACAGAGGTAAGAGAAGGCAGTAGCGGGTGATCAAATTGTATTACATACATGAATGAAAAGGTCGTATTGAAACCCATGATTAGGGACAATTAATTCACAAGTGATAACCAGTGTTTTGTTTTTAATATTTCAATTCTTATAGGGTTGAACACATAGTGCAGAGGGAGATCCTTGCTTGAACAAGGCTCTGAGTTCAATCCCCAGAACTGCAAAAATTAAGATTAATTTTTGGGGGGGGGCTGGAGGGATGGTTTAGTGGTTAAGGTGCTAGTCTGCAAAACTAAACAACCTAGGTTCAATTCCCCAGGACCCACGTAAACTGGATGTGCAAAGTTCATTTGCAGCAGCTGAAGGCCATGGTGTGTCTATTCTCTGTCCCTCTATCTATCTATCTATCTATCTATCTATCTATCTATCTATCTTCTATCTATCTATCTATCTATCTATCATCTATATATCATCTATATATCTATCATCTATCTATCTATCTATCATCTATCTATCTATCTATCTATCTATCAATCATCTATCATCTATCTATCATCTATCATCTATCTATCTATCTATCTATCTATCTATCATCTATCTATCTATCATCTATCTATCTATCTATCATCTATCTATCTATCTATCTATCTAACATGTATCTATCTATCATCATCTATCTGCCTCTTTCTCTCTCAAATATTAAAAAAGAATTTTTTTTTCCATTTTTTTGGGATCGAACCCAGAGTTGTGTGAACAGTTGTGTGGAATAGTGACGAAAACCCCAAATAATACCTCTTGGCCACAAGAGGGAGCTAAACATCTGGGGCCATTTGGTTGACTAAGGGCATCGTCTACTGCGCAGAACTGCCATGAAGGAATCGCTTGGTGCTTTCGACCTGCAGCAGGATGTTGACTCAGAGTCCTGCCCCTGTCATGGCTGACCTGCTGCTGTTCACTTGCTTTGTTTTGTGTTGTCTTGTTTTTGTTTTCTCAGAACTGTTTTGGCTATCTGGGGTTTTGGGTGCCTTGAAATGAATTTTAAGGTGTTGTTGCTGTTGGTGTTGGCGTTGTTGTTGGTGGTGGTGGTGGTGTGTGTGTGCCTGCGCGCATGTGCCCTGTGGAGCCCACTGCTGGGATGTTGATGTCTGACAGTGGATGTGCTAATAGGCATTTTCACTGTATTAACTCCTTCAATGCCTGAGCAGGGGAGATATTCCCACCCATGTCTTCTTCCTTTCTCTCCCTTGCTTAGGTTTATCCCAAGGTGTTTCTTTTCTGACACCTTTCTTAGCTTGCTTGTAATTAGTACGTGGGTAGGCTATGGATTTTGTGTGTGTGTGTGTGTGTGTGTGTTAATTTTGTGACCTGCCACACTTCTTAGTTTCCTGATGAAGCCGCTAAGGTCTCTCATGCATGAAATGTGTAACACATGCAAATAAAAAAAGATTTCATTTCTTCTCCTAGCTGTATTTCCTTCTCTTGTTTTATTGCTCTAGCTAAAACTGTATTCAATAATATTATTAAGATTAATAAGATTACATTTTAAATAAGAATGGAGGAAGTGAATACCCCCCACCTTGATCCTGACTTTCATGAAAATGTTCTGAGGTTTTTCCACGTGTACCATTATGTTGACTTTGCTCACAAAGGGGTGCCAGATGTCAAAAGCCTGTTCTGAGTCAATCAAGATGATCAGCCTAGGTGTTTATCTAGTAAGGATGAACAAAGAAAGTGTGTGCTGCACACACACAATGCAATTCTATTCAGTCTTAGCAAAAATAAAAATAAATAAATATATTTATGAAACTTGCTGGAAAATCAATGGAACTGGAATATATTAAATGAGGCAACCTGGGTTACAGAACGGCAAACACCACATGTCCCCTTTCATATGTGGGTCCTAGCTTAGATCCATCATATATGTGTGCCATTGTGGGAAACAGTGTGTAGAGACCAGGAAACTAGAAAGGAGTCCATGAGATAAAAACAGAACTGAGTCTTCAAGGGACAAGGGCACTTAGCAGAACTTAGGTGATGTGAGATGAGAGTCAAAGGGTTAGGAAATGCGGAGGTGGAAGGGTGAAAATAGGGTAAAGAAGGTAGAGAGACGAGGCAAAGGAGGACGATGGGGAGGCTTAACTAAAACTAAATGTGTATTAATAAAGAGAAAAATAAATTTAAATTTGTTAAAAGACTGAATGTTTCCTGGGAACTGTCACCAAAAAAAAATTAAATACTAAAGAAATAAATTTTACAGTATCCTCATATGAAACCGTGAACTCTTTTTTTTTTAAATTAAATATATGTAAGTGTATATATCCATATAAATTACATAAGCAAGTGCTCATAATCAGATGAATTTCTACAAGAAATCAGCATTAGCTATATTTTTGTCTATTAAGAAAGTACAGGTCCTTTCGATTCTCCAGGTCCCACATTTAGCTAGACACAAAGTGACAAAAGGGCGCAATGTTGCACTTGCCCACAAAGGGCGCACGCGTCTGAAGTTCGTTCACAACGTCTGCGAGGCTGCTGGCACACCCATTCTCTCTCCCTCTCTGACTCTCTCAAAAAAAAAAAAAAAGTACAAACGATAGCCTAAAAGCAAACAGGTGAAATAACCGAATGACTGCATCAGGAAATTCGTTTTGGTTGTGGATTGGATGTTAGAGTATTTTCACAAGCAATAATGCAACAAAGTTTCACAGCTCAATGTATGCACACACGTTACAGCTCCACAAGACAAGTTATTCAAATTCCTAATAACTTAAAAGAAAAAAAAGCGTACCTGGATAATCTTCTGAAACATGCACGGAGTAGGATACACTGTCAAAATAAGAAAAAGACAAAGAGAGAAAAACAGGCGTTAAAAAGCTACCAAGAAGGCAAGGAACACCAACCCCGTGCTGCCACCCACTCTCCCCAATACGCATATAAGCACACGGCCCGGATGATGTGAAAGCCTCTGGCCTATGACATGGGACACTTGGGGGGTTTTGATGATCTCCACGGAACTGTTTCTGAATGCTGTCTCTCGGTACAGGGCCTTTGTTTTCAAGGCAGACTGACCTGGAATCACTTCTACTGGCGCCTCATGACTCATCTATTTCTATACTGAGATTTTTCTCCAGTCTCCTTCCATGCCAGAAAGTATTCCTTGCATCTAGTAGAGCACTCACAAATTCAAACTTCATGTGTGTGTGTGGGGGGTTGGTATGAAACTCAAGGCCCACCACTAAGTTACACCCCCAGCCCAACACTGAAATTTTTTTTGTAATTTATTTTTTTACGAGAGAGAGAAAGAGAGCAAGGGGGAGGGTGACACAGAGAATTGGCATGCCAAGGCCTCCAGCCATTGTTATCAAACGCCAGATTCTGGGCTGAAGAGATGGCTTAGCAGTTAAGGCATTTGCCTGCAAAGCCAAAGGACCCAGGTTAAACTCCCTAGAACCCACATAAGCCAGATGCACAAGGGAGCACATGCATCTGGAGTTCGTTTGCAGTGGCTGGAGGCCCTGGCGCTCCCATTCTCTCATTCTCTACCTGCCTATTTCTGTATCTCTCTCTTTCTCTCTCTCAAATAAATAAATAAAAATAAAATATTAAAAAAAGAAAACTCCAGATGCATGTACCACCTTATGCGCATAAGTGACCTTGTGCCCTTGCATCACCTTGTGGGTCTGGCTTATGTGGGACTTGGAGAATTGAACCTGGGTCCTTAGGCTTTGCAGGCAAGTGCCTTAACTGCTAAGCCATCTCTCCAGCCCCCAACACCAATTTTTAATATCATTCCCTCACAATATGATGAAATTATAATCACTGTTCTTCAGCAGTGAACCAAACTTCCATAACCATTGCATGTAACAAACAAAAGGCCTTCCCTTCTGAGGGCAGAACTGTCTCAAGTAACAAGATTTTAATATTGTACATTCACAATTTCAAAGATCCTTTCTCAGTAATCCCACTGCTTCTGTGAACTTATTTTGAGTGGCATGGGAATTCCGCATGCTTGTTTGTTCCTTTTTCTATGTGTGTCACCCAGAGGCTAGAGAGGACCACAATTATTTACATTTACAGCGTAGTCTATTTTAGTGCACGACACATGGGACATACAAGGTCTTTGGATGGACTAACGGAGTAATGACCAGCTCTGAAGAGATATCCCATTGTTCATCAGGCATCCTCAACTGTTCAGTTCCTCATTCAAGAAACCAAATATCTGTGCATTCATGTCAAATAACATGTAAGAAGAAAAAAAAAAAAAAACCTCTGGATGATTAAGTCAGCAGGAAAGAGATTGAAACAAGGAGTGTAACAGAAAAAACATAAATATTTTTGTATTATTATTTTTTTTTTATTTTTGGAGAGAGACACAGAGAGAGACAGACAGAGAGAGAGGGAGAGGAAGACAGATAGAGATGGGCGCGCCAGCAGTCTCTCAGCTGCTGTGAACGAAATCCAGATGCGTGCGCCCCCTTGTGGGCAAGTGCGGCATTGCACCCTTGCGTCACTTTGCATCTGGCTAAACGTGGCACCTGGAGATTGGAACTGGGTTCTTAGGCTTAGCAGGAAGGCGCCTTAACCGCTAAGCCATCTCTCCAGCCCCATAAATATTTTTAAGTATAATTATTTTTTTATGTTTAGACTTGTAAATAATAAAGACAAGGTTTCAAAGACTGTTTGAGGACCCCCACCCTGTTTCCCAAATTGCTGACATATTATGTACAGACAGCAGAGTACCAAACCAGGAAGTTGACAGTGTAAAGTCTATGTGTCCTTCTGTGCCGTTTCATCACACAAGTATCCCACAACTACCACCCGGTCATTCACGCTTTTCCTTCAGAGGCATCAGCATCCCCTTTTCATACTAACATTCCGAACCCAGGCAGACCCTACTCAGTTTCCCCTCTCTCTCTAATATGGACATGCCAAGAGTGTTAAATACATGCAACTGTGGAGCCAGAAGTACTGTTTCACTTTCAGGCAAAAACTGTTATTTTGAAAAAAGTTACACTAGTGGGAAATATTTAGGATAGAGAAAAAGAAAGAAAATCGGACTAAGAATCTACCGTGATAGTAAAAGGAGAACGAGTCTCAGCTGGAAGTCTTCAGAGGCGACGAGAAGGCAGGAGCCAACGGCAGATGGTGGACCCCAGCCAAGTTCCCAGCTCTGGGAATCATGGCCTGAATCCAATGCCAAGAAGAGGAAACGTCCACACCATGATCCTTCAAACAGGACAGGGCGAATGTGAACCACGACCCAGTGGGAGCTTATTTTCTCACGGTTCATTGCTAACCCAAAGGACGGCACGATGTAGCAATGAAATCCTTGAAGAGCAAGGTACCCTTCCGAGCCCTGCCAGGGCTGTGACAGAAGCCATCATACTCAATTCCATGCTGAATCCATGCCCAGCAGTGTGCCACCCCAACCAATAGCCTGTCACCCCAACCAACAATGTGCCACCCCAACCAGCAGTGTGCCACCCCAACCAACAGCCTGCCACCCCAATCAACAGCCTGCCACCCCAACCAACAGTCTGCCACCCCAACCAACAGTCTGCCACCCCAACCAACAGTCTGCCACCCTAACAAATAGCCTGCCACCCCAACCAGCAGTGTGCCACCCCAACCAACAGCCTGCCACCCCAACCAAGTCTGCCACCCCAACCAACAGTGTGCCACCCCAACCAACAGCCTGCCACCCCAATCAACAGCCTGCCACCCCAACCAACAGCCGGCCACCCTAACAAATAGCCTGCCACCCCAACCAGCAGTGTGTCACCCCAACCAACAGCCTGCCACCCCTACCAACAGCCTGCCACCCCAACCAGCAGTGTGTCACCCCAACCAACAGCCTGCCACCCCTACCAGTAGCCTGCCACCCCAACCAACAGTCTGCCACCCCAACCAACAGTCTGCCACCCCAACAAATAGCCTGCCACCCCAACCAACAGCCTGCCACCCCAACCAACAGCCTGCCACCCCAACCAACAGTGTGCCACCCCAACCAACAGCCTGCCACCCCAACCAGTAGCGTGCTACCCCAACCAACAGCCTGCCACCCCAACCAACAGCCTGCCACCCCAACCAACAGCCTGCAACCCCAACCAACAGCCTGCCACCCCTACCAACAGTGTGCCACTCAAACCAACAGCCTGCCACCCCAACCAGTAGCGTGCTACCCCAACCAACAGCCTGCCACCCCAACCAACAGCCTGCAACCCCAACCAACCAACAGCAACTGGCTTTATTATTCACTCAAAACAATGTCTACACGCGAAATGAAGCTTCGGCTCATCCCTCTGTCAGGAAGCCTGCTGTAGTCGAAGTCAGGCTAACAGGAAGTCAGGCAACAGGAAGTCAGGCTAACAGGAAGTCAGGCAACAGGAAGTCAGGCTAACAGGAATTCAGGCTAACAGGAAGTCAGGCAGCAGGAAGTCAGGCTAACAGGAAGTCAGGCTAACAGGAAGTCAGGCAACAGGAAGTCAGGCTAACAGGAAGTCAGGCTAACAGGAAGTCAGGCAACAGGAAGTCAGGCTAACAGGAAGGCAGGCAACAGGAAGGCAGGCAACAGGAAGTCAGGCTAACAGGAAGTCAGGCAACAGGAAGTCAGGCTAACAGGAAGTCAGGCTAACAGGAAGTCAGATCCTCAGCGTTGAGACTTACTACCTTGGTGTCATAGGAAAGTCACTTAAACGCACTGGGCTTCACGGGCTTTGCAGCCAGACATGACAATCCTTGCCTCTGCCTCATAAGCCTGCGGCAGAGTTTGACAGGTGTAAGGCCCCCTAGGACAATGCCAGACACGGAGCAGCAGGAGCTCAAGTGCAGGCAACGCGACTGGACCTCACGCAGCTCAGGCTGGCCTCAAGCTCACTAGGTCACACAGGTGGACCTTGAAGCCCTGATCATCCTCCCTCAGGGTTTAGAGATGACAGGCGTATGCAATCACACCAAGCTCCAGGCAATGAAAATTTGCAGAAGTGAAATAATTAAAAACAAGTACAAATCTCTAGAAATGAAAATTCATATGAAAGAATGTTCCCTGGAGAATGTATTAGAATTTCTCAGATGTGCCCATCTCATCATATTAAGAGACATTCCCGTGTTCTTGGCTGCACCTGATATCTCTGTACAAAACAGAGAACAAAAGCCCTGCAAAATGATTCGTCGGCTCCTTTGTTCCTTGAATACCAGAAGGAAAACAACCATGTCTGTAAAATTCTAGTTTCGTGGGGTGGCTTGCAGAGCTGATACAATCTAGTACAATCTAGTACAGACAGACGTAGCTGATTAAACTCAAGGCTCTGATAGGGAGAGCCAAAAATTTTTTTTAAAAAGTGCCAAGAGTGAACTCTAAGAAGTACAAGTTGAAGAGTGGGCTTAGAAGGTGTGATACACGACCAACACTGCACGTCAGGCCAACACTACTGTGGAGAATGGAAGCAGAAGAGAATGCCGCGAGAAGACAAGCATGGAGCATGGAGCAAGCTCTGAATTCCTACTCGGGGCGGGGGTGGGGGGGTTGGGGAACAATGCCTTCCTAATTCTGGACTCTGCTCAGATCCTCTTCCTGTGCTTTTCTGGAGACACTGGAGTCCCTCAGCAGGTGTTTCGCATGTGTGATATGCAGAAGGTGTGCTTAAGTCCTTAAGGTCAAAAGTTTAAACTAGAACCCATGAATTGCATCTATTATGTCTGTGTTTTGTTTAATCAAAATGGTTACTTTCATTTCATTCCTCTAAAATGATCTGACCCAAGGACACATCTCCACAGTCCCCAGATCCAGAAAGGAGACATCTCCACAGCCACCACATCCAGAAAGGACACATCTCCACAGCCCCCAGATCCAGAAAGGACACATCTCCACAGCCCCCAGATCCAGAAAGGAGACATCTTCCCAGCCACCAGATCCAGAAAGGAGACATCTCCACAGTCCCCAGATCCAGAAAGGACACATCTCCACAGCCCCCAGATCCAGAAAGGAGACATCTCCACAGCCACCACATCCAGAAAGGACACATCTCCACAGCCCCCAGATCCAGAAAGGACACATCTCCACAGCCACCACATCCAGAAAGGAGACATCTCCACAGCCACCAGATCCAGAAATGACACATCTCCACAGCCCCCAGATCCAGAAAGGACACATCTCCACAGCCACCAGATCCAGAAAGGACACATCTCCACAGCCCCCAGATCCAGAAAGGAGACATCAGCCACCACATCCAGAAAGGAGACATCTCCACAGCCACCACATCCAGAAAGGAGACATCAGCCACCACATCCAGAAAGGACACATCTCCACAGCCACCACATCCAGAAAGGACACACCTCCACAGCCACCACATCCAGAAAGGAGACATCTCCACAGCCACCACATCCAGAAAGGACACATCTCCACAGCCCCCAGATCCAGAAAGGAGACATCAGCCACCACATCCAGAAAGGAGACATCTCCACAGCCACCACATCCAGAAAGGAGACATCAGCCACCACATCCAGAAAGGAGACATCTCCACAGCCACCACATCCAGAAAGGAGACATCAGCCACCACATCCAGAAAGGAGACATCTCCACAGCCCCCAGATCCAGAAAGGACACATCTCCACAGCCACCACATCCAGAAAGGACACATCTCCACAGCCACCACATCCAGAAAGGAGACATCTCCACAGCCCCCAGATCCAGAAAGGACACATCTTCACAGCCACCACATCCAGAAAGGACACATCTCCACAGCCACCAGATCCAGAAAGGACACATCTCCACAGCCCCCAGATCCAGAAAGGACACATCTCCACAGCCACCACATCCAGAAAGGAGACATCAGCCACCACATCCAGAAAGGACACATCTCCACAGCCACCACATCCAGAAAGGAGACATCTCCACAGCCACCACATCCAGAAAGGAGACATCAGCCACCACATCCAGAAAGGAGACATCTCCACAGCCACCACATCCAGAAAGGAGACATCAGCCACCAGATCCAGAAAGGACACATCTCCACAGCCCCCAGATCCAGAAAGGACACATCTCCACAGCCACCACATCCAGAAAGGAGACATCTCCACAGCCACCACATCCAGAAATGAGACATCTCCACAGCCACCAGATCCAGAAAGGAGACATCAGCCACCACATCCAGAAAGGAGACATCTCCACAGCCCCCAGATCCAGAAAGGACACATCTCCACAGCCCCCACATCCAGAAAGGAGACATCTCCACAGCCACCACATCCAGAAAGGACACATCTCCACAGCCCCCAGATCCAGAAAGACAGGCCTAGAAAAGCCCCCGGAAGTTCAACTTTCACCTAGTTCATCCGGATTAAGAGCAAGGTCAGATTCTTTTGCAGGTCCACAGACCCAGACGACCATGCATCGCACCCTGCTCTGACGTGATGAGAGTTTACGTTCTAGCTCATGACCCAACGTGGGCAGAAAGAATGCTCTTCTAGGTCTCCCTCTGATTCCAGGTTTCTCACCATCCCTTGGTCGGCCCTTTCTGAGTCTGAACTCTCCTCCTGGGCCCACCAGCCAATCTGGATACTTCCTACACGTTCGAACTTAGCAATGCCTAACTTATTAAAAGACCCAGTCCAGGTCGTCTTGTCAATGTTTCCCAGCAGGGAAGGGGGACTCTCTCTTAGCTATGGACATTTTCTGCTTTTCTACTAATTTTCTGCTGCCTCTTAAAATAAATTGTCCATAGTCTGCCTTTCTTCATGCTTGTGTTTTTCAATTCCCGTCCAATCGTAGATAAAGCTTGAGAGTCCCTGTTTTGGGGAGTTGAGCCTCTGGCTTGGGGAGTTGCAAGCTCACACAGAGCCAGGCTCTCAGGCCCACAACAAGATCTGGCATGCTGTCCCAACACACTGTCTAACTCCCGGAACTGAAGCCATTCATGGGACCATTCCTGTTTTGAAACTCACCATTTCCTCTTTTACCATCCTTTTTCTTCTGAATGCCCAACCAAAACTAAGAAGAGAGAGAGTTTAATCGTAGTTCCGAAGTACTCAGATGTAAGAAAGCTGTTTCAGAGAGGGCGGGGGGAACACCATTGTGGTAGCACACAACTATGGACCCAGGAGTTGAGAGGTGGGAGGCAGGAGGATGGTAAGTTAAAGGTGAGCCTGCACTATACCGCAAGACCCTATCTCAAAGAAGAAAAGATTATATAGTAGGTAAATAATGAATGATAGCAGCCTTAATAAAATAGAAGTGATGACTCAGGCTTGAGAATGAATAATGCCCATGTTTTATAAATGAACCCCAAAATACTGTGACTTTCAACTGCCTGGGTTTTGAGGTCACTCTTTTTGTTAATATTTTATTTTTATTTGTTTATTTGAGATAAAGATACAGAAATAGGCAGGGAGGGAAAGAGAGAGAGAGAATGGGCATGCCAGAGCCTCTAGCCACTGCAAACGAACTCCAGATGTGTGCGCCCCCTTGTGCATCTGGCTTACATGGGTCCTGGGGAATCGAACCTTGGTCCTTTGGCTTTTCAGACAAGCGCCTCAACTTCTAAGCCATCTCTCCAGGCCAAGGTCACTCTTCTTCAACTACACCCACTGGTTTCAAGAGAGCAAGCAAAAATTAGTATCTTATTATTCAAAACCTTTGTACCTTACTCTCTAAAACCCAAACGATTTCTCTGACCCACAGCATTCTCGCGTCCCTTCCCTCTTCCAGCAAGAACAGACTTTTGGAATGCAGAAACCACCAGTTAACGGCAGGCAACCCTTCTCCCCTATGTCACATGCTTATGAATGCAAGGCTAGGCGTTTGTCTACCTCTAAGCTGGCAGCTGGACCACCCTTCTCACTGCCACACAGCCTGGGCTTCTAGAACATGATTCATTCTGGCACTTAGAAGTATATCTGCTGCCCTGTTTAGTGCTGTAGTGTGAAAGATAACAGGTCCCATGACCGCCCCTCGCCCACACACACACTGCCAGGCTCGCCTCCGCCTTGGGCTGCAGGTGGATCATAGACTGCTGAGACACAGCTTGCTATGTGGATGCCCTTCTCCTCCATGCTCATGGTCAAGCCCAGTCTTCAGAAACACTTCCTGACCCTTCTTCCTCAGCACCAACAGCTCTAGTCTTAAAGTCACTTGGGGATGAGGGGTTCCCGGGACCGCTTCTCTCATTAAATATCCGCCCACCGCGCATCCATGTGGACGCTGTTGTGCTGCCTGCAGTTCCACGGCTTCCTTGCCCAAGCTTTTATTTCACCAAGTGTATGGACAGAATTTGGACCCTGTACAAAACGACCAGCAGCTGCTCATGGGAGGAAAGGGTCTATTTCAAGCTTACAGTTACAAGGGGGACCGACATCACGGAGGAAGGAGCTGGCTCACTTCATCAAACTCCCACAGCAGAGAGACAACAGCAGGTCACTGGAAACACAGAGGACTTCTCAAGCCCAAAGGTGCCCCGCCGCCCCGCCAAGCCATACACCTCCTACAGCAACGCTCCACCGCCCACAGACTCCATCAGCTGGGCACTAAGCTGGAAGCTTAATCAAAAACACCTGAGGTTGGGGCTGGAGCAATGGCTCAGGGGTTAAAGGCGCTTGCTTAAAAGCCAGATAGTCTGAGTTCAGATCCCCGGTACCCACGTGAAGCCAGGTGCACTGAACGCTGCATGCATGTGGAGATTGGAACAGCAAGAGGACTCGGCACACCCATTCTCATATTCTCCCTCTCCCCCCTCTCTCTCCCGATCTCTCTCTCTATCTCTTTGCCAAGACCCTACCTCGAAAAACAAAATCAAAAACAAAAGAAAGAACTCCCAGTACTGTGAACTAAAATGGAATGACAAGACCGATACAGAGGAGGATTTGTGAGCTGCTCCTCACTGCCGCGCGATGGAAGCACTGGTTTTTTCTTTACAAAAGGACAGGCACAGGCACGTGAACACTTTGACGTGACTAGTACGTGACTTGTCAGGACAGCTCTGCGCGTGGAAAGACTTCATTAACCTATTCCCGTCTCGAAAAAGGTAAGGAAAGGAATGTCAGTAACCCTAAGCAGAAAGGTGTGCTATCAAGAGCAACGGCCGGGCCATCGGTGTGCAACATCACAGATTCCAAGCGGCAAATTAGCATAACTCGACGTAGGCTTCTCATGACCACGGCCTCCCTTCAGAACCGTTCAATACGAAGCCAAAGGAACTGAGCTCTCATTCCAGAAAATCATCCTGCCCTCCGACTAAATTATCACCTCTCAAAAGACAAGCAGTGAATCCACTGAACACGCAGTGAGTTTCTCCCCAGTCATACAGGATTTCATCTGCAAAACATATTTTGGTGAGATTTAAGCTATTACTGTCTCAACAAGTGAAGTAACAAGGTCAGAAATAACGTTTTTCTCCTTTTGATTTTTCCTTTAAGTGAGACAAGCTGACAACATCTGTGTGTCAATATTGCTCCATCAGACAAAAACTTGTCAGCCATCTTGGTAACGAGGTCGAACTTGAATCAAGCTCACTTTGGTTAGGAACATTTAGTGCTACTTTTCCAAAGGAGGCCTTTGTTTTTGGCTCCGATGCCCTCTTAGGCACATGGAAGAGCTACTGTACACAATTAAAGTCTTGCTTTGCTCCCATTCTTTAAGTCCAAGAAGAAGAGGACGCAAGGGCGATTCCATTGTGACCTACATCCAAGAGGGGTGGATACATCTCAGAGGCCAATTGCTGGCTCCGGATGGTCAGTCCCCAGTAGTGTCTTCATGTATGCTACAAATGCTACTTAGAACTTGGTATTGACAAACGCCCATGCGTCCATATTAAATACTAGTTATATCATCATTTCCATATTTTTCCTAAAGGGTGGCTATCTGGACCTTTTTTCCGTGTCTTTTCTCACCACAGCTAATTTAATATTTGGCAAACTTTCACTCACACTTGGAGGTCTTTGTCATCAGTATTCGACATATATGTTGAAGATACAAGTGGTTTAAAATTCAAAGCTGCTAGGAGTGAAGTTTAAAAACTGAATGAGTGGGCTGGAGAGATGGCTTAGTGGTTAAGGCACTTGCCTGCAAAGCCAAAGGACCCAGGTTCGATTCCCCAGTACCCATGTAAGCCAGATGCAAAAGGGGATACATGCATCCTTTGTAGTGGCTGGAGGCCCTGGTGCACCCATTCTCATTCATTCATTCATTTTTTTTTTCTCTCTCTCTCTTTCTGCCTATTCCTCTCTCTCAAATGAAGGAGTGAATAAACCAGCATTCTCTACAGTCACCACCACCACTAACAACAATAGCAACACTCTTTTCAAATAATTTTTTTTTAAGAAAGAGAGAGAAAAAAAAATGGGCACACCAGGGCCTTCAGCTGCTGCTAACGAACTCCAGACATGTGAGCCCCCTTGTGTGCACGTGTGACATTGCACGCTTGCATCACCGGGCGTCTGGCTATGTGGACCTGGAGATTCAAACATGAGTTCTTAGGCTTCACAGGCAGGCGCCTTAACCACTGAGCCATCTCTCCAGCCCCTCAAATAGGTTTTATTTATTTATTTTTTTTAAGGTAAGACCCAGTTCGTGAGCCCATTTGCTGTCTGGAATTCTCTCTCTGTATTTTGCCTAGTTAACTTATCTTTGTCCTTCAGATCAGAGCTCAAAGGTCACAAAGGAAAAAAATATATATATCCCAGGGAAAGCTTCCTTGGGATCCTTCCCAAATGCCTCCAGAGCACAGCATGGAGAAGGGATGCAGTTAAATTTGCATAACATTTGCATGAGTTACTCCCATCTGCCTCCCTATGAGACCTGTGAGTAGGGCTACTGGTTTTCCTCCCTACTGTTTGCAGCAATCACCATATACTTAGCACCCGGTAGAACACTGTAAATATTTGTGGAGTTCGTGTTCATTTTAAATATACAATTTCCTTGATCTCCCAACTTGAAACTGCCTCACAAATTGATTTGAAAAAAAAAAATATCGGAACAATTATGTAACGGTTGAGGAGCACATCTCACACAGCAGATAAAGAAAAGGCATGGACTTTAGCATATGGTAAGTTTGAATTGAGCTCTGCAGTTGTTGGCTAGAGTAACCCTCCTGCTGTTCATTTGGTGAGTGAGATAAAATCCACTTCCTAGTATTGTCAAGAGAGCGACTGCAAGATGGTAAGTGTAAGTGCAGGGGAAGACGGGCACTGGACGTGAGTTCTCAGCCGTCTGCCCCTACCCCATGGTTTGAGTCAGATGGACCCCCCAAACTCGTGTGGTTTGAACACTTGGTCCCAGGTTAGGAACCGGAGGCTTGCTGGAAACTTTGTAGCCATGACCACGAGAGCCTGCCTCAAAACAAGGTGAAAGGCAAGAAGTAACAACGGAAGGAGCCCTCACACTCCTCCTGTGCTCGCCCATGCCCAAACTCGCAAAACACCTGTCTCACTCTCGCTCCCTCTTGCTCGCTCTCTCTCTCTCTCTCTCTCTCTCCACAAAATGTAGGGACTGTGACAAGACATCTTCTCTATCCATACCACTTGCCCTTTATGATTGAATGAAAATTCCCTTCCTAAGGTGGAAAAGAAATACTCACTGGACACAGCTGAGAGAACAGCTCCCAAGGCTGGGGTGACCTGAGTTCAATGCCTGGTTAACACAGAAAAGGCTGGGCTCGGGGTCAGGCACCTGTACCCCAAAGTGCTGGATTGAGGGCATATAGGGAGATCCGTGGTGCTGTCCGGCCAGCCAGGCTAGCTAGCCTAACTCATAAGCTCCAGGCAAACGACCCTGGCTCCAAGAAGGTGGGCTGGATTCCTGCAGATGACACTCAACGTTGTCCTCCGCACACAAACACACATGCGTGTGCACATCCTTGTACTTGAAATGGGAATTTTGGGGGTTCCTTGACAATACACCAATATGACAACACACCAACAAATTTAGAGTATCCCGGATTCCTGTCTTGTGAATTTAAAATAAAATTTAATAGACCAGAGGATAACGGTTAGAGAGACTTTATTAGAAGGACGGAAGAAAGCTCAGAGAGCTCCCGCCATGAGGAGGAGTAGGGAGGAGAAAGCACGTGTGGGAGTAAGTGGTGAGTCTCCCCTCGTTTGAGCCCGACTGGGCCAAGTCAAGGGAAGTTGACCCGAAACAAAAGAGCTCGTCCCTGGCAAGCATCCAGTTCTACCCTTACTGCGATAGGCTTCACCTTCCGGCTCAGGTGAGCCTGAGAGACAGCTGATTGCACTGGGCTAGAGGCTGGCCGGGAAGAGGCCAGCCATGACATCAAGTTCTGAGGGCTGAACTTGACCAACCACAAAGTCAGGATTAGATTTAAATTCTAGGAATCCCTACCTCGACAAACCAAAAAAGACAGAAAGAAAGAAAGAAAGAAAGAAAGAAAGAAAGAAAGAAAGAAAGAAAGAAAGAAAGAAAGAGAGAGAAAGAGAGGAAAGGAGAAGAGAAGAAGAGAAGAAAAGAAGAAAAGCAAGCAAGCAGAATCACACAAGACAGAATTTACAGAAGCACAGACATGTAACTGTGGGGACGTATTCAGATATCCGCGGGCCCTTCTGAACATTCTATTTTCTAACGGAAGACACAGTTCTTTATTCTTCTTTCTTTCGGAGCTAAATTTCCGAGTTAGGTGGGCCCATATTTTATGAACTAAAGTGAAACATTTTGAAACACCATTTGACTCTCACCCATACAGCAGTGCCTTTACTTTTCAGGGCAGTGTAGTTGTTTTTGTAGGTTTGATTGGTGTCTTTTCTCTTTATAAGGATATTATGGATAAACTGATTTCATAATCAAGGCTCTCCTTAGAGTAGCATATCTCAAACTGATTTTCAGCTCATTAGGAAGGACAAGCAATTATTAAGGAAGAAGGAAAAACTATCTCTTAGCAAACTCAAAATAAATAATAAATAAATAAACAACTGGCCCAATGACCAGGCCATAGTAAATAAATAAATAAATTAAATAAATAATGAATAAATAACTGGCCCAATGACCAGGCCGGAGGTTCTCCGACTGGAGAGGAAGGGGAAGGTCTAAACGCTTTGCCATTTTAGAGTCTGAACAAGACAAATGACACTGATGCTGAAGCTGAACTGGGGAGGAGAGAACTCCTTGGTTGTTTTTTGTTCAGCCTCAGCCAAGCAAATCATGAAGGCTTTGGAAAAGCTGGTCCTGGCGCTCAGAGCTCAGAGCCAGCCTAGGCTGTGTTATGAAGCTTTCAGTAGATAACAGCCAATCTGAGACTTCCTAGAAAATGTTAAAGGCACTCACTGGCAAAGCTAGAAGGTCTGCATCAGACCCCCAGTACACACGCAAAGGCAGATGCACAAAGTGGCACAGGTGTCTGGTGCTCATTTGTAGTGCCAGGAGCCTTGGTGTGCCCATATACTCTCTTTCTCTCTCTCATAATAACTAAATAAGAAAGAAAGAAAATGTGGGCAGATAAGTTGGTTTGAGTTTGGTGATTCAGGAGGCCTAGAGGGCTGACTAACATTATTGTCGCTTTGTTTTGTTTGGGTTTTTTTTTTTTTTGTGGTTGTGTTGTTAAATTATTTATTTACTTATTTATTTAAGAGAGGGAGGCAGATAGAGAGAATGGGTGTACCAGGATCGCTAGCCACTACCAATGAAGCCCAGACTTGTATGCCACTTTGTGCGTCTAGTTTTATGTGGGTACTGGGGAATCGAGCATGGGTCCTTGGGTTACGCGGGCAAGCGCCTTAACTGCTGAGCCATCTCTCCAGCCTTCGTATTTGGTTTTGAGAAAGGGTCCTGCATTGTAGCTCCAAGCATTATAGGTGTGTGCCATTGTTCTCAATCAGAAGATGACTTACACTCAGAGAAGAGAGAATCTAAGGAAAACGTGTAAAAAAAAAACTCGAAAATCGGCAAAGAAGGTCTTGGATGTTTCCCATTGCAATGCTAGGCATAAGTTAGAAAGCCGGAAATAGTGCAAAGAATTTCTGTGAATGGCATTACAATAAGTTAACTTAAGAGTGCGTGTCTCAGTAATTCAATATCTGAGCCTCCAGTTCTCATTTTGGACCATTATTAGTGTGCAAACACAAAGCAAAGAAACCGTGCGGTTCGTAAATGAACGTCTCCTCATTTGAGATGAATTCAGGCACCAAGCTAATTAAATCAACTGTACAAACACAGTAGATACTTCGTAACGTAACGTGAACGTAATGCAATGAAAATGTTCCCACATGGGGCTTGAAAGCAGTAGGGCATCCATTACAAAGATGCCAAAACCCATGAAAGAGATGTGGAATTATGCTGAACCCAGCCATCACTCCATTTCTTTTCAAAACAACTCTTTTCAAGTTATTCTAAGGCTGTACATGGGTATATCTGGTGCACTCTGGGTAGGCACGCTGGATATGGATAGCAGATCTGGGAGTGCGGACCCTTTGGGAAGAAAAGATTGTTGATTCAAGAGTTTCTGTCACCCCAGATGTTGTGTGCTTTCCTTGTTTTGTTTTTCTTCGACAATGAAGTCTTATTAACAGTAATTAAGTTCATCTGTTGGGGAAAACCACTAGACAATTCAAAACATATATTCTGTAGCTCAAAGGGGAGTGGATTCATTCACTAATAAACTGTGCGGACCTTTCTTTTATCTCCTGTCAGCTTTCAGACATTAATTCATGTTCAAATTCTTTTAATAAGTATGTTTATTTATTTATTATTTGCAAGAGGGAGGCAGATAGAGGAGAGAGAGAGAGAGAGAGAGAGAGAGAGAGAGGGTGTGCCAAGGTCTCCAACCACTATAAATGATCTTCAGATGTTTGTGTCACCTTGTGCACCTGGCTTAGTGGGCACTTAATGTGGGGGAATCAAACTTGGGTCCTTAGGCTTGTTAGGCAAGTATCCTAAATATATATATGGATACAATTTGACTTATAATGCATCTGCATAACATAAATCATGGTAATGGGATATTATTGTACTACATAATGTGAAATAAGAACAAAGGTGCTGCATTGTTTGTTTGTAAAAATGTATACACCTATAATTCAACATGCCCAAAATAATGAACACCTTACACTTACTTGATGTATTGTTTTAAAAATCTGAGCAAGCCAGGCATGGTGACGCGTGCCTCTAATCCCAGCACTAGGGCGGCAGAAGTAGGAGGATCATTGTGAGTTCAAGGCCGCCTGGGACTACAGATTGAATTCAGGTCAGTCTGGGCTAGAGTGAGACCCAACCTCAAAAAGAAGGAAGGAAGGAGAGAGGGAGGGAAGGAGGAAGGGAGGGAGGGAGGGAGGGAGGGAGGGAGGGAGGGAGGGAGGGAGGGAAGGAAGGAAGGAAGGAAGGAAGGAAGGAAGGAAGGAAGGAAGGAAGGAAGGAAGGAAGGAAGGAATAAATCTGACCAAATAGCAAGGACACTTCAAAGTCTCCAGTCATTAACATATGTAGGTCATGCATCTATGACGAAAATCAACTACGGAACATACTCTTTTACGGGAGCTACCGGGAGCCAAACCCATGTATGCTGGCCACTCTTTGTAGTTCTGCCCTAGCCCAGGAGCACCCACCAATCCAGCTTGTGAAATGTTCTTGCAGCTGGGCATGATGGTGCATGCCTGCAATCCTGCCTGAGACTGGAAGAGCTCAAGAGTTACATCAGCCGAGACACAGCCCGAGGGGAAGATAGGAGAGGAGAGGAGAGGAGAGGGGGAGGGGAGGGGGGGAGGGGGAGGGGAGGGAAGGGAAGGGAGGGGAGGAAAGGAGAGCTTTTAGATCATCTCATACCCCTTTCTTTGTGAGGGGAGGATTTCTATCATAATAAAATCTACATTAGTGGTAGCAGTGACACCTGGCTCGCTCGAATGTAGATTTCTCTCGTGCTTAATTCTGCACGTTTTAATGGTGCTTTGCTGTGCTTTGAATTTTTAGTTGAGCAAAAATACCCTGTGGTTTCAGCTCCCCTTTCTAAAGCATGTTTACAGCACAAATCTGTGTTGGTTCCTGGGCTTGGGTAGCACAATTTCACTGAAGAAAAGGAATAACCCCAAATATGCGTGGAAATCAACTCCTTCATTTCTAAAAAAACAGCCAGACCCCCAAGCTCCAGAGAATTCACTGAAGAAACTTCTCAGGGACAGATGGTAAAGAAAAACAGGGGGGAGGGGCAACCCCCCCTTGCCGATTTGACTAATATTTATTTGTTCAGTCAATCCAAGACAAAATAATACCCTAACCATACTGAGATATATTCCATGTGGGTAAAAATTATGCCCTTTTAATGCCACGAACTCGAAAGGGACACTCAATTTTCCATTAGAGGAGAAATGTTGCTGAGAAACTGATTTGTGTGAAATGATTGTGAGATTTTCAGCAAACCTCAAACGGCCCCTTTATCGTGAAGAACTGTGTATGACTGTCGTGATGTAATCCTCCGGAGGCAGCCCAGAACGCGCAACTGTCAGTCCACATCTCCATCACCCTGAAACCCTTCCTTCCGTCTCCCTCCTTATCTCTGAGAGCTGGTGAGTCACAAAGGAGAGGGAAGCCGAGATTGGCCTCCCTCAGGCTTCCCAGCCCGACCCCTATCCCTAGAAGAGATCTCACATGCTCCTACAGATAAGATGATAAACATCCCAAAGGGAACAGAAATAAACCTTCATTAAAAAAAGAGAGATAGGGCTGGGAAGACAGCTTGGTCTGAAACCAGCTTGCTCTCCAAGCACAACGACCTGAGTTTGGTCATGTAAAAATGGTGAGTGTGGAAGGGTGCGTCTGTAATCTCAGAAATGCGCAAAGCCAGGAGGCACCTAAGGTTGCCTTGTAGCCTTCACACACACACACACACCCCACAAATGTGTACAGCACCCACACATATACAAACTTCATACACACGTGCACATGTACATACACATGGAAAAACCAGAAGATGAAGGTCAATGTAATTTTCAATGACTTTTCGCCATAAGCATTATTAACTATTAAAGAGTCTTCACTAATGCTTTCCAAAGTATTTCCATCTCAAAGTATATCATTTCAAGTCATCTTCTACCTCAATCAACTTGCCAGTTCCTGTTCAGACTCTACAGAAAGTGAGGAAGCACCTACAGGGGCTTCTGAAGGAAGGTGGCACAGTGTCTGAACACTCCAAACATGGGAAACGGCGAACAAGTGGGGAAATCTGTCATAGGTCATCACATTGACTATTAAGACAAAGCACCGTGGGCTGGAGGCATGGCTTTAGTGGTTAAGGTGTTTGCCTGCAAAGCCAAAGGATCCAGGTTCAATTCCCCAGGACCCACGTTAGCCATGCATCTGGAGCTCGTTTGCAGTGACTGATGCACCCATTCTTTTTTTAATCTCTCTCTCCCTTTCTATCAAATAAATAAAAATAAAATATATATTTTTTAAAAAAGACAAAGCACCACATGTAAGAGACAGAAGGCTATAATCAAGCCATCAGATCCTACGAGACGTCTTAACAAATTGGTCTTTTAGAGTTCACAAATTGTGAAGTCGTGAATCAATAATTGACGAGCCATTTTCTAAATTATTCAAACCACCACTATTTCTGTCCCTCAGTAGAGTCAGAAATGCAGCCACAAATACTATCATGCAGAGCATGACAGAACCCTTCACAACTTGACTTTGTGCAAAATGACAGCGTTGTGTTAAAATCAATCAGCGAACCATTTAAGAGCTTTAGAAAACACTGCCTCGCCTAGAATTTTTAAATGTGAGAAGGATTTTTTTATATATAAGCAAAAGAAGACATTTTTCACAAAGTGCTGGTGTTGAGCCAGGTGCCCTGGTGCACAGCTGTAATCCTTGTGTTTGGGAGGTCCAGGCAGAAGTATTATGGGTTTGAAGCTACCCCGAGCGATGCAGCAAGTCTGAAAAGCCAACCTGGACTGCATAACCGGGGGGGGGGTCCCCAGCCTAGACCACAGAGGAGACCTTGTCAAATCAAGCAAAAAAAAAAAAAAAAAGTATCAAGAATTTGTGATTGGGGCTGGAGAGATGGCTTAGCGGTTAAGGTGCCTGCCTGCTAAGCCTAAGAACCCGGTTCCAATCTCCAGGTCCCACGTTTAGCCAGATGCAAAGTGACGCAAGGGCGCAATGCCGCACTTGACCACAAGGGGGCGCACGCATCTGGATTTCATTCATAGTAGCTGAGAGACTGCTGGCACTCCCATCTCTACCTATCTCCCTCTCTCCCTCTCTCTCTGTTTCTCTCTGTGTGTCTCTCCAAAAATAAAGAAAATAAAAAATAATTAAAAAAAAAAGAATTTGTGATTGTGCCCTCTTTTAAGTGACCTTGTCCCCGTCACAGAGTTGAATTAATGGCAGGTCAGAAGCAAAATTTTCACCCATTTTGAATTAGTCACCTATGACCTATGACCTTCCTGGGTCAGAGCTAGTGTATGACTGTATTTGTTGTCAAAATAACAATTTCTACCACTGTTCCCACAGTCAAATAACTCAAGGAAACCCTTCTTCCAAAGTAATTTTTTGTTGTTGTTTTTGGTGGTGGTGGTGGTTTTGGTTTGTCGAGGTGGGGTCTCACTCTAGCTCAGGCTGACCTGGAATTCACTATGTAGTCTCAGGGTGGCCTTGAACTCACGGTGATCCTCCTACCTCTGCCTCCTGAGTGCTGGGATTAAAGACGTGCACCACCACGCCTGGCCCAAAGTAATGTTTTAATTTGCTTTTCATGCAAATGCCAGTCTGCATATCTACTATTTCTATTTCTATTTAGAATTTCTTTTGTTCATTTCTAGTACATCTGTATTCAGCAGTGTTTGCATTTATGACCTGAGTGGAGATTGATTTTTGAAATGTATTAGTCATAGGTACCACTTTCTGTGAACGAGCATTTTGTCTTGGACCGGGGAGATTGCTCAGTGCTGAAGTCTTTCCTTTCAGTGCACCCAGGGCCCCAAGGAAGGCGGGAACAGGAGGGTCTCAGGTGTCTCTGTCAGCACAGTCACAGTCACTGAGAAACCCCACGTCCAACAAGGTGGAGGGGAAGGGTCCACACTCAACGTTGTCCTCCAACTTCCACAAGTGTGCCTGCATTCACACACATGCTTACAAGCATGCACGCGCACGCAAACACACACACACACACACAATTATATACTTTGCTTTTGTTAATTCTCCCTCATTATAATGTACCACTTTTCTAGACTAATTTCAAACCTTCTTAGGAGCAATCACTCAATCACCGTTTATTCTATGCTGTGGTATTAGCATTATGTGAGTCCCTTAAACTTACAGTGCTATCAATACCTCCCATGAAACTTTAGTAGCCAGATATGTTTAAAATTTTTCAATATTTCATATTTTACAAAAGAGTATCTACTTTACACAGAACCCCCAGCGTGAATGTTGCAGAATAGGTTGTGGAAAGAGCGTAAGAGCCACAGAGTGGGTACTTGGGAGTGCCCCACTGCCCCACCAGGACTGACCCAGGCCTTCATGACACCACAGTGAATACCTGACCTCACTGAGGAGGGTCTCCAGGGGAATGGGAGCAGAGGCGAGGGGATAAAAGAGTATAACCTGTCATAATATATAATAAAATTTATATATAATATTTATAACATATAAATAATAGTGTATTATAATAAGTAAAAACAATAAAAAGTATAATAAATCTATACAATAATTAAAAATATATAGTAAAAAGTATAATAACATTTTTAAAAAACATAAGGAAACCTTGACATTAAAAACAATATGATTGGGGGCTGGAGAGATGGCTTAGCAGTTAGGCGCTTGCTTGTGAAGCCTGAAGAACCCAGTTCAAGGCTCAATTCCCTAGTACCCACTGTAAGCCAGATGCACAAGGTGGCGCATGCATCTGGAGTTCGTTTGCAGTGGCTGGAGGCCCTGGAGCACCCATTCTCTCTCTCTCTCTGCCTCTTTCTCTCTCTCTCTCTGTCAATCTCAAATAAATAAATAAAAATAAACAAGCAAATAAAAAAAATATGATTTGTAATTCCTGTAATTCTGGCACTTGGGAAGCTGAAATTTAAGCATCAGGAATTCAAGGCCAGTCTGAGCTGGTGACTACTTGGCAAACTTGAGGCCAGCCTGGGTTACATGAGACCCATATCAAAAAGAACCACACAACCAAATGAAATAAAAGCACAGCTGAGTGGGGGAGGGGAGGGAATTGTCATGGTTTATTGTCTATGATTATGGAAGTTGTCAAAAAAAAAACGTTAAAAAATATAGCTGGGCGTGGTGGCGCAAGCCTTTAATTCCAGCACTCAGGAGGCAGAGGTAGGAAGATCTCTATGAATTCAAGACCTGCCTGAGAAGACATAGTAAATTCTAGGTCAGCCTAGGCTACAGTGAGACTCTACCTCAAAAGGCAAATACTATATATAAATACATATATATACATACATGTATAAATCTATGTATGTATGTATGTATGTATGTATGTATGTATGTATGTATGTATGAGTCCAGGCATGGTGGTGAACACCTATAAATCAAGTACTTCTGCAGCAAAGGCAGGAGGATCAGCTCCAATTAGAGACCAGCCTGGTCTACACCGAGTGTTCCAGGACAATGGCTACACTGCAAAATCCTGCCCCAAAAGAAAAAAAACCAACAAATCTATCTGCAAGAAGACATGTGACTTCTCCCATTTCCCATGCCACATCTTATGGCAAATTGATAGACAACCTGTCACTAAATACATTCAGGCCAAATTTGTAAAGTAACTTAATTTCAAATTTCCAATGCTTTTGAATTCAGAAATTCTGGATGCCAAACCGTATCCAACCTATAGTTCGAGGTTTAATAGAAAAAGAAAACTATGGCTGACAAGGCCAATGTCTATAATTAAAGAGGTGTGTAACTATTGAGTAAGATAGCTGAAGTAAATATACACCCGAGTGTTCACTTCTGTAAATCATCTTTCTATTACCTGTATACCCCAAGAGGAGGGGCATCAGAATGAATAATGAATTTTTTTTTGCTATGCAAGTCATAAAAATCTGCCTCCTGAATCTCACTGGGGTGCACCCAGCACTCTTTCTCCTTTCATTGATAAATAAATGAGAATGTGACTGGACTTCCCCAGGCATACATGTAACACACCTGTCCTGCAAAGACATGCTGATATTAATTCCCTATTCTACACTTTTCATTTGATTGAATCCAGTCCAACAGACTAACGTAGTCATACTTTTGGACAGAAGAAAAAAACAAAGCAAAATCTAACATTTTTAGCCTTTTGTCATGACCTCACAGTGCCTGACACTACCTATACAAGACCATCATAATAGGAGGAAAAGATTATGACATCAAAATGAAAAGAGAGACTGATTGAGAGGGGAAGGGTATATGATGGAGAGTAGAGTTTCAAAGGGGAAAGTGGGGGGAGGGAGGGAATTACCATGGGATATTGTCTACAATTATGGAAGTTGTCAATTAAAAAAAATTAAAATTAAAAAAGAAAATCAGAGAGAAAACTTCACAGGAAAGGGGATGGAGGGAGGCCTTGTGAGGTGATGGGGCAATGTGATGGTGTCCCTAAGTGCTTTGTGCTACACTGGAGCATGGCGGGGTCAGGAGGCCTTTCCTCCTCAGGTATCTATGTTCAGGCCCATATCTGCATTTCCACATCAAGGTCTGGACGCCCATGTGGGTGGTATATTAGAGGGTGGGTGGTCGAAATGAATGGAGTTAGCAGGCAGATGACAGAAGGACCCAGTAACTTGGTAATGCAAATTTTGAGAGAGCCAGAAAGCCTTTCTCAGCTATCCTTGGGCTTAAGTCGGAGGTGATGGAAGCTGCCAAAGATCTGGGGAAAACTCTATGGTCACCACATGCATGTGCACAGCCAGTGTCTTTCCAGCTCACGCCACATACACAAGGGAACAAGATATGAGTTAGCAAAAGTAGTTTTATTAAGGACATTGTCAGGCGATCTCCCAAGTGAAGTGGGAGGGGCGACCTGAGAGACAGAAAGGTTGCCATCTGCCCTTGCTCTATGCAGGAATATATATTTAGGAAACTGGGAGTTCATGGGAACTGTTTGTTGATTTTTTTTTCCTTTTTTAGTCTGACATGTATTTAAAGGAACAAGAGATCTCTTGAGTTCCTATCTTACTTCAGAGCTGACATTTAACTGAAGGAGGACAAGAAGCATAGCTAAATGAGAAATTCTGATCCCTCTGTTAAGTTGGTCCACTTCCTCCATCCCCAGTTCATCACGCACTCCTCTCAGGCCTGCCACCGCTAATCTCAATGAGATTTCTTCACTGGGCATTGTCACTTAAGAGAGTAAAACAGAGAGTGGCTCAGAAGTATTAATTAGAATTTAAAGGAAATTCTTTTTTTTTTTTTTTTTTGGAGAGAGAGAGAGGGAGAGGGAGACAGAGAGAGATGGGCGCGCCAGCAGTCTCTCAGCTGCTGTGAACGAAATCCAGATGCGTGCGCCCCCGTGTGGTCAAGTGTGGCATTGCACCCTTGAGTCCCTGCATCTGGCTAAACCTGGGACCTGGAGATTGGAACCAGTGTTCTTAGGCTTAGCAGGCAGGCGCCTTAACCGCTAAGCCATCTCTCCAGCCCGGAAATTCTTAAACCATTATTTACTTCCACGCAGAAAAAAAAAATGGCAGAGAACAAATCAATGCGGGTAATGGTGATGCCTGCCCAGCTCCAGACCCAAGACTTTCCTCCTCAAACATGCACTACCCTGACACTTTCCAACAGCAAATAAACGGGACTCCAGGAAGCCTTTCAAAGTAATTTCCTCATTAGCACAAAAAGTCTACACGACAGAGTGATCTTTGGAATGCACACCTGGGAAGTTGTGTAAACATGGTCAATACAAAACCCTCCTGAGATTCGCTCGTTGCAGTCAGAGTGTGGACTAAGAAATGAAACCCAAGTTTCCGCCAGTCGCTCCTGGTTAGTACTCACAGATGCAAGCAATTACATATTTTATTTATTTATTTACTTATTTATTTGTGAGAGAGAGAGAGAGAGAGATGCACCAGGGCCTCTAGCTACTGTAAACAAAGTCCAGACATATGTACCACCTTGTACATCTGGTTTATGTGGGAACTGTGTATTTGAACCTGGGTCCTTTGGCTTTGCAGGCAAGTGCCTTAACCACTAAGCTATCTCTCCAACCCAGGGCAGCATCTTAACCATGGAGACATCTCTCCAGCCCAAGATTATGATTATTGAAGACCTACTCTATGCTTACATAGGTGATAAATAAAACTAGACAGGACAGCCAGACGTGGTGGCTCATGCCTTTAATCCCAGCACTAGAGAGGCAGAGGTAGGAGGATCGCCATGAGTTCAAGGCCACCCTGAGACTACGTAGTGAATTCCAGGTCAGCCTGAGCTAGAATGAAATGCTACCTAAAAAAAAAAAAAAAAAAAAAAATCTAGACAGGACCTTTTTCTCAATAAGTTTCTAGTCCAGGAGAGAAGATACAGTTAAAACATCACTCATATAAAAAGAAAGTACAGTTGTGATAAATGCACTGAAGGAAAATGCGTGAAGGGAGCAAATGTCTATTCAGCTCACTCACGGCTCTAGTGGATGCAGAGACAAGGGCATGAGTTCACACAAGCGCTGCTTCTGGATCCAGTAAGGTGAATTGGGGTCTCTCACAGAAGTGAGGGCACCAGGATGTGTCTCATACTGTCTCCCAGCAACGGTTACCTGCTATGTACCCTTGGGGAGGAGGGGCGGGCTTCATAAGCTCCTCCTGTGACAACCATCAGCCAGCGGTGGGGGGGAGAAGGGGGGAGTACTCCAGAGCCCCTCTCCCTTTCCAAGCAATCATTACAGGTCTACACATACCCGAGGAGGGTCTCCTGGGCCCCTCCACCTTAGCAACCATGAGCTGTCTATAAATTCTTGGGGAGGGGCAGGCCTTTGCTCCTGACTCCTCCGTGACACAAAGTGAATGGGCTCAATCTTGTGCAAGTCTCCTTAGGGTAATCACAGCTGCTGACAGTTGAAGAAGTCCACTGCTATGCCAGGCCTGCAGGACAGTGTTCCACGAGAGAAAACTACACCTCGAATCAGGGTGCAGAACAAGGAGGGCATGCCAATGATGCGGGCAATGCTTCCCACAGGAAGCGATGGCAGAAACATTTCCTTTTTCTTTTTTAAATTTGTTTGTTTACTTTTTATTTATTTATTTGAGAGTGACAGACAGAGAAAGTGGCAGACAGACAGAGATAGAATGGGTGCTCCAGGGCCTCCAGCCACTGCAAACAGACTCCAGATGCATGCGCCCCCTTGTGCAGCTGGCTTACGTAGGTTCTGGGGAATGGAGCCTTGAACAGGGTTCCTTTGGCTTTGCAGGCAAGTGCTTAACCTCTAAGCCATCTCTCCAGGCCCCAACAGAAACATTTTCTATGTCAGTGGAAACGTGGGGGGCAGAGGAGAGCGGGAAGGAAGAGGAGGAAGAGATTAAGAGAGTCTTGATTGATCACCACTCTCGCTTTCCAAAACGCTCATTCGTGAACCTAATTTCCCAATTAGACGAAGATTCTCAACCTCGTTGTGGACAGAGACTGTATGTTATCCCTCCGCACTGGAGCCCTGGTCCACTGGGATAGAGACAATATAACTGGAATAGATTTTGTTGACGTAAAAGATGGTAGTACTTGAACTATTTTACTACAGTCCACATCTACACTGGCCACAAGTCAGGTCCAGGCACATGACCCAATACCTACACTAAGAACCCCGTGGAAACAGGGCCAAGGCTGGAGTGGACCCATCCCCCCCTTTGCGAGGCATGCTGAGGCCCATGGGAAGCGGGAGCCAGCAGCTGGGCACACTCCAGCCACAGAAGCGAGCATCTGGCACGGGAGAGCCAGGTCTGACTGGTGTCGTGTCTACATGTGCCCGCAGCTCCTTGAACAAAGAGGTGCCTCACATGTTCATCCAGAAAAAGGGTGGGGAAATCGTCAAAATACTACAGATCGCCTGGCAGGGGAAGCTCAGAGTAAAGTGATCACCTACGAGCATTATCAGAGTCTCTCTCTCTCTCAATCTCTCTCTCCAATCACTACCACAGGGAATTGTGGGTTTTATCGCAAGCTTCAAAGGCCCTCCGAAATCTCAGGTGGTTGTGATTTGGAACTATAAATGCCATCTTTACCATATAGCACGATAGGACCTTGAGCTTAAACAAGCGAGTGCCTTAGAATGGCACTGGGCTGTGTCCACAGGAAGAAACCCTGCAGGAGCGAGAAGGAGCCATTATTCTGGTGTAAAAATCTCCACCTCAGTTTTTCTACTGCCGACCCCCCCCAATAAAAGAATCCTGCCCCTGGGGCAAGCTGACAGGCTGCACTTCTGCCCTTGAGGAATGGACTGCAGCAGAGACAGAGATGGCTCACAGCAACAAGCTGTGGCATTGCCTTGGGCACTTACATAGAGCACGCCTGAATAATTTCCACCCTTCCTCAGAGAACATTCAGGATCCAACAAGTCTACATGAAACACAGCACTGTGCAAACTAACAGCCGCCGTGGAGTCTTCTGTCTACGGCGAGGGAACTTTCTCAGTCAGCAACTGTGGCCAAGCCACGTGGACTCAAGGAAGCTTTGTTCCCGGGATGTCTTGGATGAGACATCATTGGCAATATGCAATATGCTTCGCCGTGGCTGGTGATGCTCATCACCGTGGTTCAGCAGGAAGAAAAAAGCAGCTTCCCTTCTCAGAGTCTGAGATGCCATCTCGGGACCCGACAAAGGGAGGGTGAGTGACAAAAGCTTGAACGGCAGTCGGTGAAACGGATTATACAACTGAGTCTTTCATTCAGGAGGTTTTGACTTACCACTTTCTATGTACCCAGAACTTAATTATGTCTTTTAATAAAGACCCATACACTCATCATCACTGAATAGTCAAGGGAACAGATTCCCAAGGTTAGAAAAAAACTGCCAATAACATAGTTCTAATATTTCCTACTGATTGAAGCATAAATTTTAGACCAAAGGACAGAAGAGGAAAGAATGACCATTTCATCATATTTGACGACTTTCTGAAGCACTGTGATTCTCAATCACCCACACATCAAATCTTCTTACATGCAAAGCTTCCTCTGAGCCAACCAACTTTTGTTTTCAGTAAAGGACAAATAAGTTGATTGTTTTTTTTCTTTGCTGCGCAGGTATACACACCATCATTTTGAAGGGAATAAAGCAACATGTTTGATTAGCTCTAATTATTTTAAAGACATCTGCTGGAAAGCTAGCAATTTGCATGCTTAATGAAAGTAATGAATCAATTTTCACACATACAATATGATTTCACTGAGCTGTTTGTTTATTCTTTCCAAAACCAGAAAGGAAATGGTCTGTAATGTGAGTACACAGTCATAATTCCAAGAATTTCTGCACTGGGTTTTTATGAACGTTTATAGGCATGTCATATTACACAGGCAGACGTCACCCCTGGAGAAAAATTTCTTCAAACGATTTCAGATTCTCAAACATGCTCTTTTTAATGGGACTGGAGAGATTGCTCAGTGGTTAAGGCACTTGCCTATAAAGCCTAACAACCCGAGTTCAATTCCCCAGGACTCGTGTAAAGCCAGGAACAGAGTGGCCCATACATCTGGAGTCCATTTTGTAGCAGATAGAGACCAGAGCACACCCATTTTATCTGACTCTTCTTTCCATCTCTCTCTCTTCTTACAAATAAATAAATAAATCTATTTAAAAACTTATAAATGGAGCTAAACATGGAAGCTAAAAACCCCAGAAGTGGACAAGATAAGTCAGGAGAATCTGTCTGAGTACGGGACAGCGTGAGTGACTTCCAGGGCAGCCGGGGACGCAGGCTACAAAGCAAGGCCCTCTCAAAAGTCAAAGTAAACAGGGTCAAGGAGGAAGAAAGCAAAATGTCTTCTAGGTAAGTTCTTTCAAGTACCTCAGTGGCTCAGGAATCGAAGCTTTCAGCTGAGCTCAGTAACTTGGGCCTCAGCACTCGGCAGGGTGAGGCAGAAGGATTGCTGTGAGTTCCAAACCAGCCTGGGCTACCAAGTGAGATTAAGGCCCAACTGGGGACTGGCTTATGTCATCAAGGCAGTGTCACAAACAAAACAAGCTAGAGGCTGGAGAGATGGCTTAGCGGTTAAGGCTACGGTTCGCAGCAGCTGAGAGGCTGCTGGCGCGCCCATCTCTATCTGTCTTCCTCTCCCTCTCTCTCTGTGTCTCTCTCCAAAAAAAAAAAAAAATCTAGAGCTGTATTCTAATTGTTCTATCATCTTCAGGCCATCCTTAACCTCTATTCTGTTTTGTTAATTTTATATTCTCAGTATTTGTATATGATACTCTAAATATTTTGTAGTTTTATAACAGTATTAAGAAATCTGACTAAGTAGATGAATCATATCTTATTTTTCATGCCCAAACTGCTTCCTTTTTTTTTTTAATGTCCAATTAAAATATGTGACAGTTTTCTTCGTGAAGCTCCAGTGTAGCATTTGATGGATGAGGGACAGCTGGGATGAACAGTTGTTTTTCAGAAAGTTTTATTTATTTATTTTGCTTACTGGAACTTGCTTTATAATTATCTATATTTGTTTTTTTTTCTCTTTCATTAACTTCCAATTAATGGCTCTGCAAACGGAAACTTTTAGAGATTAATAAAGAGTTTTCGGAGAGATTAAATATTACAATAAACCCATTTATGACTACTGCTGCACACACCTCTTTGTATCAACCACATTTCCTCCCCAGGCATAGCTTAAACGCATTTCTCAGCCATTCTAATAGTTCTCCAGACACCCAAGTGCTAGGCAGTGGAATGAGGGAGAACACAGTCCCTGCCTTTTTAGGCTTGTCCTGTGAAACCCTTCTCTGTGCTGTGCCTGATCAGTCTTTCACGGCAAGGTGCACGAACCCTGAGCAGATGGGTCGACACAATAGCCTGTAAGCCCCGGTCTCTCAGGGACAGAATCAACTCGAATGCTCAATAGCTTCATATACTGGTAAGCAGAACATTTATTCTTCCCAGGCCCTTTGGCATCCTGGGATCCTGTCATGTGCTCTACAGGAAGTGGAGATGGCTCTAAGTGAAGGCACAGTTTTGTCTGTAGCAGAGATATTTGTCAAAAAAATTGAGGCACTTAATGTTCTGTGTGGATCCCATACATCTGACTTTCCCAGCCCTGCAGTGAGAGGTGACTGGTGTGTGGGGGGTGGCATCCCGGCCCCAAGAAGACATTTCTGTTCATACTAAATCATGAATATTTCTGCAGCAGACAATTAACTTCAGGAATTGTTTTATAGCAACTTACCAGGATGATCTGTAAGGGAATGGTCAGATGAATGTGAAAGAATTTACTGATTAAAGACAAGACTTAATAATTCTCATCTTTTTCATGGGATGCATGTTAAAAAGTATTCTTTTTGCCTCTGGAATATGGTAATAGCTTTTCTTGTTTCAGTGCAAATATATAGGGAGATTAACAGTTCCTTTCCTTTGAGAACATCGCTTAGATGTCTTTAATGAATGATAACTTAAAAAACATTTTTAAAAATCATTTAGGTGGGGAGATGGACTTAGCGGTTAAACGCTTGCCTATGAAGCCTAAGGACCCCGGTTCAAGGCTCAATTCTCCAGGATCCATGTAAGCCAGATGTATAAGGGGGCACCCGCATCTGGAGTTCATTTGCAGTGGTTGGAGGCCCTGGCGTGCCCATTCCCTCTCTCTCTACCTGCCTATTTCTGTATCTCTCTCCCTCTCAAATAAATAAATAAAATATTTTTAAAAATCATTTAGTTCTTTGAAAACCTGTTGGCTTATAAAACCTAACTTCCATCTTGCTATAGTGGTACAAACTTGTTCATCCCAACACCCCGAAGGGTGAGGCAGCAGAATCCTGGCTTCCAGGCCTGTCTAGAAGTGTGTGGCAAACACCACCACCATCTGCGATAGAGGCTGTGAGTGGTGCTAACCCATGAAAACAGACATGGCTGTTTACAAGGCAGCTTGACACATTGTTCTTTGCGCAGAACCACAGCAGTGGATTCCTCCCTCAGGCCTGGTTTTCAGCCAGGTTTATAGTACCAGGCATGGAGAGTGATCAGAGAGAGTAATGCTGGCAGGGTGAGGGGAGATGAGATCTAAAACTATCATATACATGTAGGAAATTGTGAAAAAAATCAAAATATAAAACGACAAGATAAAGATGTTTTACATTCTTAGAGCCCACTAGAAAAGAGTGGGGAAGGGTTCAGATTCTCTCTGGAATTAAGTGTGACCTCCACGAGGTGTACGTTACCTCTGTTTTAAGATCAAGCATTTGCCTTCTTTTATTTTATTTTTTCAATTTTTGCTTATTTATTAGCATCAGACAGAGAAAGAGGGAGAGAGAGAGAGAGAGAGAATGGGCACACCAGGGCCTCCAGCCACTGCAAACGAACTCCGGATGCATGCGCCCCCTTGTACATCTGGCTTACTTGGGTGCTGGGGAATCAAGCCTCGAACCAGGGTCCTTGGGCTTCACAGGCAAGCGCTTAACTGCTAAGCCATCTCTCCAGCCCGCATTTGCCTTCTTAAGACTAGTGATAAACTAACTCGTCCTTGTGGAGCAGCCGGGTGATTCCAGCCACCTGGGAGGATAGGCGGGAGGATCGTGAGTTCAAGGCTAACATGGGAATAAAGTGAGAGGTCAAGGATGGTGTGGGCAGCTGAGTGGGAGCTGTGGATGTGGCTCAGTTGTAATGGGTTCATTTACACAGGGAAGCCTGGTTTCAGTCCCCACTGCTATTTCATGTATGTATTATGTAATAATGTGTAATATGGTGTAATGGTGTACTATGGTGTAATATGGTTACACACACACACACATAATGTCTTTGGTGATGGTGATAATTGCAATACTACTGCTTAGGTATCAGAGGCCTGACAAGTTCTCTATCTCTAAGTTGTTTTTGTTGTTGTTGTTTGTTTTTGGAGAGAGACACAGAGAGAGAGAGAGAGAGGGAGAAGGAGACAGAGAATGGGCCCACCAGCAGTCTCTCAGCTTCTGTGAACGAAATCCAGATGCGTGCACTCCCCTTGTGGTCAAGTGCAGCATTGTGCCCTTGTGTCACTTTGCATCTGGCTAAACATGGGACCTGGACATTGGAACCTGTGTTCTTAAGCTTAGGAGGCAGGCACCTTAACGGCTAAGCCATCCCTCCAGCCCTAGATGTTTTTAAGTTCATGAATTTAAAAGTAACACATGCTTGATTTTTTTAATTAGAAAAATGTTCAAAGCGAAACTAAATTCACTGAATATTCTCTTTCAACTATGTCAGCATGCTGTGATAAATTATGAAGCACATGGGCTAATGTCATAGTAGCTTAATGTTTCTGAAATACCTGGACAGTTTTTATGGACCAATACATCACATGTTAAGAATCATTGCATTACAAATGTTAATTTTATGTCATTGGTGGGGGGAAATATTTCAAAGTCGGGTAGAGGTTGTTGATGTGTGTTTTCATTTGGTGGAAAGAAATAGGTGTTTTCAAGGCAAGCCCTCAAAAGCTGTAGGACAGGGCCACACTGTCCATCACACGCTACGACCTGATAGGACTCAGAGAGTGCAAAGGGTGTTTCTGGGACACACAGGGTTACTCTGACACAAAAGGCATGAACCCCCAGGCTGGGCAGGTCTTCAGTAACCATTTCCCTCTCTTCTTTAAACTTGGTCAGGATCTGGGACCTTCTGAGGCAGTGACAGAATTTTCTTTTTGGATAAACCAATCCATACAAATGTGAGCAATGGGGTGTTAGAGAGCACGGCAGGTGCCCAGGAGGGTTTGTTAACAGATTAGAGAAAGACTGGATGGGGAAAAACATGTAAAAGTCCCCAGTTCCTCACTCCATTTCCCAATCCTCCTTTCAAAATAACCAACTTCCTAAGCTTGCTGCCGGTTATTCTGTATTTTTACATCTATTGTGTAAAGATGGTTTCCACAGGCGTTGTGACACTGCTCACCGTTCCTCCACCACACCACATCCACACGTGAAGACAAACCTCTGTTCCGCCTGCTTCCTGCTAAGCGGCAGCGGAGCTGGGGTCATGGGAATGGAAATAACATCTCAAAGTGGAAAGTAGAATAGAAGATCTTCCTGCTATGAGCAACTAGCCCACTCTCCAGCTACGCATTCCTGCTGCTTATTTAAGCACAAGTAGGTGGCCAAAAATCAGCCTTTTTCCTTAACTGTTAAGGCCACCTGAATCTCATTGGGGCTACTTTGGGGGTTTTAGTATTTTATTTTTATTTATTTTTTTGGAAGCTTGAAAGAGGCAGAGAGCGAGAGAAAAGGAAAGAGAGAGGGAAAGAATGGGTGCTCCAGGGCTTCTAGCCATTGCAAACGAACTGCAGACTCATGCGCCCCCTTGTGCATCTGGCTTACATGGATCCTGGAGAATCGAACCTAGGTCCTTTGGCTTTGCAGGCAAACGCTTTAACTGCTAAGCCATCTCTCCAGCCCAACTTTTGGGGGATTTTTTTGAGGACTATGGCTTCCTCGGTCTTTATCCTCTCTACCAACTGTGCTATCTTATGGGGTGGGTTGGAGTCTCACTGAGCTTGTGGCTTCCCTTAGAAGCGACGGAAACCTTCCCTCTCCAGTAAACCTCTTTTCAGTAAGTCATTGGTTAGCGCTCAACCTCTGAGGTTCCTCCCCGCCCCCCGGTCCCCCATGTCTGTGATTAAGTCACAGGGTCAGCAGGGATCTTACAGAGATACCATCCCTTCCTTCCTGGGAGTTTTGGCTGGCTTTGGAGAGCAAGGTCCAAATATTAGACCTAATGTTTTGTGGCTTGAAACTGTAAGCTTTGATGGTTAAACACCAGAAGGGAAGGTTCAGTGGTCTTGAAAAAGAAGTACTTGGTTTCAATTTTCTCCCAAGCAGAGAAGATAAAAAAATATCCCTGAAGGGGGTTTTAAGTGTGACCATTGTCATGGTCAACTTAATCAGGTTCATCTTATGGTCTCTTTAAAAACACACCCAAGGGCTGGAGCGATACATCAGCTGCTAAAGGCACTTGTTGGCAAAGTCTGACAAGTCCGGGGTCAATTACTCAGCACACGTATAAAGCCAAATGCAAAAAGAGGTGCCTACATCCGGAGTGTGTAGTGCAAGAGGCCCTGGCATACCCCTTCTCTCTCGCTCCCTCTCTCTCCCTCTCTTTCAGTGCTTGCAAACAAATAATTAATTTTTAAAAATACAGTCAAAGCCAGGCGTGATGGCGGATGCCTTTAATCGCAGCACTCGGGAGGCAGAGGTAGAGGATCACTGTGAGTTCGAGGCCACCCTGAGACTACATAGTGAATTCCAGGTCAGCCTGAACTAGGGTGAGACCCTGTCTTGAAAAACAGAAAACAAACAAATAAAAATACAGTCAAGTTTACATGCTTTAATGTATCAATGATATATTATCCTTATCCAATTACAAAGCATTAAATGTCACTAAAGAAACCTTCCCATTTCCACCTGCTCCATGGAAGGGCATTCATGCCTAATAACTGAAAACCTATCACAAGGCCACTACTGTTGCCTGGACACATGGATGTGTTGTGCCCATCAAGTTACCCTCTGAATATTTATGTTTATGCTCATAGATTAATTAATGCTGTTTTGGTCACTTTTGGTCACTTTTTTTTTTTTGTTTTCTTTTTTTTTTTTTTCTTTCTTTTTTGCAGAAGAAGTGACTTTTGAGTGCTCAGCACTAAAGGAGTCATCTCTGTCATACTCTCCCAGGCAGGGGAACACCGTGGAAGAGGTGGTGGAGAGAATGTAAGAGCCAAAGAATAGGGAGGAGTGTTCTGGAGCAGCAGACACCACGTGGTCTTTGCATGCGGGACCTGAGGGCACTTATCATCACACCTGCATTAAAACCTGTGTGACAGGCACTGGAGGGATAGTTGCCTGCAAAGCCAAAGGACCCAAGTTCAATTCCCCAGAACCCATGCAAACCAAATGCACAAGGGTGCGCCCATTCTCTGTGTTTCTCTCTGTGTGTTTCTCTCTCTCTCGCTCTGACTCTCTCAAAAAAATAGAACTTAAAAAAATAAATAAAAACCTCACCATTACCATGATGACCATCACCATGTCATCATGGATAATGGAAGAGAGTAAAAAAGAAATATTACTGACATCAAAATATAAGCGGGACTAGCTGGAAAGAAGATGGGGTTCATTGAAAGGGGAAGAGGGACAAAGAAAAGAGATAGTGGGGCTGGAGAGATGGCTTAGCAGTTAAGGCGCCTGCCTCCTAAGCCTAAGAACGCCAGTTCCAATCTCCAGATCCCATGTTTAGCCAGATGCAAAGTGACGCAAAGGCACAATGCCGCACTTGACCAGCGGCTGAGAGGCTGCTGGCGCGCCCATCTCTATCTGTCTTCCTCTCCCTTTCTCTCTGTCAATCTCCACAAAAATAAATAAATAAATAAATAAATAAATAAATAAAAAATAAATAAAATAAGGGGTATGATCAAAATAAATTATGTGCATATATGAAAATTATTTTTAAAATACCCCTTCATCTCCATCACCAGAGGTTTGCATATGTACTCCCTAAGTCATTAGGGCCCAGTTCTTTCAACCGTCTAAGTAGGACTGCTGCTGAACTGTGGTCACGGTACAGTTGGGAACACACGGACAGAGGCCTGGAACAGACTGTCATTGCCCACACTTTCAGTCTGCAGGACACCAGCAGGCGAACATGTCTCTTACACACAGAATAATTTCATGCCTCTAAAAATTAGGAAACTGTGCTAATGACCAGAAGCTGTCTCATGGACAAGTTCATCTCATACATAAAAACAATACTGATTTAGTCAGAACAAACAGATATAGATTTTAAATGGCAGGATGGCCCCAAATGATGGTTATTTTTTTTTCTTCTGAATAGTAATGAATAGACACAGCAAAGCTGCCAAAGGTTGTAGTGACCATTTTACCCATTTATAATCTAGAAACAGGCACACCTGGCAGTACAGGCTGGCACTGCCAGCTGCTTAGGTGGGTAAGGCAATAAAATTGTGGGGTTTTTTAAATGTTCTTTTTATTTATTTATTTGCAAGCAGAAAGAAAAGGGACAAAGAAGAATGAGTACACAGGGACTCCAGCCACTGAAAATGAACTCCAGGTGCAGATGCCATTTTGTGCACCTGGCTTGACATGGGTGCTGGGGAATTGAACCTGGACCATAGTAATTTGCAGGCGAGTGCCTTAGCCACGGAACCATTTCTCCAACACAGGATTGCAAGTTTAAGGCCAGCCTAGGCTGACTGAGACAACTTCATCAAATACTGTTTAATTTTCTTTAAGTGGAAAATCAGATGGCTGTAGATACAGCTCAGAGGTAGCTTCCTTAACATGCATGCAGCCCTTTTAACTGCTAGGACCACATAAAGCAAAACAAAGTCTGGGGGAATTCAGATATTGCACAAATGAAGCAGCTGTTTTATTACCTTATATCAAACCTGCAAAGCTTTAATGTTATAAATCTTTGCATAACATTTAGATAACGTTCAAGCATTCTACACGTCTCCAGTCACAGACCATAGGATGTCAAATACACCAAAACTAAAAGGAGATTAGTATACCAGTGTTAGCAAAAAACTAAATATTTTACCATATTCCTGTAATCTGAGAACAACTGCGTTATCCAGGCATCAGCTCATTTAGTCATCAAAAATCCTTTGGTAAGGATGTACAAATATATATATATATGTATATGTATATCGCTGAATTCAAACCAGTATCTAGGTTTAGTAAATAAAATTCACAGGAAGCCGAGTGCGGTGGCGCACACCTTTAATCCCAGCACTCAGGAGGCAGAGGTATGAGGATTGCTATGAGTTTGAGGCCAGCCTGAGACTACAGAGTGAATTCCAGCTCAGCCTGCACTAGAGTGAGACCCTACCTCAAAAACCAATAAATAGGGGCTGGAGAGATGGCTTAGTAGTTAAATGCTTGCCTGTGAAGCCTAAGGACCCCAGTTTGAGGCTCGATTCCCTAGTACCCACGAAAGGCAGATGCAGAAGGGGGCACACACATCTGGAGTTGGTTTGCAGTGGCTGGAGGCCCTGGTGCACCCTTTCTCTCTCTCTCTCTGCCTCTTTCTCTATCAGTCTCAAATAAATAAAAATAAAATAAACAAAAATCAAAAAAAGAAAAACCAATAATAATGCTAGAAATAAAATAAAATAAAATAAAATAAAATAAAATAAAATAAAATAAAATAAAATAAAATAAAATAAAATTCACAGGTGCACACTTCCTACGAAGCTCCTGTACTAGGCCCAGCAGACCAGACCAAACCAATGGAGCCACTTGTTCTAGGCACTGTCCATCAACCTGGATGCTCTTTTATTTTGTGGGTGTGTGTGATGTGAGAATGCATGAGCACACAGACCAAACCAATGGAATCACCTGTTCTAAGAGTTGTGTGATCAAACTGAATGTAATGGCAGAGTGCGTGGGTGTGTGGTGTGCGTGCGCGCGCGCGCGTCTGTGGGTGCTATGCGAATGTAGGACAAGCACAGTGTTAGTTCTCCCCTTGCACTGTGTTTACTAACCAGGTCTCTCTTGCTGTTTGTTTTTGAAGACTAGCTGGCCTTCAGGCTTCAGGACTCTCTCTGTAATCACGATTACAGGCGTGTGGGCCACTTTGTGCCCACCCTCATGTGGGTTCTGGAGATCTCAGCTCTGGGCGGCAGACTTTCAGAGCAAGCACCTTTCAGCACTAAGCCATTTGCCAAGTCCTCAAACTGAATTTAAAACAAACCAGTTGGAGGAAGAAGAAAAGAGGAGGAGGAAAAGGAAGAAGAGAAGAAGGGGCCCAATGTTCCTATCGCCATATGATAAATAAATTCTCATGCGTTCCAAACTCAGGCTTTTCTCCCTTTGAAGGCAGCCTTTCTGCTTGGCTTGAGCCTTTTCCTACTCCATTTGCCCAAGTCACAGATGCTAATGAAAGCCAATTACATCATTAAACATAATTTGTTAGAATTCTGTTCTTTCAACAATTAGAACTCTGCTGAATAACTGCCATCGCCTTTATGAAGCTCTGCACCACGCCATCTCCCTCTTTAATCCTTACCTCCTTTGTATCAAAATGTGAGGAGTAACGGGCCTTGTGCTTTCTCCAGAGACCTGCCAAGTTAACAGTTCTCAGCTTCCACGTGTCCATTTGGGCTCACAGTCCGAGGGTACAGCCCACCGAGGCAGGGAGGACATGGCACCAGGAGCCGGAGGCAGCGGGTCACTTGACATCCCCAGAGAGAAAGCACAGTGTGATGAACACTGGTGCTCTGCTAGCTTTCTCCTTTATTTATTTATTATGATTTTTACAACCCAGGACGACTGCATGTAGAATGGGGCTACCCATAGTCAGGGTGGGTCTTCCCACCTCAATTAGCCCAATTTAGAAAAGCCTGCACAAACAAGCCTGGACATATATTTCCGTGGTGATTATGAATCCCATTAAGTTAACAGGATTAACTACCATAATGTGGAAACACAGGAGTCCAATAATGAACTTTTAACAATGATTTTGTAAAATATATATGCATTTAAGTAAATCATGATAAATTCAGAATTCTTGTAACAACAACAGCATTTCATAATGCAGCTGCATTTTTCCCAAATGAGAGTGAAAGGCACATTGTATTACATTGTATTACAGCTAGGAAGCTGGAAAGGGCATGTAAATGGGAAATCAAGATGGTCCAACGCTGGTTCATCCTTATCCCGTAAGGGGTAAGTTAGAATGCAAGACCAGACCAGGGGGTTTGGGAGATTCATATGTATGACTATTATTACCATTGTTATTGTGACACGGTCTTGCTATATGGCCCAGGCTGGCCTCCTACTTCGGATTTCCAAGTTCTGGAATTACAGGTCGGTGCTAGCACACCCAGCCTGGATTATTCTTACGCAGTGAAGGAAGGTGAGGAGAAAATCCTCACACACCCGTTTGCACAGACCTATGAGTTCCAATTTCCAGTTATGTAGGAGCATGGGGATTTGCTTATACAGCTTAAAAATAAACACACTGTACGTTATAATTTTAACTCTAGAATTATGACTTTTTACACTCTTTATATTTATGTGTTCCTCTAGCTACTAATGCAAGGATATGGAGATCCAGAGAATGCCTTTAAACACACACAAACACACACACACACACACAATTTTGGGTGCAGGGGATGTAGGCAGAGGGTGTATCTAGCATGTGAGAACCACCGTGTTCAATCCCCAGCAAGGGGAAAACAAAAGAAGTTCGTGGGCTGAGGAGATGACGTAGTCAATAAAGTCCTTGCTGTGTATGCGTGAGGACCTGAGTTTCATTTCAAGACCCCGCATACATGCTGGGTGGGATGGTCCTCACCTGTCATCCAGAACTGGAGGGAGAGAGGGCAGAAATAGGTGGATGTCTGGCCAGCTGTCTAGCCTAACTGTTGAGCGAGCTCCAGACCAAGAGACAGGGGCGGGATGGAACACTGAGGTGTCCCCTAGCCTCCGCACACAGGAACGTGCACACACGTGCCACACACACACGAGCAGCAAGAAAGGCCCTAACGCACACCACCATGCTCAGACATGCATTGCTGGTCTCTAAGAAATATGCACTGCAGTTTCCTTTCCTCAAATACAAGAGTTCACAAAAGTATTGACGAATTCCTTTAAAGGTCCTAAAAGTGTCTCTGAGTTCGTACGAATGTATCTAAAACGTGAAACTCCTCATTGTTCTCATTTTGGAAGGGTGTACAGGAACACTTTACGTCTCATTACTTCTCCACTGCGAAGGGCGTAAGAAAAGGTCTCTACACAGAGCAGCCGCAGTCGGGGCTTCTGCACAGACTCTCAGTGGGACTCCACAGATGAGTCTGTCACCGTTTGCAGTCTGTTCAGTGAGCTGACATGACAGGAGGCACTGCCGTGGGTCAACAATTAGTTTGCTGCTTGAGTGGTGAGTGGCTGAGAGAGCCGAGTCTGTTCCCCAATGAAGTGTTACTAAAATGTAAGTTTAAAAGGATGAGAAAAAGAAGAAATTCACAAGATTGGAGAGAAAAGGAATCTGCAGAAAAATATTTCTAGGGGAGTGGAGAGAGGCTCAGCAGTTAAAGGCACTTGCCTGCAAAGCCTGATGGCCTGAGTTTAATTCCCCGGTGTCCACGTAAGACTTAGATGTACACAGTGGTGCATGCATCTGCAGTTTGTTTGCAGTGGGCAAGAGGACCTGGAGTGCTCATTCTTATTCTCCCTTTCTCTCTCTCTTCTCTTTCCCTGTTTCTCTCAAATGAATAAAAAACATATTTTTTTCAAAGCTATCTAGGGCTGGAAAGATGGCTTATTGGTTAAAGTGCTTGCCTGTGAAGCCTCAGGACTCAGGTTCAACTCCCCAGGATATAAACCCAATGCACAAGGGGGCACGTGCAGCTGAAGTTTGTTTGCAGTGGCTGGAGGCCCTAGTGCACCCATTCTCTCTCTCTCCCTCTCTCTCTGTCAAATAAATAAAAATAAAATATTTTAAAACAACACACAAGTAAATACACAAATAATATAAAATATTAAAATAATGGCTGGAGGGATGGCTTAGTGGTTAAGGCATTTGCCTGCAAAGCCAAAGGACTCAGGCTCGATTCCCCAGGACCCAGTTAGCCAGATGCACAACGGGGCACATGCATCTGGAGTTTGTTTGCAGTGGCTGGCGGCCCTGGCACGCCCATTCTCTCTCTCTCCCCTTCTTTCTCTGTCAAATAAATAAATAAATAAATAAAAATTAAAAAATAAAAACAACACAAATCCATTTGCTTGCACTTTTTAGACATCAGAATCCCAAAATGGTTTTGACCACCGTTAAAACCCGGGGTTTCTTTCAGAGCCGGGTGTGGTGGCACACGCCTTTAATCCCAGCACTCGGGAGACAGAGGTGGGAGGATCGCCGAGAGTTCGAGGCCACCCTGAGACTACATAGTGAATTCCAGGTCAGAGTGAGACCCTACCTAGACAAACCAAAAAAAAAAAAAAAAAAAAACAACACCAGGTTTCAGCAGGACTGTACTCCCAGGACTGGAGGTGGGTCCTTGCTCTCCAGCTCCTAGAAGCCACGGAAAGCCTTGCTCTTGGCTCCTTCGTCCATGTCCACAAGAAGCAAAACCAGAATCCTCAGATACGGCTGCTCTGTCCATCCTCTCCTTTCTCCATCAAGCAAGTCCTCTGGCTTCCCTGAACCTCACAGAATACGCTCAGGAGTTGCCCCCAGCCATTGTCTCCCCATCTCAAAGCTGTCACAACGGCAGGCTCCTTCTTGCCCTGTAAAGTCGTATGTTTGCAGGCCGAGGCTGCGGCCATTCCTCTGCCCACCGCACTCTCCTGTCTAATTACTGAAAAGCTGAAATGAGATTACCCAAATAATAATAACAGCTTGTGCTGACTGAGCACTGACTATGTGGAAGTCCTTGTCTAAGCCCATTAGAGAATTAACTCATTGGCTCCTCAGAACAGACCCACGACTCACAATGATCACTGCCGTTTGACAGATGAAGAAAATGCAGCGTGATTAATGCATTGAAATCAGATGGCACAGCTTGCATTTCATGGAAGTTGATTGAGCAACCAAGCAGTGTGGCTCCTTTCAATACTCCCCTAACCACCATGGTACAAACAGGATCACATTTAGTTGTTATGATTGCATCCTGATACTGAGTTTGTTACATTAGCCTCATGCCACTAACATACATAGTAAAAATAAAAATCTATACATGATGATCAAGCCTAATATTAGAAACAGAACTTGAGGTGGGAAAGCCTTAAGTTCCTCCTACTTTGCGGTTTTAAATATCTCTTACACCAAAATATCTTCCTTTCCCTTCCCACCAGGCAGATCTGTATTTGGTTCCCATCCTATGTGCTCCCACATCGCCACTGCTGCTTACATTAGAATATCATCACACGTGTCTTGAAAGGCACCCCTGGCCTGTAAGAGGCTGCAGGCAAGGTCTTTGCTGAGTTTGAGTGACCTGCAGAGCCTGGTCCCACTGCTTACTCAGTGACCAAAGAAACAAGGAGCCACATTAACTTTTAAAAAAAAAATAGGTTGTGTGGCCAAGAATTTTTGCCAACTATGACTACTTGGTATATTTCTCAAAATAATGCCAGGTATGAATATAGAATCAATATGAAGTTGGATTGATTCTAAAATTCTGTTTATTTTGGCTCTGAGATCACTAGTTCAGTAATGAGAGTAGGAAAACCAGGAGCAATGAATTCTGGTATCTCACAAGTGTTCTCCAAAGCTGTGGAAAACTAGAAGACCCTTTTTCAAAGTTGAGGTTTTTTTTATATAAAAATAAAATAAAATGTCTATTTCTAAATACATAAGCCTAGGAGACATCTGCAAAATGATAATCAAAAGCCGATGGTTCACTATTAATTTGGACATAACATAAGTTAGTTTGTGCCATGCATAGGTCATATCACACTGAAGAAAGATTAATAAAATGTAATATTCACCAAACTGATGAAGAAGGAAATGAAAGTGCACAATAAATATCTCTGAGATGGGGCTGGAGATTTTTTTTAAAATATTGTCTGCAGCTAGAGAGATGGCTTAGCGATTAAAGTGCTTGCCTATGAAGCCTAAGGACCCAGGTTTGATTCCCCAGGACCCACGTCAGCCAAGATGCACAAGGTGATGCAAGTGTGCAAGGTCTTACATGCGCACAAGATGGGGCATGCATCTGGTGTTCTATTATAGTGGCTGGAGGCCCTGGCACACCAATTCTCTCTCTCTCCCCCCCCCATAAAAAATAAATAAATAAAAAAGAATGCAGGGCTGGAGAGGTGGCTTGGCGGTTAAGGTGCCTGCCTGCCAAGCCTAAGAACCCCATTTCCAATCTCCAGGTCCCATGTTTAGACAGATGCAAAAAAAAAAAAAAAAGTGATGCAAGGGTGCAATGCCTCACATGCCCACAAGGGGGCGAACGCATCTGGAGTTCATTCATGGTGGCTGAGAGGCCACTGGCATGCCCATTCTCTCTCTCTCTGTCTCTGTCTCTATCTCTCTCTTTCTGTCTCTCTCAAAAAAAATTTTTTTAAAGAGTGCAACTTTTCAGTATAGTGAATGTGGTTAGTATGAACATCTCGTGCCATCTGGGTTTGGAACTTCGTCAGGGCTCACATGAATAAAGAGCTTCCTGTGGACGAGGGGGGAGGCAGCAAAGAGAAACTCCGTTACTGTTCGAGGAGAGCTAGCATGAGGCGCCAGGAGATTTTTCTCCAAAGCCCTCAGCAGTAGGCTCTCAAGGGTAAACCTGCAAATCATTTAAATAATTACATTCGGGTTTTCAAAGGCAAGTTATAACGTTGGGAGAATTTAAATTAGGCCATCACAATGTGTCATATTGTTTTTTGAGAAAGAGGTTATGCATTCTAGGTGGCTGTCAAATCTACTCCATTATTGCTGTCAAATCATTATGAAGTATCCAAATGTGTGGCGATGGCATTCCAGCAGAAGCAGAAGCTTCCAGAATTTCTACGTGTCAAAAGAAAGTTTCATTCCCGTAGGAGTTTGGTCTTGGAAGATGAACTACTGACTGATTACATATTTATGGTAATTGAATGATGAGTTATATGCTCTGTCTAAAGAACCACACTTACATTATACACAAACAACAATCTACACTGATGCATGTCTGAAAAGCATTTGATTTATTAAATCAATAACTGGTCTTGTAAATGTGTGCAAAAAGATTTTCCATCAGTTTACAAATGACATTCTGACTTAGCGAACTATATAGATGTATGCAAATCTAACACTTAGACAAGACTGCAAGCAGCTATATTGATTTTTGGTGTAAATTATGAAGCCCTTGAGTAGTGTGATTTCACACACACAAAGTATGACTACCAGCATGTGACATTTTAGAAACCAGCCACTGTAAGTTAGCATTGCAATGCGCTACAAACATCTGAACTGGGTGATGCTGAGATTCACCAAGAGTCACTTAAGTCAAAGTACCCTGAAAACACGATTCTTGGGAAAATAAACGTGGTTAGAGCTACTCTTTGATGGCTATTTCTTATGTTGATTGCTGTAGATGACACCACTGCCGAGTGGAACATGATCATAACAGATTTTCCTCAGTCACTTTTCAGGGACAGCACAGGTATGTGATGTCAGAGCCAAAATTTCTGCCTCATTTCATGCTCACACCACCAATTTCTGTCTATGCATCCTATATAGAACCATGAAGTTTGATTATGCATGCATAGGCTGCAGATTACATCACCCTCAGTCATCTTACCCAAACCTTAATCGTCCTCTTTCTAGCCTGTAAATATCTCCAAACCCTGTCTTTCAAGAGAGAAATCGGAAGTGTCTTTAGAATCCACACTTGGCTGCATTTTCAGTAAACACCCTTTTGCAAAACTCACTGCTTCAGTAACAGACATATTGCTTGATGAACAAGAGAAGCAGAAGTTACGAGACGCCGAGGCACCAACCCCACGGACACCAACAAGTTGACTGCAGTTATTCAACCAGTCCCTGGCTTCTAGCTGAGGCACATCCCTGGTGTTGTAAGGAGTTATCAGTTTACTGGAACGGCCTGCACGTTTGGAACGTGAGCACATCTGACTATAAAGTGCTGTAGCAAGAACCTCCATGTGTCTGATGACATCCATTCAACGACAAGACCGAGGACAAAGAAGCTGATGTGCCCACCGCTAGACAGCAAGCTTGGCAATCTGACTTTGATAATCTGAGTACCAATGGATATTATGTCTTCTGCTCCTTCGGGGAATCTCACTTTACACAGGAACTGAATTAATTTAAAATGATTTGAACTATATTTTTTTTCCTGAAATTTCAGTCTGAATCACATAAGGAAAGAACAAGAATTCTGATGAAATAATGAAATTAACTGTGCATGCAATCAAGACAATGCCACTGGCAAGGTCAGACTGTGTAAGTGGACAAGTGTGTTGAAAATACACTCTGAACAGGCTTCTGAATTTTTCTCCTCGGCTGTGTCTGGCCTGGCTGGCGCACGGCTCTCCTACAGAATGGCTGTCTTGGTACACCTGGCAGGGCAGGTGTAGTTTTCTGTCACTCTCCAGAGAAAAGCTTCAAGAGCAAAGGAAAGGGAAATCCAGCATAACCAGTCTTAGCAGAAATGGCTATCTCATCCACTCAAGACAGCTTTGCAGACTCTCAGCCCTGGAATTCAGTCTGAGCCTTCGTAGAACCCGTTTCTCATCATGTGCATCCTTTGTGTTATAGTTGAAAAGGTCCACGCTAAGAGTCAGCCCTCAGAGGAAAGACTCAGAGCTGCCTAGCTAACAACTGCTTAGAGAAATACAGTCAGGAACCAGAAAACTTCTCTAAAAAGAGAACAGAAAATATTTGAAAATTAGTTTTATTAATCAGACTTTATGTTACTATGACCAAATACCTCACCCAGCCTAGCTGAGGGGTTAAGGCATTTGTCTGCAAAGACTAAGGGCTAAGGTTTGATTCCCCAGGACCTACATAAAGGCAGATGCACAAAGTATCAAAAGCATCTGGAATTCGTTTGAAGTGGCCAGAGATTCCTGGCAGTCCATTCATATTCTCTTTCACTTTCACTCTCCCTCTCTCCTCTCTCTCTCTCTCTCTCTCGCTCTCCTTGCAAATAAATTTAAATTTTTTTTAAGTGAAACCTAAGTATTTTAGGAAAGAAAAGATTGTTTGAGCACACAGTTTCAGAGGCATCAATCAAGTCATAGGTGTGTGTGTGTGTGTGTGTGGCTGAGCAGAGTTAACTCACATCATGGTGGCCAGGAAGCAGACACAGGAGACTGTGCACGCTGTTGTACTTCCTCTTTCTTCCTCCCATATTTCATCATGTCTAGACTGAGGAATGATTGCGCTAATAGCTTCCTTTTAGTTCCGAGGGAGGACTAAATGACTCACACTGATAAGGAGGAGTGGTGATCGGCGGATGGGAATTGTTCTTAACATGCTCTTAACAGACGGAGAGGAAAGACGGGAGGAGGGCTGACCACTCGATCTTCTGGAAGTCACTCTTGTGAGATCACCGAAGGGCCTCTTCTCCAGAGGACATTCCCCCTTTTCACAGTGGTGGGTTGTGGCTCGTTGAACTACGGCGTCACAGACATCACACAGGTGAAGTTGGTGAGCAATTCCTGTGGCCAGGGCATTGGTTACAGCCATCAGGAATTTATCTATGTTCTGGCTATGACTATATAATAGAGGATGTTCAACTGACAGGGGCCACTATCCCAAGAAGCAGAGGCTTATCTGGACACCTTATCGGGTTTCCATTGAAGGTTTTTGTGTGCAGTGAGTCTATTGCGCGGGTCTGCTTACATTGGCCAAGCTAGTTTATATTTGCCCATGACTCAGTTCTTAAGACAAGGCCTCCCTGAGTAGCCCTGAACTCTTGGTGATCCTCCGACCTCATCATCTTATAGACTTCGGATGCCTTTCCTAGCTAAGACTTCTAGTGACATGCTAAGATATGAAAGTTAGGGGAAAATAACAGGACACATTTTGACGTTTTATTTAAAAACTTTTTATTTTTTTATTATTTTTTTGGAGAGAGACACAGAGAGAGACAGAGAGACAGAAAGAGGAAGACAGAGATGGGCGCGCCAGCAGTGTCTCAGCTGCTGTAAACGAAATCCAGATGTGTGCGCCCCCTTGTGGGCAAGTGCGGCATTGCGCCCTTGCCTCACTTTGCATCTGGCTAAACGTGGGACCTGGAGATTGGAACTGCTGGAGATTGGAACCAGTGTTCTTAGGCTTAGGAGGCAGGCGCCTTAACCCCTAAGCCATCTCTCCAGGCCAAATTTTGACGTTTTTAAAAAATATTTCATGTATTTATTTGCATGCAAAGAGAGACAGAGAGACAGAGAGAATGGGTGCACAAGGGCTTCTGGCCACTGCAAAGAACTCCAGATACATGTGACTCTGTGCATCTAGCTTTACATGGGTACTGGAAACTCAAACCCTGGTCATTAGGCTTTGCAGGCAAACGTTTTATCTACTGAGCCATATCCCCAGACTAATTTTGACTTTTTAAAAAACCCCAGTGCTATCATTTAAACATACTCTCTAAAGTCTATGTCTTCAAATCTTTTTAAAATAAGATTTATTTTTTATTTATTAGAGACAGAGAAAGGGAGAGAGGGAGAGTGAGAATGGGTGCACCAGGGCCTCTAGCCATTGCAAATGAACTCCAGATGCATGTGCCACTATGTGTATCTGGCTTATGTGGGGCCTGGAGATTTGAACCAGGGTCCTTAGGCTTCACAGACATGTGCCTTAACTGCTAAGCCATTGCTCCAAATTCATCAAATTCATGACAACGGTGTTCTGAGATTGGGCCTTTCAAAGGCAAATAAGATTTAGGTAAGGTCACAGGGCAGGGTCTCATGATTTCATTAGCATCTTAGTTAAAGTCTTCATAAGAGGAGGGGCTGGTTCCTTTGGGGCGGGTGCAATGAGAAGCAGAGTCAGGAGAACCCCAAAGCTTGCAAATCAAGTAGTTTGGCCTTCCCAGTGGCCAGCAACAAGAGAGACTTGTCTCAAGCACGTTGGAAGGAGAGGACCAAGCCGTAAGTTGAACCTTGGACCACTACATACGTACACACAGAAACAATAATAAAATATAAAAACCAAAAATAACACCTAAAGCATGTACATACGCAGAGCTTCTTAGAATATGCAACACCCATCCAGTCCCAGGAGGCACACAGAATGCCAGATAGACAGGAGCAGAGATAACGTGTCCCGTGTCCCATTATAGTGAAAACACTAACCAGAGAAGAAAAACAGAGAGGACTAGAAGCTACAAAAGGAAAAATGGCTCCGTACGTAAAAAGGTTAGCCCCTCAGAAGTATACTGGATTTTTCAGTGGAAACCCTAAAAGCCAGAAGAGCTTGGAAAAGGAGTATTTCAAAAGCTAAAAGACCATGGAGGCCACCCCAGACTACCAGGCCCAGCGCAATTATCTCTCATGACAGGAGGTGAAAGAAAACCTTTCACAACACAAACCAGCTTCGTGAGCAGATGAGCACTAAGCCGGCCCCACAGAGAATCCTGCGTGGAATACTCCCCATTCAGGAGATGAGCAAATGTTCACATGAGGTTATACAGAACTCAAGTTCTCATGGTGAGGGCTTCTAACTTCCCACCCCATGCGCATCTTCCATGGAGGCTTTTCCTCTGACAAGAAGACTGTGCCATAGGCTCAAGATGGGCTTAATGAAAGGAATAGAGATGGGATGGTGAGCTCATGGAGATCAGAGAGCTGACAGTGATGTTTCCCACATCCCACAACCGGCACCTGGTCAGTATTTGTTGGATGAGGATGCAATTGTAACAGAGAGCAAAGATTATAAATCCTCACAGCATCAATCCAACACCCACTGTAGTAGTTTGAATATATGCCCCCAATCTATTCAGTGTTTTATTAGTTTGTAGTTTGCATCTGCAGCCACCTGGCTGGAGGCAGTGTCACTGGGCGGATCTTAAGGTGTGGTGGTGGGTTTTAGATTCCAATCTAAAGTGTGTCCAGCTGGAGTTCTTGACGTGTGTTGTGCTGTGTGGCTTTTGGCTTGTGGTTTCTCTCTGTGTTTGGTCTTGTAGAAGCAGGTCAGCTTCTGCCATTATGGAACTTCCCCTGGATCTGTAAGCTTCAATAAATCCCTTCCTCCATAATTGTGCCTGGTCTGGAAGTTCATCTCAGCGAACCTGAAGCTGTCTGCTACACCCACCCACCCCTTCCTATTGACTCTGAGAATAAAATGACTGAAGGATCCATATATGTACATGTATATACCATCCCCATACAGCATGGAGGGTGAAGGCAGAAACTGCTTCTATTCTCAGAAGTGATATTTCCCAATGACACCACGCCCTGCTTTTACATCAATATCACCTGCAATTGCTTGGTGTTTTTGTTTTTGTTTGTGTTTCTTGCATGAGCATATCTGTCTACCTGCCTGTCTCACAAAGATGAGAAGTTCCATTAAGAAAGGGTCCATATTTGCCTGTGAAGCCTAAGGACCCCAGTTTGATTCTCCAGGACACACGTAAGTCAGATGTACAAGGGGGCACATGCGTCTGAACTTCGTTTGCAGTGGCTGAAGGCCCTGGTGTGCCCATTCTCTCTTTCTCTCTATCTCTATCTGCCTCTGTCTCTCTCTCAAATAAATAAATAAAATTAAAAAATAAAAAAATGAAAGGGTCCATGCCAAACATGGCTACTGAAGCCACGTGACTCGCAGGGGGAAGTCCTTAAGAAACCAGATTTTTTCCTTCCTGTTTCTTTCCTCTTCTAGGAAGCCAACATGTTCACTTAATCCTTGTTGCACTCTGCACTGTTTGCATGAAAGAACCACACTGTAGTAATTAAAAAAAAATCCTATTGCTTGTGTTGGGCACGTAGAAATCAAGGAGAAGGAAGAGCATCAAGGAGCGTCAAGGCGCTGGATGTCGTACGTGCTCAGCGTGAACGCTGTGGCCGCTCCTTCTAAGTACCCAGTGTTGAATGAATCAGGGTTTGGGTTTGGGGGTGGGGTTGACTTAAAATGAATTTACTTTTTAAATGCTTTGTAAAAAATAAAATTTTACTCAATTAAAAAAATCAAAATATGGGTTGGAGTGATGGCTTAGCAGTTAAGGGACTTATCTGTGAATCCTAAGGACCCAGGTTCGATTCCCCAGTACCCATGTAAGCCAGAGGTACAAAGGTGGTACATGCATCTGGAGTTTGTTTGCAGTGGCTAGAGGCCCTGGCACACCCATTATCTCTCTCTCTCTCTCTGCCTCTTTATCTCTCTCTCTCAAATAAATAAATAAAATATATTTTAATAATTTAAATAAATAAAAATCAGAAAATTACATAATGAAATGCAAAGGGTTAAAAACCACCCCTTAGGGTAACTTTCATTCCTCTAGGCAGGTGTGAGTTCAAAGGTCGTGGTGTCCTGGAGACTTCCACTTCAAAAGAAACGCATTTATCTGATCGCATGACTATTTCCCTTCATCAAGTTACTTACTGTTACAGAGTAAGCAGGTCTAATTAGTGCAACTATATAATCATATGTGGAAGATAACCAATGTTAAAAAGCAATAGTTGCAGTCTGCTGTCATAAGAAAAACCATAAATGATATCTACTTAGGGAAGTCAGCTGTGATGGCTTATGCCTGTTCCCCCTACAATCTGAATCTTGATCCAGGGTTCCAGGATCACAGACAGAAACTGTCTAGAGAAAACAAACAAAAAAAATTAGAAATTAGAAAAAAAAATTTTAAACTGCAGTTGGGGGTGGAATAGGTTCAAACCCACAACACTGTCAATAACAGCAAGGATCCAAGGAATGCTAAATGTTGTCATGTTAGATGTGAAGGAAAGATCTTCTTTTCTTTCTGGTGGAACGGAATTGAAGAATATTGACACAAACAGTATAGCGACTGATGAGGGTGTTTTCCCCAAGCTCCAAACTGCAGTCTGCAAATTGGCACCGAACGCAGAAGGACTGCACGCCACTTTATTTAGAAGGTCAGTTGTCAAAACAAGAAAAGCATCTGTATTCCAAGCTAAAATAATCTCAACTCCAAAATTAAGCCCATTATGTTCATGAGTCAGAGCTCTAAGAACAGGGTCAATTCTTGAAATTTTTTAAAGGAAAATTATGACAGAAAAGGTTTTAACTACATAAGATGCTCTGGTTCTCGCATGTGGTATTGTGATGGCAGCTCTGAGCACATGCCCATCCGAAGACCCTTCAGTAACTCAAGATCTCGCTGGAGAAAACAGTTGATTTTGGAGTCATTAATCAACTTAATCTTTATATGGTCGTTTCCAGCTAATTTATTCTCTTTAAAAATTTCATAAATCTCCTAAATTTTAAAAGAACTGGTTTTCCTAACCCAAGTCACTTATGAAGAGATTTTTCAGTTTAAATAGAGTTACACAATTAGAATTGTCATAAAGAGTGCATGACATAGATGAAAACTATGCCAACAAGAGCAAATAATATTTATTAAGTGGATTCAGATTAAAAGTGTATTAAGCTGGGTGTGGTGATGCATGCCTTTAATCCAAGCACTTGGGAAGCAGAAGTAAGAGAATCAGTGTGCGTTCAAGGCATGGGCTAGAGTGAAACCCTGCCAGGAAAACAGGAGAAAAGAGAATTTAGGATCTATCAGCCAAATTCACTGTACATTGAGCTTTGTTGTATATATATGTGTATATATGTATATGTATATATTTGAACATATATATATTTGAGAGAGATACAGAAATAGGCAGGTAGGGAGAATGGGTGTGCCAGGGCCTCCAGCCACTGCAAATGAACTCCAGATGCATGTGCCACCTTGTGCATGTGGCTTATGTGGGTCCTGGGGAGTCGAACCAGGGTCCTTTGGCTTTGCAGACAAATGCCTTAACCGCTAAGCCATCTCTCCAGCCCAAGCTTTGTTTTTATTTTTAAAAAAATAGGGGCTAGAGAGATGACTTAGAGGGTACTCTAAGATCTAGAGATGACTTAGCGCTTGTCTGCAAAGTGAAAGGACCCAGGTTTGACTCCCTAGTACCCACATAAAGCCAGATGCACAAGGGGGTGCAGTTTTTGCAGTTGCTGGAGACCCTAGCATGCCCATTTTTTCTCTCTCTCTCTCTCATAAATTAAATTAAAATTTTTAATCTTTTTTATGTGTGTACAGGTACACAAAGCTCTCTTGCTGCTCTAAACAAATGGCAGATACTTGAGCCTCTTTTCACACGTGGCTTTACATGGATGCTGGGGCACTGACCTGGGTGGGCAGGCTTTGCAAACAAGCGCCTTTAAACTCTGAGCCACAGCCCTAGTCCCTGAGCTTTGTTTTAAGGACAGCCTCCCAAATCCACATCCCCCACCATCAACGTCACCATGAAGCCACATCAACAGGACGTTCTGTCGATCCCTGCCAGTCCTATACCTGCCATCTCATCCTCTCATCCACAAAGCCCTGTAGCCATTACTGCACCAGTTCCCTGAGGGTAAAGATGACCATACGGGAGAGTCCTGGTTGGACTCCGGAGGAGAGCCCGACCCCAGACAGTTAGCCCATCTGGTGCTGGAAGGTACTACATGAGCAACCAGGGGAAAGTGGCCAACATCTGTCTGAGCAACTCAAAGTCTAAGCGACTCAGAAGCAAACAACCTGACGTGATGCTCGCACAAGTGCAACAGCGGCACACAGCCATGGTGGGTAACCAACTGCTCTTGGATTGGCCAACAGATCTGCTCAGTGGAAAGGAAACCATATCTGGGACTGGGAAACAAGTCAGAATCATATCCAGATAATAATTCTGCTTTCCATTGTCAAGCTCCGTTGGAGAATCTGCTTCTCTTTTCAGATGGGAGCAGGACCTGAGGAGATAAATGACCCAGCACACTCCACCCTGGCCCCAGCTGAAACCACAGAGGAACTGGGGAAATGAGCAAGAGTGCTGCTTTCTTAGTGAATCTGATGTCAGCACCAGGGTGAAGGAGACAGACACTGAGGACACTCAGCACCTACCAAACCAGAGATTCAGAGGCTCCTAAGAGCCCATCACTGAAGTAGACTTAAAACGCTCCCAGCACGGCTCAAGAAATTTTGCAGACGAGAGGGCAGAAAGATTGTGAGAGCCACAAGTTGGGACATTTTGCACAGAGACATTGTCTCTCCCCCACCCATAATGCATGACCCACAATCCCCATGGGGTTGACCCACATCCCCAACGAGGAAGGCCTCTTCAGAAAAGGGACATGGAGGAAAGAACGGATGGTACCAACATGTATTGTTTACATACTAAATTTGTCCATATCTAATGAAAAAAAAAGAAAGAAAGAAAGAGGACCATCTGGGGCGGGACAGATGGCTCAGAGTTAATGCGCTTGCCTACAAAACCTAACTACCGGAGTTTGATTTCTTAGTACTCATGTAAAGCCAGATGCATGAAGTGGTGCATGCATCTGGAGTTTGTTTGCAGTAGTTCGAGGTCCTGGTGCATCATCCATTCTCTCCCTCCCCTCCCCACCCCCAGCATATTTATTGGCACACGCCTTTAATCCAAGCACTTGGGAGGCAGTGGTAGAAGGATCACTGAGGCCAGGCTGAGATCACAGAGTGACTCCCAGGTCAGCCTGGGCTAGAGTGAGACCCTAACCACAACCCCCCCCCCATACACACAAACAGAGATGTCCACATGAAATCCTTCCATTTGATCCTGCTTCAAACCATTTAAAGTCACAGGATGAATATGGGCAGAAAAACCAGTAATTATATATAATTATTTTAAGTGCTGTGGTGAATAAGCACCAATGGAGTGCTCCGTGGGCGCCTCTAACATAGAGTAAAAACTGGCCTAATAAAGCTGGGTTTTGAAAGACAGTGTGGGTCCAACAGAGACAGAAAAGGTATCCTTTTTTTTTTTTTTTTTTTTTTTTTTTTTTTTTTTTTTTTTTTAACCTGGCTACAGAAACAAGAAAAACCACAAGGACAAAGAGATTGCTTCATGGACAGGTTCATCTAATGACACCCCAAGAGCAGTCCTTCATGAAAACGTTTTAATTAAATAAACATCTTTTCAGAGAAAGACACTGTGCTAAGTGAAAAGGCAATCCCGCCCCTAACATATAGCCAGAGTCTGTTTGGTATTGCTTCAATAAAACATCCTACACCGAGTCCCTGGTGTTTGGCTCGCAGTTCTAGAAGAAAGCACTGCTTAGGCATCTAGTGAGGGTCTTTATGTTTCATCATCCCACAGCAGAGGGAGGAACAAGGGTGCAAGAGAGACCAAATGAATGTGTTAGAAAAACCCACCTCCGGGAGAACTCTGCTCTCGCAGTGACACTAGCTCGTTCTACCAGCAGAGCCCACGTGAGCTAGCGTGTCTTGTCAGCACCACCCGCTACCACCCTTGCCACACGTGAACTGGAGAGGACGCTTTAGAAGGACAAGGGGGGCTGGGAAATAAGCCCGAGGACCTCTGTCCAGATCTCCACAAGGTCGTGGAGGCCACATGCCCTAGGCTAGAGAGACACCTGAGGCGAAGGAACTCCAGATGCAGGCACCTCTTTGTGCATCTGGCTTTACGTGGATACTGGGGAACCAGACACTGGTTATTACGCCATCAGGCTTTGCAAACAAGTGCCTTTAACCGCTGGGCAATCTCTCCAGCCCTCTGCACTTTCTTTCCTGACAAGGAGACGAGAGGGAGTGTGGGCGCTGAGTAATACTCACTGTCAACTTGACTGGACCCAGAGTCACCTAGAACTGCCCAGGAGACAAACCTCTGCGCGTGCCTGGGAGGGACTTTCTAGATTACGTGAATCAAGGTGGAAAGTCAAACTCTGAAAGTCTGTCTGTGGGGTCATTCCACGGCTCAGAGACCCAGACTGGGTAAAAAAAGAGAATGTGAGGCCAGAGAGATGGCTTAGCAGTTAAGCGCTTGCCTGTGAAGCCTAAGGACCCCGGTTCGAGGCTCGATTCCCCAGAACCTACGTAAGCCAGATGCACGAGGGGGCACATGCATCTGGAATTGGTTTGCAGTGGCTGGAGGCCTCGGTGGGCCCGTTCATTCTCATTCTCTCTCTCTCTCTCTCTGTCTGCTTCTTTCTCTCTCTGCCTATCTGTTGCTCTCAAATAAACAAATAAATGGAGAACATGAGCTGAGCAGTCATCTCTCTCAGCTTCCTGAGTCGCGGGGATGCAATACGCCCAGTGCCTCAAGCTCCTGTCACCATGCAGTCCCACCATGAAACACCTGTAAGCCTTTCATTCCTTAGTTTGTTTTGGTTGGATCTTTTGTCACAGTGATGAGAAAAATAACACAGAATGTTTCCAGGTAACACACAAATGACTTTAATAACCCAGGTGGTGTAGTACAGACTTTACCAACCTAGGATGGGGACAGAGAGAGACGTCAGTAGAATTCAGTTTGTTTTTTTTAATGTGTACTCTTTTTAATTTTATTTATTTTATTTTGAGAGACAGAAAGGAGAGAGAAAGAAAGAGAGAAAGAATGGGCTCGCCAGGGCCTCTAGCCACTGCCTCTGGCTTACACGGGTCCTGGAGAATCGAACCGGGTTCCTTGAGGCTTGGCAGTCAAACACCTTAACCTCTAAGCCACCTCCCCAGCCCAAATTCAGTGGTTTTAACTGCAGAGTATTTTAGTTATTGTAGTTGGAGGCCAGCCTGGAGTACGCAGCAAGAGCCTGTCCCTCGTCCCACACTTTACATGGAACCATTGTCTGCAAGGCTTTGTCTAAATAGTAATTGAAAAGGCCGGGTGTGGTGGCGCATGCCTTTAATCCCAGCACTCAGAGGCAGAGGTAGGTGGATCACTGTGAGTTCGAGGTCACCCTGAGACTACATAGTGAATTCCAGGTCATCCTGAGCTAGAGTGAGACCCTACCTTGAAAGAACAAACAAACAAACAAACAAACAAACAAAAGGTTTGTTTTTTAAGGGATAAATAAATAGTAATTGAGAACTTTCATAATTAAGTTTTAGATGTACATGAAAGTTAACTTTCCTCTTCTTTGGATTTTCCCTTTTCCTTCTGTAGTGAAGCCTCCTTCCCATCTCAGCCTGGCCGGGCTGAGACTGACAGAGGCGGGGGGGGGGACCCCTACTCCCACATGGACACTTGGGGGGGGACCCCTACTCCCACATGGACACTCGGCCCCCTCCTGCTCTGCACATGCCAAAAGCTCCCTGTGCTTTCCTACTTCTTCCTCCTCTTAATAGAATAAAGTCTCTCTGAATCTTCAATTAACGTCCTTTCATTCGTGACATGAGTGCATGTTGTGTCATACATGTGAGTTTGAAACCTAAGCCGAAGGTGCAGGTTCTAAATGAATTGGTCAAATTAGCCAAAATAAAACACCTCCATGTCATTCGTCTGGAGAAGGGCGCTTCATTGTTCCATATCCTGCTAAATTTTCCGACAGAACTCTGCCGTGGAACTCCATACGTGGCCCTGCTCCCTCGCCACGCATCTTCCCGAGGCCCATGGCAGACATGCTGGTCATGGTTACCCAGGTGCCCTGAGCTCTCTCCACGTAAGGAATATATATATTTTAAGAGACAAAGTTATAATGATCTGATCTCATGAAGCATGGCACGTGCATTTGTTTAAGACATATGCAACTGCTCCCTGGACTTTCCTGAAGCCAAGCAGAAGTGGAAACATCATTGCTGAAGGAGGCTTTGTGGTGCCACAGCAGCATCTATATTCCGTAGAAATGTTTTCTTAGGGCCAGAGACATGGCTCAGCAGTTAAGGCACCTGCCTGCAAAGATCAATGACCTGGGTTCGAATCCCCAGTCCCCAGGTAAAACCAGATGCTCAAAGTGGAGTATGCATCTGGAGTTCATTTGCAGCAGCTGGAGGCCCTGGTGCATCTATTCTATCTGCCTCTCTCCTCTCTATCTCTCTCTGCTTGCAGATAAATAAATAAAATATCTTAAAAATACATGTATTTATTTACCAAAAATAAAATAAATGTTTTCAGAGAAATATTCCCACTAAGCGAGGCAAAGTGGTCCATGTCTAAAATCCAGCAACCTGGGTGAGAGGCGCAAGTAGGAAGATTGAGAGTCCTAGGTCAGCCTGAGCACAGTGTGACCTTGTATCAAAAGGGGGAAAAAATTAAGCTAATTTGGGAGTAGCATATTTTATCCGTGACCCCTGACTCTAGGGATGAACTCAGAACTAAAATAATCAGTCCCAAGAGCACAGCCCCTCTCTGTACATGGGAAAGGAGAGGCAGAGGAGCTGCGGGAAGCTGTCCTGAGGTCCCCCGGGGAATCAGTGCCCGCTGACAAGGAAGGCAGAGCCGCGAAGAAAAACAAATCCTTGAAGATAGGGGTAAACCCCAAACCAGCCATCCCAGGAGCCAGACTGCCATTAAGTCCAGAGTCAGAGAAACAAGGAAATTCTGCTGCCGCCAGTGAGTTGGATATTCTGCCACTGGTATTATAACAGGCACATGGGTGGCGAACGTGCACGTTCACGACTGTGTGGCTCTCCCAGGGCAGGGATGGTGGCCTGGCGTGCCAGATGTGCTCGCTTTCTCTGATCATTCTTCAGTCTACTACAAATGACGTGTTCAACTAATGCAAGGAGAAGGGTTGGGAGCCATGTCAACTGCATCCCTGAAAGCAGACTTTGATAGGCACAGTAGCAGTTTAGTAAGAGGGCAGACCGGTGAACAATAAAATATATGGCCTTCTTCAAGACATACAACAGAGATTCCACTCATTCATCCTCAGAGGAGGCAACAGTGCCCGGTGTGAGACAAGCCATCCGTTGGACTTCCTAAGCTCCTGGCTGGTATAATGGGTTGATTTAATCTATATTGTTAATTTTATCTATTTACTTCTTGATTTTCACTGTGTGGAGGTTGGGGGCGCACCAGGGTCTCTTGGTGCTAAAAAGAAATGTCAGATGTGTTCACTACTATTTGTGTAAAGCTTTTGCATGGGTGGATTGGGAATTGAACCTGGGCTGGTAGGCTTTTTAAACAAGTGTGTTTAACCACGGAGCCATCCCTCCCAAGCCTTAATAATGATTTTTGAAAGTCCATGCTGTAAGTCTGCAAATCAAGTTGAGTCCTGGAAGCCTGTTTCCCCAAAAACCATTAATACAGCTCAAAAACACTGCCCTAAGCTCTCTCATAGATGCACATGATTTAAGCAAAAACTAGATTGGGGAGGGGGCTGGAGAGAGGGCTTAGTGGTTAAGGCGTTTGCCTGCAAAGCCAAAGGATCCCAGTGCGACTTTCCAGGACCCACATAAGCCAGATGCACAAGGGGCGCATGCGTCTGGAGTTCGTTTACAGTGGCTATAGGCCCTGGCATGCCTGTTCTCCCTCTCTTTGCCTCTCTCTCTCTCTCTCTCTCTCTCTCTCTCAAATAAATAAATAAAAATAAAATATTTTTTTAAAAAGGTATATAGGTTTATTTGATGCTAAGATAGAAAATACTTGAGGTGCTTTCTTCAAATTTCAACCTCTTGATAATTTCACAAACAATATGAACTTCAAAATCTGAATGTTGGGCTGAAGCGATGGTTCAGCAGTCAAAGGTGCTTGCCAAGGCTGCTGGCCTACGTTTGATTCCCCAGTACCCACGTAAAGCCAGATGCACAAGGTGGCACATGTATTTGGAGTTCATTTGCAATAGCAAGAGGCCCTGGCACGTCCATTCATTTGCTTTCCCTCCCCCTTTTCCCCTTCTCTATAAATAAATACAATTATTGTTTTAAAGATCTGAATGTAGTCAGAGTTGGTGGCACATACCTATAATCCTCGCATTTTGGAAGCTAAGGCAAGAGTTCAAAGTTACCCTTGGCTTACAAAGCCAGTTCGAGAGCAGCCTAAACTACATAAAGCCCTGCCTCAAAGAAAATTGTGCCACTAATAAGAAAGGCAGCTCATATAGCAGTGATTACAGGATAGAAAACTGCAAAATTGGGTGGACTTTTCCTCAGCATATCTTACAGCTGAACTCGGAGTGGTTCTAAATTTAGAAGGGAAAATATTGGACTGTGATGTCAGTCAAAGCTCAACTCTTGCTGGCACAAGTAGTTACAGCCTTATACAATTACTCATATTAGCATGACCACTTAAAAGTACAAAATGAGCCCACAATGAGGACAGAGGTGGCCCCATCACTCAGTTTTGTATTCCCCTGTTAGGGCACCTGGTGAAGTTCCTTCCATATAATTAGAATTGAACAAATATTTGTAAATTGAATGAACAAGAAGTAAAAGATGAGAAAAATGATAAATAGGTCTGCTGTCTCCTGGGAGTACACTGCACTACTTTCCTTTAAATTTAATTAATCCTCAATGGCCTTGCAAAACAGCCAGAGGGAAAAATGTATTTACATGACTCTGAAATTGATGGATTATCTGAGAAGGGTTAAATAAGTTCCTTGCAGTAAATAAGCGTTCGCGATCCTGTCAGATCAGGGCATTTAAGCCCTTGCCTAGGTGGATGGTTTTCAATTTGAGCTCCTGCTGCAACAGCGACAGGAGCTCTCTGCAGTCAGCCACTGTGCACTGTCCACCATCCCAGGACTTCTAGAATCCTCTTTTAGCCCTCCCCCTCCTCATCCCGAAACCGAGGTCTCTGTGTTTCCAGGTCGCCCCTGATTTGGAGCATCCACTCCAGCCCTGGCCAGTGTGCTCAGGCTGGGCTGCATCATATGCTCCAGCATTAGTCCAGGCAGGGGGAGAGGGAGGGGTGGTTAGCACTGACGGGAGAGAGAACAGCACAGTTTGCTAACAGGACACTGTCAGTGTCACCTGCTAGTCAACACCCAATCCCAGCTAAGCCATGGTGGGATATAAACGCATCTCATCTCCAGAACGCACGAGGTTGCTACTTAGGGACGTGACTCCAACACAACATTCATGTGACCTAATTTGAAAAGTCTGAGTAGAGTAATGCCTCTAGGCTTAATTTTTTATATACACAGGAAATGTTAAAGGGACAGAACACAAGCCTATTTTCTCTCTCTTTCTCTACTATGAGACACAGGCATTCTTTTTTTCAATTTAAATACCTGGTAGTTGTGTGTATGAGTGAACACGTGGGAGTTAATCGTGTGCGAGTGTAGGTGTGTGCCTGTGAGGATCAGAGGACAACCTCAGGGGTCACTCCTCTGCAGCATGACCATCCATGGGCTGGAGTGCGACCATGATGCTAGGCTGGCGAGCCAGCAAGCCCTGGGAGCTGCCTCGCTCTGCCTCCCCAGGGCTAGGATGACAGGCACGCATCACCACGTTGGCACTTGACATGGGTACTAGGTACGGAGCTCAATTCCGTGTGCCTGTGTGACAACCCTAGGGCATGGCCACAGCTCAGTATGTGGTATTTACAATGCAAACTTCCACAGTTCTTCGGGAACCAAGTGGTCAGCATTATTGGGCCCCATTGTGTTCTGTCCAGAATACCTTCAGCTCATGGGCTTTGAGAGGTTAAGAGGCTATGAAGAAGCCCCAACGATTTCATTCAAATTTCACTTAGCGAAAGGTTACAGGGCCAAGAAGATGGCTCAGCATCAGTAAAAGGCATTTGCTTCCAAAGCCTGCTGCTCAAGGGTGACAGTTCCCCTGTTCCCACAAAAAGCCAGATGCACGAAATATCACGTGGGTCTGGAGTTCATTCACAGCAAAAAAAGGTCTTGGCACATCAGTATTCTTTATTTAAACTAAATACATGTTATTTTAAAAAAATGAACGATTTACATGCAAAAGAAATGGCATCAAAATCAAATGTACACACACACACACACCCTGCTCCTGTGTGTTCAGGTACACACTCTGATCAGATCTGGGTCTCCCCACTCAAGGAAAGTAGAGTGTGTCTTATGTATGCAGTAGTGTGTAGTGCGTTCCAGTGCTAGAGAGGGTAAGGCGGGAGAAGCATGGTGAATTCAGGGTCAACCTGCGCTACATAATGAGTTTAAGGCCAGCCTAGACTACAAAGCCAGACCAGTGTTGAGAGACAAATAGAAAGACAGAGAGGAAGAGCAGCAGGGAAGGAGGGAGAGAGAAAGAGAGAGGCCACACTTGGAACAATGAGTTTCTAATGGCATAGTTGTGATCAAACAGCAAAAGTCTTGCCGGCTATGAACTGCCATCCACCAGATGACAAATGGCACCACATGTACACTGTCTTAAGTCATTATATGGGGCAAAAATAACTATGAATACAGGGCTAGGGCTGGAGAGATGGCTTAGCCATTAAGGCACATGCCTACGAAGCCTAAGGACCCCAGTTTGATTCTCCAGGTCCCACATAAGCCAAATGCACATGGTGGCACATGCGTCTGGAGTTCGTTTGCAATGGCTAGAGGCCCTGGTGCACCTATTCTCACTCTTTCTCTCCCTCTTTCTGTCTGTAATAAATAAATAAATAAATAAATAAATAAAAATAAAATCTTTTTAAAAATACAGGGCTAGAGAGATGGCTCAGTGGTTAAGGCACTTGCCTGCAAAGCCTAACAACCCAGGTTTGATTCCCCAGTACCCACGTAAAGCCAGATGCACAAAGTGGAACATACACCTGGAGTTCATTTGCAGTGGCTGGAGGCCCCAGAACACCCATTCCTTCTTTTTCTTTCTCTTTCTCTCTCTGTCCCCCTTGAAAATAAATAAATAAACCATTTAAAAAATTTTTTTAAAAGTCAAAAAAATGCAAAAATATTTAAATTAAAAAGTTCTAAGACTGTGTCTTTATATTTATTGAGATCTATCAAGAAAATCTACCATTTGGGGCACAATTCTAACAAGCTTGGTTACTTGGTTTCTCTTTACAATACATTGCAAACAATTAATGGTATGAGAGGAGAAAGAGGGACTGAAATTGGGGGTAAGGGGTGGGGTATCCTTAGGCTGCTTATAGGCATTCAGAGGATTGTTTTACTGTAGCAATCCCACAGATTGGTTTGGCTTGCTCTTTATTTTTAAATTATTTTTAAAATTCTCAGGCCAGGCGTGGTGGTGCTCACCTTTAACATTTTTAAAAAATTTTCATTTATTTATTTATTTGCGAGAGAGAGAGAATGGGCGCACCAGGGCCTCCAGCCACTGCAAACAAACTCCAGACACATGCGCCTCTTGTGCATCTGCCTTACATGGGTCCTGAAGAGTTGAACTGGGATCCTTTGGCTCTGCAGGCAAATGCCTTAACCACTAAGCCATCTCTTTAGTTTTTAATTTTGGTAATCATGGTGCACGCACACGCATGTGCAGTGTGTGTGTGTGTGTGTGTGTGTGTGTGTGTGTTTTCATGTCTGTGTGGATGCCAGAGGACAACCACAGGTGTCATCTCCAAAACATCATCTATCTTTTCTCAAAACAGCATCTGGGCTGGGGAGATGGCTCAGTGGTTGAGGGCACTTGTTTGCAAAGCCTGACTACCCAGGTTCGGTTCCCAGTACTCATGTAAGGTCAGATCCACAATGCAGTGCATGACTCTGGTTCTCTCTCAGCAGCAGGAATCCCTTGAGCAAGGCATACGTTTTCATCAGTGGTAGAGTCAGTTTTCAGCTGCCCATGAGCCAGTAAAGAACCCCATCCATGCTCATGAAAGAAACCCTAATGAAACTCAAGACCCCTCCCCCACCAAAAAAAAAAAAAACAATCATTATATTAGTAGTGAAATTACTGGTTGGGAAGAAGTGGTCTGGCTGGAATGGGAAGGGGACAAGAGAATATAATAGGAGTTAAATGGGATCAAAACACATTATATACATTATGTATAAAAATTTCAGAATACAAATTAGTTAAATTTTTAAAAAGATGACTATCATCTATCTTTTGAATTCCTGAGTGTTTTATATAAAATTTCAACAAATGACGGAAGTTCTAATGTACTGAAGATATCTGTATGCCTTCTCAAGTTGGATCCCAAACATAATGCTTGCTAGCTGTTTCCTGGCAATGGACAGATTTTATGAAAACCAGATGCATGATAGCTGTTTGTGCTAACAATGTGACTTATGACGGACACTTGCTTTGGCTCTGCTCAGTAGTCACATTTTGGGTCACGGTGACAGAATGCTGGAGAGAACCTTACAGAGAGAGGATTGTTCTACACTTGCTTTCAGAAGATGCAGTCCGTCATATTAGAGGATTGGGGTGAAGCAGCTAGATCCTGACAGACAGCTGACAAAGAAAAGGAATACTCGAGCTAGAGATGGCTCAACACTTAAAGCACTTGCCTGCAGAGCCTCAAATGACCCAGGTTCGATTCCCCAACCCGCCGTTAAAATCAAGATGTACAAAGTGGCACTTGGACTTGGTTTGCAGTGGCTAGAGGCTCTGGCGTGCCTATATTCATTCTCTCTCTCAGTATCTTTCTCTCTCTTGCTTTTTCTATCTCTCTGCTTGCAAATAAATAAATAAATTTTTTAAAAAAGAAAAGGAGAGCTGGGGAGATGGCTTAGCAGTTAAGGCGCATGCCTGAGAAGCCTAAGGACCCAGGTTCTATTCTCCAGGTCCCATGTAAGCCAGATGCACATGGTGATGCATGCGTCTGGAGTTTGTCTGCTGTGGCTAGAGGCCCTTGAGCGCCCATTCTCTCTCTCGCTGTGTGTGTCTCTCTCCCTCTCTCTGTCTCTAATAAATAAAAATAAATCTTGGGGAAAGAAAGGAATATTCAAAAGGGGACAGAACAAAAATATAGCTCCCCAAGGCTATGCCCACACTAACCTACTTATGAAACCCCATCTCCAACTTGCCACTTGACAGTAATGCCATCAGGCTGTATATCCATCAGAGGATTCATCCACTGATTTGAGCCTCAGCCCTCAGCTTCAATCACTTCTGCAAAGCTCATCACTGAGTGAGCAAGGCCTGGCACCTGAATCTGTGGGGGCACGTGAATCTGTGGGGGCCTTCCAGATTCCATCTGTAACACTGTGGAGCGATGGTCTCTGAGGAGCTGAGGTCAGTAACAAGTGCTACATAATTGACTCCCGGCAAAATACACAGATGCCAAGGCACAGGTGAAGCTCCCCGCATTACAACACTGGCATCTGAATCGCACATGGCTGCGGGGGATTAAGCACATACATGTGACTCCACTGAGAGGGCACCAACAAAGCTGTTGTCTCAGAGACTCTGCCACATAAACTGCTGACTTTTAGCAATTATTATTATTGTTTTTTTCTATCCCAGGCTGACTTGGAATTCATGGTGTAGTCTCAGGGTGGCCTAGAACTCATGGTGATCTTTCCACCTCTGCCTCCCAAGTATTGGATTAAAGGTGTGCGCCACCATGCCTGGTACAATTTTTAATTTGTATCTTTCACTGTGATAAACTACAACTGTGAATACAGCCACTTCTTATAACCTGTTGGTGAGGCCTAAGCATGGTCCCGAGGTCTCCTTCCCCAGTCTAGATTAACTCTCAGCGCCTTACAATTCACAGGTGATAAAATCAAGCAGAGAAGGTTAGTAATTTGATGACCTAGAAGAAATAGCAATTGGCGTGCTTGCTCATGCTGCGACGGGATGCCTTACAAACGGTTTTTTTGTAAACAATCCTAAGACTTAACCAATATCTGCGATCTTTCTTTTGGAAAACCTACAATGCAAGTTCACAAAGTCAGAAAATGCTGTGACCATAACTCATCCATAAATTCAGTGCAATTTCAATTCCTGGAGTGTTTTTGGCTAGTCTATAATCTCCCCTTTCCTCTCATCTTCTGTACCTATCTATATACCTGTCTATCTTAGGTATGTGAATTTGAAATGTGGTAAAGAATGTGACGTTTGCATGTTTAGTTAGTGGAGAAAACTTGAAATGAACTGCCAGCACAGTCTATGTGACAATGCACCCATGCACACGGGGCGGGGTGGGGCACACCTCAAATGCATTTCATGCTGAAGCTTCATGTCTGATAACAGAAATATGGAAGAGCATCACTTCTTGGTTGCTTGAGTGGTGGCCATATTACTAAATAGTATTTAGTGCAATGATCAGAACATTAGGAGGCAAAGGATGGGGGTGGGGTGGTTCTCACGTAGCATGCAAGAAATCTTGGGTTCAATACACGGCACCACAAAGAATGAAAAAGAAAAAGACATTAGTAGTCATAGAATTTTCATATTGTTTATGAGTGTTTCTTGGAATACGAAATCATTACTTACTGCTTAGTTTTGTTTATGATGTAGGTATGAACAGAAAACCAACAGGGGGTTTCTATTAGCATGAATTTCTTTTTTTCAAATATGTGATTAATTAATTTATTATTTGAGAAAGAGATAGAAAGAGGGAGGGGTAGATAGAGAATGGGTGCACCAGGGCCTCCAGCCACTGCAAATGAACTACAGATGCATGCACCTTGTGGATCTGGCTTACATGGGTCCTGGAGATTGAACCTGAATCTTTTGGCTTTTCAGGCAAGTGCCTTAACCGCTAAGCCACCCCTCCAGCCCTCTCATGAATTTCTGTTTTACTCTCTTGCACTAAGGACATGCTAAAACCACAAATGGGTTCTCCATCTTAGTTTGGTGCCAAGACACTTTTGTCTCATAGAAACAATCAGCTAATTTTATATTTATCTGATTCAAATGTCTGTACTTAGGTAATAAAAAAATTAATTTCTAGACATTAGAGTCCTTATCTGCGGGTTGAAGAAGTCTTGGCTTTACACAAGAAAGATGCAGTTAAATGTAATAGTTGCCAGAAATATACACCAGAAACTGGAAGTTATTTCCTTGTTTAAAAAAAAAAAAAGAAAAGAATTTTTATGGGATTACTGCCATAACTAGAATTTTCTTGCAAATGACCTATAACTGGAAAGGATTCGATGTGTATCAGACATGTAGAATTGGGGGTCCTGGAAATTTTAAATTAATAGCATAGGAAGTCAACACAAGAAGTTCATTATAAATTAAACAAGTATTTCAAAAAAAATTAAGTTTAAAGTGTTTCTTGGCCCAAGTCTCATCAATTTGGAGCCAAATTCAACCAAGAATAGAAATCTCCCTGAAATCACATAATTAAGATACACTGAAGTCACCATCCTAGGGTGCCCCACCCCTCACAGACCCTCCAGAATTTGGCTCAGCGAATTATTCAAACTTTTCCTTAATTAACTAAAAATAATTCTGACCGCTCACTAACAGACATTGTTTTAAATTCTCTTTTGATAATAAAGGAGTGCTTTTCAGCACAAGGATCTTTTTCTTTCCTCCCTCTTTCTTTTCTTCCCTTCTTCTGCATAACTAGGCGCGGTGCATTTTAATGAGAAATGACTGCATCACTTTTATCCCGTCTGGCGGTCACTTTAGCATTCCACTTACATCCCAGGTCAGCCTCTGAGGCTCTGCTTGCAAGATCAATGACAGGGACCCATGCACACTGACCAAGGTGTGACCACATAGAAGTCATCTGTCCACCTAAAATTCTGCTCACCGGCTCTCAAAGAAGACACCTAGATAGAACTTACTAGACCCTTTGTCACTGTGACGGGCGGGTGATTTCCCTGAATCACGCCTCCTACCCCCAAAACACCCATGTAGGACTGCAGCTACCATTCACACGAACACCCAGAACACATGTGGCGTCCACGAGTGAGTGCCTGAAAACGTGTATAAGCTATTCACTAAGTCGTCTTATTTGGTCACTTAGGGGAAAATGGTTTTTTACCAAACCCGTATCATCCCTGCATTGATTTCTTTAAATGTGATTTATCAAAGAAATGACCTATTTAGACAAATTCCAGAGTTCCCTCACGGAACATGTCCAAAGGATGCTCCATCACCTCTCCGAAAGCCACAGTGACACAGAGTAAGAGGACATAATGAGTACTTCTGCCACAAAGTCATTATCTCCCTCCGACACGTCCTCCGGACTCGCACTGCTCATCATGCGGCCGAGGCTTCTGCTAACTTCGGGCCTTTGATGAGTGAGAATAGCTAAGAGTCCTTATCATAAATGGATGCAGCACCACTGACGGGAGAGAGGAGGGGAGGAGTGGAGAAATAAATCCTCATGCAGAAATGTTAGTAGCATGAAATGCCGAATGCCTTTTTAATCAAAGCTCTCCTTGTCATAAAGCAATTTCTATAAAAAAAAATTGCTGAAAAAGATAATTCTTCAGGGTGCAATAAGAAACTGTAATTTCCACTTATCGTCACTGCTGTTAACCCAAAAACTATTTTTTTTAATGAACAAGGCTCAGAGTTTTTTGCCACAAAACAACTCTCCCGAGGTGTTTCAGATCCGTAATCAAGTTACGTCTGAAAAGCCCCGAATACTTCGTTCACCTCTCGAATATGTGCAAAGAACACCATTATATAAAAGGTTCTTAAAACAAACCATAAGGGACGACTTGACACTGTGTAAGTAGGCAAGCCCCTGACATATCTGGCCACAGCACTCACATCGAACTCAACAGCTTGGGCAATGTTTTCACATGATGTAGGCAATCATATTACTCTGGCACTTAAGAAATATTGGAAACCGTTTGCTCTAATCTAGGTTTGCTAATAGAAATTGGAACTCTGGTCTCTGCATAAAATACTCATCCATTCCTCTGTGACTGTGTTGTTTTGATTTGGTTTGGATTTATAATAACTCTTGAGGCTCTGTGCTTAATAACAGTTTTGATGTGTTTTCTGGGGTTTTCCCTCCATCCCTATGAAAGACTAACAAATATAGTTATATTATGCTCTGCCTCATTTTCACATTTCAAATATAGTGGATATTTTATGAATGATTCTTGAGTCATAAAAACAATAAAACAATGACAAAATAGTTTTCCCATTTGTCTGCTTTGGTCTTTCAGGGAGTGTGTATGTGTGTGTGTGTTGTGTGATGTGTGTGTGGTAGTGGTGTGTGTGTGTGCACTGTATGTGCACATGTGGAGACCAGAGGAGAATATCACAAGTCCTCTTTTCGTTCATCTGCCTCTTTCCTTTAGACAGAGTCTCACACAACCAAGACCTACTGATTGGGGTTACAGATGGTCAGCTGCTCTTGGGTAATGGGGAATCGAACTATGGAGGAAGGTCTCAGATTCGCTCAGGCCCTCGTGCTTATGCAACCAACAGTCTTAACCACTCACTCAGCCATCTCCCTATCCCCTGTTTTAACTTGTGACAAATAGGGTCTCAAGGTAACCCAGCCAGACTGCCTTTGACATTGTTATGTACCCCACCCAGACGAGGCTGGGAACTCTGGATCCCCCTGCCTCAGCCTTCTGAGTTCTGGGATTGCATACAAGCTTAGTTCACCACACCCGGTTACAATGACAAAACCAAAATACCCCTAGCACTTCAGAGCTCGCTAAAAGTTTGTCCTTTCAATTCACATTTAAAATGTTGAGAAATAAACCTAGGTGAGCTCAGCTAGGAGCTGTCTTGGTGCTAATTCCTATTAGGGGGAAATTAGGGCCAGGGAATGTGGCTCAGGCAGCTTGCCTAGCACATGGCATCCTTAAGACCCACTGGCCAACCAGTCCAGCCTAAGTGGTGAGCTTATAGCTCACCAGTGAGAGACCATGTCTCCAAGGAGGTGGCCAGTGTTCTGCGTACAATAATATCCCAGGCTACGCTCTGGCCTCCACATGCACTTGTAACCACACGTACACACAATGTACAAGAAGAACTGACCCAGCCGAATTTCAGATGCATGCGCCACTTTGTGCATCTGGCTTATGTGGGTCCTGGGGAATCGAGCCTCGAACCAGGGTCCTTAGGATTCACAGGCAAGCACTTAACCATTAAGCTATCTCTCCAGGCTGTACTCCAGTTTCAGTAAACGGACCATTGAGCTACTTGCCAGCATCCGTTTGTGTACTTAGGTTTTTGGCTTTGGTGGCACTGGGGTTGGAACTCAGGCTCTTGAACACATGCAGGAAAGTGTTCTGCTTCTGACAGGCTATCATCTTTCACTTACGCCTGAGAGAAACTTGGCCAAACTAACTCTCCCTGGCATGTAAATGTGACACATTCTGGACTTTTATTGTTCTTTATGGTTAACCTGCCCGGGAAGGCACTAACCCATGAGCTCTCCTGTCCTGTCAGCTTTTATCCTATCCTTTCATTTTGTTCTACTCCTGTTCTCTGTCCCCATACACATAAATACATTATACATTATAAAGAACTGACATGCTACTCCTGTGCAAGAAAAACACACACATACACACACAAGATGAGCTGGCCTTTGTGATACGAAAACCCGGTTTTGATATTCAACCAACACAAATATTTAACAATCAATAAACCTTGAACAGCTGTCTTGCTAAATTAATCAAACTCCTGGAGTGGAGAGCCAGGGAGTTCACTGCACAAAGAGAAGCAAGCTGAAACCTGGGAGCCTGAGACTCCCGCAGGAATGGACACAGGAGGCAGGCTAACGTGGACATGGAAGAAAATACAGTCGCGTCTCAAAGCTCCTGAACAGACCCATACAATTACATTGTTTACATTCAGAAAAATCAATGGGTAAGCCGAGCCTGGTAAAACACACTTGTAAGCCCAGCACTTGAGAGGCAGAGGCAGGAAGATAGCCCCATGTAAACCAGCCTATATAGTAAGTTCCAGGCCAGCTAGATTTGCTAAAAAGATCCTATATAATAAATAGATGATAAATAAATAAATACTATGGGCTGGGGAGGTGGTGGCCCAGTGGATAAAGCACTTGGCCTGCAGCTCTGGATACCTGAGCTCAGATCCCCAGACCCCACATGAAAGCCAGAAGCTGTGTTAGGCTTGAGTAACCCCAATGCACCTGTGTTGAGAACAGATGCAAAGACAGGATGATCTGCCAGAAGCTCATGACGGGAGCTGTGAATAACAAAGACAGACCCTGCCTCAGATGAGGTGGCAGGTGAGGACCAATTTGAAAGTTGTCCTTTGACCTCAACAGGCATGCCATGGCACATGTATGCTCACACTCCTAGATGTGCCCATACAACCAAATTAATAATTAATTAGTACAGTGATTTATGTAAAGTTCAAGTGTAAGGAAACTGGATGCATTCAAAGTTGATAATCAGAATCCTTAAAAGACGCCGGCTGTATTGGGGTGATAATGACCTACGTTGAGATCAACACAGCGTGGAGGGAAGCTTGACATTAGGAGGGTGAGAGCACAGCTTTCAAAGTAGAGGTGGGTAGGCACTCGGGATAGGTAGATGGTGTGTGGGACACGTGAGGCTGGAATCCTCATACGTGGCTCAGGTAGGATTCTGACCAGAAAAGGGTACAGAGAGAAGCTTCTTTTAAGGAGGAAGGGCATGACGTGCTGGTTTGAGATGCATTTGTCAAATACCTGAGTGCCCTGTCCACCATCCCAGGAGGTGACGCAACGAGAAACCCTAAACTGCATCACCAACATCAAGTCAGGGCCAAGAGTTTTATTAAGAAAAAGGCATTTCTTGCCAGACGAGGCGACCAGTGTCTGCAGTCCCATCACACTCGAGGCTAAGGCAGAAGGCCTGAAAGACTGAGGCCAGCCTAGGTCACCAAGATGTTCAGGTCCAGACTGGGCAATCCAGTGAATCCAGTGAATCTCAAAAACATTATTAGGGCTGAGGAGACGGCTCCATGGCTAAAGTGCTTGCCATGCAAACACGAGGCCTGGAGATTGGATCCCCGGAGCCCACTGTAGATGCTGGTTGGGGGGAGGCCGGGAGGGAAGCCCTGGGGATAATGTGGAGACCAAGCCGAGCTCAAGTGATCAGCTGCGGGCTCGAGGGAGGTCAGTGTGTCGGTAAATAAAGAGCAAAGGGGTCAAAGAGGGCACCGAAGGACAAGCTCTGGCCCCCACACTCACCCACATATGAATATGCCTATGCGCACACACACATGGAGAAACAGGACTAAGAATAATTTCCCACTCATGTTCCCTAAGGCTCATGGAAGATGGAGTTTCAGATATTAAGATGAAAGAAAAGAATTACATGTCAATAACCTGAATAAAATAAATTGACTGACTGCATGGCTGTTCTCTTCTTTAAAAAATCATAATATTTATGGGCTGGAGAGATGGCTTAGCGGTTAAACGCTTGCCTATGAAGTCTAAGGACCCTGGTTAGAGGCTCGATTCTCCAGGACCCACGTAAGGCAGATGCACAAGGGGGTGCATGCATCTGGAGTTCGTTTGCAGTGGCTGGAGGCCCTGGCGCACCCATTCTCTCTCTCTCTCTCTACCTGCCTATTTCTGTATCTCTCTCTCTCAAATAAATAAAATAAAATATAAAAAATAATAATAATAATATTTATTCATTTGAGAGAGAGAGAAAGAGGCAAAGACAGAGAGAGAGGGGGAGGGGGAGGGAGAATGGGCACACCAGGACCTGTAGCCATTACTGATGAACTCCAGATGCACAGGGTGTCACATGTACCTTTACCTGGGTCCTGGGGAATCAAACCCAGGTCCTTAGGCTTTGCAAGCAAGTGCCTTAACCACTGAGCCATCTCTCCAGCTCCTGTCGTAGTTATCTTAGGACAGAATTTACACAGAAGTGAGTCCACACAGAAAATTACAAAATATCTTCAGGATTGATGAAACTTCTCTGGGGTATTTTTGAATGCAGCACTGCACTAACAGAGCATGCAAGCAGATTAGACAAATATTTGCATAAAGGTCCCACAGCCAAGGTACACAATTTTCCAACCAGGAATGCTTTGCACTGGGCTTGGGTACTCCGCTTGCCAACACATAGAGTTTCAGTTCTGTCCCGGGCATGCATCCATCAGCAATCCTTCCCTGTCCCCAAATATACCAACAACTCCGGTCAGGCCAGCTGAACCAAGGCACCTAACCCTCACATACACATTGACATACCTTGGGCCATAACCCTGCTCTGCCTTTTGCTAACTCTAACTTACTGAAGTCACCCCACCTTTAGTTTCCTTTGCTGTCAAATGTAAATTAACTGGGAAAATGCCCACTTGTCTTTGGTGCAAACACAGGGTTAGAGTAAGGTAGGGAGAAGCACAAGAGAGACCAGCTCAATAAATATGAACAGAATGACGTGCACGTACAAAAGAAAGTGTCCTCTCTCTTAAACACACAAGCTTTAATAGAATTCTAGCTGTTTTCAGTTGGTGGTCACTTTAGGTCAGCGGCTTAAAAGCTCATTTGATAATGAAAATGGTCCCAAGCTGTGCGTGGTGGTGCCTTTAATCCCAGCACTCAGGAGGCAGAGGTAGGAGGATCACCGTGAGTGTGAGGCCACCCTAAGAATACAGAATGAATTCAAGGTCAGCCTGAGCTAGCATGAGACCCTACCTTGAAAAAAAAAAAAAAATTGAAAATTTCCCCAATCTCCAGAAAAAAAAATAATAAATTGCAGCCAGTCGTGGTGGCTCGTGACTATCATGTCAGTATTCAGGATTCTCAGAGCTCCAGAGACCAGCCTAGGGATGCAGAACAAGTTCCAGGGCAACCTGGGCTAGAGTAAGAGCCTGCTTCAAAAAAAAGTTTGAAAAAGAGGGCTGGAGGGATGGCTTAGTGGTTAAAGCATTTACAGGCAAAGCCAAAGGACCCAGGTTCCATTCCCCAGAACCCACGTTAGCCAGATGCATGAGGGGATGCATGCATCTGGAGTTCGTTTGCAGTGGCTGGAGGCCGTGGCACACCCATTCTCTCTCTCTTTTTCTCTGTTAAATATATATATATTAAACTGAAAAAGAAACTGTACAAACCAGAATAGCTGTCATTGCATGTTGGTGGTGGTTGAGGGTTTTTTTTATATATTTTATTTTTATTTATTTAAGAGAGGGAAAGAGGCAGAGAGAGAGAGAGAGAGAGAGAAGAGAGAGAATGGGCATGCCAGGGCCTTCAGCCACTGCAAACGAACTCTAGATGCATGCACACCTTGTGCATCTGGCTTATGTGGGTCCTGGGGAATCAAACTGAGGTCCTTTGGCTTTGCAGGCAAATGCCTTAACCGCTAAGCCATCTCTCCAGCCCAGGAGTTGTTGTTGTTGTTTGATTGTTTTTGTTTTTTTCTGAGGCAAGGTTTCTCTAAGTAGCTATGGCTGGCCTGGAAGCTGTAGTAATGTCACTGCTTCAGCCTTGCAAGTACTGGTATGCCAGGCGTGCCCGCCACAGCCCGCCGAGCAGCTGTGTGTGACATGAAGGTCCTTGTTCACTTCTTCCGTCTGCTTTGCTCCTTCGCTCCTCTTCCCCAGCCTCTCTAGCAGCTGAGGGAGCTTTCTGCGTTTTAAGGAACATGCTTTTTAAAAGTTAATATATTGGATAATTCTAGTGCAACATTGAATTACAGCAAGTAACTCCCCATTGTCGAGAGGAAAACGCTGACTTTGTATGTCAGGAAGTGAGCCCTCCCCTTCTGACACCTTGGAGAGCTCTAGATGATTTGAAAGGAACTGAACTTCGTGCTCCAAGAGATCTAGAAGCGACACTTCTGGGCGTCTTCCCTCACAACCATCGATATAGGTGAGGGGAGCGGTTCCCTCACCCTTCAGAGCCCTTTTCCCTGTGCTCACACTGCCTTCTCCTTCCCCAGGAAGTCAAAGAAACAAAAGCTATTTCACAATCAAGACCACTGTCTGTCCCCAGGGCTGTCTAGATGTATGGATTAACACACTGGGGCCCCAGGTGCATTATGGCCCCTGGAAAATTTACTTAATGACCAAAATATTGCTAATTTTTGATCGAATTAATGACTTAAAAGTTCAGAATCTCCAGCATGCTAAATAATTCACCATTATCTTAAAAAAAAAAAAATCATTGTGCAAATGTATTTACTATCAGAATTATCTAGCTCTTTCATCTTTGTCCAAAAATGTTCTAAATACATTAAATCGAACCATTGTAGCATTATTTTCCCCAAAATGAAGCCCCCAAAAGAAGAGCATCTTTCATTAACAAATTTTTTATTAAATTAGTGTATAGAACACTGAAAAGCTCTTAATGTTTTTTCTGTAATTTCATTGGTTTTTAAACCATAAATTATTTTAAAGTGACTTTATAAGGCTTGAAGAAACTTTACTAAATTATTTGGAGTATGGAATATTGGCTTACTCCTTTCTTTTCTAAAGGAATATTTTATTTATTTGAGAAAGGGAGAGAGAAAAAGAGGCAGAGAGAAAGGGAATGGATGCGTCAGGGCCTCCAGCCACTACAAGCGAACTCCAGATGCATGTGCCACCTTGTGCATCTGGCTTATGCGGGTCCTGGGGAGTTGAAGCTAGGTCCTTTGGCTTTGCAGGCAAATGCTTAACTGCTAAACCATCTCCCCAGTCCTTAGTCCTTTTTTTTTTTTTTTTTGTCTTCACAATTCTGTGAGGGTCTAGTGCAGACAGAAGCTGCTCATTAAAGATGCATTGATTGGGAAAGCAAATTGTGGGTGGCTTTAGTGCACTGTAAATTTCATTTAAACAGTTCTTTACATTAAGTTAATCCAAAATTCCCCTACAATCTGCATTAGCAAAGTCGCTTTATAGAATATATGTATAACACTTTTGCTATATTTTTAGTATGATGTAAGGGAAGGCAGGAGTGATTTTAACTTTCTGTACTTTAGTGAAAGTACAAACAAAATCCCTTTCTATTTTACCTTTCTCGGTCTTTTTTACTGACAGGAATGATGTCCTTAGCTTCCTTAATAACAAGAGGCAACGCACAAAGTAACTTATTACACCACGTGACTGGCTTTTCTTTTCCCTTTGGGATGTAACAGTACAGGAAAAGCTCTTTGACCCAACACAGGGGGGTTGAGTGAACAGTAATGACAATTACTGTTAAGAGTTAATCCTCTTCTGATTTCCCATGGCTTCTCCTATCTTCCCCTAAACATGGCGATGTTAAGCCCCCTGGTACCCAGGACTCTGCTTTGTGGCTAGCACGGGGAAGCTGTGGTCTAGTGGAGTAGGGAGTGCACTGGCTGCTCCAAAGTTCTAGCCGGCCAAGTACCGGATGCTACAGCGTTCCTGTACATACATCGCGATGGGACAGTTCGGCAAAGGGCTCTTGCAGTCAAATCCTGATCTATGTGGCTTCAGTGAAGAGAAACCCTGCTTAAAATAATATTCCTCAAAGAAAATTTAGCTTTTAAAAATGAGGCACTTGAGCTTTTTAAAATTAGTTTCATAAAAATACATATTCTCTCTAAATAGTCTGGCCAAAAAAAGTATAGGTTAAGTTATGGACGCCAATTTTGAAAGCGGTAATTTTCCACTTTTCCTAATCACTACCATTTTCTTGTTCTCACTTCAAGTGCCAATTCAGCTCTACACACTTACGGAAGTGTCCCACACACTAGGGGCTTCCATCACCTTGAGTCCTCTACAGCGGTGGACAAAACATGAGTTTATTATCAGCGATGGAAACACATCCCAAGTTCACATCTTCCTGGCTTCACACACCTGCTCACTGTTAAAGTGATTCCCACTTCCATTCCTGGGACTTGTATTTCCAGGGATGTTTTGTGGTAGTTGACTGTGATTAAACACAACCAATCGTGATTTATTTTCTAGAGGACTATAGAAGTATGAGGGACCACCCAGTTTTAAATATTAGAAAGCTCCCTCCTCTCTCCTTGCCAAAAAAAAAAAAGAATTAGATATTCAATCTGGACTCAGACTCGAAGGTGAACTTGGAATGAAACACAGGAAGCCTCATTACCATCCACTTTCAAAGTGTGAACCAGATATTGAAGAGATTCAAGCTGGAATAGCAGTATTCTTATTTAATTTTACATAATTGGTACATGGTAATTCCCTATCTGTCAGATGCTAAAATACTAGTTACCACTGGTGATTTGTATCTACCCTGTGGTGGAAATGGGAATGTGTGATAGCTGTTTTTTTTTTTTTTTTTTTTAAATTTTTGGAGAGAGACAGAGAGGGAGAGGAAGACAGATAGAGATGGGCGCGCCAGCAGTCTCTCAGCTGTTGTAAACGAAATCCAGATGTGGGCACCCCCTTGTGGTCAAGTGCGGCATTGTGCCCTTGTGTCACTTTGCATCTGGCTAAACGTGGGACCTGGAGATTGGAAGCGCTGGGGATTGGAGCCAGTGTTCTTAGTCTTAGGAAGCAGGCGCCTTAACCACTAAGCCACCTCTCCAGCCCAACAGCTTTTGCTACCAACTTTCAACCACTTAACTTTTTGAGGAGAATGTTTACTGTAGAAGAAGTCTGTGCTTGCTGTGAGTTTAGAAGTAATGTTAGAAAATGTGGGCTGGGAAAATGGCTTAGCAGTTAAGGTGTTTGCCTGTGAAGCCTAAGCACCCTAGTTCAATTCCCCAGGACCCACATAAGCCAGATGCACAAGGGGCACATGCATCTGGAGTTCATTTGCATCTGGAGGCCCTGGCGCACCCATTCTCTCTTTCTCTCTATCTGCCTCTTCCTCTCTTTCTCTCTCTCTTTCTCTCACTCTCTCAAATAAATAAAATAAAATAAAATATTTTAAAATAAAAAAAGAAAATGTTAAACATATCCTTTTAAGAAAAAATAAGGTTCCTAGCTGTCTAATTACCATGGTAATTCAAGTGAGTCAGAAGTCTTTCATGGCAATGTTGAATTATAAAGTTGAGCTGTATTTTTTTAGGGTCTCCACGTGATATAAAGTAAATGAGCAGTTACCTCACGGAGATTTTTTTAAGGCCTAGTTTAATGATCATTCTGTAACAAATAGCTGCTCTTCAGTACTTACATTACGTTTGTCCATTAAACACTCCAATAAGGAAACCATGGGAGATGGCTGAGAATTACTGAGGTGTGTTATTTTATTGATTGCAAAAATAAGGCTCTAGGGTCTTCAGTGCAGGGTTTTCTTTGTCTTTCCTATTCATGGCAGCTAAGAGAAAAAGAGTACCTCAAAAAACTGACATGGACTTGAAATTTACTATGCAACAAAATGTTTCCAGAAGCAAACAACGTACAATATCTATTTACCTATCTATAGGCGCTTGCTTACACTACTCTGCTTTTCACATTTGAAGCTGTATAAAATGCTTATGTGTGTATAGGAATGTCACGGCGTAAGATGCTGCTAGAAGACGCAAAGTCTTCAAGTGGTTTTGTGAAGATCGGTGGTTGTATTAAAACTGGTGTGCCATTATTCCTCAAAAATAACAATGACGTTATTTTTCTGCTCTGCTCTCCCAAAGCACATGAACAGGAGACACAGAATAGGCCTTGTCTAGGCAACTTTTTTCATTGGGCACTCACGTTGACACCCTGTAGCAAGTGGCATTGCAAAACTGACAGCTCTTTGGAAGTGTTCAGGTAGCTCTCTTATTTGCTAATTTAGGCTAGAAATTCCCTTCTGGCCTGCCTGTGTTTGTAGCACTCATTTCATAATCCATTCAACATCCATTTATTGGGGGAGAATATTACCTGAAACAGTGCCGTAGCAAGGGGAACCAGTGAGCAGTACAGAGTTCTTCCTCGAAAAGCCTTTCCAGTAGATGTAAACAGGAAATTAATTACTATGCAGGTGGTCCTCAGCCTATGAAGCTTCCACTTTACGATGATGCAAAAGCAAGATGCATTCAGTAGGAACTGTTCTTTGATTTTTGAGTTTTGATCTTTGCCCAGATTAATACTGCGCCATGAAATAGTCCTTTGCAATGCCAGACAACTCCGAGGAAGCTGTTCCATCCCAACAGGGAGACAGCCCATCCTCAGACGTACACTGTGCTGCTAAGCCATGATGCTGGGTGTCGCCAATGAATTTTTCAGTCTACCATATTTTTAACATAACCCCCTCCTATACAGGGCAGTGTGAATATATTGTGACCTCATATGGGAACAGTTAGCACCATCATATAGGGCAGAAATCCAGAAAAGACTTCTAAGAGGAGAATGTGGTCTTAGCAAACACCCCAACAATGAATAAAGACCAGGGGTGAAATGAGGAAGAAAATAGAGGGAACTGTGTAGATGGAAGGTTCCAGGATGAATGTGCAAAGGCCCAAGGAGAAAAGGGAGGTAACACACGTGTCGTGGAGTATCACTATTAGAGTCACACCTGATATTTCAAAACATTTACCTGGACAAAAGGGGTACCCTTCAAAAGATGACAGGCCCCCATGACATCATGGGCCTGGAAAAAGGAGACAGTTTAACAGGATGCTAGTCCAGGGGATGGACAGATGGCTCAGTGGCTAAGGCACTTGCCTACAAAGCCTAACAACCCAGGTTTGATTCCCCGGTACTCACATAAAGCCAGATGCACAAAGTGGTGCATGCATCTGGAGTTCATTTGCAATGGCTAGATGCTCTGGCACACCCACTCTCTCCCTTCCCCCTCCCCTGCTCTCTGTTCTCTCTGTCTCTGCTTGTAAATAAATAATTTTTAAAAAAATATTAGGTGGTGCATGGTAGCGCACACCTTTAATCCCAGCACTCAGGAGGCAGAGGTAAGAGGATCGCTGTGAGTTTGAAGCCAGCCTGAGTCTACATACATCGTGAATTGCAGGTTATATGGGCTAGAGTGAGAAACTACCTCGAAAAACAAAACAAACGAAACAATGCTGGTCCACCCACGAAATCATGAAAAAGCATTTATTCACAGAGCACATTGGCACACAAATGCATACACCATGCTGCAAAGTCTTAGATTTCTAATATAAATATTAGAGTTCTTAATTATTAAATAGTATCACTCATGGCGCACTCACAACTCCTTGACTAGAAAACTCAATTTAAAAGATACATCTTTATTTCATATAGCTTCTAAAGGAAAGATATTAATTAATATTAATTAATATTTTCTGGTCAGGTTTGGGGGAAAGACATGTCAGCGAGACCTACTGGTGCAGAACTATGACCCCGCCATTCAGGATGTTGAGACAGAAGGATCACAAGTGCAAGCCCAGCCTGCTTTACAGACTGAGGTTATTCCTACACTGAATACTCAAAAACTGTTTCAAAAATCTAAGACAAAAAGAGGACTGGGGAACTTGAGAGATGGCTTAGCTGTTAAAACACTTGCTTGCAAAGCCATAGGACTCAGACTTGAGTCCCCAGGACCCATGTAAGGCCAGATGCACAAGATGACACATGTATCTGGAGTTCCTTTGCAGTGGCTGGAGGCCCTGGTGTGCCCATTCTTTCTCTGTCTCTCTCCCTGTTGCATAAATAAATAAAATAAACATACAAACAAACAAATAGAAGACTGGTGATTCAGTCCAGTAGTCCAGTGCTAACATGCTTGCAGAGCCCAGGCAAGACCCTGGGGGCAGTCCCCCCTCCTACACCAGCCACTACAAGCACCACAAAAATAAGTGATCTCAGAATAGCAAACAGCTGTTGGATGAGTATATTTTATATGCATGTAGACCCACAAAAAATTTTAAAGTATACACTAATATGAGAAAAGAGGAATTATGTGGCCTGAAAATTTCTCTTCCTTTTGGTAAACTATTTTTTTTTCCTATTTTTATTATTTTGGCTTTTCAGTTTTTTTGAGGTAGGGTTTCACTCTAGCCCAGACTGACCTGGAATTCACTCGGTAGTCTCAGGCCTTGAACTCATGGTGATCCTCCTACCTCTGCCTCCCAAGTGTGGGGTTAAAGCCATGTGCCACCATATACCATTTGTTTAAACTTTTCTATAATCAAAATTCTGATGCATGCATTAAAAAAAAAGAATCTCAGAGTTTGACTTTTATAATTCTTCCCTGATTATAAACTCAAACTCAAGAAATCCCCACACAGCCATGGCAAGATGACTGGGGTCTTTTTGTTCTTGCCTGAACTTTGGACATCAATGGTCCCAGGGACTCCGCCTGCTTTCCTGTCTGCACAGTAGCTGTTGTCTCCCATTTTATCATTTCTGCTTCTTCTACCTCTAACTCTTTGTCGGCCTGCACCTGAAATGCAGAAGCAGAATTCCAAACCTCTTGGGTGTGGGGGAGCACGTGGTGGTGCACGCCTTTAATCCCAGCACTCAGGAGGCAGAGGTAGGAGGATCGCTGTGAGTTTGAGGCCACCCTGAGAATACAGAGTGAATTCCAGGTTCGCCTGAGCTACAGTGGGACCCTACCTCGAAAGAAAGAAAGAAAGAAAGAAAGAAAGAAAGAAAGAAAGAAAGAAAGAAAGAAAGAGAGAGAGAGAGACAGGAACTTGTGTATGAGGAAGCAATGACCCTTGCATGAACTCTAAGTGTAAACACTTCAGACAAACCTCTAAATCTGGCAGCACTGGAGAGATGCCTTCTACAGGCCTTGAACCATAATGGGTGGCTGTTCAGTTAGTACAAGGAATCTGGGAACCAGGGATGTAATAAGCAGCTTTGCTAGATGAATAAACTAGATTACCATACCATACCATATAATATAAGACTATGAATAATAGAATTCATAACATTTAATATCTTTTTGGGGGCTGGAGAGATGGCTTAGTGGTTAAGGCACTTGCCTGCAAAGCCAAAGGTCCCAGGTTCTATCCCCCAGGATCCACGTAAGCCAAATGCACAAGGTGGTGCATGCATGTGGAGTTTGTTTGTGGAGGCTCGAGGCCCGGGTGTGCCCATTCTCTCTCTCTCTCTCTCTCTCAAGTAAATAAATAAAAATAAAAATGTTTTAAAATATCGTTTCCGATCATCATCTTCAGACGTTAAACACAGCAAGTCTATATGATTTTTGGATGTTAACATGTCTTCTTGCTCACGAAGGCTGAGACGCCAAATGTGTGGGCAAAGGGGAGAACAGGCTTCGTTCCCAGCTCCGACATCTAACGGAGTGAACTTGATCATGCATGTCAAGTTCTTTCTGAGCCTCAAAATGTACCCCAGAAATAAGGGGAACAGGAACGCCATGAACTTTCCCACTAGGGTACATCTTGGAGCTGACACTGTCTCCTCTTCTTCCTCACCTGGAGCCACCGAGCAGAACAGCAGACTTTAGCAGGCGCTTTTTCCCCTACAAGGACCATCTACAAAGCTAATTTCGGCCATTGGCAGCCCAAACACAATCACCTCTTGTCCTTTCTTTTGATCTAAAGTCACTTCTTTTCATAAAGTAAAGACAAAAGTTCAAACATGTTGCTATTATTTTGAGTAGAAACATAAAAGAGGAACGTTTATGTTTGGAACAATATGTAATTCAATCTTGGAAAGTGTCACAAGGGAAGGAGTATATTAAATTTTAGCTACAACTTGAACTGAAAACTACTTCTGAAATACATTTCCCATGGTTTAAATGAAATGGCAGTTAAATACAATTCAACGTAATCACGTACTAGTCTCCCCATAAGAGTCCCACTTACTTCAATGGGAAAGTCTTAAGTTCCCCAAAGAGACATTGCTCATAAATGGGTTAGCACACTAAATCAAGACAGAGCAGGTCTGCATGCACACGCCTGCAATCCCAGCTCTCAGGAGACAGGCACTTACTGTCCCCAAAAGTTCAAGGCCAGCTTGGGTTATATAGACCCTACCTACATCGAAACAAATTTACAAAGATGAAAGCAAATTAAAGAACAATAATAGTCAAGTTTTGTGGCGCATGCCTTTATAAAATCCCAGCACTCAGGAGACTGTGGTAGAAGGATGGATGTGAGTTCAAGGCCAGCCTGAGACAATATAGTGAATTCAAGGTCATCCTGAGCTAGAGCGAGACCCTACCTCAAAAACAAAATAAAACTAGAAAGAATAAATAAATAGATCAAGACAAAGAAGAATTATTTAATTTCAAATACTTAATTAAAATGTCCACATAAAAAGTGGATAATGGACATGGTTTTCTAATATAGCTAGTGAAAACAATATATTTTCATATTCAGAAAAAAATGCCTGCGCTCAAGTCCACATAAGATTGCCTGCTCTCATACATTAAACAACTTTTTCTACGCTGTGTTGTCGAACCAGCCTCGGAGATGACAGTCACATGGTGTCACCAATTTTACTTCCACATTAAACATACAAATCCCAGAAGTTTAGGGGGGACAAAAGAACATTGCAGTCTCTCAATAGGATTACATAGTAAAGGAACTATTTCTTATTTTATAAGCAACTCGTCCCCACAGTGAAATCTGATGTTATCTTAATTAGTTAATTATTCATCCCAACACCCTGGCCTAGCTCCTAAAGGCCTGCGCTCTTTCTCCACCGCCAGCTACGTGAGCACCAGCTCAGGAATTGCTGATCGAGAGTCCTAACTGCACCAACAGACATTAGAGATCAAACCTGCTCCTCGTACAGAGAAGTAAACCAGGACCAGGACTCAGGGGTCTGGTGCAAACACAGAGCAGAAGTGCCTTGAGTTCCAGACCAGACTGGACAACACCGCGAATCCAGCTCCAGACGCCTCCCACCCACCCCCCAAAAAGAAAGAAAATCCTACTCAACTCAGAGTACTCCTGTCTGCATACCCTTCCCCCCAATCACCCCCAGCTACCACCATGACAACCACTGACCCCAGCTGATTGCTGGAATGTTTCCAATGGGACACATGGTGTAATTTTGCTGCTACCATAATTCAAGGGGACATTAGTCATATACGCATGTCTGCTGGATACCGAGCATAGGTAACAGTGTTCATTTAATCAAATATCCTCTAATTTGATTTTATCCACAATTACAAAAATGATGGTACTCTCATAAATTAAGTCTGATGGTTCCCTGATATATTTTTTGACTGCTGAATCAGTGTTATACCAATTCTGAGGCTTAGGTGGACTATATACAAGGGAAATAGATAACTATTTTAATAAAGCTTTTCTGTGCTGCAGAGTGCAGCACAAATCCTAAGTCTTTTTTTTTTTTTTTAAATATTTTAGCTGGGCGTGGTGGCGCACGCCTTTAATCCCAGCACTTGGGAGGCAGAGGTAGGAGGATCGCTGTGAGTTTGTGGCCACCCTGAGACAACATAGTTAATTCCAGGTCAGCCTGGACCAGAGTGAAACCCTACCTTGAAAACCAACCAAACAAACAAACAACATGTATATATATATATATATATATATATATATATATATATATATATATATATATATATATATATATTTATGATTTATATGATAGAGAGGGAGGGATGGAAGGAGGAAGAGAGGAAGAGGCAGATAAAGAGAGAGAATGGGCATGCCAGGGCCTCTAGTCACTGCAAACGAACTCCAGATGCATGCACCACCTTGTGCATCTGGCTTACGTGGTACTGGGGAATTGAACCATGGTCCTTAGGCTTCGCAGGCAAGCACCTTAACCACTGTGCCATCTCTCCAGCCCTTAATTTTTTTTTTAAGGTTCACATTAATGCCAAGCTTAAAAAAAAAAAAGTATTCACAGAAGAAAGCTTTTTTTGCTGTTTGTATGTTTATAAATGTTTTCTCTTAGCTAAAAGACATCCTGCGATGTGGTCAAATTATATTGAATGTCAAGTCTTAATAGCAGGGCCAGGATGAGGAATCTCCCTGGCCTGCCTCTGACAGTTCATACTGTAGCCCCCACTCTTGTAAATCACATGTCCCTGAAGGAAGAAAAACTTCTCAAAGGCAGTCAGGTACACTTTTCATGTTAATTCTACTTCCTCAAAACAAAGTTGGATTTGGGCTTGTTTCAGATTGCTTGAGTTTACCGTGAAAATGTGTGTCTCATTCACTCCCCTTTAGGTAGAACTCTCCAAATTCTTTCCCGCAACTTAATGTCAAAACTAAAATAACCACTCCTTAGGCTACTGGAAACACAGCCCCAATTCATCAGGAAAAAAAAAAAAAAAAAAGAACAAAAACCACCACTTGTGATCAAACTATTTTGTGACATTTCCATATCCTGAATGCGTTTTACTCCAACCCCTGAATGCCTGCCTCTAAGCAGCAACAACCGACTACAGTTTTACACCGTGTCTCTGTAGAACGGCTTTTGAAAAACTTCCACAAACATACTTATCCCCCGCAGGCCCCCTCTGCTTTATAAGACCCTGAGACCTCAGAATCTGAGATACGGTTACCTAACAGCCACCAGCAGCCACACAAACAAGCAAGCCAACCAAGGAGACAGCTAAACCGAGAGAGAACCCGCTCAGAACAAAGGAAACACGGGGTGGTGGGAGGGGGGAGGGCGCGTGTGAACAGTCAATTACACATAAATACCTTTTGGGGCCTCCGACGTAAGTGAAAGTAAAAGTGGAGTCAGAGTATCTGAAATCTGAAAAGGAAAGTCAAGTTTAAACAGCTAACCCCCAAAAAAGAAAAAGGAAAAAAAGCTAACCCTCCTTGAATGGACTTTTTTTCTCTTTTCTAACCCCAGTTCTAATTTGGACCTCCTAAGCCATCATCCGAGCCAGCACCGGCAGGCCTAGCTGAGAAGGGCGGGGGGGCATGAAGGATGCTCGGCGCCCTCCCCCATGCCCCCTCCCCCGGGCCAGCCTGGGTACCACGGGAGGGAGGCCTCCCCCCCGCAACAAGTGCCGGCTGTCATGACAACCGCGGGAATTTCCCAGTCTGGCAGCCGGAAGCAATCCTCCTCTCCGCTCCCCATTCCACCTTACACACACTTCCCCCGGGCTGCCAAAGCCACTGGTGTGTGTGTGTGTGTGTGTGTGTGTGTGTGTGTGTGTGTGTGTGTTGGGTGCAGGGGACAGCTGAATGGACTCAAGGCGCCCCTGCCCCTGCCCCCAAGGCTGGGGCCTGGGATGCTTTGGGGAGCCCCAGAATCCCCCTTCCGTTTCTAGGGCACGACCTGGGCCTGGAACAGGGGGGAGATGGGGAGGGGGGAATGAAGTGAGGACTGAAGATGGAGACGGTAGGTGGAGATGGCACCCCAGCAGCCTTCTTCCTACTCCACTCCCTCTCACCCCCCCACCCTCGCCCACCCCCCCCCACCCTGGGGACCTGGGCGCCCGGGCGCAGCGGACAGACAAACGGACGGGTGGACAGACGCACGGACAGCAAGCAGCCTATGGCGCAAAAGCTGAGCGGATGCAGGCTTGGACGCTCCCCCCACCCCCCAGCATCCTCCAGACGCCCAGCTTCGACCCCCGGAGCCCGGTGTGCTGGAGGCGTTGGCTTCAGCAGACGCTCGCACCCCCTTCCCCTTCCCCTGCCCCCCCAATTTGGGTTCCCAGCAGCTCTGCCCGGCGGCGGCGGCTCTGGCCGAATGAACCCCGGAATGGGGACGTGCCACCCCCCACCCGTCCACCACCACCACTACCCCCACCCTGCCCCGGCCACACACTCGCGTCGTGGGCTGAACCCAGGGCAGGGGAAGGGTGGGGATGGTGGAGATGGTGGGGGTGGGTGGAGATGGTGGGGGACCCCTCCCCAGGGGGAGAGTTGGGCTGCGGGGATCCCAGGCTCTGGGTTGGCGAGAACTCACTCACTCACTCACCTGCAAACAGGCAGTCTTTCTCGGCTCTGGACTTCTGGATCACCACGTCGATATCCTTTTGAATTCTCTCTTGCCTTGCACACATCCCCATGAAATAAATCCCTGGATTAAAAAAAAAAAAAAAAAAAAAAAAAAAAAAAAAAGAGAGAGAAAAAAAAAAGCCAGTCCGCTGTTTCCACCCTACCCCACCCCACTCCCTCGCACGCTCCCTAGCAGCTTTCGTAAATATTCGATAATTTATGTGTACACGTATCTATAGATTTTTTTAAAAATGAATAAAATAAATAAATAATAAATATATAAATAAATAAAATGAAACCTCTGGCCGAGGCAGGGGCTGAAGGCGAAGTGGTTTCGGAAGTGATCCCCGGTGAGAGAAGAAGAAGAGGAGGAGGAGGAGGAGGAAGAGGTGGAGGAGGAGGGGCAGGAGGGGGAGGTCGGCTTTGCATTCCCAGATGTGACCGCCCAGCTGCTGCTCGCCGCCGCGGCTGGATTCCAGTTTCCTCCCCCTTCTTCTGACAATGGGTGGCGATGACACCCGGCCTCACTTTCTCCCTCCCTCCTTCCCTCCCTCCCTCCCCACCCCTGCACGCTCACACACACGCGCGCACACACACACGCATGCACACACACACACACACCCCTCGCGGCCCGCACGCCGGCCTTGCACACTCGCGCGCGCCCGCCCGCGGGCGGCGGCCGGGCCCCGGGCAGCTACTGCAGCACCGGCCGCCCAGCCGCCCAGCCGCAGACCCTCCCGCACCCTCCACCCACCCTCCCGCGGGTCACCGGGCCCCAGAGCAGCCCCGATCTCCCCAGCCCAGCCCACCCCACCCCACCCCGACCTCCACTCGCGCCGGCAGCCTGGTAGTGAACACTCCCTGGGTCTCCCAGCCTTCTTCCCTCCCCACCGCCACCACCACCACCATCACCATCACCACCACCCCCCTTCCACCACTTTTATGAATTCGGCTCCACTTTCAAAAGGAATTATGACTCATGTGGAGAACCTAAACCGGAGTGGCTCTGTGATGGAGAAAGGGGGGGGGAGGAGGAGGAAAAAAATCTTTACAAATTTTAATAAATAGATAAGGATACAAACTATTCCTTGTTATCACAACAGACCAAAAATAAATTAATTAATTAATTAATAAAAATAAATAAATAATTTAAAAAGGCAAAGACTTGAAATGCTTTCCTCAACGCAGCTTCTTATTTCCTTAATGCCTTAGTTTTTTGTTTGTTTGTTTGTTTGTTTGTTTTGTTTGGGTTTTTCTATTTTTTTCCTCCTTCCCAAGTTTAAGGAGTTCATCAGCCCCTTTGGGGGGAGGACTCTGTATAAATTGCAACCGACCCTTTCCGAGGGTCACTTCTCCATTTCCAGAGACTCACACTAGTTCTTCCCTCCCAGGTCTGTGTGCTCAGAAGAAACTGGCAGAAGCGCCTGGAATGTGCCCGGGGCTCCCTGGGAGAAGGATCTCTGCTTTGGCTTGTGTTCAGAGCTGCTCCCTTGCCAGAGAGTCCAGAGAGAGCTCCTCCAATCCGTTACCTGGTTCAGAAAGGTGAGCCCGCCCAGTCCCTCGCTTCCCCTCCTGCCTCAGGCGCACAGAGCTGGCCCACCTCTATTACCACACATCAAGCGGATGACACTCCATGAGGCCCTGGCGCGCCTCTTCTGAGAAGCTTGCCCCTGGTTGACCATGGCAATTCTGCTGGGCATTCCCAGGGCGTGGAATACAGGTGGTGTTATGGGTCAGCTGGTGGAGAGCTTTTTGATTTCTCTGCCGGATAGGAATAATGGGAAACAGATAAGATCTTCTGCTGCTGGCAAGCTTTGTGTGAGTGCCTGAGGCCTCAAGACTGGACTGGCAGGAGACCTAGCGCTGGATTACAGCTTTAAATCCTCGTGGAAATTTAGACCCTCCACACTGGGGTTGGAAGTATATCACTCTCTCCAAGCCTTTCAACATCCGAGACTCCTGCACTTGGCCTCTTTGTAATGCTGAGGTCTGACAGCAGAAGCCAGCTGCAATAGGTGGCGCCTTATAGAGTTCCAGCGCTCATGCAGGTCCAGGGTACTGAGACTGCTCTAGAGATAGCAGGCCTCGAGTTTCTGAGACCCTTGTCCTTACAGCATGGCAACACTGTAACCGCCAGTGACCAGGCCCGGGCAGTTTCCACTGAACACCATGAGAAGATCTTGCATGAATGCAAGAAGCTGTAGTTATTGTTTGAAGTCCATAATTGTTTAGAACTAACTGCAGCTAATGATGACCTTGAATACATACATACATACATGCATACATACATACATATATATATATAAAATTTTCTTGAGACACACACACAGAGAGAGAGAGAGAGAGAGAGAGAAGACAGAGAAAGTATGGGTGCACCAGGGCCTCCTGCCACTGCAAACAAACTCCAGGCACATGCACCACTTCGCGCATGGGGTTTTACGTGGGTACTGGGGAGTCGAACCCCAGCCTTCAGGCTTTGCAGACAAGTGCCTTTAGCCACTGAGCCATCTCCAAAGCCCAGCCTTGAACTTTTGATCCTTCACAAGTGTTAGGACTACAGGTGTGCAACATCACACCTGGCGATGAAAGCCAAAGCTACGTCTCCAACCCCCAAAAGCCTTTTACTGAAAATAATATTGCACCAGCAGGGGGCAGGCACAGGCGTCTCCCACCTATCTCACAAAGTGAGCCAAAGAACCTACTTGAAAAGCGGGGAAAGGGGGTACAGGAAGGGTCTTTGCCCCCATTGTGACAGTCCCTTGGGCAGAGTGAAGACTGTGTTTACATGGATCGGAAGCCGTCTGTTGGACGACTAGGGAAAGTTGGCTCTGTCTGGTACGGGTCATTTGGAGTTGACCAAGGCTTATGTTTTGGAACAGTCACAGCAAGGACAGACAGTGACAGGAACACAGCAAAGGGAGGACTGGCTATGGCTCACCACCACGTTTGTCCCTTCTCTCTCAGGGAGGAAGCAGGCTGGTTGCCTCAAGGTGTCAGTAGAGGGTTCAAAATGGCAGGTGCTGGCCTGAGGGTAACTGGGTCGGCTGCTCCTCAGGGCACCAGAGAAGGGTCTAACAATTAAGGAGTCAACCTACTCCAGCCCCCATCATGCCACTCAAGGGAGTGCATACTCTGGGTGTGGTGGTGCACACCTTTAATCACAGTGCTTGAACTTGGGAGGCAGAGGTAGGAGGATCTCTGGGAGTTCCAGCAGAAGATAATTTAGTGAATTCCAGGTCAGCCAGGGCTAGAGTGAAACCCTACCTTTAAAAAGAAAATAAAATGAAATAAAATAAAACTATAAACGACATTAGTCTTGTAAGCTAGATGCATACAGCACCGTTCTTTCAAACTCTGCTTCCAACCCAAGTCCCCTCTTTCCCTTTGCCCTTTCAAAGATGCTTAGGTAAATGTTTAGATTATGTGTGCAATAAAAATGTCTTAATTAAAAGTGATGCCAGGTGTGATGGTTCACATCTTTAATGCCAGCACTCGGGAGGCTGAGGTAGAAGGATCAACAATGAGTTGGTGGCCAGCTTGGACCACAGGGTGAGTTCCAGTTCAGCCTGAACGAGAGTAAGACACTGCTTTGGAAAAGGGGAGGGGCGCTGGCCAGATGGCTCAGCAGATTAAGACACATGCTTGCAAAACCTGCCGGCTAGGTTTGATTCCCAAAAAGCCTACATAAAGCCAGATACAAAGTGGCATATGCATCTGTGATCCCAAGAGGCCTGTGACAATGGGAGGCAGAGCCAAAGGAGTCCCAAGACCTGGGGGCAGCTAGCCTGACTTTCCTTTGAGTATGGAAGTTCAAATACAGCATCAAGAGTCCCTATTTCAAAGAAGATGGAATGCACACTTCCTCTAACCTTAGTACATGCTCTGTGGTATGTGTGTTCATACACATAGATAAGTAGCTAGCTAGTCCACCAGGCAGATAGATAGAGAGAGAAATAGAGAGAGAGAGAGATGAGTAGATAAGATAAGAGATAATGGGTTTGTTTTGGTTTTTCGAGGTAGGTTCTCACTCTATCCCAGGCTGACCTGGAATTCACTATGTAGTCTCAGGGTAGCCTCAAACTCATGGCGATCCTCCTACCTCTGCCTCCCAAGTGCTGGGATTAAGGACATGCGCCACCACACCTGGCTATAGAAAACTTTTTAAGAGCAGTATAAGCCAAGCGTGATTGGTCGTGCCTCTATTTTCAGCACTCAGGACGTACAATCGGGATGATTCAAAATTCATGACCTGATGTCTTGAATATTTGTCTTTTATTAGCTACATGACAAGTTTGAGGCCAGCCTAAGCTACTGAGGACATGACTCTCTCTCCCTCTCTGTGTCTCAGGCACGCGCACACACACACACACACACACACACACACACACTGTTGCTGTCTTATATTCCTGCGTTTGAGAAGAGGTTTCTATTCCTATCTGTTCCACCGATGCACACAAACACAAACTCATGTGCATTCAGGAACATGACACACGATAGGCCCTTCACTAGTCGTTAAATAAAAATCAACATCCACGGGGCTGGAGAGATGGCTTCGTGGTTAAGGCGCTTGGCTGCAGAGCCAAAGGACTAGGGTTCGATTCTCTAGGACCCACGTAAGTCAAATACACAAGGTGGCACATGCTTCTGGAATTTGTTAGCAGTGCCTGTAGGCCCTGGTGCACCCATTCTCTGTCTCTCTATTTCTGCCTCTTTTTCTCTTAAATAAGTTTTTTTTTTTTTTAATATCAACATTTGGGCTGGAGAGATGGCTAAGCAGTTAAGGAGCTTGCCTGCGAAGCCTAAGGTCCCAAGTTCTATTCCCCAGGACCCACATAAGCCAGATGCACAAGGTGGCACATGCATCTGGGGTTTGTTTGCAGTGCCTAGAGGCCCTGGCATGTCCATTCTCTCTTTCTCTATCTGCCCCTTTCTCTCTCTCTCTCTCTCTCTCTCTCTCTAATAAATCAAATATCTTTTAAAAAATCAACACTTGTGATGAGAAGTTCAGGAATATCCCATAAATTAAAAGTTATCTATATGTCACATCATAAAGTCTATTCCAAAACGTCTCACCACTTTGGAAGCATATCCCAGTTCAACATGTATAATTTATTCCAGAAGAAAATGAAATGCCCTGCCTGTGTTTAATGACCGTACTGTGGAACTGTCAGGTGGGTAGCAGCTCCTTGGCATTAGGCAGAAGGCTGTGATGTAGGAGATTAATCACTTTGTTGTTGCTGTGAACAAATACTTCATAGTAAGCAACTTAGCGACTTGTTTTGGCTTCCAGGTCCACGAGAAGTTGATGGCAGGGAGATGGGGCAGACCAGCTAGTCAGATTGCAGCCAGGAAGCAGAGAACGAACGTGAAAGCTATAAAACCTCAAGGGCCACCCCCAATGGCCCACTTCCTCCTTCAAGGCTCCACTTCCTAAAAGTTCCACAACCTTCCCCAGTAGCACCATCATCTGAGAACCACCTGTTCAAGCTCCTTTGCCTAGAAGGGGACATTTTGCATTCAAACTACTGCAGTAGGTATTTAGGTATGTGAGGAAGGAAGGAAGTTAGCAGGAAGATTTTTAAAACTGGATAGTGCCCTGAAAGCTTTACTCATCAGCAAAGGTGTGGTGACAAATACTTATAAACTCAGCACTGAGGAAGCAATTGGAAGAGCTTGAGTTTGACCACAGCCTTAGGCTACAGAGACCCTGTCTTTTAAAAAAAAACCATGGGGCTAGAGAGATGGCTCAGTGGTTAAAAGTGCTTGCTTGCAAAGTCTAAAGGCCTGGGTTCAAGTCCCCAGTACCCATTTGGAGTTTGTTTACAGTAGCAGGAGGCCCTGGTACCGCCCATACTCATTCTCTCTGTTCTTTCTCTGTCTGTGTCTGTCTCTCACATAAATGAATAAATAAAATTTTTTTAAACCATAACCCTATAATCCATAGCTGCCTGACGTTGACCTTAGGCTAGCTGCCTCTTCGTGTATTCTCCGTGTATTCTCGGTGTATTCTCCGTGTATTCTCCGTGTATTCTCGGTGAGCCTAGAATAAAAGTGCGGTTCTTCGTGTGGGCTCCACAGTTCAGAGGAGAATAAAGGTCCCAACTGGTCATCCCGGAAATGGTTATGGGCGGCAGAAGCAGAACTGTGAGTCTGTGGCATACTCCATGGAGAGAGAGGGTAGATCCGAAGGGTATCTGGTAGGAAGAGGCCATTGTGTGTGTGTTTGTGGTTGTTCAGCTGGTTTTGTGATGTTTTTGTGTATTTTTTTTAAAAAATATTTTTATTTTTTATTTATTTATTTGAGAGAGGGAAAGAGGCAGAGTGAGAGAGAATGGACGTGCCAGGGCTTCCAGCCACTGCAGACAAGCTCCAGATGCATGCACCCCCTTGTGCATCTGATTTACATGGGTCCTGGGGAATCGAACCAGGGTCCTTTGGTTTTGCAGGCAAGTGCCTTTACAGCTAAGCCATCTCTCCAGCCCTTACGTATTTATTTTTGTTTTCGTTTTCTTCAGGCTGGCCTTGAACTCCCTACATAGCCGAGGATAACATGGAACTCCTGATCTTCATGCTTCCCAAGAGCTGAGATTGCAGATTTGTTTGTTTGTTTTGTGTTTTCTTGGTTTTTGTTGATTTTAATGCAGGATCTTGCTATGCAGCTCAGGTAGCCAAAAAACCTCAAAATCCTCCTGCCTGCACCTCAGATGTACCGCCACACCTGGCCAAGGCCTTTAACATCAGGGGGAAGAGGTGGGATTTACCTATGAGGAATAAACAGGAAGCCACTAGGAGAAAGCTGTCCTTTAGTCACTGGTGAATGTAACTCCTTGAAGTGGAGCAGTGAAACCCCAGAGACCCTCTCAGAATGCATTCCTTGGTCTTCTCTCAATGGAGTGGGTTTGGGCAAATCGTTAGGAAACTGCTCTAAGTTTTCCATCAGGAGAAGCTGATAACGCTTTTAAACCTTGTCTGATAGGTTTAACCAAGTAGGAGGGAACCACCCAAGCGTTGTAGCCCACCCCTGTAACCCAGCATTCAGGAAGCAGAGAATGAAATGCAAGACCACCACAAGCGGGAGGACCAGCCAGAGCTATGGACCAAGACCCTCTCTTAAAGAAGACCACACAAACAGACACACAGAAGTATGAGCGGGGGGCGGGGGGGATAAAAAAGTCAAACTTGAAGCCAGGTGAATCAGGGCAAGTTTGTAATTCCACGAGTTGGCAGGCAAAGGCCGGAAGATTGCTGTAAATTCAAGATGTCAAGGCGAGTCTAGAATATATAGTGAGTTCCAGGTCAACCTAGGCTACAGAATAACACCTTGTCTTAAAAACAAAAAAGAAAAAGAGCCGGGTGTGGTGGCGCACGCCTTTAATCCCAGTACTCGGGAGGCAGAGGTAGGAGGATCGCCAAGAGTTCGAGGCCACCCTGAGACTACATAGTGAATTCCAGGTCAGCCTGGGCCAGAGTGAGACCCTACCTTGCAAAACCAAAAAAAAAAAAAAGAAAGAAAAAAAAAAAAAAGAAAAGTGTCAGGCATGGGGGCACACACCTGTAAATCCTAGCACCTGAGAGGTCGAGGCAAGGACGTCAGAAATGACTTCTGAGGAACACGTCACAGCTCACAGAGAGAAGAAAAACTGAACAGGAGAGTGTGTGTAATCAGAGGCTGTTACACAGGCACTTGCAAAAATATCACACCTGTTCCTTCGTTTAAAATTTCATTTCTCTCTCTGTGTCTCTCTCTCTGTGTCCCATGTGCATGGCGAGGTCAGAGGACAGCCTCAGCTGTTGGCCCTCTCTACCTGGCTTGAGGCAGGAGGTCTTGTTCACGGCACCTGTGGGCCCAGGGCCAAGAGGCCCTCAAGCTTCTGGAATTCTGTTTCTTCACCCACATGGGGATGGCAGGCATGCAGGGCCATGTGCGGCTTTGTGTGGGGTGGATTCTGGGGATTTGAACTCATGCTTTCACACTGGCAAGTGCTTTACCCATTGAGTGACTTTCCTATTTTATTGTTTAAATGTATTTTATTATTTTATTTGATCTTGAGGATTCAAAGTTTAAGGCCAGTCTGGGTTACGTGAGACCTCACCTCCATACAAACAAAAATTTCAGCCTTGAGTAACCTTGACGAAAGAGAGAATTCTCCGTGGTTGATGAGAAATTTGTCCCAATTTGCTTCTTACCATATCTGTCACTTGAGATCAGATTAGGGCAGGACAGTGTCGGTATCCGAGATATATATATCTTGATATCTTTATTTATATCTTTCTTTCTATCTTTCTTTCTATCTATCTATCTATCTATCTATCTATCTATCTATCTATCTATCATCTATCTATCTATCTATTTATCTATCATCTATCTATCCATCCATCCATCTGTAATCTATCTATAATCTATCATCTATTTATCTATCATCTATCTATCTATCTATCATTATCTACCTCTCTCTGTATCTATCTTCTATCTAGCTATGTAGAAAGGTCTCGCTCTAGCCCAGGCTGACCTGGATCTCACTCTGTAGTCTCAGGCTGGCCTTCAACTTACAGCCATCCTCCTGCCTCTGCCTCCTGAGTGCTTTGGGATTAAAGGCACAAGCCCCCCCACCGGCTGGGGTGGCCAAGGTTTATGGCCTCTGTAGCTCTTCAATGAACTCCACGGACACTGAAGCTGCACTGTAATATTTCAACTCCTTTCTAGTTCTGAGCTGTCCTTTAACTTTGTCCCATTTCTCTCTCCTTAGCACTAATTCCCTTTTTACTATACAATCATTCTTCACCCCTGTCACCACACAAACAACTCATTCTCAGCTTACAACTTGCTTATGTAAATTATATGATTTGAGTACATATTTTTACAAGTACAGAATGGCTGAGAGATGGATGGCTCAGTGGTTAAGGTGCTTGCCTGCAAAGCACAAAGCATAACAAGCAAGCTCCAGCTCCTAGGACCCACGAAAAGCCAGGCACAAAGTGCCACAGGCAAGTGGAGTTCATTTGCAGAGGCAAGAGGCCCTGGTGTGCCCATCCTCTCTCTCTCTCTGCTTACAAAATAAGAATAAATGTTTTAAAATATAAATCTAGGGCTGGAGAGATGGCTTGTTCGAATCTCCAGGTCCCACATTTTGCCACATGCAAAAGTGACGCAAGCATGCAATGCTGCACATGCCCACAAGGGGGCACATGCGTCTGGAGTACATTCACAGCTGCTGAAAAGGCCCTGGCATGCCCATTCTCTCTCTGCCTCTTCCCCTCTGTTGCTGTCTCTCTGTCTCTCTATCTCTCTCTCAAACTTAAACATATATATAATAAAAGTACATAAAGGCTGCATGAAATAGTCTCAGTACACATGATTTGGGGCATGATTTAGTACGGAGAATAAAGTGCAGACCTTCCACTTATCCTAACTCCTAGTTTATTAGCTCACTCCAATTGTAACTACTATTTGAGATTTCTATTTATTTGAGAAAGAGATACAGACATAGGCAGGGAGGGAGAGAGAGAGAGGGAGAGAGAGAGAGAGAGAATGGGTGCACCAGGGCCTCCAACCACTGTAAACGAACTCCAGATGCATGTGCCACCTTGTACATCTGGCTCACATGGGTCCTGGGGAATTGAGCCTCAATCGGGGGTCCTTAGGCTTCACAGGCAGGCGCTTTAACCACTAAGCCATCTCTCCAGCCCCCAGTTGTAACTACTATTAATAGTTATCTGGGAATCATTTCATACTTGAATTCTTGTTGATTTTTTTTTCTTTGTTTGCTAGCCAGGGTCTCACTGACTGGCGTAGGCTGACCTGGAACTCAGTCTGTAACCCAGGCTGGCCTCAAACTCATGGCGATGCTCTGGCCTCAGCCTCCCCAGGGCAGGGACGACAGGGCCACATCACCATGCCTGCCTCATTCTGGCAATTATCTGTCTACATTCTAGTAGACACGTGTGGGTAGATCCATGCACGCACATTTGGGTGTGTGCGTGTGCATGCGTGTGCGTGTGTGTGTGTTGGGTTTTGCTTTTTCCCCACTCAAATGCAGCATCCTCGTGCATGCTACCCACGGTCCTCTGGCATGGAGCTCCCCCCAGGCCCACAGCCTTGCAGACCGCGAGCAGAGCAGAGAGCCCTGGAGACACACTGAGTGGTAGATTTCATGCTTTCTTTACAGAGCGGACACATTCCCCCAAGAGTGTTCTGTGGAATATTAATGTCATGTTATGAAATGTACTTTCCCTTCAAGACGATTCCCAATTCAAGTAGATTTGGGGTAAAAAAAAAAAAAAAAAAAAGGTTAAATAAATTTCTCTAAATAATTTTGAGCCTATAATCTGCCTAATGCGGCATTTCCAAAATGTTTTAGCTGACTGAATATTTTGGTTTAAGTTGTTTACATTTTTGGCTGTGCTAAGGAATTATGCTCACATAAAATCAATGGTATTCATTTTAGAATTCAGAAATTCCATTGATAGTTTTTAAGTATATATATTTGGGGGTGGGGTTCGAGGTAGGATCTCACTCTAGCTCAGGCTGACCTGGAATTCACTATGTAGTCTCAGGCTGGCCTCAAACTCATGGCAATCCTCCTATCTCTGCCTCCCAAGTGCTGGGATTAAAGGTGTGCGCCACCACACCTGGCTTTAAATATATTTTATTTACTTATTTGAGAAGGAGAAAAAGACACAGAGAGAGAGAGAGAGAGAGAGAAAGAAAGAAAGAAAATTAGCATGCCAGGGCCTCAAGCCACTGCAAACGAACTCCAGATGCATGAGCCCCTTGTACATCTGGCTTACGTGGGTCCTGGGGAATCGAACTGGGGTCCTTTGGCTTTGTAGGCAAATGCCTTAACCACTAAGCCATACTTTTTTTATTGTTCTTTTTATTTAATGTTCATTGTGGAGAAAGTTTTGTGTTGCCTGAACTTTGCTGGAAAACATTATTAACTTTTGACTTGGCACCTTACTAATTATGTGAACTTGGGAAAGGTACCTAATTTCTTTTTTGGTTTTAGTTTTGGATTTGGTGGGTTTGGTATTCTCACTCTGCAGACCAGGCTAAGTCAACTAAGGTGGTCTCAAGCTCTCCACCATCCTCCTGCCTCAGCTTTCCAAGGGCATGAGCCACCACACCCAGCATTTTGTTGGGCTTGTTGATGTTTTCTGTCAGTTGGTTTCTTGTGTACTACTGGGAATTATGCCCTGTCAGCTCCACGTTGCTGAGATGAACAACCAACCAGACCCAGATGACAGTAGGAAGAGATGGATTTCAGGATTACGGAGTCCAGGGGAACACCACTAATGGCAGAGGATGTCGCTTACTTCCAGACATGCGAGCAGCAACAAGCAGCCAATACCACCCCCAAGAGCTCCAACTGCTTTCTCCACACCTTTGGGCAGGACTCAGCTCTGCTCCCTGTAGCAGGAATCTGCTTGCCAGGGCCTGAAGCTGCAAACTCAATGTTCATGAATACCTGAGTCGGTGTGGCCATTCATTTATACTATCACATTCAAACGACCTCAGAACCCAAGGCCCTATCTTTACAAAGCGGGCACTCTTCTGCTGAGAGTAACACAATTTCTTATATAACGTGTCAGTTTTCTGAAGAACAAAGTCACCTGTAGCAGTTGTGGGCGCAGGGCGGGGATTGAGATAAACACACAGAAAGCAATAGTAAGAATTTCGAAGGAGCTACTTTGACTCTTTTCTAGACACAGTGGCCTAATTCTTCCTTTGTTTCCATACTATATACTACATTGTTTTCATGGATTTGTAAGAAGCAATTTGAAATTTCCTGAATCGAGATGTCCACTGTTTCACAGCAGTAAGTCCCATGTGTTGGGTGTAATCTGGGGACCTGGGCAGATTTGAGGCAGAAAGAGCAGCCTTGGGAACTGTGAAAAAAGGGTTTGTTTGTTTGTCTGTTTGTTTTTCCCTCCAGGTTTGTTTTACGCCTGGCCCTCACAATCCAGTCTTCTTGAGATCTCATCCATTGTCACTGTATGTCTCAGGAAACATGTGGCTTCGTGACAGAACTCCAACTGCACCAGAAAAGACTGCACTTAACTGGGAAGCATGCTTTGGTCACTCTGGTGGTTTCATGCAAGGTGTCCCACCCTCAAACAGACTCCTGTATTTGTCTGAATACTCCTCGGCTGGTGAGACTGCTCCTGACGGTTGTGGAACCTTTAGGGAGGTGGAACCTTGCTGAAGGAAATGTTTCCCTGGGGTGGAGTTGGGTGGGGGACAAGCATGGTGGTAAACACCTATAAGCCCAGTCTTTAGGAGGCTGAGGCAGGAGGATTGCTGAAAGTTCAAGGCCAGCCTAAGTTCCAAGGCAGCTTAAGATACAGAGTGAGACCTTGTCTCAAAAACCCAAAACAGCTGGGCATGGTAACCCAAGATGTTTAATCCCAGCACTCTGGAGGCAGAGGTACAAGGATTACCATGAGTTCAAAGCCAGCCTGGGACTACAGGGTGAGTTCCAGGTCAGCCTGGGCTAGAGTGAAACCCTACCTCGGGGCAAAAATAAAAAAATAAGAAATCGGGCTGGAGAAATGGCTTAGCAGTTAAGGCGTTTCTCTGCAAAGCCTAAGGACTGCAGTTCAATTCCCCAGGACCCATGTTAGCCAGATGCACAAGGGGGCTCATGCATCTGGAATTCGTTTGCAGGGGCCTGGCACACCCATTCTCTCTTTCTCTCTGTCTGCCTCCTTTCTCTCTCTCTCTCTCTTTCTCAAATAAATAAATAAATAAAATATATTTTTAAAATACAAAATCATATAAAACAAAAGCTGGAAGTGACTGTTCATGCCTTTAATTCCAGCACTCAGGAGACTCCTCTTCTCTGTACCTGCCTCACTGGTGATAAGCACTACCCTTGCTTTTTGTCTTCCTCCCTCCCCCTCCCTCCCTTCCTTCCTTCTTTCCTTCCTTCCTTTTTTTCGAGGTAGGTTTTCTCTTTTAAGCCCCAGCTGACCTGGAATTCACTCTGTAGTCTCAGGGTGGCCTCGGACTCTCAGGAATCCTTCTACCTCTGCCTCCATCCCTCCCAAGTGCTGGCTTGCACCTCCCCTGGCTTGCACCTCCCATGGCTTGCACCACCAGGCCTGGTTTGTCTTCCTAGGTTAGGAGGCTCTGAGCCCAAGTACTTTTCTGTGTTGAATGGTGCTTTTCCCAGAGTTCAGATGATGTACGAAATGCAAACAGCACTTGCTAGTAAATACTTGGTAAAAGAAAGGACAGCGCCCCTTTCCACTGTGCAAAATAGCAACATGGAGATGAGGGTAGAGCCCAGGTTGCTGGGGTGGAGGTTGGAAGAAGGGTGGGGAGGGTGAGCACAGACAGCAGCGGTAACAGCGTGAAGAAGGCCGTCCTGGGCAGTAGCAGTGGTAACGAGCTGCAGGTGGCTCACATGACCTGCAAGAACAGTCGGGGGCTGGAAAGGTGTCTCAGTGGTTAAGGCACGTGCCTGCAAAGCCTAACAACCTGAGTTTGATTCTTCAGTACCTACATAAAGTCAGATGCGCAAAGCCGCATATGTGTCTGGAGTTCATTTGCAATGGCTGGAGGCTCTGGTGTGCCCATTCTGTATATCTGTCTCTCTTCTCCCTCTTCTCTGTCTCTCTTTGCTTATAAATAAATAAAAATATTTTTAACTATTTTATATTTATTTATTTGACACAGAGAGAGGAGACAGAATGGGCACACCAGGGCCTCCAGCTACTGCAAATGAACTCCAGATGCATGCGCCCTCCTTGTGCATCTGGCTAACTTGGGTCCTGGGGAATTGAACATGGGTCCTTTGGCTTTTCAGGCAAATGCCTTAACCGCTAAGCCATCATGCCAGCCCAAATAAAAATATTGTTTTTATAAAAAGAACAGTTGTGGGCTGGAGAGATGGCTTAGCGGTTAAGGTGCCTGCCTCCTAAGCCTAAGAACGCTGGTTCCAATCTCCAGGTCCCACGTTTAGCCAGATGCAAAGTGACACAAGGGCGCAATGCTGCACTTGCCCACAAGGTGGTGCACACATCTGGATTTCATTCACAGCAGCTGAGAGATTGCTGGCGCGCCCATCTCTGTCTCCCTCTCCCTCTCTGTCTGTCTCTCTCTGTGTCTCTCTTAAATAAATAAATAAATAAATAAATAAATAAATAAATAAATAAAAAGAAAAAGAACAGTTGTGTTCCTCTTTGTCCAGCTTCATGTTCACGGTGATTCCTCTGTAGCCTGAGTTCAGCTACAGTGGGAGTATTTATGCATGCTACAACATGGAAACATGAAGAGACAGAGATGTGACTGCAGATGAGGCTGTACAGGGACTTGTTATGTAATCATGAGCCAGCACAGTAGTAAATAGCTATAACCCCAGTGTCCAGGAGGCAGAAGCCGGAGGACCATGTTGCAAATTCAAGGCCAGCCTGTTCTACGTCGTGAATTCTAGGCCATCAGACCAGCCAAGAATGACATAGCAAGACCCATAAACTAATAAAGAGTTAAGCACAGACGTCTGAATTTCTCAGCCACAAAATGATGGTGAAAGGGACAAAGAGAAGGCGCATGAACTGACATGCTCCACGTCTCCTGCCCACCATCTTTAGTCACGGCCTAACATGGCAATGTTAGTGGAAGGTGGCTTCAGTGAACGCTCTGTACTAAACACTTGCAGTTTTAAGCAAGATGTAGCCTGTCGGAGCAAAGCAATCTTAGCGTCCAGGTTTGCATGGAACCTTGCCAGGCCCAGTCTCAGCTGGAGTCCAACAGAACTAAGTGTGGCCTTAGCAGCAGAGCCCCTAACACCAGTAGCCCATATATTTCATAAGGTGCCAGTCCATTTCCTCATGCCCCTGGGCACACCAACCTCCTGAAATGTTGATTTTAGCACACATCCAACACAAGGGTTGCCATGCCTGGCATGTTTTCTTTTCTGTCTCGATTGTTTTAGATGTGATCTTGCCTAATACCAGAGGTATGAACCAAATGGGATTTCATATTGCTTCCACCCACTCCTGGACATGTAGCTGAGTAGACAAGTGATTGCCTAATACTTAAGAAATCCTGAGTTCCAGCCCCAGAGCTGAAAAAAACAATACTTTGGGGCAGGAAATTTGCCATCTGTTTGCAAAGTAAGCAGCGTTCTCTCCAGGCTGTTATGGCAGAAGCTCATAAAAGGGGTGGAAACAGCAACTGCGCAGGCAACAGGACGAGCTGCAGAACTCCACGGGATCGTTGCTGGAGAGCCCCTTTGTGCTTGAAGTCTTGCAGTTATTAAAGCCCGCGGCCATCCGTGGACAGACTCCTCGCCAGAGCAAAGTGCCACTTCCCCCTTCCCCGGCTTCTGATCCTTGCAGCCCCCAGAGCCTAGGATGCCCTAGCCTTGACTTTCTCCTCCCTTGGAATCGGCCATCCTATGTAGGAATGCTTTCTGTTCAAAAGTTTTGCTGTACCTGTTTGTTTTTGTTGCAGCGGTAGCTTTTGATGGTGGCCTCAAATTCACTGCAGTTATTTGAGAATGACCTTGAACATCGGGTCCTTCTGTCTCCAACTCCTACACTGGGGATTACAGACTCATACTATCATGTCCAGACCATTTAAACTTCCTATAGCTTATGAAGAAAGTCTGAAATGGAGCCAGGACAGAGAGTGAATGTTGTCACCACCATTGTTGGCATGGAAGAGGTCAGTTACAGAACAACCTGTTGAAGATAAAACGAGTGAAAGCTTATGTTTTAAAATCAAAAATTTCCTAGACCCGAATGGAAATGAAAACATATCATCATACCAAGAGTTAGGCCTAAAAGAGAAGTTTGTAGCTTTAAATGCCTATGTAATAAAATAGAAAGAGAGAGAAGAGAAAGATCTCAAAACAAATAACTTAGTGATGCACCTGAAGGTGTTTTTCTTTTCTTTCTTTTTTTAAATTTTTTCTTTTCTTTTTTTTCTTATTTTGAGGTTCTCACTCTAGCTCAGGCTGACCTGACACTCACTCTGTAGTCCCAGGCTGACCTCATAGTGATCTGACTACCTCTGCCTCCCAAATTGTGGGATTAAAGGCATATGCCACCATGCTGAGCTGCCTGAAGGTTTTTTTTTTTTTGTTTTTGTTTTTTTCAAGGTAGGGTCTCACTCTAGCCCAGGCTGACCTGGAATTTACTATGTAGTCTCAGGGTGGCCTCGAACTCACAGCAATCCTCCTACCTCTGCCTCCCAATTGAATCCTCTTATCTTGGTCCATGCAGGAGACATGCCCGGCTGGCTGTGTTCTTAGCATGACAGAAGCTGTGCAGGGGAAGTCTGAATTCAGAAGCTGGGACCTTGATGGCATTCTGCCCGACCAGAGACCACTGGGAGAGATCTGAGCCTGGGAACTACCCAGGACCCTAGTGAACGCCTTGCCCTCCCAGGTCACCTGTCCTCCTAGGGGCGCCCAAGGCTTTAGACCCACGGTGTCATAGTAATTTTGAATTCCTGAACTTAACCGATCCTGACTGGAATTACAGGCCTGGGTTCCAGTACCAGTTCCCGTCTTCTCTTCCTACAAAAATAAACACAAAAGTCAAAGCCACCATTTGAACTTAATTTAAGGAAAAGGAGAAGTGGAATGTGGAAAGAGAATGAATTTAGAAAGAAGACTCAAACCTAGGAGGAAAAAACCATTCCTAAATAGCCACTCTGCAGCTGGGCATGGTGGACACACCTACAATCCCTGCGCTGGGGAGAGCGGCTGGAGGGCTGGCTTAATGGTTAAGGTGTTTGCCTGCAAAGCCAAAGGACACAGGTTCAATTCCCAGGACCCACGTTAGCGAGATGCACAAGGAGGCACACGCATCTGGAGTTTGTTTGAAGTAGGTGGAGGCCCTGGCGTGCCTACTCTCTCTCTCTCCCTCTTTCTCTGTCAAATAAATAAATAAATAAATAAATAAATATTTAAACAAAAATAAAAGAAGGGGGGGCTGAGGCAAGAGGAAGAAGACTGCCAAGATAACCCGACTACATAGCGACATCCTGTGACCCTCTACTCCCCCTCAAAAATTAGAAGTTTGGGGACTTTTGTTTAGTTCATAGTTCTGCAAAAAAATGAGGAGTATTACGGCCAAGACTCGCCGCAAGAGGCACAGTTGGGGTCTTAGAGCTGAGCCTGAGAGCGTTCACTGTCACCTGGTCTGGCATAAACAGAGCATGTTGCCCAGTGCCTGGCTGGTATTGAATGTTCCCTCTAAGGTGAGCAGATTGCTTCTTGGCAGTAGGGAGCGTGTGCGCCTGGAGCCTGTTCATGCGCATAGGCGCAGAGAGAGAGTGACACCTCTAAAGTGTCACTAGATGAGAAGCTTTAGGAGAAGGCAACACGGAAGAGTCCTGGGTTCCCAAATGCCCTCGGCAGTGAGCTTCCCGAGCGAGCCGTGTGCCTCTCCTTAGCTTCCTGAGTCTTACGAGCCTCTGTCCTCCTTCCAAGAGGACATGTTTCAATTGAGGAGAAATTCGTGCACAACAGCTTCTAAGTGCTATAAATTTTGAATATTATTTATTTCTTTAAAAATGCTCAGAACTTCAGAAACCAAAAGAAAAGACAATAACTTTTTTTTTCTTTGATTAATCTTTTTTTTTTTTTTTTGGTTTTTCAAGGTAGGGTCTCACTCTAGCTCAGGTTGATCTGGAATTCACTATGTAGTCTCAGGGTGGCCTCGAACTCATGGCGATCCTCCTACCTCTGCCTCCCTAGTGCTGGAATCTTTTTTCTTTTTTTTAACCCTCCCTCCAGGCAACAAGCACTGAGAAGTACTTGGAAGGGTTGAAAGAGAAGGAGGGATGTTTCTGAAAAGTAAAATTAGGGCTGGGGAGATAGATCAGTGGCTATGGAGCTTGTTCACAAAGTCTAAGGACCTGAGCTTGAGTCCCCATGACCCACGTGAAGCCAGATGCGAAGGTGGTGCAAGTGTCTGGAGTTTGTTTGCATAGACTCTCTCTCTCTCTCCCTCCCCACTCTTTCTCTTTCTCTCTTTCACTCTGCCTCTTTCTCTTTTTCAAATAAATAATGTATTTTAAAAAGTAAAATTAACAAGAATATACAGAGGCTGATACACAGAGATATGTTCAATAAACCAAGAAAGGGAACATTATCTTTTCATAACTCCTGTCTCTCTCTCTTTCTTGTTTTATGCAGAGTCTCACTCTAGCCCAAGCCAGCCTCAGACTCACAGCCGTCGAGAGCTTGGATTACAGCTGTGAGCCACTGTGCACACTTACTCCAGTGACTCTAGAAAATTCTAAAAGAGGTCAAACAACATTATTTCCCGATCTGTTTATTTTGTTAACACTCTCACCTTTTCTAAGAGTCTGCAACCCTAAAATAACTGGAAGAGACATTTGAGATTATTTTCTCCTCTTCTTCTATATACCACACAAAGACACTTTTGTTTGGCACCAATTATCTGTATAGCCATGTATCTATGTCGTTCCTATGTTACCTTGCTTGGCCTCTCATGATAATTACCTCAGACTGGGTGGCATAAACACAGAAATTTATTTCCTAAAGTTCTGGAGGCTAGAAGGTTGAAGTCAGGCCTCAACATATTTTTTGTTTGTTTGTTTGTTTGTTTGTTTACTCTCAGACTCTCTCCTTTGCAGGTAGAGCACCCACTTATTTTTCATTTTGTCTTTTTGTGGTCTTTTCTCTTTTCACATGCATCTTTTTTTATGGGGGGATGGAGAGAAAGAGAGAATTGGCATGGCAGGCCTCAGTCAGTGCACACGCTCTCCAGATGGGGGGGCGCCACCTTGGGCGCAGGAACCACCTGTGCACGTGTGTCAGCCTTGTGCATCTGGCTTACCTGGGTCCTGAGGAGTCGAACCTGGGTTCTTGAGCTTCATAAGCAAGTGTCTTAACCACTAATCCATCTCTCCAGCCCTTTTTTTGTATTGTTTTGTTTTGTTTTTGGACAGGATTTCATTAGGTAGCCCTGGCTGGTCTGGAGATTACTAAGTAGTAGAATAGGCTGACCTCCTGCTTGGCTGGGATTATAGGTATCCTCCTTCATGTTTGTGTTAAATCTCCTCTTCTACTAAGGGCAGCAATCCTATTGGATTAGAAGTCATCCATTCAGGGCTGGAGAGATGGCTTAGTGTTTAAATACTTGCCTGTGAAGCCTAAGGACCCCGGTTCAAGGCTCGATTCTCCAGGACCCACATAAGCCAGATACACACTGGGCACACACATCTGGAGTTCGTTTGCAGTGGCTGGAGGCACTGGCATGCCCATTCTCTCTCTCTCTCTCTCTCTCTCTCTCTCTCTCTCTCTCTACCTGCCTATTTCTGTATCTCTCTCTCTCTCTCAAATAAATAAATAATAACTAAAATTTTTTTTTTTAAAGTCACTCATTCAATCTTCTACTAAGGACAGCAATCCCATTGGATTAGAAGTCATCCATTCAAAGCCCTGATATGGACAACAGTCCACTGGGCTAGAACTCATCCATTCAACCTTCTAAGGGAAATATCCCCAGTGGGCCATGACACACCCATTCAACCTCATCTTATCTCATTCATTAACTTCTTTCTCTGTCTCCAAATACAGTCACACACTGAAAGACTGGGATTTAGGATTTTAACAAGACTGGCAATATTATCATCCATTTATTTTATTTATTTAATATTTATTTATTTATTTATTTATTTATTTATTTATTTATTTATTTATGAGAAAGAGGCAGAGAGAGAGAGAGAGAGAGAGATATTGGGCACTCCAGGGCTTCTTCTGGGCACTGCAAATGAACTCCAGATGCATGTGCCCCCTTGTGCATCTGGTTTACGTGGGTCCTGGAGAGTTGAACCGGGATCCTTTGGCTTTGCAGGCAGATGCTTTAACCACTAAGCCGTCTAATACAATCACATACTGAAAGACTGGGATTTAGGATTTTAACAAGACTGGCAATATTATCACCCATTTATATAGGGATATGTGTGGCCATATGCATATATGTACACATACAATAATGATGCAGAAAACAATCGACTCAGGGAGCAACACGAACAATGTTCTTTTCTGAGTCAAGATTTCCATAGAATATGTGGCGAGCCCATATTGAGATGGCATTATTAACTCCCACTGGATCATCTCCTCGTGGCCTCAGCATTTAACTCACGAGTAGCTGGAGGCTAAGCTGAAGGTCTGCCTCTTCTATCTCAGCAGAGAAGCTGACCCGAATGCCAAATTTTCCTCTCTGTAATATTTTGCTTCCAAATATAAGGCCGCCTACACTGAATTCTTTCAGTTAGAAATCTGATTTTAAAACATTTTTCTTGGGCTGGAGAGATGGCTTAGCGGTTAAGGCGCCTGCCTCCTAAGCCTAAGAACCCGGTTCCAATCTCCAGGTCCCACGTTTAGCCAGATGCAAAGTGACGCAAGGACTCAATGCCGCACTTGACCACAAGGGGGCGCGCACATCTGGATTTCGTTCACAGCTGAGAGACTGCTGGCACACCCATCTCTATCTGTCTCCCTCTCTGTCTGTCTGTCTGTCTCTCTCTCTGTCTCTCTCCAAAAATAAATAAAATAATAAAAACATTTTTCTTTTGAGTGTGTATATCTGTGTGGTGTGCGTACATGTCCGTGCAACGTGAGTGCACGCGTGTGGAGGCTAAAGGTTGGTGTTTGGCTTCTCCCCTGGTGCTCTCCACCTTATTCTGGGGAACATAGAGCTCATCACTTCAGTACTTTAGCCAGCCAGTCCCAGGACACCTGTCTCTGCCCCCAGTGCTACATGAACAGCTGTACACCGTGCCTGGCCTTGTTATGTGCATATGTGGGTGGAGGTCTCCACTCCGTTTCTCATGCTTGTGTGGGAAGCACATTACCCACTGAGTGAGCTACCAGAACTGGTATATATATATATATAATATTAGATATGTATTTAGCTTTATGTGGATACTGGGGACTTGAACTCAGGTCATTAGGCATTGCAGACAAGCATCTTAACTGCTGAGCCATCTCTCTAGTCCTTGATATATATATATAAAACAATGACAGATGAATCAAAGATCTCAGAAAAACATAACTTACTTACAAGGCAAAGCAAGTTATTCACTTACACATGAACCAGCTTGGTTGATGAATTATTAATGCAGTCTCTTGGGACCCAATTAAGCAGATAATTCTTTAGTAAACAACCCTCCATTTTTTCCAAGTAAATATGAGTTCTCCATGGAAATATCTGTGTTTTTGGATTTTTTTTTACTCTTATAATAATTGTTTTAAACAGGATCACTCGAATGGTTAAACACTACTCCGGAAAAATAATGCTTTCCCTCCCTTCTGTGCCTCAGTCTCTTCACCGGGACACATAGAGGAAATGAACACACTCACTTGCTCTTATCTGATAGGGTTCCTGTGAGGATTAAAAAACTATGCAGTGCTTAAATTTCCCCAGTGCATATTCGCGAGGACTCAGGAATCAGCAAGGGTGGGGCTGCAGAGATGGCTCAGTGGTTAAGGAGTTTGCTTGCAAAGCCTGATGGCCCAGGTTTGATTTCCCAGTAGCCATGGTCAGCCAGATGCACAAAGTGGTGTAGGCGTTTGGAGTTCATTTGCAGCAGCAAGAGGCCCTGGGTGTGTCCATTTATTCTCTCTCTCTCTCTCGATTCAATAAACCCCTCTACTTAAAAAATTGAGGCAACTTTTTGTTTTGTTTCATAGAGTTTGGGGACTATATTGTGTTTCTCTTCATCTGCTTCCTCTAGCCTTTAGAACTGGTGCATCATGGTAGGCATCATGCTCACCTCACTTGCTTGGCAGTTGGTTTTGGTTTGTAATCAAAGACCAGATTTCATTTCTTCCCCCTTTGTGTTTTTAAACTTAAACAATTATTTGTGTGTGGGGTGTGTGTGTGGGGTGTGTGTGTGTTTGTATGTGTGTATGTGTGATGTGTATGTGTTCATGTGTATTTGGGGTGTATGCTGGGTGGGTATGTGTTTGTGTGGGTGTGTATGTGGAGGAGTGTATGTTTGTATGTGTGACGGTGTGTATTTGGGGTGTGTATGTGTGGGGTGTGTGGGCACACATGTCACATCTCATGTATGGAAGTAGACAGACAACTTCCAGCTTCCAGGTATCCATGCTGCACCTATTTTGAGACAGTGTCTCCTGCTCTGCAAACCCACCATCAGATGGAAAAGACCATCAGACTAGACTGGCCCTGGAGCGTGGAGTCTCCCAGCTCTGCCTCCCAGTGTCACAGCCTGTTGAGATTAGAGAAACCTGTACCACTTTGCATCTGCCTTTATGTGGGTGCTGGGGAACTGAACCTGGGGCTGTACAACTTGCAAGCAAGCACCTTTTAACACTGAGTCATGTTCCCTAGCACCCCCACTGGTTCTTTGAGACAAAGTCTCTGTATGTAGCCCAGGCTGGCATTGAACTCAATGCCATCCTTCTGCCTTAGCTTCTCAAATGTTAAGACTACAGACATCCTCCATCACATAAGGCTACATTCTGATTTGTTTTATTCTAGAAAAATCTCATGGAAGTTTCAGCAAGCTGAGTAAGATATCAAGTAAAACCATAAACCCTATGAAATCCTTGCAGAGATTATAACTCAAACACACTCCTAGTATTTGATATGGCCATTTATTTATTTTTTGAAACCAGCGGTTTGTTCTTTGGAATTATTTTACTTTTAATTTTGTAAACTGAACATCACGAGCGTTAGAGGAACCTCTGCGTAATTGTCATAGTCAGTGCTGGGTGAGGGACTTCACCCTCAGAGCTGGGCGGCTGCTTAGCAAGATTGCCTGAAGAGATCTCTAGCACTGTGGCATCTCCAGGGCATCATGGTGCCCCTCCTGGGAACAAATGCAGCTTTAATTATTTCCAGGTTCACACGAGACCCCTTGAGATGTAAGCGAGTTAGCTCAGCAGCTAACGCATGAGGTAGACAGTCACATGAAACATGTCAGAAACAGAAAAAAATGGTGAGAAAGCTACCAGAAACAAACACGAACATGGAAGCTGCCAGCTCTGTATCAGCCTGACGTGGCAATGATACGTCTTAGCATCATGTGCATCAGTAGACTGGCTCCAAAGTCTTGGGGCCTTTTGAATTTCAGAGTAGGAACCGGAACCTCACATAACATTGGGTCATGCTCTTTCTGTTGACAGCCAGATTGGTTATGTAGAGCAGGGTAACCTTGAACTTCTTAAATAAATATATATTTGATTGTTTATCAAGCATTTATATATGTTAAGCCAGGGCCTCTCCCACTGCAAACATGACTCCAGAGGCACACACCACTTTGTGCATTTGGCTTTACGTGGGTACTGGGGAATCAAACCTGGACCATCAGGCTTTGCAAGCAAGTGCCTTTAATGGATGAGCCATCTCTCCAGGCACTGAACTTTTTTTTTTCCCGATATTTCGAGGTAGGGTCTCACTCTAGCTCAGGCTGACCTGGAGTTCACTATGTAGTCTCAAGGTGGCCTCGAACTCACGATTATCCTCCTGCCTCTGCCTCCTGAGTGCTGGTCTGAAAGGCATGCGCCACACCTAGCATATTGAACATTAAACTTTTGATGTTCTCCTGCTTCTGCCTCCCGAGTGCTGGGATTACAGGCATGTACTGTCATACCTGGCTACCAAATTTGGTTAATATAAATCATCTTCTTATTTCTCTGTGGTATTTAAAGTTATATTATTAACACGGTTATAATATGAGCTACTTAGAAGCAAACACTACAAATGTAAAAAAGTAAAAAAAGTTATTTATCCACAATCCCAAGTTCAGTACTTAAGAGACACAGATTCATGGGATGACCTCTAAGCTCGGTAAAGGTGTGTGTGTGTGTGTGTGTGTGTGTGTGTGTGTGTGTGTATGAGTGTGTGGAGATCCATATATATATATATATATATATATATATATATATGGATAATACATAACATATACATATGCATAGATTAAAAAATAGGATATCCCAAACACGTGTCTAAAATTTGCCCGAAGTCAATTTAAACTTGGACGTAAAGGCATACGTGAGGTTTACAACGGTCCAGCAGAAGAAACTTTACTTTGTTGGATGCACAAATGCGGGGGGTCTCAGACTCTGCTCCTCTCATTTGCTCTTGCACTATTTTCATAGAAAACTTGACGGAAGCAGAAGTGAGCACTGTGGACCCTCTGGTGGTCCCCCAGCCTCGGTGTTTCCCACTCAATACTTCATAGCAAATTGTTTGCCTCGGCCTCACATATTTGAGGAGGATGATCTCCCCTCCCAGTTCTCAGTCCTGGTGGTCTGGGCAGGAAGGGACTTGTGCCTCAGACAACCCCATTTTCCAGCTAGCCAAAAAAAAAAAAAAACAAAAAAAAAAAAAAACGGTCTCTACAGTTGCATTTTTTTTTTTTGTTATTTTTATTTATTTATTTGAGAACGACAGACAGAGAGAAAGAGGCAGAGAGAGAGAGAATGGGCATTCCAGGCCTCCAGCCCCTGCAAATGAACTCCAGATGCATGTGCTACGTTGTGTATCTAGCTTACGTGGGTACTGGGGAATCGAGCCTTGAATCGGGGTCCTTAGGCTTCACAGGCAAGCGCTTAACCACTAAGCCATCTCTCCAGCCCCTCTGCAGTTGCATTTTAAAGACCAGTCAGGGGCTGGAGAGATGGCTTAGTGGTTAAGGTGCCTGCCTCCTAAGCCTAAGAACGCTGGTTCCAATTTCCAGCGGTTCCAATCTCCAGGTCCCACGTTTAGCCAGATGCAAAGTGAGGCAAGGGCGCAATGCTGCACTTGACCACAAGGGGGCGCACACATCTGGATTTCGTTCGCAGCAGCTGAGAGGCTGCTGGAGCCCCCATTCTTTCTCTGTCTCCCTCTCCCTCTCTCTCTGTCTGTCTCTCTCTCAAAAATAAATTAAAAAAATTTAAAGACCAGTCAGGCTTAAAATATTCTTGATCCTCAGCTCGCTCACTGGATTTTGTCTATTCTACCCAGCCTGATAAACATTCCATTTAACTTAATGAAGACTACAGATTACTGAGCATCCGTTACATTTGCGTTATCTTTGACTTTTCAAAGTAGAAACTACCAGGCTTGGTGGCACAGGCTTATAATTCTAGCACTTGGGAGGCTGAGGTAGATGGGTCGTCATGAGTTCAAAGGCAGTTTGGGCTATGGAGTGAGTTCCAGGTCAACCTGAGCTAGAATGAGACCCTGCCTCAAAAAATTTTATATGTGTGTGTGTGCGTGTGTGTGTGTGTGTGTGTGTGTGTGCAAAAGTAGGAACCATGGAAGCCTATTATGTCTGATTTTGATGAGAAGTAAATGTATAAATTTATCACATAAATATTAAAGGATTTGTAGAACTATGAAAATGTCTAGAAAGCCAGACTCAACCCAGAAGCCAGGAAACGAACCCCAAGTGATGTTTCACACCCATCTAGTGAGGAAAGCACTTCCACCTCTACTAAGAACTCAGGCTGCGTGCGCCTTTCAGAGCAGCCGTCGGCCCCATTGCTCAATCCTGGGCCAACAGCTACACCCCCCCCCCAACACCCACTTGTTCTCAGACAGCGGATCTTGTAGCACCTGCTACGTTGCCTCGGCGAGAAACAGAGAAAGCCTAACCGAGTCTGTTTCATCTTGATTAATTCCCGAGTCAAAACCAGGGGCAAGCAAACAGATTGACAGTGAGTGCATCATATGCTTGTGCCCTCACTGCACTGGATTCCGAGGAAGCAAGCATTTGGCATTTCCGCTTCTCAAGCATGCCGTGATTTCTAAACCCGATGCACTCAGGAATCAATCCCTCAGCAAGGCACAAACCCCCAGATCATAAGAAATCCAAGCTTGGGTTTGCTCAATATCAACACGGACTTTTCTCTGCAAAATTGAACACAAAATCCTGAGCTTTCTCCCAGCCAAATACAAGTTTTTTTTTTTTTTCCATCTACTTCACATGTAAATTTTGGGGTGTCTTGAGCAGACACAATGGTCCACATCTGTAACTCCAGCACTTCACAGATGAAGGCAGGAGGATCCGGAGTTCAAGGATATCTTCAGCCACATAGTAAATTCTTGGCCAACCTGGGCAACAAGAAACTCCAATTCAAACCCCCCCACCACCACCACCACAGCCCTGGAAAGAAGCCTAGAGACCAGGCACTCCTCTTCTAAGTTTATCACTGTACTGGCTTGATAAAGCCAAGAGAGGAAAATCTGTCAGACTCTGTAAATATAGTCAAGACCACAGCAGAAGGATAATGAGGACCCTGATTTTTACAACTGATCACCAGGTCATTGTTGGCATGCGTGCGTATTTGCCTTCAGCAAACACCTCTGCTAGTCAGAGTTTTGCCTGGTGAGATGAGCACATCCTTACTAGTGGCAGAAAAATGTGCTTGGGGGCCTGGAGTGGTGGCTCACAGTTAAGGCACTAGCCTGTGATGTGAAGCTGAGGACCCAGGTTTGATTCCTCAGGACCCACATAACCCTGATGCACAGAGTGGTGCGTGTGTGTGGAGTTCCTTTGCACTGGCTAGACGCCCTGGCATACCAGTTCTCTCTCTCTCTCTCTCTCTCTCTCTCTCTCTCTCCCTTTTCACTCTCTCTGATAATTAAATAAAATATTTTAGGAAAATGTGTTTGGTAGGGTGTCTGTTGCATGAGCTCGCTGTGGTTATCATTAATTATTTTATCAAAAAAAAAAAAAAAAACCAAACAGGTTCTTTTCATTTTTGAAGCAGAGATTCACACAATTCAGGCTGCCCTTGAACTTCCCATATAGCCAAGGAGAAACTTGAACTCCTGCTTCTACTATCTCCACCTCCCAAGTGCTGGGATTATAGGCATCACCTCCCCTGACTTCAGGTTGCATTTTGTTTTTATTTAACTTAAAAAAAATGCATCTGGTGTTGTGGTTGAAATTTTTAAATTTTTATTTGTTGATCGGAAAACGAGAGGTCCTCTGGATGACTGAAAATAAACTCCACATGCATGCGCCACTTTGTGGGTTTGGCTTTGTGTGTGTGTGTGTGTGTGTGTGTGTGTGTGTGTGTGTGTGGGAAACTGAACTGCAGCCAATAGACTTTACAAGTAAGTGCTTTTAACTGCTCAGCTACCTTCCCAGCCCTGTTGTGTTGTTATCTGAAATATATCCCCTAGGCTCATGTGTTAAAAAAAAAAAAATAAAAAAATAAAAAGCATTGGTTCCGAGCTGGTAGGAAGCAGTAGAAACTTTAGGAAACGGGACCCAGCTGGAGGAAGCAGATCAGATCACCCGGGCGTGCCTTGACCGTACACCTGGTTCCTTCCTCATCCTGCGCTTCCCATTTGCCATCAGGTGAAATGCTTGGCTGGAGCCAGTGCTTCCTGTGCTTAAGCTGTCTCACCACGGCCCAGAAACAACGGGGACAGCCCACAGGACCTGATAGATAGCCTTGATATCTGTGAGCCAAAGTCAACCTCTCCTTCTTTTATTTATTTTATTGTATTTATTTTGGTTTTTTTGAGGAAGGGTCTCACTCTGGTCCAGGCTGACCTGGAATTCACTATGTAGTCTCAGGGTGGCCTTGAACTCATGGTGATCCTCCTACCTCTGCCTCCCAGTGCTGGGATTAAAGGCGTGTGCCACCACGCCCGGCTTTCTCTCCTTCTTTTAAACACTTTACCCCAGACGTTTATCGCAGTGTCAAAAGTCTAACACAGTCATCGTTTGTGTTTCATTGAGAGTTGATAACTCTTTTGCTTTTTATCAATCAAAAATACTTAAAAAAAAAAAAATCAAGAACCACAGTAGCGGCTTGTCAGAGGCTGAGATACACTGGTAAGGAATGAATCTCTGGACCAGTTGAAGTCGGGAGGGAACAGCATTGCAAATCACAAGTAAACACGCAAGGTCATGACGCGAAGTCTGCACAAGTCGGAGACGTCCATAGCTCAACGCTCGCAATTAGTGTTCTTGGCTACAGAGTACCGTGTCCTTCCCTTTAAAGAGTCTATTTTGTCCTTCCACAAAGGGGTGTTCCATACCATTAGTATTATGAAGGTGTTACTCACATGGCCCCCACAAACTTACACATCCCCAGCTGGTGGCAATTAGGGTATTGGATCCACCTGGAGGTGGTGTATTGTTGGGGGCAGGCTCATGGCTGCTGTAGCCAGCTTCCCCTTGCCAGTGTTTGGCACACTCTCCCGCTGCTGCTGTCCACCTGATGTTGGCCAGGAGGTGATGTCCACCCTCTGCTCATGCCATCATTTCCCCTGCCATCATGGAGCTTCCCCTCGAGTCTGTAAACGAGAATAAACCCTTTCCTCCTCTAAACTGCTTTTGGTTGCTTTCTTTGTGTAGGAACAAGAAGCTGGCTGCAACAGTAAAATTGGAGTGGAGTCATTGTTGCCAGAACTCGACTGCGTGGCTTTAGTCAATGGGAGCTGAGTTGAGGAAGGAGTACAGAAGGATTTGAAACCGAACTTTGTCAGAAGAAATGCTTTACAGTGCTGTAAGTACAGCTTGATGCATTCTGGTTTGAACTGAAAGTAAGAACTATGAACTGTGGGGTTTGGCTTGTGAGGGGAAGAAAGAGCTTTGTCTGGACCGGGCTAAAGGCAGTTTGTGTGAGAGGCTTGCTGTTATGCCTGTGTCCTGAGCACTTGTTTATGGTTGCATTGCATAGAAATGGGCTGGTGTGTGCAGATGGATATTAAACTGCTTCCCATTCAGCTGCAATTATTTGAGAGATTACAACCATTGGGATTGGGCCAGCTGATATGCATTGGGACAGCAGGAAGAACGGGTTTTTCGAGGTAGGGTCTTACTCTAGTTCAGGCTGACCTGGAGTTCACTCTGTATTCTCAAGGTGGCCTCAAACTCACGGCAATCTTCCTATCTCTGCCTCCCAAGTGCTGGGATTAAAGGCGTGTGCCACCACGCCTGGCTTTTTTTTTTTTTTTTTTTTTTTGAAGTAAGGGGCCTATATGCTGAAGGAGTGTTCTGTTCTTCAAAGTCTGCTTTATCCCCCTCCCCCGGATTAACAACTTGGTGGCCCACCTGATAGCATTGAGTATAGCAAATGCAGGAAAGAGAGGGTCATTGAATTTGCAACACAGTTTTGTATTTTGGAAATGGCCATGGGCAGTGTGAAGCAGGCTTGTTGGATGACCTGTGTGGAGGCCCAAAGGAGCCATGTGGATGAAGTGTGGGTTGCAGTGGAGGCCCAACAGAGAGGCCAGGACTGTGGATGGGAAGGCTGCCAAGGAGAGCTACTGGCACTGGATGAGATGCTACAGGACTGTGAGTGGCCTAGCTGTGGGGCAGAATTGGAACCCAGTGACTCGTCGCTGGTTAGAATTATTGGTCTTAGAGACTTGTCACTCATTAGAGTTGTTGGACTTGGAGATACAGAGTTTGATGTTTGCCCTGTCTGTATTGGCTCAGTATTTCTTTGAATGTTTATTATATGCCATTATGGGGTTTTTTTATATATGTATTATGGCTTAGTTAAAAGACCTTGGACCATGGGGATATGTGAACAGCACTGAGGCTGATAAAAACTATGGGGACTTTTAAAGTTGAATGGAATGCACTGCATTTTCCATCATGTACGGTTATCAGTTTATGGGGCCAGGGGTGGTATGTGGTGGTTTGATTTACATGTCCTCCATAAACTTATGGCTCTGAATGCTGGGTCCCCAGCTGGTGGAAATTTGGGAACTGGAGCCTCTGGAGGTGGCGTATTGGTGGGGACAGGCTTATGGGTGTTATAACCAGCTCCCCTTTGCATGTGTTTGGCACACTCTCCTGTTCCTGTTGTCCACCTGATGTTGGCCAGGAGGTGATGTCCACCCTGTGCTCATGCATCATTTCCCCTGACGTCACGGAGCCTCTCCTCGAGTCTGTAAACCAGAATAAACCCTTTCCCCCCATACAGTGATTTTGGTTGGGTTCTTTGTGCAGCAACAAGAAGATGACTGCAACACGTATAAAGGACGTATCTTTTATATTTTAATAAATTATGTTAGAAGATTATGTTATACAAGAAAGGGCAGCCATGGGGCATTAAGTAATGGGACGATCAATTAAAATATATTAAAATATTACAACAGGAGCTGGCAAGATGGCTCAGTGATTAAAGTGTTTGTCTGTAAAGCCTAACAACCTGGGTTCAATTCCCTGGACTCACATAAAGTCAGAAAAGTGGCACATGCGCCTGGAGTTCATTTGCTGCAGCTAGAGGTCCTTGTGTAGGTATTCCCTCTCTCTTTCTCTCCTTGCAAATAAATAAAATATTTTTTAAAAGAAATACCACAATAGGGCTGGAGAGATGGCTTAGGGGTTAAGGCGCCTGCCTCCTAAGCCTAAGAACGCTGGTTCCAACCTCCAGCGGTTCCAATCTCCAGGTCCCACGTTTAGCCAGATGCAAAGTGACTCAAGGGCGCAATGCCGCACTTGGCCACAAGGGGGCACACACATCTGGATTTGGTTGGCAGCAGCTCAGACAATGCTGCCGCGCCCATCTCTGTCTTCCTCTCTGTCTGTCTCTCTCTCTCTCTCTCTCTCTCTCTCTGTGTCTCTCTGTGTGTGTGTGTGTCTCTCCAAAAAAATAATAAAAAATGAAAAGTTTAAAAAAAAAAGAAAAGAAATACCACAATGGAAATAATACAATAAATGCAATAAAGGATATGTACTCAAGATAAAGTTAATATAGAAAGACAAAATGATTAAACACAGGGCAATCAGACATAGGGGCTTATGCCCGTCATCCAATCACCTGGAAGTCTGAGGCAAGAGGGCTGCCATGAATTTGAGGCTACCCTGAACTATAGAATACAAGACACTGTCTCAAAAATAAATAAATAAATAAAACCTAAAAATCAAAGCCAGATCAAGCAACCAAAATAATATCAGCAACAAAAATAAAAAATGTATTTGCTTGAAGGCAACAAAGCCTCAGCAGAGGGTAGGGGAGCTCAGTGGTGGAGTGCTTGCAGTACACACATACTGCCTTGGGTTTGAGCCCCAGAACCACAGAAAAAGAGAGGGGAGGCGAGGAAGATAAGGCCTCACTAATATTATGACGTTTAATTTGCTTATAGCTCTTGTTTCCAGCGATGTGTTAAAAACCTAGTGTCAGGCTGGAGAGATGGCTCAGCAATTAAGGCATTTTTCTGAAAAGCCTAATGACCTGAGTTTGATTCCCCAGCACCTATGTAAAGCCAGATGCACAAAGTAGCACATGTGTCTGGAGTTTGTTTACAGCAGCTGGAGGCCCGGGCACACCCATTCTCATTCTCTCTTTCTCCTTCCCTCTCTCTCTTTCTCTTCTTGAAAATAAATAAATAAATTTAAAAAATGTTTTTATAAAAAACTTAGCGTCTTTTTCTCCTCACAGTTGGAAATAGCCACAGTAGTTCAAGATTACCCATATTTATTTGTAAATTCAAAAGAAAGAAGCAAAAAAAAATGATCGAGAAGTACCTCCTATGTAACCTTCTTTCTTTTTCAATCAGGCACGCTCTTTCCAAAAAGTGCGCAGCCTCCTTGCTCTTATCTCCGAGTCCAGAAGTAGATCAGAGACCCTCCCTTACAGCAAGCATATGCAAACAGAAAGGGATATGTGGGTGGCCCTGGCTCTTGCATGACACATCTACTGAGACCAAGCTGTCAGAGGAAAATGAGAAAATGCCTGTTGGGTAGAAAAGAGATTCTGGGGCTGGAGAGATGGCTTAGTGGTTAAGGCACATGCCTGTGAAGCCTAAGGACCCTGGTTCGATTCTCCAGGTTCCATGTAAGCCAAATGCATATGGTGGCACATGCCTCTGGAGTTCATTTGCAGTGGCTAGAAGCCCTGCTGTGCCCATTCTCACTTTCTCTCTGTGTCTCTCTCTCCCTCTCTCTCTCTGTCTCTAATAAATAAATAAAAATAAATCTTAAAAAAAGAAAGGAGATTCCGCCTCAATTATATCTATATATCTATATCTATCTATCTATCTATCTATCTATCTATCTATCTATATATATATTTTTTTTTGTGGATGCAACTTTCTTTATAAGCACGTGAGGGTATGGCAGGTTTATTCTGCTCTCTATCTACAATTTGAAATCTACCTACAATTTGAAATCATTCCCAGGGTGTCTCTACTAAGAACTAGTCTGGTTGAAAATAAATTTGTATTTTTATGGAGCCAGCGTGTATTATTCTATTAGTTGTCCTGAATTCTGCAGGCATGGGTAAAAGTCAGCCAGGAACTGGTCAGGAAACGAATCATCTGAGACAAAGATAACAGGTCATGATAAATATCTCTGCTCACCTATGCTCTCACACCTGTGTCTTCATCGGCAAACCAGACACCGCAGAGGAAATGGGAGGAGATTAAAATGTGGTCAAAAGTACACGACTTCCTGGATAAGGTTCTAAAATTAAGCAAGGGACTTGGTGACTTTTTCCAAAACACTGATTCCTGAAGGCTTTGGGATAAGCACAATAATTCATTGACATACAACATGCACACATTCCTTTTTTTTTTTTTTTTCTTATGGTGTCTGTTTTGTGGAAAGGATAAAATGAAGCAGGGCTCTTGGTGTTTTTTTCTACCCTTTACTTACTAGGCATGGGCACCATGTATGTTTGCTACAAAATAAAAATAAACTCGTTGTGATGGCCCATTCAAATAATGTCAGTGCTTGGGAAGCTGAGGCAGGAGGATTTCAGTGAATTGGAAGCCAGACTGGGATATAAAGTGAGCACATCTTCTAGGGCTTCATAAAGACATTTTGTCAAAGCAACCATAGCTAGTGACTCAGGCAACTTGAATTTCTTTCCTTTTTTTCTTTCTCTTTCTTTCTTAACTTCCTTCCTTCCTTCCTTCCCCCCTCTTTCCTTCTTTAGAGAGGGAGAAAGAGGCAGAGAGAGAGAGAGAGAGAGAGAGATGGAGAGAATGAGTGCACCAGGGCCTCCAGCCTTTGCAAATGAACTCCAGATGCGTGCACCCCCTTGTGCATCTGGTTTCCATGTGTCCTGAGGAATTGAACCTGGGCCCTTTGGTTTTGCAGGCAAGCGCCTTAACCACTAAGCTATCTCTCCAACCCCAACTTTAGTTTCTTGATTCCCCCACTTTCTCACTACATATACACATGTCATATGTGTCACTATTAAGATACATTAAGAATTAGGTTATTAAGTAAAAGAAAACCCCTGGAACATGTAAGCATATAGAATCAGTTGGTCCCTAATATAGGCAGTACTGGAACAGAAACACTATGCAGGATTGTGATCTCTCCTCTGCGTTTAATTCGATACATGAGAACCGGGGATTTGTATGAGAACTGGCTTCAGTAACAAAAGCCATTTTATTCCAGAGCATTTAAGCATACTGTCTAAACTTCTTGCATGTCGTGATATAAGAGGACAGTAGCACTTCCCATGTGAAAAAAAAAAACAAAATCAATTCTCAGAATCACAAACTTCCCGAAACATTCGGCATTCTTCAAACTACCGACCCATTCCATGAGGTTGATAGAAAGGAAAGGCTGCTCGGATGACAACGATCACTGAGTTCTTCACAATTTGCAAATAGGATTTCATGGGGCCAGGGGAAGAGAATGGGGCACAGTGCCCAAGTCAAGACGTACTGTGAGGAGAGGGGGTGAGGACTCGCTCAGCTTAGCTGTAGAAAGCTTGCCCAGCAATCCCAAGGCCCTTGGGTCAGTACACACGCACGCACGCACGCACGCACGCACGCACTTGTTTGTGGGGGGGAAATGAAGTTACAGATTTTGTTGTTGAGGAACTGGGGAGATGGCTCAGTGGTTAAAGGCACTTGCGTGCAAACCCTCCATGCCCAGGGTTCAATTGCCCCGAGCCCATGTACAGTAAGTCAAACAAAGAAAGTGATGTGTGTGTCTAATGTTCATTGGCCCCAGCAACAGGCCATGGGTCACCCATACTCCTTTCGCGCGCACGCTCTCTCTCTCTCTCTTCTCTTTCTCTCTCAAGTAAATATTTTTTTTAAAAGTAGCCTTCATGTGAACCAGGGTTTCAGGCTCTGAATCTAAGCGGCAAGTATAGAAAATTAAAAATAGGCCTGGGGTGGCAACACAAACTTTGAACCCCAGAGGTAGGAGGATCGCCATGAGTTCAAGACCAGCTTGAGACTACATAGTGAATTCCAAGTCAACCCAGGTTAGAGCAAGACCCTATCTCAGGGGAAAAAAAATAATAATAAAGGAATAGACAACAGTAAAGTAAAAAACTAGATTTTTTTTCCCCAAAAAAGTGATGTTTTAGCCTATAAAGAACAAGACCAAAAATTGTCTAGGAATTTCTAACTCTGCTGTGCTACACATGATCTCTTGACCCCCACTTGTTTATCATTTTTCTTATTCTCAAGTTGACATAGATATCTTCATCCAAGAAGCCAATGCATTTGATTTTTTTTTTTTTTTTTCTGAATGAGGTCAAGTAAGGGTGATGGCTGCTCTTTGGAGAAATGCATTTGAGAAGAAAACGCTTGGAAAAGTGATATTACAGTGAGGCATGCTGAGTGAGAATAAGGAAGCTCGCGCTGACGTAAAGCAGGAATCCGGAGGGCGCAGACTGGCCAGCCTTTGATGAGAAGTCTCAGGCGTTGGCAGGCTGGGAACTTGAAATAGGGATGGGAATTCAATTTGAATCTTCGTTGTGCTAGGCTGGGAGTCAGGGAGCGTGTATGACAGGGTCTGGTTCTAAAAGTTTTACCCATTTGATGGGAGAGAAACAGAGAGCAACAGAGTACAAACAGTGGAACGACAAGAAATGTATCTGCAGTTAGCGAAAGCGGAAGACATTCTGTAGCGCCATTTAGTAGACGATTGATGGAGCTGAGGCCCATAGAGAAAAGACCCAAATGAAGACATTACGTACGACCAACATCCATGATTAACATATAATTCTGTCTGTCGTGAACATGTAATTCTGACGGGTTCCGCATGAAAAGATGTACGAAGGGGACAGCATATCTTTCTTTCCTTTGGAAACTAGATGAAGAAAATGGTGACTTGGGGTTCACGTTAACGAAAAATACGAGAAAAATGGCTCCGATTGTATCTGAAATGATTGCCTGTAAGTAATTTAGTATTCTGATAAACAAAGAAACACAAATTGAAATAAGGCACCTTCTAACATCATTGGCTTTCAGGTTCTCAGATAAAGCAATTGATTGAGGAGATGGCTCAGGGATTAAAAGCTCTTGCTTGAAAAGCCTGCTGGCCCAGGTTCAATTCCCCACTATGCACATAAATCCAGATGCATAGAGATGGGCATATGCATCTGGAGTTCCTTTGCAATGGCTAGAGGCCCTGGCACACCCATATGTGTGTTTTCTTTCTCTCTATACAAATAAGTAAATAAATAAATACCTTGTATTGGTGGAAATGCAGTGAAATTCCACTTTCTATGTCACTATCCAAATATTAATTTGTGCCATTATTTGGGGGACATAACGTGAAAATATGTATCTTTAGTCTCAAAAATGATCAAGACTATAATTTAGTAATGTCTTTCTAGGAAATTATCATTAATGAAAGTATGGATTGGTGTATACTGCAGCATTACTTAGGGAATAGAGCATTGAGTACACCTTTACTTACAAAAACCTCAGGGTGGATTAGTTAAATATATGATAACAAAGTGCCATGCATTTATTTAAAGGAAATTATAAAAAATATTGAATGTGATAAAAATAACTTGATACAATACTTTAAAAAAGAGAGAGAGAGATTTTCATTGCCAACAATATAACAGTTTTGGTTTGTTTGATCATTGAAAAATCTACAACTACCACATGAAAGATTCATGCCATATATTTTCTTAAATTATGTATTAAAAGGTATATTTTATGGAGAGTTAGGATCCAGAGGGAAGGCTAGCAGGGAAGCCCAAGCCAAAGGAAATTCTTCTCATAGCCTGCTGGTAAAGGGGGAGGGGAGATGGAGAAATCTTCACATGGAGAAGTCTCCAGTGAAGAATCCTCTGGAGAAGGGGCTTGCCGAGAGTCCAAGCCAAAAGATTCCCTTCCCATGAAGAGTCCGAGAGGATGATGAGAGAGCGAAGGAGTCAGAGGTTAAAGAGAGTTCACGTGTGCAGCAACGTGATCCAGGAATTTGGGGGTTGCACCAGTGTGCGCCACCACACCAGTAACTTGGGGTACTCCCAAGTTCCCACCTTACGAATTGGATCAATGAAATCTACAGGCCACAGGATGAGGTTCAGAAAGATTTGATCATAGCTTAGATTTAGAGAGAGAGGGGTTTAAGAAGGGGCTTAAGCCCAGCCCCTAAGATAGAGCTCTTCCCAGGAAGCTGCAGGCAGGGGTGGGGGGCGCCAAGAAACCCACTTTGAGACTTGGGGGTTTTTATGAGCCCCATGGGAAGCTGGTCTAATCAGTCTAACATCAGGAGTCTGGGCTTAGGATTTCTGGGGAAAGGCGATCTTCCCAGAATTCTTAGTTCTCCAGGAAGGGCCTTGTCAGGAGGGACAATGACAAGCCAGGCCCATTGACACTTTTTTTCTTGTTGTTGTTTTCTGAGGTAGGGTCTCACTCTAGCCCAGGATGACCTGGAATTCACCATGTAGCCTCAGGGTGGCCTCAAACTCACAGCGCTCCTCCTACCTCTGTCTCCCGTGTGCTGGGATTAAAGGCGTGAGCCACCACGCCCAGCTCCTTTCCACCTGTAATAAAGTGTAATGACCCAAATTTTCCTGTACAGGCCCAAGGACGGTTCTTGTGTGTAGCCAAGCTGTCCACTTTCTGCGGATAGTCATGGCGTCGTGCCATCCTAAACTGCCTAGCCAATTTTCTTTTCTTTTCTTTTCTTTTCTTTTCTTTTCTTTTCTTTTTTTTTTTTTATGTGACAGTGGTGGGGGAGGGAGGAAAGAGAATTGGTGCTCCAGGGCTCGGGCCACTGAAATTGAACTCCAGACACGTGTGCCCCCTTGTGCACCTGTGACACATTGTACTTGCATCATTGTGCATCTGGCTTATGAGGGACCTGGAGAGTTGAACATGGGTCCTTGGGCTTCGCATGCAAGTGCCTTAACCACCAAGTCATGTCTCCAGCCCTGCCTAGCCAATTTCTAACTCCTACAAAGCACCCCAAAACCAGGAAGAAAAATCAAGCAGAATGAAAGATGTCCTCCCCATTCCTAATCAGGAAGTAAGGATCAGGACAAGCAGGGCCAGGAGAAGATGAGGGACATGTCACAGTTTCAAAGTTCATTATGCTTGGAAACAAATTAGGGAACTGACCGAGGGCATTCGGGAGTGACAGGAGCCTAGAGAGTCATATACACGTCAAAACTAGAGGCTGCCCAAACGTTAGTGCTGTTCCATACACCCTGGGCTTTAACACTGATGAGGACCTGAGCGTGGGAGACAAGTCCTGGTGCCTTCTCACCGTGCAGCATTGTCGGAGGACTCTGCTCAGTGCCTGAACGGCAAAGCACTGAAATTTCAGTCGGAGGGTAAATGAAGCAGGACCAGAGCAAGAGCCTTGCCCTCAGCGAAGACAACTAGGACAGTTTTGCCCCAACTTCAGTGCTGCAAAAAAGGAAGATAAAGAATTCACACCTCTATTCTCAAAGGCATTTATGGTTTAAATTCTCACTATAGGTGTCACTTAAAAGACCCACAGGCAAAGTTTCTTTCACAGTTTAACCATCACATAGGTTGGTGTGATCTTGGAGAAGGGCCCCGGTACTTTAAGAGAAATCAACGTTGACCCCAGATCTCAGGAAATTACACAAATCATGAGCAATAGCCAAGAATAGAATTACGTTCACAAGGATTTCAAATATCATGTGAGTGCAAAGACTATGTTAACGTGTTTATTCAATAAGGTATCCCAAGAGTATGTCATATATCTACAGGAGAAATACTCTTGGGATACACACACACACACACACACACACACATATTTCAAGCATACTTGGCAATTTGTCATCCTGTTTGTTCTTTTAAAATCAGGATAGAATGAGACGTAAAAAGACCGTACCGGCCTCTATTCCCCTGTGTCATTCTGGAAAGAGATTTGAAATCTTGGTGCATCCTGCCCTACTAAGCACACATACTCTATGTTTCAGGAATACAGTAGGTACTTTTGAAAGCTCGTATGTTAACTAATTAGCTGAGAGCAAAACTCTCTAGGATTGGGGCTGGAGGGATGGCTTAGCAGTTAAGGCATTTGCCTGCAAAGCCAAAGGACCCAGCTTCGATTCCCTAGGACCTACGTTAGCCAGATGCATAAAGGGGCACACGCATCTGGAGTTCATTTGCAGTGGCTGGAGGCCCTGGCTCTCCCATTCTCTCTCTCTCTCTCTCTCTGCCTCTGTCTATCAAATAAATAAATGAATAAATAAAATAAAATATAAAAAAAAACTCTCTAGGATTGTGGTGAGGCATTTCAATGTAAGTAAAGACATTGAGAAAAGAAAAACAAAAAATCAAAGAAATGGGAGTTGAGGGTCAGAGTGGGTTCCAGGTTAGCCTGGGGTAAAGTGAGACCCTGCTTTTCAAAAAAGAAAGAAGAAAGAGAGAGAGAGAAAGAAAGAAAAAGAAAAACATTCTCCACCTTGACTGTATATTAATACCATTTTGGAGGTTTAGCAATATCCCAGTTTTCAGGTCACATGCTAGACTTCTGAACCACTGGCCTTGAAACACTGCCACCTCTGAGGAGCCCACACGTAGTGAGTAGATTGTTATGGCCATGTGACCCTCTGGTGCAGGATGGATATCTATCAGGCTTAGGACTTCGATTGAGGATAAGAGAAATAAACTTGAGATAAAATAAATGTTTGGTTCTTCCTTCTAGGCCAGGGCATCCGCAGATCAATGACATCTTGCTGGGAGCATTAAAAACGCCCTTGTGCCACTCTGTATCCATTTAATCAGAATCCCTGCTTGTGTGCCCACAATCTTGCCATAAAGCACCAGAGATTCTGACGTAATTGCACACTCCTAGTGTCCTGGCACTTGGGAGGTCGAGGCAGTAGGATCACTGCGAGTTCGAAGCCAGCCTGGTCTATCTAGCAAGTGCCAGGCCAGCCTAGACTACAGAGTAAGACCTTGTTTCAAAAATAAGATAAAATAGGGGCTGGAGAGAGGCTTAGCAAGTGCCTGCAAAGCCAAAGGACCTCGGTTCGATTCCCCAGGACCCACAGAAGCCAGATGCACAAGGTGGCACATGCTTCTGGAGTTTGTTTGCAGTGGATAGAAGCCCTAGTGCACCCATTCTTTCTCTCTCTCACTCTCTCTCTCTTTCTCTCTCAGCCTCTTTCCTTCCCTCAAATAAATACATAAAAATAAAAACATTTTTAAAAAGACAAAATAAAATGAAATAAGAAGTAGTGATTATCTTGTCAGTGGCTTAAGAATCAGTGTTCTACCACGAGGGAACTGAGAGGAAAGCCAGTCCTCTCCTGGAAAACCTTCATGGCAGTGGAAAATGCTATGGGAATTACTGGGTGATACTGGTCTCCAACAACATGAATAAGCAAGGGACCCTGCAAGCTATGCAACCAACCAGGGCTGGAGGGATTGCTTAGTGGTTAAGGCATTTGCCTGCAAAGCCAAAGGACCAAGGTTCGATTCCCCAGGACCCACATTAGCTAGATACACAAGGGGGTTCACACATCTGGAGATCATTTGCAGCGGCTGGAGGCCCTGGTGTGACCATTCTCTCTCTCTCTCTTTCTTGCTCTCTCTCTTTCCCTCTCTGTGACAAATAAAGACATAAGTAAAAATAAAATATTTAAAAAAGAAGTACACACTTGTGCAATAGCGGCCCACAGCCTATGCGGGTAACCAACGGCCCTCCGATTGAACATGAGTCCTGCTCATTGGGAGAGAAACCATAATTGGTGCTGGGAACTAAGTCAGCACCCCATGGCCAGTAAACTCAAAGACTGCAGAGAGAACCCCCAATTGCTCTCTGGATAGAGTGGGCTTACACGTCAAATGTCCCTCAAACTTCTATGCATATACCCCTTAGTCAAAGTTGCCCTCACTCTTGGTTGGAAAAAAATCCATTTTATTTTACAGAAGACAGACAACACTGGGGAGATCCAGGGTCCATCAATACGACAAGAAAAGATAGCCTGTTGCTCACCACAAGATGTGCCTCCTCTACCACACTCACCGGGTCCAGGAACCAGAAGAGGATCAGCTCCCAGTGCCAGCCTGACAACCAGCTCCAGGGAAATGGCGACCAACACTGTGGTGAACTGAAACACTGACCAGCAGAAATACAGAGGCTACAAACCAAACCGCTAACAGACCCACCAAGGCTCAGGGGCTGTTGCAAAGAGGGGCTTCGGGAAGATTGTAAGAGCCACAGGGTAGGAAGAAATATCCTGAAGCACAGAGCGCCCCCCCCCAGTGATGGGGGCCCTAGTTACCACTAATAACCCCACAGAGAAGAGCCCTCAGGGAAATGGGGGCCAGGAGAGAGGGGCTATAAAACTACACTCTATATAATAAATAAACAAACAAACAGAGCAGTGTCCTAAAGGATCCATATGTGAAAAGCTCTGTGAGCAGGGGTAAGGTTCATACCCTGAATTCAAAGGAACAACGCAACAATCAAAAAGCAGGGAAGGGAGCCGGGCATGGTGGCGCATGCCTTCAATCCCAGCACTCAGGAGACAGAGGTAGGAGGATCACTGTGAGTTCAAGGCCACCCTGAGACTACGTAGTGCATTCTAGGTCAGCCTGAGCTAGAGTGAGACCCTGCCTCAAATAAATAAATAAATAAATAAATAAATAAATAAATAAATAAATAAATAAAATAAATAAATAAAATAAATAAAATAAATAAATAAATAAATAAAGTAAAATAAGCAGGAAAGGAGCATCAGAGACCAGGACTTCCATCTAAACACATGCTGTCATTTGGTTCCGATACTGGAGCACATTTTCACTTAAATAAATTCCAGCTAGGCAAATGCCAGCACTGGAATGCTCCCTTGTGCCTTGGGGGAACTGAAGTGAGAGGTGACATATAGCCATTTGCTGAATGGACAAAGTTTTGGCTTTATTTTATGTATGTATTGTGAGACGTTTGTCCATCTGCAGCAGTGCCCCGGTGTGGATATAAAAAAGGAAAATATACTCAGTGACATTGATTCACAACCACGGGCAGGGAAAAAAAAAAAAAAAAAAAAAACAGACCAAGTGGAAAAACTTATTCATGTAAATGGCTTCGTTTCACTGACCGCAAATGATTTGTTTTGAATGTGATTTTGGCTGCTTCCCCTGGTGGCTTGATGGATCAGAGAGAGAGCTTAGAGATGACATGACACCATGTAGTTCATAATGTAAAACTTGAGCGAAAAATGTATACCCTTCTTTTATATCAGCCTCCTTAGACATCCATCTTGAGAAAATAATGATTGCACAATAAAAACAGATTGGGGGAAGAGAAATAGGAAGACAACACAGGGCTTTCCTTAAAATTTTGAAGTCAGAATTATCAAATTTGAAAAAGATGAACCTCATTTTTCATGTACACACAAAAATAAACGAGAGAATACAAATATGACTCAGAGTTTCATTTACCTAATCACTCCTGCTCACACAAAACCACAATTCATATATCTGACAAGGAAACTTAGGGATTCAATCAAGGTGAAATACAATGTGAAATTTTCTTTCCTTTAGTCTCCAACCGGCAGACAGCTGGAACTTCTCTGAAGATAATCACAGTGGACAGTTTCTTTCTAAAAATGGTTTTAATACACATCCTCCTGCTCAGAATGTATAGCTGAAACAAGGCATCCAACATTATCTCTTTCTTTCTTCTTTCGTCTTTCTTTTTTCTTTTCTTTTCTTTTATCTTTTTTTTTTTTGAGACAGACAGCTCTTACTACATTATGAAGCCCAGGTTAGACTTGTTCTTACTATGTCCCCAGAACTTTTCATCAATCCCCCCAAGTGCTGGGATTACAGGAATGTGCCACCAGGCCTGGCCTCGATCCCGTTTCTAATTTTTTTTTTTTTTTGAAGTAGGAGAGCATGCATGATACCACACACTGATAATCTCAGCACTCGCAAGCTAGAGGGAGGAGGATCGGAAATTCAAGGTCACCCTTTGCTAGAGAGAGAGCGACAAGCCAGGGCTACACAAAACCCGGTCTCAAAAACACAAAAATAACACCTATGAATAATTTTAAAGGATTTCTTAGTACTAAAGCATTCAAAACAACTTGTTTCTCGGTTTTTAATTATCATGCAAAGTGTTAGGTTTTTTGGGGGTATTTCTGAGCATAATTCGTGTTTATTGATTCCTCCCCATCTTCTCCCCTTTCAAGTTGCTCACCTTGAACTCTTTCCAATACCAGGGCCCATGGCTCCCCTTTGGCTTTTCAAAGAGCAAGTTTTATTCGCCTTGCCTTGCCTTTCCCCAACCTAAATGGAGCCAGCTCAAGTGTCACCTCCCCCCCACGCCTCGTTATGGTCCCCTTTCTAGTTTCATAGCCCATCCTCATACTCACACCTACATATATGCACACACATATACCATATATATATAATATATATACCATATACAAAATTTTTCTTTACAGATGAACAAAATTTCATTGTGTGCAAATACCACATTTTCACTATCCATGCCTCTATTGAATAGATAGACTGGTTCCATTTCCTTGTTAGTGTGAATGGTGTCGAAATAAACATAGCTGTGCATGTATCTGTATGGTAGGCTACAGAGTCCTTTGAGTATATGTCTAGGAATGGTAGAGTCAGATCATATAGTATTTCCAGGATGGGCGTGGGGGCTCACGTCTTCTCTTCCAACATTTGGGATCCAGAATTGGGAGGGCTGCTATGAATCTGAGTGCAGCCTGGGATTACAGAGTGAGTTCCAGGTCAGACTGGAATAGAGTGAGACCCTACATCAAAAAAAAAAAAAAAAAAAAAACCAAAAACACAAGGCGTGGTGGTGCACGCCTTTAATCCCAGCACTCAGGATGCAGAGGTAGGAGGATCACTGTGAGTTCAAGGACACCCTGAGACTACATAGTCTACCTCAGAAAAACCAAAAACAAACACACAAGTAGGTTGCTTTATGACATTCTCAGACATGTGTGTCAATTACACTTTGCTAACAGTTACCTCACAATCACCTTCCTTAAAATATAATTTTACTTTTACTATTACATAAAATGATATTCATCACCTGGGCTTGCTAATGATAATCATTTATCTTCAAGATATTCTTGTTTTTGTTTCTTTGTTTTTTGAGGTAGGGTCTTGCTATATATAGCCCAGGCTGACCTGGAATTCACTATTTATTCTCAGGCTGGCCTACCTCTGCATCCCGAGTGCTGGGATGAAAAGCGTGCACCACCATGCCTACTTGATATTCTTATTTTTAACAACTATGAAATCACTCTTTATATCAGTGATCTGCTACCAATTATATGAATGATATATCTTGAATTATATTCTTGTTCAAGTTTATCTGTATAATAAATTCCTGTCAGTAAAATTGCTGTAAGAATATAAATTCAGCATTTTTATTAGTGTCACTCAAGTGCTACCAAAACACAGCCTGAGTTTATGTTCTTACTGACATTATATTAAATCTTTAAATCTTAAATCCTTGCTAACATTACTGTACTTTAAAAAAAAATCATTAATTTCATTGGATTGAGCATTTTTTTTTTAAGCGTTTTTTTTTTTTTTTTTTTTTTTTTTTCAAATTAAGAACATACTTTGGGGTTGGAGAGATGGCTTAGTGGTTAAGGTGTTTGCCTGCAAAGCCAAAGGGCCCAGGTTTGACTCCCCAGGACTCACATAAGCCAGATGCACAAGGGGGCACATGTGTCTGGAGTTCGTTTGCAATGGCTGGAGGTCTTGGAGCACCCATTCTCTCTCTTGCTCTCTCTCTCTCCCTGCCTATTTCTGTATCTCTCTCTCTCTCTCTCAAATAAATAAAAATTTAAAAAAATATTTAAAAGAACACACTTTGTATGGATACATCATGTTTTGGTATCTTTTCCCTCCTCCTTGCCCCCATTCCGCAGGGGGCCCTCCTCAGTGGGGTTGCTGGTATTTCCCATGGGGTTTAAATTTCTTAAAATATTATATATGTTTATTTGGGAGAGACAGAGAGAAAGAATGGGTACACCAGGGCCTCTGGCCACTGCAAATGAACTCCAGACACATGCACCATTTTGTGCATCTGGCTTATGTGGATACTGGGAAATCAAACCTGGGCCCTTTGGCTTTGCAGGCAAACGCCTTAACCACTAAGCCATCTCTTGATCCTGAAAGCGACTTTTAATGCCCTTCCCGAGCTTGGAGGATATCGTGTTTTTGCTTCATACCCTCTTCCTTGGGAACTCCTCCCTAGTTCTTGAATAATCAGAGGGTAAGTTCAAGGACTTAGTTCTCAGATTTGTCAGCAGTTTTCAGGAACGGTTTGTTTGTTGAAGCTCAGAATCCCAGTTTACCCTGGATTGGCTTGGCCGGCTCTGTCAGAGCACAGCCTATTAAGGGCTGATTGGAAATTCATTGAGAAAAACGCAACCAGTGAGATGGGATGAGGTGCACAGTGGCAGGAGGCCCTGGCACGCCCATTCATTCTTTCTCTTTCTCTCTCTCTTTCTCCCCTCACTCTTTCTCTGTGTGTCTCAAAAAAAAAATAAATAAATACTATTTTTAAAAATTTTTGTTTATTGACCTGGAGGAGATTTCATGCTGTATTAATAAACAGGGAGATCATCTGATCTTAGGAAGTAAATCAGAAACGTTGCTTTACACTTAAGACGTGTATTATAAGTTTTACAAAAGGCAAAAAAATTCAACACAAATTTTATTTCATTCAGTCCTGGAGATTGAACTCAGGGCCTCACGCATGCTAAGCAAGTGATCTACCACAGAGCGACTTTTCCAGCCCTGGGAATGCTTAACAAACCGTGGCGAACCGCTTTCTTTCTGATGGCTCTGGGGACACTGGTACCAAGTTCGTTTCCGACAATGAGTTGACGACCATTCTTTCTTGTTCTGGTCCTACTAGGCAGAGGTTGGAGAATCGTGTCGTCTTTTCCTCTAGACTTAAATTTTCAAGGAGGCACGAGTAAAAAGTTTACTCTGCCAACAAATTCATGTCTTCCTGAAATAAATGGAAACTATACAGTTTCAGAATTCTTGAATGGGACAGAGCGAAAAACCATCAAAATCCCAGTGTGCGGTACTTTGCATGTAAACTGCTCCTCTCAGGCCCGTGCATAAATACTTGATCCGCAATTGGTAGCACAGTTTGAGAAGGCTGTGGGGCCTCTAAGAAATGGAACTTGCTGGAGGAAGTATGTGCTGGGCTCAAGCCTTGAGGTGTTGTAGCCTGGCCCCACCTCCTGTTCACCCTCTGCTTCCACTCTGCTGATGTGACAGAGTGACCGGCTCTCCTCCCACTCCACTCTGCCGTGTCTCCCCACCATGATGGACTCTTCCCACTTTGAAGCCCAAGTAAACTCTTCCTTCCCCTAAGTTGCTTCTGATGAGCTATTTGTTCACAGTAAAGAGAAAGCGGGTGATGTAGCCTGGACTCCAGGTGGGCCCTGTGTGATAGTACCTCAGTATGAAGAACTTAGATGGTCTGTCTCTCTCTCTCTCTCTTTTGCCTTGTATTGTAAATTTATTGTCATGATCCTTGAAAATCGTTTTCCTAGAAGGCAAAAGTCTCTTAAAACATGAACTCAGGGTTGTGTAGAAGAGGCCTGAGGAGGGAGGTAGCATTGACTGAAGTGGAGAAAATCAAATCACCTTGCTGGCTTTGGAGTCAGGAATTATCTTTATCCCAACCTTTGAAAAGATCTGCTTCCTGTCATTGCTCTGGATATAGGAAAAGTAACCCACAGGGGCCATTTGGGGACAAGACAAGACGTGTGAATGACAGAAGCTACAAATTCTTCTTTGGGTTTGGATTTTTCTTTTCTTCCTGTGGCCCAGCCCTAAGGTATGTTGGGGGCAGGGTATCTGATTCTAGGCTAAAGATCTGCAGGGAGGTCTGGAATCTGCCTGGGTCCCCAGAGTTCTGCCGCCCATTTGTGCTTGTGACGCTGGCTGCTTGGTTGCGTCTCTCTGCTTGGATCTGTCCAAGGGAGCCATCTTTTCCCACCATTGACGGAAGTTCCCCTTCCTCCTGTAAACTCTGTCTTGTTTAGCTGTTCATCCCAGCAATGTGAAGCTGACTACAACCCTTCTTAAACTCCAGTAGCCTCTATTAAAAAACCAGGATGCTTTCTTCTGATTGGTGAAGAATTGGGAGGGAGTACGTGCCCAGTGCTACTAGTAAAGAGAGGCTATCTTCTCTCCAAGTGGGGGAGGAGGCAGGAGCGATAACAAGATGATGACCTCCCGAACAGGTGATCTCATTATAACGAGATGGTGACCTCCCGAACAGGTGATCTCATTATAACGAGATGGTGACCTCCCGAACAGGTGATCTCATTATAACGAGATGGTGACCTCCCGAACAGGTGATCTCATTATAACGAGATGGTGACCTCCCGAACAGGTGATCTCATTAGGGGCAGAGGCCGCCATGGCAGCTATAAGAAAGGCTGGAGCCTTGCTCACTAGGCATACCCAAGGCTCAAGACTCGGGTCTCTCCAGAATAGTCGAAGGCCCCGATCAGAATGTTGATTTTCAAAATCATAAAGCAAGAGAAGTCTCGCACTACCTTTGTCAAGGTTCTGTACGGAACACAGCTGATCGGAGGAACACAAAAGGGATTTATTGGATTAGTTTACAGGAGCCCAGCCAGCCTGGCCAACAATCGCCACCTGCAGGCTTGAGTCAAGGAACCGGGTGCCGCTCAGTGTTCAAGGCCGGATGCCTCAGCAGTCCTGATCCAGCACCCAAGGCCTGGAGGATTCTCGGATAGCGCTGGTCTTCGGTCCGCTGGAAAGGCTGAGGATGGATGTGCACATGATGAGAACGAAGGGCAGCCAGGCAAAAAGAGCGCTCTCTCCGAGCTTCTTTATATGTCGTCCCCCCACGCTGGAGGACTCCCTCCTCACTCAATTCTTCCTGGAAACCATCTCACAGACAGATGAGATGGACATCGAGTTGACAACAGAACTTTACTGTCACATGTGCTTCTGTGCTTTGGCACGCATGTGTACATATGACATCCATACGCGCATACACACACCTACAGACTGGGTGCCAATAACAGGGGAAAGACAATGAGCGTTAGGAAAGAAAGCAATACCCAGAGCACAGCACTCTCCTGAGGGCACACAGCTGGAAACTCATGACGGACTGACATGCGGACATCTGCTCTTGCTTAGTCCTCTGAAACCGAGCGTGTCTTTACTTATTCCCTGCCCAGTCTACAAGCCCATCTTTATAACATCTCGTTGGAACATTTCAAGCTCTTTCTCACATCTACTGTGAAATAATAACTCGCATATCTTGTTGGGAACTTATAATGGGGATAAAGAGATTTATGATAAAAATATAACTGAGGGAGAGATTAAGGAAGTCATACTGTCTCTAGAGAGAGAACATGAACATGTGGAGGCCTGGGAAAGCAATGTTAAGAAAAAATAAAATTGGTTCCTCGTAGCAGCCTTCTGAGGACAATGTAGACAGCAAAGGAATTAGAAAGACGGTGTTTACAGAGGGAAATAAAAATCGTGTATGCTGAAAGTCGGGACTCAGCAAGAGAGGGAGAATCCAAGTGAGAATAACGAGTAGATGTGGGGGAGGCTGCATCGGGAAAGAAAGCCAGAAAATTGGGTTTAATGAAATTTAGATGCCAATGCATGGCTTTGGAGGCTTTTTAATAAAATTATCCAGTCAACATTTCCAACTATTATTTAGAGTAGACTGAGTCACTTGAAATTCTACCACCCACAGAAAAACAATTTCCACCGGCTTATAGATGCTCAAACGCCTAACCTGACACTGTTCTGGCTTTCCTCACTAATCAGTGTCATAAAATAATTCCGTTTAATAAATATGGATGCACATTATCATCACAAAGAGTTGATTAGTTGTTCTAGTATCTTCAGAAAACACAGCCCGGGGACGACTACTGGGGACTCAAAACCCATCAAAGTGCTGAGAAGAAGTGACAGTGGAGCGTTCGGCTCTGAGACATGTCTCCCCTTTATCCAAGGCTCGGGGACGCTGTGGATCTGAGAGAAGAGGGCACAGCATGGGTCTATGTGCAGGGAAAAAGCCAGTGGAAAAGTCTTGGAGGGACGAAGACCCAGGAGGTAAAACAGAGAGCTGTCCCTGATCACGATCTTGAAGTGCCAGGTTTTGCTTCAGTCCGGAGCAGCCTTCTAGTCTCACCAGGACAGGGTTACCATCCATGTGCATTTGGGCCTTTTTCCTAGCTCTCTGCCTGCAAAAGAAGGCTCCCTTGCTCTGTCATCAGCTCATAGGGTTGCAGCAGATTCCTGGAGCTGCGTTGAGGGCAAAGAAAGATGTCACGAGACGTTCAGTATCAGTGGTGGCTGCTCACGGGATGCTTAGCGGACCAGAGAAACTGAACACGTGGCAAGGAATAATTAAATCCGAAGGCCCATTCCCCTCACTAGAGATGCAGAGCCTCAAGCTAAGTCTAAAATACAGGTCTTCGCCTTCACATCTTAATTTCAGTCACATACAGGTTACTCTGCAAAGATCACTGAGGCAGACACCCAACAGTGAAACAGACTCTCTTTCAGACTTGGACTTGTCCCTGGCTACACATTTCCCCACGGGTAACAGTAAAAGAAAATTTGGTGATAGTTTACTTGGGTGGCACTTGTCAGTGGACCATAATCTCTGGGTGAAAATGATGAAGAACTGAGTGGCTAATTTATTTTTATATTTCTCATTATTATATTAAATTTTTGGTTGTGCTGGGATAGAACCTTGGGCCTCACGCGTGCTATGCTAGTCAGCTGCATCCAGAGTTGTGCAATATATTTTTGTCTGTTTATAATGAAGATTTTCTTATAACCTTCTAGCATCCTCTGATTTTCTTTTCCTTTCTGCTGTCACAATATGAACTTGAGAGTTTTGTGCTCTTTAGAGAGAAGCTCTTTGAGATTCAAGGACTTCTGAAGTTTGCTGCTTCCTCCTGGCAAATGAACAAAATTGTAAAGGCTTTTGTAGGTGTGAAATGAAGCAAACTGTTCTCCCCCATTCTTATGGAAAGAAGTTAATTAACTTTTACAGGCTGGTTCCTTCGCTTTCTTTCACTTCTTCTCTCCCTGTTGCAGTCAGCTTCATGTTGTGGGCACAAAGCACACAACGAAAGCAGTTGATGGGAGGAAAGGGTTTAGTTTTGGCTTACAGACTTGAGGGGAAATTCCATGATGGCAGAGGAAAGCGTGGACATCACCTCCTGACCAACATATGGTGGAGTAGACAACAGCAGCGGAACAGTGTGCCAAGCACTGGCAAAGAGAAGCTGGCAATAATACCCATAAGCCTGCCCACAACAACACACCTTCTCCCGGAGGCTCCAATTTCCAAATTACCATTAGCTGGGAACCAAGCTGTGGGGGTTTGATTCAGGTGTCCCCCATAAATTTAGGTGTTCTGAATGCTAGGTTCCCAGCTGATGGAGATTTGGGAATTAACACCTCTTGAAGGCAGTGTATTGTTGGAGGCGGGTTTATGGGTGTTATAGCCAGTGTCCCCTTGCCAGCATTTGGCACACTCTCCTGTTCCTGTTGTCCACCTTATGTTGGCCAGGGAGTGATGTCCACCCTCTGCTCATGCCATTGTTTTCCCCTGCCATCATGGAGCTTTCCTTTGAATCTATAAGCCAAAATAAACCTTTCTTTTTTCCCACAAGCTGCTCTTGGTTGGCTGATTTCTGCCAGCAATACGAACCTGACTGCAAGAGTATAGTTGGCACCAGGAGTGGGGTTGCTGCTAGACACCTGACTGTGGGGCTTTGGCATTTTGGAGTTGATTTTCAAAAGGAATGTGGAAGGATTTGAAACCTTGGCCTAAGAGATGACTTGCAGTGCTCTAAGTACAGCTTGATGTAATATTCTGGTCAGAGCTGAAAGACCTGAATGCAGTAAGAACTATGGATTGTGAGGTTTGGCTTAGGAAGATGAGAAAGAGCTTTTCCTGGACTGGGATAGAAGCAGTTTGTGTGAGAGGCTTGCTGTCATGTCCATGTCCTGAGAATTTGTGCAGGGTTGCAGTGTGTAGAAGTGGACTGGCATGTGCAGAGGGATATCACATAGAAATTAAATCTTTGGGCTGAAACTTTTACCCATTCAGTTGCAATTACATGAAAGATTACAACCATTGAGAATGACATTTCTCAGCATGGTAACCCTGATGAAAGAGGCTAAGTGACACTGAGAAATTTGGATATCATTTCACAAAAGAAACATTTATTTAGATTACTCTGTATAACTTGTTTTTTTTTTTTTTTTTTTTTTTTGGAGAGAGACAGAGAGAGAGACAGAGAGAGAGGGAGAGGAAGACAGATAGAGAATGGGTGCACCAGCAGTCTCTCAGCTGCTATGAACAAACTCCAGATGTTTGCGCCCCCTTGTGGGAAAGTGCAGCATTGCGCCCTTGTGTCACTTTGCAGCTGGCTAAACGTGGGACCTGGAGATTGGAACTGACATTCTTAGGCTTAGGAGGCAGGTACCTTAACCACTAAGCCATCTCTCCAGCCCTATAACATGGTTTTTAAAAGGGTCTGTTTTTCAAACTTGTTGGACCCTTGATTTTGAAATCTGACTACCCTACATTCTTTGCAGGTAAATGCTGCCTGATGTTTTTTCTATATGCTTTTGTTTCCAAGGCACCTTTTATGCCCAGTACAGAGGAATCAGCAGGAAGTGGTACCTGCAGCTATATTTGGAGCTTAGCTCACTTTGAATGGAAATGATAATTTCTCTTCTGGCATTGTTAACAAGAGACCTGAAATCCACCCTAATCTGGTCAATGGTCCTCTGTATTTGTCACCTGGAAGAAGGATCACTTCATCCTTGCTGTGTATACTGGTCTAGTCTATTCTCTTTTATTTGGAGTTGTATAGTCAGTGCTTTGGTAATAAGAACTTCATCTCCTCCCTCTCACCCTTCCTCCTTGTTTCTCTTCTTCTATCCCTCTTTCCCTTTCATTCTTAATTTTTATATTCTCCCCCATGGTATTGGTGCTGAGTGCCAAACACAGGGGCTTCACATGTGCTAGGCAGGCATGTCAGCACTGAGCCACAATCCCAACCCAAGAACCTAATTTCTTTTTTTTTTTTTTCTTTTCTTTTTTTTTTTTTTTTTGAAGAGAGACACACAGAGAGAGACAAAGAGAGAGGGAGAGGGAGACAGAAAGAGATGGGCGCACCAGCAGCCTCTCAACTGCTGCAAACGAAATTCAGATGTGTGCGCCCCCTTGTGGGCAAGTGCGGCATTGTGCCTTTGCGTCATTGCATCTGGCTAAACCTGGGACCTGGAGATTGGAACCGGCGTTCTTAGGCTTAGGAGGGAGGTGCCTTAACCGCTAAGCCATCTTTCCAGCCAAGCTTAATTTCTCATCAGGTTGGATCCTACATTACTGAGGCAAATCTCCCGCACACCCTTTTTTTCCCCAGTGGTTGTCTTCTGCACCCAGTTGGCCTTCCCTTCTGTTGGACAAGCTCCTTCTGTTTACTGGCCCAGTCCTCCAGGTTGAGTAATATGCTTGTGGAGATAGTGAATTTTGGGTTCCCTCACAAACAGCCACCTGGACTCACGCTTGTGTCCATATGTGGCAGTCTTTGGATTCTGAACAAGTCAGTCCTAGAGCTTACGTCACCTCGGGCCAGGTTCCTTAAAAACACTCATTTTCAAGTTTCGGTCATTTGAATTTCATTCACTTGCCATTTCGTGACAGTCAGAGAAGTCACACCACAACATAGGGCACACAGAGGGTGATCGAGCAGAGACAAATGTTATTTTAGGTGAGCTCAGGCCACACATGGATGATGGATTCATCTGGTGGAGGAGGGAGTGGATACATATGGGTATTCCAACCGGTTCATGGTATGAGGAAAATATAGAGGACAAATAAGATGGTGGTGGCAAGGAGGAGATCATCAGTTTGGGGGGTCAGTTACTGAGCTCAGTGCTGATCAGAGTATGAACATGCTTGGAACTGTGATGCATGCTGGGGGATTCAAGTAAGGCTGATCAACAGGAGTGGCTGCCCCTTCTCGGTTATCACCATGTCAGAAGGTCACTGAACAATAAGGTCATCCTTTAGTGAAAACCTCATTGAACTTGCCCTTTGATGACCTTCATAGTGTTCCAGCTGGATGGATTGATGGGAGGAGCAAAGTCAGTAGTCACGAGGCATGTCGGCGAGAACCCACATCCTGTTTTGCAAGGGTTCGTGCGAGTGACTTGTTGTGCTCATTATAATTAAAACTGCGGGTACAGCCCCACTGAACAAGAAAACCAGTCATCATAAATGCCAGAGGGCATTCTAGCAGAGTCAGGAAGCAAAGTGCTAAAGGGTCAAATGAATGATCTGAGGTCTTGCCCTTCCGTCAAGCACCTCCGGGTTTTTACCCTACAGCCCTGCCTGACTTCCCCCTGCCTGGGGAGACTCTATTTAGTGCTGATACTAAAACCAATTCTCTTGATTGTGATTGATACGCTGGTCCCTAGGATGAGTCCCCCTGTCCATTGGGAAATGGCTTTGTTAGATAGTTAATCATGCTCAAACACATAAAAGAGGGCTGGAGAGATGGCTTAGCGGTTAAGGCGCATGCCTGCGAAGCCTAAGGACCCTGGTTCGATTCTCCAGGTCCCACGTAAGTCAGATGCACATGGTGGCGCATGCGTCTGAAGTTCGTATGCAGTGGCTAGAGGCCCTGGAGCGCCCATTCTTACTCTCTCTCTCCCGCCCCCTCAAATAAATAAATAAATAATAAATAATTTTTAATAAACACATAAAAGAGACTGGGAGCTGGAGAGATGGCTTACCAGTTACAGGCAAAGTGCAAGGAAGGATCTGGGTTTCATTCCCCAGGATCATGCAAAGCCAGATGCACAAAGTGGCACATGTATTTAGAGTTTGTTTGCAGCAGCTAGAGGCCCTGGTTCACTCACTCCCTCTCTCTCTCTTTCTCTCTCTCCAAACAAATAAAATTTTTTAAAGTTTTAAAGTTTAAAAAAAAATTTAAAGAGACTGGATTTTTATCAAACAAAATATTTAAATCAAGGAATAATAACTGAGAAAAACAGACACGTTTCCTCATCTGGGGATTGGGTACAATAGAAACAACACCCAACATGACACAAGAGTGCACAAATAATTGGAGGTTAGGAAATAAGCTCTCCATGAATTCAGAGATTTGCCTGTTTTTTAATCACCTGAATGGTAATAGTCTTTTTAAAAAGGTTTTCAATTTACATCACAGGGAGAAAAGAGCTAAGAGCGCATAATAGAGAAAGTGAAAGGCAACCGTTTCTAATTTCAGCTTCTATTTTCTGTCAATTAAGTGTGCTTTTGGTATACAACTTTTTAATGTCTTTGAAAAAAAAAAACAGTTTATAACTTTAATGTTTTAGCTGTTTTACCAACGAGTTCAATCCCTCTGGGGAGGGGGGCGGATTCGTGGTCTCTGGCTAAAAAAGAAATAATCCCAGCTGTCAAACTGAAGGAGAGGTTTCAGCCATGGTAATGACCGCATAGATAAAGTGTGGTGGGAGTGTTACGTAAGGAGATGACGCAGCACATTCAGCCACATCAGTGTCCTAATTCATCTTGATGACTGTTCTGATCCCTTTGACTGCCCACGAAAAGCAGGCCCATAAACAAAAGCCACGAGGGGCTTCAACCGCATATGGTCAGAGGCTTTCTGGGAAATATGTCTGTTTCCTATAGCATCTTACAGATCACTGTTCACTTTGGAAATTTTTAGCAGGCAGTGCGATTCAAATGAAGCATGCTAAACTCAGCCAGAAATTTCAGTCCACGTTTGGGATTCATCGGCTAATGGTTAGTGATTTGGGGTGCGTGGCTTAACTCTCTCCACTAGAGACTTCGTTTGGAAAGTCTGACTGTCCTTCAGGGTCTGCATTGAAGATCCATGCCTGGCTAGGTGAACAAAGCTAATAGATTGGCCAATTTCTTAAATGAGTTTCACAGCAGCCAGGACTGCATAGACTCTGTCTGAAAAACAAACATACAGAGCCGGGCGTGGTGGCGCACGCCTTTAATCCCAGCACTTGGGAGGCAGAGGTAGGAGGATCACCGTGAGTTCGAGGCCACCCTGAGACTACATAGTGAACTTCGGGTCAGCCTGAGCTAGAGTGAGACCCTACCTTGAACCCCCCCCCAAAAAAAAACCCCAAAACATAGAAACAAACAAAAACTATACTGAACGCAAGGGATATAGCTTAAGTGGAAGAAAGCTCTGCTTAGCATGTGCAACGTCCTGGGTTCAACACTCAGCACTATAAAAAAATATAAGTGAAGAAAGCCAAAAGTGTATTATTAGAAGTGAGCTCTAGTTCAGCGGTAGAGCGCTTGCTTGGCGTGGGGAATTCCTAGTTCGATTGTCAGTGGTGAAAAAGAAAAGTATAATAAATTGAGAAACCTGGGCTTCTTATTTCTCAGTTGGCATGCAGGATGTTTACTGTCCTTTGAGGCCAATATGTGTTCTCAGACACTGGCTGTAACAAAGGGGCAGAGGCTCATCAAGTGAGTTTTAAACCAATAACTTCAAGAGTGGAATTGGCTACTTCTACCCAAACCCTGTTAAGAATAAGACTGAAATAAAAACAGCAAATCAACCCACATGCAGTGAGCAGAGCGCTTCCAGAAATCAAACAGAAAACAAAGAAAATGAGTTTCTAGAGAAGGGGGTGGTGTGAGGACACGTAGAGTGGCTGTGAACGAAAACAGTGTGGAAAAAAGGAGAGAGCAGCTAGACCGCAGTGTGTGTCTGCTTCGGGAAAGTCTTGTCCAAGCTCAGTTTTGGAAAGGCAGGGAGAATAAAACAGTGTCTCGCTCAGCAGTTAAAGGCTCTTGCTTGCAGAACCTGCCAGATCCAGGTTCAATTCTCAATTCACCCATATAAGCCAGATGCAAAACTATGGCACAAATGTCTGGTGCTTTTACAGCTGCCCCCCCACCCCACATGTACAAATAAATAAATGAAATTCTAAAATAGTATATATAAATCAATAAAGGAAAATTCTCAAAGAAATAGGGTTAAAAGGTTCAGCGAGAGGAGGGTCCCCTACAGAATGAGGGCAGGGACAAGGAAAAAGAGGGTGCCAACACATGATGTATCCATATGAAATATGTTACTACTAATAAATAATAATAATGATGAAGAAAAAAAGCTTCAGTGAAATGGGCTGTAAAGCCTAGATCACAGCACAGATAAAAGCAGTGGCAACAGGGCCCAAGACAAGTGGAAACCGTACAATGACACAAGGGGATTGATCATTTTTATTGTTGTTGCTATTGTTATTATTGTTATTATTACTGCACAGTGTTTCCAGTGTGCAAAGGAATTTCCATTTACCTCTGGAAAGGCTGGTACTTTCCTCTCCTCCTCCTTCTTTTTCTTTTTTCTTTTTATTACTATTATTTTTTTTGAGGTAGGGTCTCACTCTAGCCCAAGCTGACCTGGAATTCACTATGTAGTCTCAGACTGGCCTCGAACTCACGGTGATGCTCCTACCCCTGCCTCCCGAGTGCTGGGATTAAAGGCGTGCGCCTCCATGCCTGGCAGGTGATACTTTCTTCTAAGAGCAGAATAATGAGAATTTCTAAGGGGTGGACACAAGAGTAATGATGGGCATTACCCGAGGATAATTTCTGTAGACGTCGCAGTTACAGAACAGACACCTGGAAGTGGTTCTGGCTAAAAAGCATTGACTTGGGCCCACAAAGTAGCTAAAAGCAGGCTGAACGCCTGGATTCTCTGCCAGCATCTGGTGTTTGTCCCCCTTGCGTTGCCTGCTTCCTTCTGCACATAGGCATGTCAATCACTCAAGGACCTAGCTCAGCTGACTGCAACACTGAAGACGTAGAGATAACCCGTTGTCCTAAACCTATCGTTACCTTGACTTCTAGGAACAAAATCAGGCAGGCCAGACCCCTGCCCACACCCCATGAGAATCTTTGTCCAGGAAGGGGCACAAGACCATGGATCAGAAGTGATATCTAGCAGGTTCGGGATCTATCCCCCCATGGGGTACTTGTCCATGAAGGGGGTGCAGAATCACAAGTTAGAAGTGATAGCTCGTAGGTACCAGAACTGTCCCTCACCCCCGGTGATGACAGCTACAAAGACCTTTTCAGACCACCTTGCAGCTGCAGAGAGGAGACCCTGATGACTGGAGCCACATTAGGACGGCTTAGTTATGCACAATCTCGTGACTCCTGGAGCTGTTCTTCCTCTACGTACACCTAAAGCTCACGTCAGTGATCCACAGATGGACTGAAGGTCAGAGGACCCCTTCCTGTTTCTTGTGACCATATCGAATATATCTCCAGACGTATGCAGCACCTTGTGCATCAGGCTCTATGTGGGTACCGGGGAATCAACCCCAGGTTCTTTGGCTTTGTAGGCAAGTACCTTAACTGTTAAGCCTTCTCTTCAACCCCTGAATAAATCTTCTCTGTGACCTTCATTATTATTCAACTCTTTAGTTGGCATATTGGGACAGAAAGCCAAACCTCGCTCTTGGGGTAGTAGGAGCCTTGCCTTCCCCCTAGATCTTGGGTTAAGGGCTGGAGAAATGGCTTAGCAGTTAAGGTGCTTGCCTGCCAATCCAAAGAACCCAGGTTCAATTCCCCAGTATCCACTTAAACAGATGCACAGGGTGGCACATGCATCTGGAGTGCGTTTTCAGTGGCTAGAGGCCCTGGCTCACCCATTCTATCTGCCTGACTTTCTCCCTCTCTCTCTCTCTCTCTCTTTCAAATGAACAAGTAACTACATAAAATACAAAATAAAACTTCGAGATACTCTGGAATAGAACCCAAACCGTTGAGCTTTGTAAGCAAGCGGCTTTAATTGATGAGCCCCTTAAATTGAACTTTCTAATAGCACAATTTTTCCTTTTATATTTGTAACAGCATCAGAAATTTCCCTTAAAAAAGAAAGGGCTGGAGAGATGGTTTAGGGTTAAGGCACTTTGCTGCGACACCTAGGAACCCATGTTCCACTCTCCAGATCCCACGTAAGCCAGATGCAGCAAGGTGAGGCAAGCGCAAGTTTGCACATGTCCACTAGGTGGCGTAAGTGTCTAGAGTTCAGTTGCAGTGGCTGCGGCCCTGGCATGCCAACTCTCTCTATCTCTCTGTCTCTCCCTCTCTCTTGTTCTCCCTCTCTCTCTCTGCCTCTCTCTCACACTCTCTCTAAAATAAAATTTTAAAATTAGAAAAAAAGAAAAGAAAAAAATTCATGTAAAAAAACTCACCGCCCTTACTATGGAATTTTTACTATGGAATTTTTAAACATTTGCGGGGGGCGGGTAGAGAGAGAATAAAGACTCCCACTGTCTCCCCCATCCACACTTACAATTTCTGACATTCTGACATTCTTATTAACTGTTGTCTTTGCCCACTTCAATGCCAAAGTGTTACAGGAATATTTAAAATCAAATTCCATTTGTCATAATATTTTACCAGAAAATATTTCAATATGTATCTCTAACAGATTTACAAAAGACATAATCAGGAGCTGGGAGGGTATAGGTCAAAAGAAGAGTGCTTAATGTATTCAAGGCCCTAGATATGAGCCTCAGTATGGAAAAAATCATAATGTTATAATCTTTCCTTGCAGCTAAAACTTATCCTTTAATATGATTTTTCTGGTTGACTTTAAAATGTTTTCTTAAGGTTTTCTTCTTTTCCCAAATGAGGCACTGAAGAAGGATTTGCTCACAAATTAATAACATTTTAAGTCTGTAATTGCTTCCCCTTCTGCCTATTTTCTTTATTATTTCTTTTTGAAAATTTATTTTTATGAGTTATGGACATACTTGTATGTAAACAACACATGATGGTGCCATCCTTTCCCTCCTCCCTGACCCTTTTCCAAAGGCGCCCTCTTTGTTGGGGATGCAGGTCAACCCCATGGGGAGTGGGTGGCTCATTGTGGGGGCAGCAGTCAGTTATGGGGGAGAGGCAATGTCTCTATGCATGATGTCCCATCTTGTGGCACTAACAATCTTTCTGCCCCCTCTGCCACAAAATTCCCTGAGCCATGCTGGGAGCATGTTAAGTCTACGTCAGTGATGGGCTCTTAGCAGCCTCTGGACTTTGGTAGGTGTTGAGCGTCCTCAGTGTTCCTTGCGCTGCTGGTGAAGGAGTCACGTCTGTTATCCAGAAGAATTTCCCAGTGTGTGAACTTCGCTGGTTGCTCTCTTGTCCTGTCATTTGACTTATTTGGTTTTCTCACCCTTTATGTCTTCTGAAAATTCGTAATTAGATCTAGATCTTGGAATACAGACTGATAATATGCATATCATTTTTATAGCAATGACGTGTACCAATAAATAATATATCCTAGATCATGCATGACACATAAAAGAAACATAACATTTCGGAGAAAACCACCAAGCCTTTCTAACTCTGAAAATTTGGGAGAATAATAAATGATGATAAAAGTTTTAAGGGGAAAAAATGCAAAAATGTTAAAATAGTCACCTTTCAACATTACAGAGTACAATTGGGTAATCAAAGAAAGAGAGGGACAAAGTCAGTGTGAAGGTCAATAATGACTGAAAGACGTCGCTTTAGACTAGACATCCATCCTTACAGCCATGCACTGCTGGGGAGCAGGGCTGTTTTTCTCTCTGTTCACCATATCCCAGCTCTGGTTTTCTCAAGTCTTTTTCCTCCATCTCTCACATATCTAACTCCCTGATTCAGTGAATAAATTTGAATTAATGACAGAACTATAGAGAGAATGCCTGCTGTTTCTTTGAGCTGTAAGGATTTTAGACATTGTGGCTAACTGTTCTTTTTCTTGAGATTCTTTTCAGGGATATCTGAGTCGCTTTACACACACACGCACGCACGCACGCACACACACATCTTTTTTTCTCCCCTGAAGATAAATGGACTTAAATATGCATTAGTGTTTGGGCTCTGAAACTTTTCTTGTAATCTCATTTAAAGTGGGGAGGAGAAACTCAAATTTATAAACGTTCAAGCCAGGCATGGTGGCACACGCCTTTGATCCCAGCACTGGGGAGGCCGAGATAGGAAGATCACCATGAGTTCAAGGCCACCCTGAGACTACATAGTGAATTCCAGATCAGCCTGGACTACAGTGAAACCCTACCTCAAAAAAAAAAAAAAAAATCATAAACGTTCATTTCTTTGAGGAGCGGAAGCAAGGTACCAGGTGCTCTAATGGCTTTGATGACAAGTTCTTCTGTCCCTGTCCCCAACTCCAAGGACAAGAGCACTATCAGGTCTCATTTGTGAGGGCCAGCATGTCTGATGTCTCATTCTGTTTGTCTGTCCCCTGAGGGCTGCCCTCATCATCCTCACTCTCTTCCCGTTGGGCATCTTGGTCTTTCTTGCTGTGTCATATTTTGTGGCCGTCTACCCTCAACATATACAGCGTTGCTAGAGCCTTTGAGAATTACCTAGGGCTCATTTTGGGAAGGTTTTTTTTTTTTTTTTTTTTTTTTTTTTTTTAAACATTCCTATTTTTTAAAAAAGGGAAACAAAAAGTAGAGTGTCTGAATGCGCTCACTGTAGCCTCTTACTGAGAGAACACCTGAGTTAGGTGGAAGAGGCATTTGAAAACAAGGAGATGGCAATGAAATTTCTTCTTAATCTAATAGCTTTTTTTGTTGTTTTTTTTTTTGAGGTAGGGTCTCACTCTAGCCCAGGCTCACCTGGAATTCACTATGTAGTCTCAGGCTGGCCCTGAACTCACAGTCATCCTTCTACCTCTGCCTCCCTAGTGCTGGGATTAAAGGTGTGCACTACCCCGCCCAGCTTAATTCAATGTTTTTTTTTCATACTGATTTGACAGGTTTCCTTTTTCCTTGTTGTTTCCACTTTTCCCCTGAAGTCAAAAGATTCCTAAGATCGCACAAACACTTCTGCTTGAAGCGGGTAGAGACCAGAGCACCTCACAGGAGCAGGTGGGACACACATCATCTTGGCCATTGTCCCCTGTGTGTCAGTTCAAGGGCTTTGGTGGAAAGCGATAGAAACTGGTTCAGGTGAAATTAAATAAAGGCATTTGAACACCTTTGTTAGTGCACAGAATGAAAACCAAGTGACCAGGCCACAGGACAGACTAGGACGGCAGCTCGGACGTCTCGGTCAGGAGCTCAGAGATGGCCTCTTGAGTTCTGCTGACTCAAACACGGCGAAACTTTACTCCAGTTTCAGAGAGAAGAAAGGAGGGGGGATGAGAAAGGAGGAGGCTGAGGAGGAAGAGAGAGAGTCATGGTTTACTCGCTCTCTACTGCCTTCAAACTTGCTATGTCCTTGAGGACGACCTTGGACTTCGGAACCTCGCAGCGTTTGCAGCAGTGAAACCTTTCTGTGCTGGGAAAGAACAAGTTTCTTCCTTATTCTGGAAGCCACATTCCCGGGCCTCTTGCCTCTTCTATGGGCAAACACAATGACAATAGGGTCGTTTTAATGTCTCATCTCTGTCACCTTCTATCCCATAGAATGTGGGGGGCATATTTTATATTATTTAATAAAAATTAAACCAACTCATGAGAAAGTACGTCTCATAGAATGACTGAGCTATGTAATTGAGACTCGTCTGGAGAAAAAAAGAAGAGGTTGACAGGAAGGGATTTTCTTAGCAGATATAAAACACATTACAAAGGTACAAAACGGAAGAAGACATACAACCCATCAAAACACATATTAGAGAAGATAATGCAGCAGTCCTTCTCCCGAGTGCCCCTCTGAGCCCAAAGCACAACGTGGGGTCTGCTGGAAGGATGACGAAATCACTGCTGCTGCCAGTAACCACCCAGGGGAGACAAGGCTTGGATGATTTATTCCTTCCTGGCCAGATTGTCATGACGTCTATGGAGGCACTCTTCATTACTGAAGGAAGTTTTAAAAGCTCATGTGTCTTTAATTGATGAATAAAGTTGGATGTTGTAAATGGCATTTTATATTGTAATATGTATATGGCGTGGAACGTATGTGCATACATCCCCTCGCATACTTACTTTCGGTGTTACGAACACTTAAAATGTACTCGTTAGTAATTTTAAAGGAATAATTTTTTTTAATATTTGGAAATTAACAGCTCTGGAGGAGGTCCTGAAGCCTTGAATATTTATTTATTTTGTTATGACTCTCAAATAATTCTTTTTATTTTTTATGATTTTTCCATCGTACCATCCTGGATTTCCTTCTCAAGGGAACAAGAGTTACAAACACCATGTGTACAATCCAGAGGGGTTTCTCTGTCCCCCCCAATAACATTTTACTGGTTATATTTATAAAATATATAAGGCCCGTCAGAACATCTATAAAGAAAGATATCTGGCATGCCACCTGTACAGTGACAAGGAACAAAATGCACAGCAATGGTCGTAACACAGAAACATCCACCCAAGGCCAACCTCTCCTCTCCATTCCCACGTCTTTGGTTCCGTGTCCCCGTCTACTGAGCGAATGTGCCTTAGTTCACTCGGGGGTCTTTTGTAGGAAGACACAGCCTCGTCTCACCCAGTCACTTTCAGAGATATTTCTATGACTTCAAACAAATGGGCCTTTAGAAGACAAGTGATTTTTGACACGTCTCTGTCACAGATGAGCAAGCCCCTGTACATCTTGAATGTGCAGAGGAAGGAAACGCTCTGTCCTGTAGCCTCTGGCCGAGAGCACCTGCCCACCTTTAGCGTCCACAGTCCTTCACCAGCAGCCAGAGAACCTTCCCTTCCGAGAGTGGTTCCAGCTGGCCACACCTGGCATGCCACTCACTGCTGTGTGACCGCTAACCGCCCACTCCCCGTCGTCAGCACACGGAGGACTGTCCAGGCCTTTATTCCTGGATGACAGAGGAGGGAGGGTCCCCGCCAACTGCGACTGAGTGGCCTTCTGGCTCAATGTCCCCCAGCAGTGGTGATTTTGTGGGTTCTGGAAGGCCCAAGGGATCGCTCTTCTCCATGCCTCAGCCACCGCCTGCAATCTCCACGTCCTCCCTGGCCTGGCTGGAAGGCCTGCTAATCTGCATGTCCAGCTCAGAGAAGCCACCCTCACTCTCAGGGCCTGACCTGGACCAGAGAGCAGCTACAGGCGGATTCTAGGGTCTTCGGGGCAGTCCCAGAACCATAGCTGGCTGTCAGCAGCCCTATAGCTCATCCACAGGGCACTGAAAGCTCCCAGGGCTATAGGCTGTATTGCCTTTCTTACTATCTTTTTTTTTTTTAATTTAATTTTATTCTTTTTTTATTGGTTTTTTGAGGTAGAGTTTCACTGTGGCCTAGGCTGACCTGGAACTCACTATGTAGTCTCAGGGTGACCTTGAACTCATGGCGATCCTCCTACCTCTGCCTCCCAAGTGCTGGGATTAAAGGCATGCACCACCACACCTGGCTTATTACTGTCTATCAGAATTCTATTTTAATTTTTTTTATATTTTATATTTTAACATGAAACACTTTGATTTGGATTTCATTACTTTAAAAAAATTGTACAAAGAGCACATTTTGCATGAATTAAAAAAAAAAAAGCAAGAGAAATATAAGGGGATAAAAAAGAAATCCAAAAAAAAAAAATTCTGAGACATGAAACAAAACAATTCCATTCTGCCAGTTGAAATGAAATGGCTTTTAACTTACTACAAAGTGTCATTTTAATAGCTTCAGAAGTCTTTTGATTCAGATACATCACACAACTTTGATTGGTTCATTAACCAGCCAGGCAGTCTCCAGGAATGGAGGAAGGTTCAGTGCATGACCTGAGGGACACACGCAGTGATTGGAAGGGGGTGGAGAGGGGACAGTATCCCTGAGGTGTCACCGTGAATAGACTTATTCGCTGATCAACTGTCAGCAGTGAGCGGATGTCTCCATTTCAACTGCTAACGAGAGGCCACACCTCCATCCTTTCTCCTTAGGCTTATTGTGAGTAAGGATGCTCGCATTCGTAAATCAGAACTCCTGGCTCTAAAAGCAGCTTCTCACTGGATTTTTTTTAAATCCCCTCAGCTTCTTCTATCCTAATTCAGGCTCTGGAGGAAATCAGAAAGCCCCAGGATGGAAGCCCCCCCCCATACATCGTCAACCATCAGAGATTGTTGTTTGTTTCTGCTGCTTTTTGAAGTAATGCTTTGAAATGCAAAAACCACATTTCAACCCAGGAAAAGATGAATGAGTGAATGAGGTGATACAAAGCACGTAGCCTAATGCCTCTTGAGAGGAAAGCATTGAGTGGATGGCTCTTGCTAATAAGAAGGCTGGGATTACTACTGGCCTCAACCCCATTGCCCACCGATGGCACAGACCACATACAGCACATGCAACTGTCAACACTTCAATAAAAGGGTCATGAGGAATATATCAAGAATGGTGGTCATCACCCCAGTGCAATAGTGGCACACTATTACCCAATAGTGGGTAACCAAGAGCTTTCTGATTGGCTGAGAGATCCGCTCAGTGTAAAGGAACCCCTATCTGGAATTGGGAACCAGATCAGAATCCTATGGAGACAAAGATTATGTTCTCCAGTGTCAAGCTCTCACCAGTCTTTGGCTAAAAGAGGGGTTGCATACATCAAATTCTCTCTAAATTAATAATGCTTATCCCATTTAAACTATGCTGACTCCACTCTCCATTGGAGAATCTGTTCTTTTTTCAGAAGGTAGTGAGACCTGAAGAGATAAACCACCCCTCGCACTTCAGCTAAGCCACAGCTGATTCCACAGAGGAAGTGGGGAGACGAGCAAGAGTGATGCTTCCGTGGTGAGCCTGACAATCAGCGCCAGGGTGAAGGAGACAGACCCCGAGGACACTCAACACCTACCAAAGCAGAGATCCAGAGGCTCCTAAGAGCTCATCACTGAAGTAGACATAAAACTCACCCACCATGGCTCAGGGAATTTTGCAGAAGGGGTGGAAAGCTTGTCAGAGCCACAGGTTGGGACATCATGCCCAGAGGCATTCCCTCACCCCCCAAAATAACTGACTGCTGCTCCCACAACGGATAAACCACAACCCCATGGGGAATACCTGCAACCCCACTGAGGAGGGTCCCCAGCAGAATGGGGGCAGGGACAAGGGAAAAGAGGGTCCCAACACATGAAGTATCCATGCTAAATATGTTGTCAATAATAATAATAATAAAAGAAAGGAAAAGTGGTCATAATGGAACCTCCTCTCCCTTTGGTGCTTTCTCAATGACCGTGTACATTTAACCCTCTTGTCTGCAGTAATGTTATGAATAAGAGGTCAAAGTGGGCCACGTGCTCTTGACATCGCATACGCCTGTCTTCTTCCTGTCTTCTTAGGATGCCATCCTGGCAGTGACCTGAGTGGGGACTGAAATGGAGTCAGGCAGAGAAGTGTGGGAGCTTGAATCCCAGGGAGAACACTCGCCACGTTAAAGGAGGCTCCACCATCCAACTCCACCGTCTGTACGGCAAAGACGCTCTTTGAATGATTCTGGCCTGCCACCACCTTGGCTGGCCTGTGGTCTGAGGGCTCGTGGTGGTGTGAGGTTCAGGGATGAAGGGGAAGCATGTTTCCCAACCCAACCTGAGATGTGACCTGCTTTAGTTTTTTTGAGACAGGATCTCATGTAACCCAGGCTGGTATCGAACTTGATGTGCAGCTGAAGATGACCTCCAACTTTGGAACGTCCCACCTCTCCCTCCCAAGAGCTGAAGTCCTAAGCATGCGTCGCCATGCCTGGCTCTTAGAGAAATTTATCTCACACTTGAAATATCCAACAAAATCCCCCATACTCCCCAGCTTTACTTATTATGTATTGATGGTCAACTCACCAAGACTGAAGCTCAAGCCTCTGTGGTTTTTTTTTTTGGTTTTGTTTTTTTGGTTCTTCAAGAAGTAGGATCTCACTCTAGCCCAGGTTGACCTGGAATTCACTGCGTAGTCTCATGGTGGCCTTGAACTCACAGTGATCCTCCTACCTCTGTCTCCTGAGTGCTGGAATTAAAGGCATGAGCCACCACTCCCAGCTTTTTAAAAAATATATATGTATATATTTTTATTTATTTCAGACACACAGAGAGAGGGAGAGAGAATGGGTGCACCAGGGCCTCCAGCCACTGCAAATGAACTCCAAATGCATGCGCCACCTTGTGCATCTGGCTTACATGGGTCCTGGGGAGTCCAACCTGGGTCCTTCGGCTTTGCAGGAAATGGCCTCAGCTGCTAAGACATCTCTCCAGCCCTCAAGCCCGTGTCTTGAACAATCCAGCAGCTGAGAAGGAAACACGCCTCAGGGCACAGTGGGTACCCCTTTGGTTAGGTTTGGGTGGCTGCAGGGACGTCAAGGAAGCTTTAAAGGCCTGGAGAGCAGTGGAGTACTGGGCACTGTTTTTACAGAAAGATTCGAAAAGCAGCCAGATGTGATTGTGCCTCTGTAATCCCAGCAACTGGAGAGGTGAAGGAAGATGAAGAATTCAATGCTGGCCTCAGTTCCTTGAAGTTCTGTCGCAAAAAGCCAAAAGAATTTAAAAAAAGACAACAAAAATAAGATTAGGACAAAAATTGGTAGCAGGGGCTAGTAAGCCAGAAAAAAGCTATAAGGGAGGGAGAAGAGGGAAGGACTTTAGGGGATGGTATTGCGTATAAGTAAATAGAAGAACAGATTACAGGGAGGGGAAAGGCCTAAGTGAGGCCGAGGGAAGAGATTGTGTAAAAGAAGGGTGGGGGAGGGTTAATCAAAATTCAAGATATTCTGAATAAGGCATATGAAAACCTACTTTTTTTGAATAATGGCACATCAGAAGTTATAGATTGTTACTAGAAAATTTTCAGTGCCTGGGATGGGATACCTTCCAGTGAGTTGTTGGCCAGGGAGGTCCCTGTTGCCTCCAAAACATTACAGCCTATTGTCAAGGCCCTTGGTTTCCCTTGAGAAACAGATGGTAAGACCCTATTGCTAAATACTCCACATTCCTCTGTGGCAAGGTCACTGACAAATCAAGCTGTTGCTGAGCAGAAAACCTTCTCCCTGTAGAGCAGCCAACTGAAAGCTGGAAAAAAGCTGCATTGCGTGCAGCCCTATGGGAGACAGAAGTCATCAGCGGTGAAAACAGTGGACACTGGAAGCCTCAAGTTTGTCCAGACAGGCCCAATGACTGAACGGGTGCAATAATGGCGTGTCTGCTTTGGGAGAAACCAACTGCTCTCTACCACTCTACAGGAGGGAATACAGGCCTGGTACTGAAAACCCAACAAAAGCTTATGGCTGGGGAGGTCATGAGCCTTAGGAGTATAAAGCCTGCTCTTATCGGGTTTAATGTATATATTATTTTCACCAAACTGTCCTGAAAGCACTACACTTAATGTTCATATTCACGTATTAATGCTACTCTCACTTCTGGTTAGAGAAGCTTCTCTTTTTAGATGGCGATGACCACTGGGATGACCCAAAAGGCAACATAGTGCTGAGAAGAAGGGATGGAGGAGTGCCCAGCACTGAAACACCTCTATCACACCCTCCAAGGCTCAGGGCCCATTGCGGAAGAGGGGGCGGATAGAATGGAAGAGCCAAAGGAAGGGTACGACTCCTTACAATGCAACTGCCCAGACAGAAATTGGCCTCGATATCCATGACCTCGCAGTGCCTAGCAATACCTTCACAAGACCCTCATAAGAGGAGAAAAAGATGATGCCATCAAATTAAAAGAGAGACTAACTGAGAGAGGGAGGGGATATGACGGAGAGTGGAGTTGTGAAGGGGAAAGTGGGGGAGGGGAGGGAAATATCATGGTTTATTGTCTGTAAGTATAGAAGTTGTCAATTTAAAAAAGAAGAAGAAAAAAAAGTAAAAACCATAATAATAAGGCTGGAGTAGCAGCTTTTAGCCACAGATGGGTGTTGTAATAAGGTGAGCGTAGTTTATCAATGGATATAGGAAAGCAAGTTGGGGAGGAGTCATTACAGACAAATCAGAAAATCAGAGATAACCAATGAGGGGGCATTATGTTTTTGTTTTTTTCCAATGTAGGGTCTCACTCTAGCCCAGGCTGACCTGGAATTCACTATGTAGTCTCAGGGTGACCTCAAACTCACTGTGATCCTTCTACCTCAGCCTCTCTAGTGCTGGGCTGTTACAGGACCTTGAAAATAGTTTCCTATGTCTGTCCTCTCGGACTGACAGCAATACTGTAAGGTTCAGGAGTGACCAAGACCATGCAGACCACTCTGAGGCAAAGATGAATGCTTTTATTTAGGAACAGCACGAGCTGCCAGGGCTGACTCAGGCTTGAGTTTTCAGGTAGTGGGCTTTATAGGGCTCTTTCAGCTGGGGGAAGGTGAGGAAGGAAAAAGAACTCGTTTGTTAAGTTGAATAGAAAAGTTCCTTGAGGGGAGATCATTAACCATTTAATAGCTAGGGCTGACACCAGAACAGTGACCAGGTGACTTAGGAGATAAGGAGGCAGGAAACCATGACCTGGGCTTTGTAAGGCAAGGAGGGGCGGTTTCTTGAGGAACGTGGATAATCCACTTCCTTATGCCTCTGTCACCACTCGGCTGTCCTTGGTGACTCTATCTTGGGAGCCCATTCCGACTTAACATTTTCTTTCTCTCTCTCTCTTCTTTCTCTCTTTCTCTCTTTCTCTCTTTCTCTCTTTCTCTCTTTCTTTCTTTCTTTCTTTCTTTCTTTCTTTCTTTCTTTCTTTCTTTCTTTCTTTCTTTCATTCACCTTCTGATAGATTCTTTTCTTACTTTTCCCATCAATTGAACCAACTCAAGCATAGTCGTGCTAGTTAGAACTTTAAGATCAGAGCTGCATCCATCTGTAAATAACTTTCTCCTGATCATCCAGCGGAAAATGTGACTTTGTGAAGTTGTTCAGAATTGTGCCAGAAGACGTAGATTAGCGCCTAGGTATCAAGTAGGCAGAGGGACAAGGAGGGCAGTGGGAGGCCACCTTACTAGTTGCCTGAGTGGGAACAAGGCAGTGGGTGGGAGTGGAGGAAAACTAAACATTTAACAATCATGTCAGTTTGCAGCTAACCTTCTCTTTACAGCTCATCAGACTAGACTGAAATTTCAGTCACAGTTTCTCAGTGCATCCTTTAGTATCTTCCCATCTCCCCGCCTTAAGAATCTCTGGAAGGACAGTCACATTTATCCTAAGAAGCTCAAGAGAAGCAATTCTCCACATCGTGTGAATCTCCCCTTTCCTAGTTTTCCAGCCCTGGTCTCTCCCTCTCCCCTTCTGGATTCTCCTTCCTGCCCCCTTCTCCATGCTGCACACCCCCCCCCTTTGCTCCCTAGGGGAAAGACTGATGGGAAAATAAATACAAAGGATGCTGACGGGTGCCCCTGCTGTGTAAGGAAGAGGTGGTAAGATTGGTGACCAGCAGTTTTAAGGGGCTGCTGGTACTGGAAGTAAACAATATAGCATTGGCAGATGGGAAATGTTTATATAACCGCTGAAGACAACACAAAATCCCTAGGTAAGGAAAACGCTTTTGCCCGAGAGAAGGGTGTATATATAGAACAAGCCAAACTAAGTGAAATCAAAGTGTGGGAAATCAGGGTATGAAAGAGCAGGCTTGTGTTAATAAATCGTTTTAGGCATTAAAGGAAAGAAAAGAGAATGCATGAGAATTAGCTTCTGGTAAACACAGGATCTTTGGAACCTTGGCATTTAGGAAGCATAGCTGTGCCCAAGGCTTGGGAGAAAGAGGATCCTGAACTGTGACTCCCGGTCAAGAAGAGAGAAGGAAACGGCAGACAATAGCAATGATGGTGTCTTTAGGAACAACACTGGACATCTTTATATGGGTGGAGAGGTCAGGGGAGGTGGCCCTGCACTTAAAGGTAGCTTGCTTGCAAGGTTTGCAACCCGGGTTCTATTCCCCAAGCATCCACAGAAAGCTGGCAGGACATTCAGTCATTCATTTGCTGCAGCCAGAAACCCTGGCATGCCTCCCACCGATAAATAAATAATAATTTAAAAACATGTTTGTGGAGGTCTTGTTGGTTTGCTGAAAAGAAAATAAAATTATGAAAGTTGAGTTAAATCAGTGATTAAACATGTATAGTCATGTGAACTCTCATTGTGAAGTATTACCAACATCGTGATTTCATTAGCATCATGGAGGGAAACATATTTCTTAATGTGAAATGAACATTTTGAACATTTTTTCTACTGGTGGGAGGGTCAAGAAAAGGACAGGCTATGGAGAAATGTTCTAACATGATGAGGAAACATTTCTCTAGACATTAGATGCAAAGGGACTTAGGGAATTAGCCTTTTGAATTTGGATAAACACCATTAGTGAAAAAATGTTGCTGGCTAAATTGTGGTGTGTGTGTGTGTGTGTGTGTGTGTGTGTGTGGTGTGATAGATGACATATTAAATCCAGGGGAAAAAATGAAGCTAAAATGCTCTGGTTTCATTTTCCAATCTATAAGGGAATTTTCTTTAATCTCAAAGGAATAGAATTAAAAATCAATGAAATATAGAGAAGTATGCTAACATTTATAAAAGGAGAGTATTTTTTGCATACTTAAATTTTCATGCCATGAAGCAGTAAGAAAAAAATGTTATTAAACCTTTCCAGCATAGATGGACTTATTAATTATGTTTCTCATGACCAAATATCTAGCAAGAAGCCACTTAAGGAATGCAGGGTGTATCTGGGCTAACAGTTCCAGGAGGTGACAGTCCGTCTTGCAGGGAAGGTGTGATGCCAGGACCAGGAGGTGACAGGTCACACTGCATTCAGCTAAGAAGCACAAAGAACTGGATGTGGAGGCCCACTATAAACCCCAGTGACTCACTTCCTGTAGCAAAGCTCCACCCCCTGAACTTCCTGACCAGTGCACCTGGCTGGAGCCAGTGGGGAGCCCTTGACATTCAAGTCACAGTAAGAAAATCTGAAGTTGTTTTTAATTTTTGTTTATTTTTATTTATTTATTAGCAATAGACAGAGAGAGAAAGAGGTAGACAGAGAGAGAGAGGGAGAGAGAGAGAATGGGCGCACCAGGGACTCCAGCCACTGCAAACGAACTCAGGATGCATGTGCCCCCTTGTGCATCTAGCTTACATGGATATTGGGCAATCGAGCCTTGAACTGGGGTCCTTAGGCTTCACAGGCAAGCGCTTAACTGCTAAGCCATCTCTCCAGCCCTGAAAACCTGAAGTTTTAAAAGACAGTTCCAGATTAAAACCAAATTATGTGATATTTTTTCAAAAGTGACCTAAAGAACAGGTATGTCAGGTATGGTGGCATACACCTGGAATCCCAGCCCCGGAGAGGCTGAGGCAGGAGAACTGAGAGTTCAAGGCCAGTCTGGGCTATCGATAATAAAACTCTGTGTCAAACAAAACAACCACAGAACCCACCAGAAAGAAAAAATGCAAAACAAAAGAATCACATATGAGATGGTGCATAGGAGACTGGGGGCACTCCATTATATTCAAGTCATAAAAATGGAAATTTCCTGTCATTCAAACTCATATATGATTTATAAATATTGAGTACTGAGAGCACACCCCAATTTGTCTCCAAGGAGGAATATTTTTCATTGATTACAACCATCCATCAAAGATATAAAAACAGAATTACAATGCTTGACTAATTTCATAAATGCTGAGAGAAGATAGGCGGAGGCACCTATTACAGGAATTGAATGTTACACAGTTCTTCCTGATAGCTTTAAACACATTTTTCTTCGCTTATTATCTTTTTTTTTTTTCTGTTTTCAAGGTATTGCTCAGGTATTCATAAAAGGTATTGACAACCGTCCTGATTTGTTACCCGGTAATCCACACCCACCTTCCTGGTGGTCTCTGGTTAACTAACCCACAGTCTCCCGTATGCTATGGGTTGCAGTCAGGTTCGCATTGCTGGCAGAAATCATCTGACCAAGAGCAGCTTTTTTTTTGGGGGGGGGGGACAGACTCAAAGGGACGCTCCATGATGGCAGTGGAAAACGATGACATGAGCAGAGGGTGGACATCCCCTTCCCCCCCGGCCAACATCAGGTGGACAACAGCAACAGGAGAGTGTGCCACACACTGGCAAGGGGACACTGGCTATAACACCCATAAGCCCGCCCCCAACAATACACTGCCTGCAGGAGGCTTCAGTTCCCACATCTCCATCAGCTGCGCGCAGCATTCGAACACCTGCGTTTACCACACTAGGCCAGTGCTCTGCCACTAAGTTACATGCCCAGTGTTGAGGTATTTTTCCCCCCAGTAAGTACTGGTTGATGTCGAATTTAAAAACGTGTGAACTATTTGAAAAACAGTTCTCTGAAAGATGATTTTGAGAAGAAAAACTTGATGCATCCAAATCTGAAACGCGCAACTGACACGGAATCTCTGGGGACAGCTGAGATCTGTTGCTCCAGGGCAGCAGGACACAGCTGCTCCACCACAGGCCCCGGAGGTGGACGGAGTGAGGGAGCTGGAATTCCCGCAGAGCGTATAGCAAGGAGGAAGAGTGCGTTTTCGTTTTGGCATAGGAAGTGCCAAATTTTCTTCTTGAGCTTATAGGGAATTCAAATTATATGATAAGTCAGGCCTTTCTGCCATAAAACGATGTTTGAATTACAAAGTGGAGATGAAGCAGAAAGAGTATCAACACACTGTAAATAGAGAAAAATTTAAAATCCAAAACACCTTCTTGTTCCCGCAAGCTTTCATCATCTCACAAATGCCCTGAGCATGTGCATCTCAAGCTATTTTTCCTTCATTTTCATTGAGTTTATGTCATTAAATACACTGGAACGATTTGTTTTCTGTTTTAATTTTTTTAAATTACTTTTATTTATTTGAGAGAGAGGGAAAAAGAGACAGAGAGAACGGGCACTCCAGGGTTTCCAGCTGCTGCAAATGAACTCCGGATGCATGCACCACTTTGTGCATCTGGCTTTCCATGGATACTGGGGAATCGAACTTGGGTCCTTTGGCTTTGCAGGCAAGTGCCCTAACCGCTAAGGCATCTCTCCAGCCCTTACTGTTTTTTGTTTGTTTGTTTGTTTGTATTTTAAGGTAGGGTCTGAGGTTGACCTGGATTTCCCTATGGAGTCTCAGGCTGACCTTGAAGTTACAGCCATCCTCCTATCTCTGACTCCTGAGTGGTGGGATTAAAGGCAAGCATCACCATGCCTACATAGTGATTGGGCACAAATGACAATAAGACCCACTGAAGATTCCAATGCGTAGCCAAGACTGAAAGTAATTACTCTCTGGGAACTGTAATAGACGCACCAAGAGACGCGCAAGGGGCGACACATCAGTATATTCCTTTAAACCATCACGAGAACATAGACGACATCAATACTGAATAAATGCCAGTTTGGGGAAGAGTTTGAGCTGTCATGGATATGAGGCAATCATATGTGTTTGAGGTTGTGTGGGCTTACCTTTCGGCTCATGTCACCCTTCATAAGAGGCAGTCCCAGATGTGTCTTGATGGAAGAGACAGGGCTGAGACAGGTTAGTAGCACAAGCAAAGCTTTGAAAAAGCTGACATGGAAGCGAATGCTCGGGTGGTTAAAATGTAAACGGGACCAAAGTAAGGATGAAGGAGGGGCCAGGGCTGCAAGATGAGAGAAGGAAGCCGTCCTCACACTGAAGATGTTATTTCAGTGACGTCATCATGAGAGAAGGAAGCCGTCCTCACACTGAAGATGTTATTTCAACAATGTCATCATGAGAGAAGGAAGCCGTCCTCACACTGAAGGTGTTATTTCAACGACGTCATCATAGCTCTTGGTATTTGGGGTACAGTTCTTGCACAGTGAAATAATGGCCGTTCTTTTCCATCTCAGAAAAGGAAATGCGATGTTTGTATTAATCCAGTTGCTTTTTCCTAGATAGCTCGCAGGCCTTGGTGGCAGACTGTTGTGGGGGTAATCAGCTTTTGGGACTCAGACCTGGAATCGTGCTGTGACTCAGGCCATTTATTGGTGCAAGAAAAAAAGAAATCCTCAGACACTAACCCTTGTGCATGCTGTGGTTGTCCTGACCTCTCCTGACCATCCTCCGGTGAGCACAGGCACCTGCGAGGAGAATTCAGCAGAGCAGGAAGGTGAGAGAAAGATCACTTAACTAAAAATGCTTTTTTAAATAATAAACAAGGGGGCTGGAGCGATGGTTCGGAGGTCAAGGCGCTTGCCTACAGGGCCTAATGGCCCTGGTTCAGTTCCCCAGGACCCACGTAAAGCCAAATGCACAAAGTGGTGCGTGCATCTGGAGTTCCCGTGCAGTGGCAGGAGACTCTGGCATGCCCATTTTCTCTCTCACTCTCTCTTTTGCTCTCTCTCTCTCGGTGTCTGTATCTCTCTGCTTATATTTTATTTCTTTTACTTTCAATGTGGACTTTTGAGAATAAGAAAAGGTTATCAGAAAAGAAGACAGCAGGACATTTGGCCATCATTTATCTCTTCCCAGGAGGACTTGCCATGAAGACCTACAGGCTGCAGGAGTAAAAATATGGAAGGAAAGGACTCAGATCTCCTTGGAAGAGTTCCAAGGCTGAGGAAGTTGTACAGGCAAGCAAAGAGGTGACCTAGCTCCTGAAGAGCAATTTAAAAATTTTTATGCAACATTTTCATACATATACATAATGTATTTTGATCATAATCTCCTCTCTCCCCCACCTACTTCTTCTTTCCACCTAGTCTCTCTCTCTCTCTTTTTTCCATTTTTTTTCTAGGTAGAGTCTCATTCTAGCCAACGCTGACCTGGAATTCACTATGTAGTCTCAGGGTGGCCTTGAACTCACGGTGATTCTCCTGCTTCTGCCTCCCAAGTGCTGGCATTAAAGGCGTGCCCACGCCCAGCTCCTCATCTTCTTAATTTCCCCATCATCTCAGTCCTTCATCAGGTCAAGGCTATCACAGACTATCAATTCCTCAGACTTGACTTTTTCCAGGTTAAACTACTGCTTCTATTTTTTTTTTTTTTTTTTGGAGAGAGACACAGAGACAGAGAGGCAGGGGAGAGGAAGACAGGTAGAGATGGGCGCGCCAGCAGCCTCTCAGCTGCGGTGAACAAAATCCAGATGCCTGCACCCCCTTGTGGTCAAGTGCGGCATTGTGCCCTTGCATCACTTTGCATTGGCTAAATGTGGGACCTGGAGATTGGAACCGCTGGAGATTGGAACCAGCGTTCTTAGGCTTAGGAGGCAGGCGCCTTAACCGCTAAGCCATCTCTCCAGCCCTACTACTTCTATTTTGTCAACAACATCACTAAAAACCACTAGTCATCTCTAGCTTCTGAAATAAAGCCCCCATCTCTAAAGTTGAATATAGGCATTAAACTCATGTCCACATGTCTTTCCTTTCTCTAACTAAGCCCTTCAAATGCTTTGTCTTAGGTCAACTCAGCAACGTAACCTTAACCACAAGGGACAATGGCTTATGCATAGTCAATTCTAATCATTTTAACCACCCTTGGAGAATGAGGTAGTAATATTATTTCATCATTCTATGTTTTGTAAGAGGTTTTTAAAAAATGGTTTATTTATTTATTTGATGGTGGAGAGGGGAAGAGGCAGACAGAAAGAGATATGGGTGCACCAGGGCCTCCAGCCACTGCAGACGAACTCCAGATGCATGTGCCACCTTGTGCGTCTGGCTTACGTGGGTCCTGGGGAATCGAACCTGGGTGCTTAGGCTTCACAGGCAAATGCCTTAACCACTAAGCCATCTCTCCAGGCCCAGTTTTTTTTTTTTTTTTTTTTTTAGGGAGAGCCCCTCCGCCCTTTTCTTCTCAAGAAACACTAATGACTTGGACTTTTGAAGACTTGTTCTCAGAGTTTGGGCATGATTCACAATATCTGCACTGCTTTACAAGTGCAGAATTTTAGACCCAGTGAATGTGAAATTTGGTAAAGATAACTTAGTTGCTTCCTCGGGTTTTCACACTGAAGTTTGAGCAATGCTGCAAGTCAAATGTTGAGTTTAGAACTTGCTTGTGTGCAAGGCACTGGGACACCTGTTGTGTGAGAACAAATCGTTTCCTGCTGGAAAGAAAGGGTTAGTGAGGGCTCTCACGCTTCAGAACTGAAAGCTCTGGCATTTCTATGGACTGGACTCTACTAAATAATGACAAAAGACATTAGGCTTCATCACTGACCTGGATCTCTCTAAACAACTTTAAAGCTCCATTAGATGAAATCTGAGGCATTTTCAGATAAAGGGTCACTACACTGGGCTCATTTCAGGACTAGCATATTAAGGGGTATCATTGTAAACTACCTCCATAAACTTTAAAGAAAATTCAAGCTAAAAGTTTCCTAGAAAAAGATTATTTCTTTAAAAAATAATTTTATTTATTTAAAAATAATTTTATTTATTTATTTGCAAGGAGAGAGGATGAAGAAGAGAGAAAGAGAGAGAATGGGCATGCCAGGGCCTCTTGCCACTGCAAGCAAACTCCAGACACATGTGCCACTTTGTGCATGTGGCTTTACATGGGTACTGGGGAATCAAACCCAGGACGTCAGACTTTGCAAGCAAGTACCTCTGCCGCTGAGCCATCTCTCCAGCCCCACCTCATTTTTATTTGGGTATTGTCTACTTTATTCCCCAGAGGAAGTTTATTTTTGGAATATCAATACTGAAACCACTTTATTCAGGCATATATGCTATTATTTCTTAGATTTCCTCCTTCATTTACTGGGGACATATGGCACAATTGCATTCATATCAAATTCCACTGTCCCTTCTATTACACCCTCCAAGGCTCAGCGTCCATTGTGGAAGAGGTGGTAGAAAGAATTTAAGAGCCAAAGGAAGGGCACCACTCCTTACAATGCAACAGAAATTGGCCTCGATATCCATGACCTCGCAGTGCCTAGCAATACCTTCACAAGACCCTCATAATAGGAGAAAAAGATGATGCCATCAAATTAAAAGAGAGACTAATGGAGCAAGGGAGGGGATATGATGAAGAGTGGATTTCTGAAGGGGAATGGGGGGAGGTGAGGGAAATATCATGGTTTATTGTCTGTAAGTATAGAAGTTGTCAATAAAAATAAAAGTTAGGGCTGGAGGGATGGCTTAGCAGTTAAGGTGCCTGCCTGCAAAGCCTAAGAACACCCATTCGATTCTCCAGGTCTGACATTTAGCCAGACACAAACGTGACACAAAGGCACAATGGGGCACTTGCTCACAAGGGGGTGTGCATGTCTGGAGTTCATTCACAGCAGCTGAGAGGCCAGTTGGTGTGCCATCTCTCTCTCTCTCTCTCTCTTCTCTGTCTCTCTTAAATTAAAAATAAATAAATGAAATAAAAAATTAAAATTAAAAAAATCCACTGTGCCATCTGTAATGTTTTCTACCTTAGACAGTGATTTCCGCAGTGACAAGCACAATTCCCTGTTTCTTCTTTATTCTTTCCTGACTACTGTTTAATGCAAGCAAAATTTAATTCTGTTTAAGTTGTTGCTTGGAGGATGTTGTCCTAAAAAAAAAAAAAAAAAAAAAGGCAGGTGTTCCTTTTTGATGAGGTAAATTTGTGGTAATTAGAATAATTTGCATCCCACAGATGAAATGCTGTCCAAATTCAATGATCCAGAAGTATTCTTTGAACATTAAAGTGAAAATGTGTATTTTTTTTATTACTCCCTGATGAAATTGGACTTGGCAGGGGTAGAGTCTGAGGCAAAGCCAAGTTCATTCCAGAATTTGCAATCAGAGAGTGGCTGCACGAGAGAGCAAAGAGGTAGCATGGTGCATGAGCATTGGGCCAATGTCGGTCATTACCAAGGGCTGCTCAGGGAAGGGGGGCTGATTGTTAATGGACCCCCAAAGAGTCCTGGAGCCTGGCTTAACACACCTGAGCTTAAAACGATGCTTTTCCAAAGATCTGGTCTACCTTGGGGCACTGCTGTAGTTTCTCTGGGGGGTGTTTTCTTACTTATAAGAACAAATCTCTAAGACTTCATGAAAAACTAATACTTTACAATATATCTGTGCATATATATATATATATATATATATATATATATATATATATATATATATATACATGCAATGTACAGTTTCAGCTTTTTGGATGGAATCAATGGCAAAAGCACATTGTTGGACCCTATGCTGTAATGTTTGGAATTAGAGTACTGTGAGTTTGTGGCTAATCTGAAATACGTACAAAGACCCAGTGTCAAAAACAAATAAACATGCGCTGGAGAGATGGCTTAGCGGCTAAGGCATTTGCCTGCGAAGCCAAAGAATCCTGGTTCGATTCTCCAGGAACCACGTAAGCCAGATGCACAGGGGCACATGCATCTGGAGTTCATTTGCAGTGGCTGGAGGCCCTGGTGTGCCCATTCTCTCTCTCTGTCTGCCTCTCTTCTATCTCTCTCTGCTTGCAAATAAATAAATAAAAATTAAAAAAAAAAAACAAATGAACACCTGAGCATAGTAGCACACGCCTTTAATGCCAGCATGTGGGAGGCAGAGGTAAGAGAATTACTGTGAGTTTGAGGTCAGCTTGGGCTAGAGTGAGACCCTGCCTAGAAAAAAATAATAATAAAAACAAACATATTGGACATGGTGCTGCAACCCAACACTTTAATCCCAGCACTCGGGAGGCAGAGATAGGAGGAGGATCACTATGAGTTCAAAGCCACTCTGAGACTACATAGTGAATTCCAAGTCAGCCTGAGCTAGAGTGAGACCCTACCTCAAAACCCACCTTGCAAAAAAACAAAAAACAAAAAAAAAGCAAGAGAAAACAAGCAAACTCCATAAACTTGATTTTCTCATCTCTATTAATAAGTAACACTTAATTTCCAGAATTAACATGGAGATTAAATGAAATAAGTTTTAAAAAGTCCGATGCTTGATATCAAATAGAAATTCAGCACATTTTATTCTTATGATTTTGTTAGTCAGATAATTATATCACTCATGTGCTCAGAAGTGGTCCCATGAAATTGATTCTTTGTAAGTATTCAGTTGCTACAGAGATAGAAATGTTTCGTTGGTGTTTATATTTCATTTTTCATGTAAGAGCTCCATTGTATTAACATACAAGGGCCATGAGATTCATCCATTTAAACTGCTCAGCGAGGTTTGCTCTGTTCACAGTTATACAATCATCACCACAATCAATTTTAGAACACTTTAAAAACAGAAGGAAGCAGCGTGCCTATTAGCAGCTCGACTCCTGCATTTCATTTTGTCTGTCAGAGTAGGGGGGGTCATTGTCATACTAAGACTGCTTTTAGGTTAAGTGAATGCTGAGAAACTGGGCAGTGGATGAAGTCAGGGCAAATAATTTGAGATCAGTACATAAATGTTTTAACACAGTGTGTTCAATGAAGTCCAGTGAGTCCTCTTAAATGCAAAGAGTAAAAAAAACTGAGAAATAGAACAGAGATTCTTTTGATAAATAATGCCGCTATCATATTATCTTTCATTTTTGCCCGTATCACAAAACATTCAATATCCCTGACATAGTAATGGTGGTCTGTGAATACATCCTTATGAAATGCTGCAAATTAACAAAACCAGTTTACAATATTGTGCTTATGTTGAGGCTATGAAAGCACAGGAAAACCCTTTTGTCATTTCCAGTGAAACAACGTGCTGTGTGACAAAGCAAGAATTCATACTTTTGCTAAAACCCATCACTTGGGGAAAAATTCTGTTTCACAGGTGCAAATTCAGAAGAATGAAATTTCTCTGGAGAGACATACTGTTGGTGGGAGAGCGACATCGTGAGGGCCCAGCACCTGGTGCAGCTCCAGAGGTTAGATAAGGACAGGCAAGCTTTCTGAGCAAAAGCAACCTTGGCTTTGAGAGAGAGAAAGCGAGCAAACTTCTCTGAACCCCTGAGCTCGTTGTCAGGGCTTTCACTCTGAGCAAACCTCCCGTGTTTCAAACCATGATCTTTTCTCAATCATCCTCGTGGGGGAAGATTTTACTGAGTCATCAAGGCCTGGGTCAGGGCAAGAAAGCTGAGACCGCATAGCCTTGTAACCTTAATGTGGAGGTTTGATTTTGGTGTCCCCCATAAAATGATGTGTTCTGAATGCTAGCTCCCCAGTTGGTGGCAATTTGGGAAGGAGGTATGTGTTGGGGACAGGCTTATGGGTATTATAGCCAGCTTCCCCTTGCCAGAATTTGGCACACTCCTCTGCTGCTCTTGTCCACCTGATGTTGGTCAGGAGGCGGTGTTCAGCCTCTGCTCATGCCATTGTTTTCCCCTGCCATGATGGAGCTTCACCTCGAGTCTGTAGGTCAAAATAAATCCTTCCCTCCCGCAAGCTGCTTTGGTGGCTTGCTTTGTTCTGCCAAAGTGAAGCTGACTGCAACACTCACATTTTTAAAGTCTCATAGTTTCATATTTCTGGTGTTTGGAAATCCTGCCATCTCCGAGGCATGAGTTGCATGGTATTAATGTCCTGTCCTGAAGTCTTGGTGTAATAACTAAGGGAATGCCAAGTGTTGACAGGGATGCTGGGACAACTGGAAGGTAAAATGCTAAGTATTGATTTAACATACCTGACACGCTAGTCATTCCACTCATAAGGATGAACTAAAAGGACTCAAAATCTCTGTGTCCATAGAAAGGACGGGTGCCCGGATGTAAATGGCACCTTCACTCATTCCCATATTCATGAACTAGAAACAATGCAAAGTCCTTCAACGCACGAGTGACTAAACAGTTGTATACATGCCCACAGGCATAGAACTCAGCAGTAAAGAGAGACAAACCACTGGCCATGGATAAATCAGAGGAAAATACTTTGACCAGCTGAAGAAGCTAGACAGTAAAGTATATAATGCAGAATTCATCTGTCCCGTCACTCAAGGCCCACTTACATCAGGCGAAAGATATCAAGTTGATAAGTAGGTACCTGGGGGTGGAATTAAGGGGGAAAAACGTTGAATGGAAATTTCTACAGTCATGAAACTTTTCTGTGTCCATAGGGTTAGCCCCACGGTAATGTGCACGGGACAAAACTTATTCCTTTGTACAATTAAAATGTGTACTTTATGAAGTATGAATTGTCTTTCAATAATCTATTTACAACAAAGATACAAATTCAAATAAATCCTCTAAAGTTATCTGCTGTAAACTAGTAATTTTTAGTGTTCACTAACCCAGCAAAGCAAATCCGCTAAGAGATGGGAACAAGCTGCGTACCTAGCAGCGGGCAGTGGTGTGGTCAGATTAGTTCTTCTCTGTGTTGCATGACATGATTCAAGGCGGTTAAATTTCTTTTTTTTTAGAAAGCAGCTATAATTTTTTGAAATTGTTTATTTTTATTTATTTATTTGAGAGTGACAGACAGAGAGAGAAAGAGGCAGATAGATAGAAAATGGGCGCACCAGGGCCTCCAGCCACTGCAGACTAACTCCAGATGCATGCGCCCCCTTGTGCATCTGGCTTACATGAGCCCCGGCGTCCTTGGGCTTCACAGGCAAGTGCTTAACCGCTAAGCCATCTCTCCAGGCCCAAGGTGGTTAAATTTCTAATGATCAAGACCATGTAGCAGCATGGCAAATGTTTGCAATACAAACACAAACAGTTAACTAGAAACCCTGGACTACAAAGCTGGAGTTTTAGTTATTGCTGACAGTGACATTAATGAGACTCATAAATCTACCCTCTGCAATCTTCAAAAAGAAAAAGTAGTTGATTCCCCACCTGCCTGAAAGTGTGCAATCAAAAATAACACAGCACTTAGAAATCACAGCATCAGCAAAGCTCAGTAGTAGGGGCATCAACCCATCCTCCCTAGCTTAAGGCAGGATGCTCACCAAAGTTCACCGTCATCATGGCTCAGAGTAGCAAAGCTTTGTCAGGAATGAAAAAGCAGCCTGTGACTCGGAACAAATTCACAGTTTGATTTAGGTAGAAAATTCTAAGACCACCAAAACATTGTCAAAGAAAATTTAAAAATTTGACGTCCATCTGATTTTTCTAGAAACACTGCTTAATGTCATGTTAACTGTGTTTGATATATATATATATGTATATATATATATACATACATACATACATATATATGGCATAATACAAAATAATAGGAAAAAGTAATATTTGCATGCAGCAGAGCATGAAGCATTGGCTCACAGCATTAATTGCCATGCTCGGTGTTTTTAGTTGTTTTAGAAAAAGAATCTACACTGAGTCCAGACATGTCCACGTCCTGCCCACTAGGCTGCTCAAAGCAGCCTATGTCTTACCTGGCTCTCCAATCATAATATAGGCCAGTCGACTTTTCAAGGGCCGTGTGTACACGTCTTAAGGAATTTCCTCCGGCAGCTCAAGGCCGCGCTTCTGGTGCTCAGCAGGCAGCAGACTGAACACACAGGAGACGTGCACCGCCCAGGACAGTAGTCCGCCATGAAGGGTGGGAGATGGCGGTTAAGTATGTCAGCTTGATGTCACTCCATGAGAGAAAGCTCGTGTGTCTATGCTCCATGCAGAGCCTGCAGAAGTAGCTTATTCATGTACATTCCTTTGTTTGTGCATTACATGGGTGTGGTGTGCATGCGTGTGTTTATGCATGTTCATATGTGCTGGGGCACATGCACACAGGGACACATACATGTGGAGGCCAGAAGACAGAAGCCTCGGGTGCCACCCTTAGGAACACCATCCACTTTTTCTTGGGCAGGTCTCCTTGGTTCGGAGATCATTGGTCAGTCTTGTCTGACCAGCAAGCCACAGATGCTCCCGTCTCTGCCTCTCCAGTGCTGGGGTTACTGGCATTTTCACGTGGGTGCTGGGGATCACACGAGGCAAGCATTTTACCAGATGAGCCACCTCCCCAGCCGAAGCTGATGTCATAGCACACCCCAGGCACTGTGATATGACACTATCGTGTTGTCTACGCTGTCTCCACTTCTCATTTCAGCTGGTCACTTTGCCAGCTGTGCCTCTCGGGGCCACCTCGCATCTACATCGTTTCCCCTTGAATCCTTTCCTCTGCGTTGAATCGTGGTAAGTGCAAATACCACGTCTATCACTTTTATCCTAATGCCATTTCTAATAAAACCTAAAATTCGAAGTGTGGTGGAAAGAAAAGAGCACAGACCAGGTTCATTTTGACGATTTTCCAAAAAGTAATGAGACTGATGTCCAGTTGGGGGGGGGGCGTTGTGTGTGTGGATGCGCATGCACAGGTGGACACCCGGGGTCTTCCTTGATTGCTCTCCACGTTAATTACTGAGGCAGCGTCTCTCGCTCGAACCTAGGATTTGACTATTTGGCTGGTCCAGCTTATCTGCTTGTCCCAGGGACTCCGTCTCTGCCTCCCTGGCACTAGGATTACAGGCAGGCTGCCACGCCTGCCTGTCACTTACATGGGTGCTAGGAATGCATCCTCGGGTTCTCACATGTGTGTGGCAAGCTTTTCATCCCCTGAACCGTCTCCCAGGCCCTTTGTTTAATATCCTTTTGTTTCACGTACTCACATCCATTTTCTGAACTACGCAGATATGCCTTGGCACTGCACATAGACAGACATGGGAGTGTTTTGTGAGAAAAGTGCTTGGATAGATTCCTAAAGTTGTCTAAATGATTCATGCACGACAGTATTAGGTAGCTAGATTATGATAATTTTTTCACTCCCTAAAAATTACTATAATATTTAACTGCTGCAAAGTGAAACCATAAATTATAATCTAAATGGCAAAGGAAGAAAGAAAATCTGTCAAAACACATTCAAAATTGTTAAAAATACAAGTGGATGTGTCTGGCTAAGCTAGATTTAGACCTCTGAAGCCTTTTTTTAATTTTAGAAAGGAAAGGGGGCTTGACATTTTAATTCTAAACCGAAGAAGAGAAAATAAATGAGGTGTTAATTAACCAGTCCCTCCAACATTAACTCAGGCAGTTTCTCTGACCCTGGTTATTTGCATCATTCATTCACATTCTTTAAATATATCACATTTTGACAGAAAAAAAGAAAGAAATTTTCCAGAGAGAGGAGAATAAATTTTCCTAATGTAGGAAAGTATGCGGAAGGCACTGAATCAATAAATGCTTCATTGGGTAAGTGCAATTAACAGTGATAATAGCCGTACATAAAGCAGATTTTCAGAGTAAAGTGGCTTGCTTCCTGCAAGCCTATAAAAAGTGATTCTAAGGGCATATTAATCCCATTTCCCTCTTAATGTAAGTGTGGGCATCCGCCCAGGTACCATTGCTAGTAGCAGTAAGCATCTGCGGAGGTGTCCTGGAGCAATGCACCGGCACCATTGATGGACAGGGGTGATACACGGCCATGGAAGAATGCAGAGACATTTGTAACACTGATGAAGACCTTCAGGGCTACTGCTACGAGGAGGGTATCCCACTAAATGGCTTGGGAAAATGAATTTGTAATGAAGGAAACCTTTTTGCGGTGCAACAGTTTGAGTAGGAATAGCAGTTAATCAGGTTTTTCTGCTTGAAATTGACACAGAGGAGGAACAAGTGAAAATGCCCCTTCTAGATAGTTTTCCATTCCCTCACTTTCTGCATACATGACACATACGTGTCTGCATTGTCCTTTGTGGCTTAGTCACATACCTGCTGGCTGTCAACATACCACCTTCTTTCTATATTCTTACTTATCTTTCTGTCTAGCATTTCAAGGTCAGAAGAAGAAAGCACCATGCCCATGTCTAGAAGTTTCCAGAAACAGAGAAGGAGCAGACAGGCATGATTATAACCTCAGTAACCGTGGTAACTAAGGCCGGGACATCTGCCCCAGGAAGCAGCTGTGGCCCACGCCCCACATACAATGTGAAACCTGGGTGAGAAGAGACAATGACATGACCGCAAACAGATGTGGCAAAGGGAAATAGCTAATGATAAAATGAATAATTAACCAAAATATGGTGGTTTATAAACTTGAGCCCATTAAACCAGAACGCTGTGATACATAAAACAATGATTGCCAGGATTGCAGGAGGAGATAAAGATCTGAAAGGTAGGGGCGGAAAGATGGCTCTGTGGTTAAAAAAAAAAAAAAAAAAAAATAGGAAAAATTGAACCTGAATAATATTGGCCCCATCCACATGCTGTCATGGGTGGTGGAAGAGGACAAAAAGCTGACATCAAGGTCTGGAGAGATGGATTAGCAGATAAGGCACTTGCCTGCAAAGCCTAAGGACCCCGGTTTGATTCTCCAGGTCCCATGTAAGCCAGATGCACATGGTGGCACATGCGTCTGGAGTTCACTTGCAGTGGCTAGAGGCCCTGGTGTGCCATTCTCTCTCTTTCTCTCTCTCTCTCTCCCTCTCTCTGTCTCAAATAAATAAATAAAAATAAAATATATTTTTTAAAAAGATGACATCGAGCCGAGTGTGGTGGCACACGCCTTTAATCCCAGCACTCGGGAGGCAGAGGTAGGAGGATTGCCATGAGTTCGAGGCCACCCTGAGACTACATAGTTAATTCCAGGTCAGCCTGGGACAGAGTGAGACCCTACCTTGAAAATAAAAAAAATAAAAATAAAAGAAGGTGACATCAAAACAGAAGAGGGGACAGTTGGAATGAAGGAATTCAGTGAATAGGAATGAACAAAAGAAGGTTGTGAGAAGGGATTATGAGATTATATATAATATATATATTATATATATACGTACACATATACACATATACATGGAGGTTGTCAATTCTTTTAAAAAAAGCAAAACTGATAATAAAAAAATGTAGCATTCATCTTAAATAGACACAGATATTGGGAGACTAAAGTATGAGAGTGGCTGTGAATTTGAGACTAGCCTCAGACCTTTGATCAAAAAAAACCCACCACCAACAACAACAAAATCCTATATTCATAGCAGACACTCAGGCACCCAAATCGGCTCTTCTTTCAAAGAGTCAAGTGCCCAGAGAAGTTCTCCACCCCTCAATGTCTTCGCTCCAGAATTATATAAAGTTCAGAAACTCTGCCTCAAAGGAATAGTCTCCAAACGGTTGCTCAGGCGAAGTTGACTATGCCATGGAAGCTATGAGACATGCAGGCAACTGCTTAGACATTTTAGCCAAAAAGAATGGGGTTTTGCTTGAAGCAGAGAGGCGCGGCTACCACCAACTTCTCTATGCAGTCTTTTATCCTGAAAGAGAAAAATTGACACACTTAACAGGGTCATGGCTTGCAGCGGCCCTCACAGCTTCTGGGACTAATTTAGTGCGGCTCCTTGCGCAAAGGTGTTTATTACATTATCAGGAGCCCATGGCCTCTGAGCAGTTAGTGGTGGCGCTGTGTGCTGTCAGACAGGCTTGCTTCCCCTTGGTGTTTCATGGCTCCAGCAACATGTGGTCTGGAATAAAGTACCGTGGTTTTCAGCTCCATCGGAGAGACCTGAGTGGACTTTACAGAGGCTGCAAAGCCACGTTCCCTGGAAATAACAGTGCTGCAGCTGTGTCAATGTTGAATCAAGACTACAAGGAAAAGGAGACGTGAGTCTGAGGTCACGCTTGCTCTAGCTATCTATGCACTAAATGAGCCAATGGCTGATAGTTAGTGGACTGCTGAGACAGTGGAAATGGCCACACCACCGAGAGAACAGAAAGATGCTGATAAGAGTCCTCACACAAAAGGGAAGTGGAAGAGCTGACATAAAAACGAGCAAGAAAAAGCCAAAGCTGAGTGTAAAAAGAGAGAGCAGAATGAATACAATAAATAGGAGACAAAAATCAAGGATTTTATAACTCGTTTGGGGCACCTTTTGAAAGCTATCTCAATCTTCCATCGGGAGAAAGTTTTAGTGGGTTTATTTTGTTTTGTTTTGTTTTGTTTTTTGGTTTTAAACTTGTCCTGGGAAACAGGACATCATACACTGGATTGGGTCCTTGTCATTTCTGTCCAGTTAAATACTTTATTGTAATAATAATGATTACTCTTTATGGACATCTTAATCTCACACACATACTTTTTTGTGGTTTTGGAATAAAACTTGTTTCAAGAAAAATCTACAGATGTAGAAAACTGAAAGATAATACAGGAAGGAATACCAATGGTAAAAAAGAGAAATTAATAAACTAGATAATGTAAGAGTAGCAGAAGCAATCACAAGCAAAAACTCAGAAATGGGACATCAGGAGAACTGCATTCATTCATTAAAAACACAAAGTAGGAATCATTGTAAGCATGGAAAAAAAAAAAACAGAACAAATATCTAGTGTTTTTGATAAAAATAATGTTATAATGTACATGAGGCATTTAACAAGTATACAAGAACATAATGCATAAATATATACTGATAAGCTTGAAACCATAAGTTAAATATTTCTCAGAAACATTATATACAGCTGGAGAGATGTCTTAGTGGTTAACGCACATGGCTGTGAAGCCTAAGGACCCTGGTTCGATTCTCCAGGTCCCACATAAGCCAGATGCACATGGTGGCGCATGAGTCTGGAATATGTTTGCAGTGGCTGGAGGCCTTGGCATGCCCATTCCCACTCTCTCTCTCTCTCCCTCTATCTGTCTCTGGTAACATAAATAAATACATAAGTAAATAAATTAATACATTATATAAATCAGACCAAGAAAAATGATTTACAATATACATAAAAGAAAAAAAAGTCTCATACAGTTCCCTTAGAGGGAGATCCCGAGTCAAATGCATGCATGCCAGTTGTTTCTACGTAATGGGCCACATCCAAACACGGATGGAGGAGTACAGAAGCTATATGGAGGGAGGTGTGAGCAAGACAGGCAACTTTCTCATGTAGGGTAGCCCTGGGCATCGCGGGCCCTATCCCACGTGAGCCCTGTGGAAGGCTGTGGGCAGCACTTCTGCACAGCGAGGATACTGAGGAAAACTTCACGTCTCTCATTGGTTGCTGAGGAACAGAGACTCTCAATGCAGGAGCACCAACAGCCTTGCCAGGGGGCCTGTCCGTCATGTCACAAGCACCTCCACAGAGGGCCGAGGGGAAACAGTTCTAGGAAATCCCATGACAAGATGCCCTTCCCCAGAAGTCTCTCTGTTTCTCAGGGCCTAAGAGTCCCATACCAACTATGCACACTCACTTCTTTTTGCTGTATGGCACCCAAGACAAATAACTTGGGAGAGATTGAGTCTTTAGGGGCTGTTACTCATGAGGACAGCAAAATTGGAAGGGATAGCAAGGGGAAAAAATGAGGCCATTCTAGGTAGAACAGAATGCTATACAAAATTTTATATACAGGCACAAGGGTAGAGATAAGAAAGCACACTATATGTTGTTAATATTTTATATTAATGAATGTTTATATTCACTGGAACAGAAGGTCTGGTTGTGTTTGGCCAGAAATTTCAGTGGAAAGTCATTCAGACACTTCTGAACTAAGACTTTGCCTACTCGATGTGGGTAAGAACTAACAGGAAAGATGGTGCCGGTCTAGTGCTGGAAAGCACTACATGAGCTACTGGGGAAAGTGGCCAACAATGGTCTGAGCAACCAGAGGTCTAAGCTACTCAGAAGCAAACACCCTGACAGGCTGTACACGCCGGTGCAATAGTGGCACACAGCTTTGGTGGATTACCAAGAGCTTTCTGATTGGCTAAGAGATCTGCTCAGTGTAAAGGCACCATATCTGGAACTGGGGACAGGATGAGAACCCTATGGAGACAAAGATTATGTTGTCCAGTGTGAAGCTCTCACTAGTCTTTGTCTAAAAGAGGGGCCACATACATCAAATTCTTCCTAAATTAATAACTTTTATCCCTTTTAACCTGTGCTGACTTCACTCTCTGTTGGAGAATCTGTTTTTCTTTCTCAGAAGGTGGTGAGATCTGTGGAGATAAACCACCCCTCGCACTTCAGCCAAGCCACAGCTGAATCCACAGAGGAACTGGGAGAGATGAGCAAGAGTGCTTCTTCCACGGTGAGCCTGACAATCAGCGCCAGGGTGAAGGAGACAGACCCTGAGGATACTCAACACCCACCAAAGCAGAGATCCAGAGGCTCCTAAGAGCTCATCACTGAAGTAGACTTAAAACTCACCCACCATGGCTCAGGGAATTTTGCAGCAGAGGGGACAGAAAGATTGTAAGAGCCTCAGGTTGGGACATCATGCCCAGAGGCACTGCCTCCCCCAACAACTGACAGCTGTTCCCACAACACACAACCCCGTACTCCATGGGGAATACCTGCAACCCCACTGAGGAGGGTCCCCAGCAGAATGGGGACAGGGAGGAGGGAAAGGATGGAAGCAACATATGATGTATCCTTAGTATGTCCATAATTAAGAAAGAATGAGAGAGAGAGAGAGAGAGAGAGAGAGAGAGAGGGACACTTGTGTGGGATAAGGCAGCTATAATGGACTTGGGAACTGAGGCTGTTTCAGTGCAATGCCCCCTCCCCAGCCACTGTGCCCTTCAGGCAATGAAGCAGAAAGAGGAAGTTCATTGTCATGTGTCACCCGGCTACTTAGGAGCTGTGAGGGGAATTGATTCTGACAACTCGACTCTAGGCTCAGACTATTTTTAAATTTCGAGGCCCCTATTTCCACTGATAAGCAAAAGGCTGAACTGCCGTTACTTACCGGATCTCTCTTCCCCCCTTTCTGGTTTGAGGCTTAAGAAAGGAAATAAGAACTGCCAAGCTTTTTCTCGCCTCATTATTAAAAAAATAAAATAAAATAAAAAAGCAAAAACCAAACCTTGGTAGCAGGTTAGACATAAGATTTGAAATATGATAAGGAGTAAGAAAAAAAAGTGTGTACTTTTCAGACCTGTGAGTTTGCTGAATTGGGGCTGATAATAAGGTTTAATAGAAATGAGTATGGTCAAGCAAATGGCCCTGAAGTTTTGCTCTGATCTGATTATATCTCCATTGATTTGGGGTGTGATTTCTGAAGTTCTTTTACTTATTTTTATTTTTGCTCTTTTGAGGCAGGGTCACACTCTAGCTCAGGTGGACCTGGAAGTCAATCACTCAGTAGTCCCAGGCTGGCCTCAAACTCACAGAGATCCTTTTACCTCTGCCTCCAGAGGGCCGGGGTTAAAAGCATGTGTCAGCACGCCTGGCTGAAGTTCTTTAAGTTAATCATTTTTTCTCCTTTCCGCAGTGTATATACACTTACTAAAGACTGAGACCCGAACACGCACTTCTAGGTGTTTAACCAACGCAGTGTGCTTCGTTTCTGAAACACAATTGCCCCATACCACCTGCAGCATGCTCATAATTTTATATTCAGACAAAGGTATTTTTAAAAGGAATTTGAATGTCTGGAAAATATGCATGCATAGCTATATTATCTAGTTCCACAAATAAATTAAGTGTGCAACCTTTGTGGGGTTTTTTCTTTCCTTCCCTCTTTCTTTCTTTCTTTCTTTCTTTCTTTCTTTCTCTCTCTCTCTCTCTCTCTTTTTTGCTAAATTGAGCACAAATTATATAACCTTATTCTTTGGAGAATGTTAAACATCTTAAAGCAACTATTTTTTAAAAGTTTGTCAATATCTGCTCTTAGTTTATTATGAGGTAAGTTTTTTGAAATATTATACATCTCACTTCCTTACTCTCCTTTGTTTTTTTTCCTTTTAAATAATTAGACTTTTATTTATTTGTTAGTGCAGCCTCTAGGTTATATAACTGGTATTTATTTGTTCCCAGAGACATTAAGCTTTCAATGCTACAAGTAAATATTTCTTGAGTGCATGCTTTGGGCAGAGAATAGTGGCAGTGTGTATAGAGAAGGCTGGCTTTATACCTCATGCAAGCTGAAGTGAGTTAAAATGAGACACAAACAAAATAAATCTGCTCAGACATGCCACTCTAGTGGGCGTTTACCCAAGTCCTTAAGCAAGTTGCACGTTATCTGTTGTCTGTGTTTTAAAGAAGGGAACTGGGATATATGGAGATGGAGTAACTTGCCAGGATTTGCATAATTACTAAGTGGTGGAGCCTACATATAAAGCCTTCTCTCGTTTACAGAATAGGGAAAACTGATATAGCAGCCCAGGCTCATTCCCTGCTGGGTATGTTTTTAAATCTTTCTGGAGAGATGGCTCAGCGGTTCAAGGTACTTGGTAGAAACGCTAAGGGATGGGGTTCGATTCCCCAGGACCCATGTGGAGCCAGATACACAAAGCGGAGCATGCGTCATGGATTCCGAGATTGCTTTGGGGAGGACAATACCAGGGGAGTGAGTGAAGGAAAATAAGCAGGCCAGGAAGGAGACAAGGTGAACACTGCCCTGGAGTTACAGTTTGGAAGAAGCACAGTGGGTCGTAAGCCCTCACCCCTGCCTTCCAGCCTTCCAGCCTTCCAGCCTTCCATGGAAGCCAGGGGAAAACCTTGCCTGTTGTTGGGGGGTGGGGGCGGGGGGCATTAAACCTCCCTGTTCAGAGTGACGTCATGAGTTGCTTAGCAAGTCCTACCTCTGTCCATTCCCGGGGACCATCACTGCGCATGAACAAGAGAAGTCACCCCAGAGAAGGGCCTTCCCCTGTGGACCTGGGTACCTGGCTGGCTGCGGGACCCCACCTGTCACCTGGGAGTAGTCCCCCCCCCCCCGTGACGCTGACAGTGGAACCACTCCAAGAGCCAGCTGTTGAGGCTGAGAGAGGCGGTGTGAATGCAGGAATCTGGACAGGTACTTAACACCCCCATCTTTCTGATGAAGAAGATTCTGGAACGCAATGAGCATTTGTAATTGTACAGTCCTTGTCTTCAACTTCGGTGGAACTTTGGTGGGAGTGGTAAAGAAAGAAAAATAGAACCACCACCAGACTGTTTTGCAAAGGGACTTTACTGCTTTGAGCTGTGTATTCGGTAAGGGTGCATTTATATTAAAAATAAAAAATTAAAAAAAAATTTAAAACGACCCAGGCGTTTCTCATAAAGCCACAAATTCAATTTTTTTTAGGGGCATTACTGGACTTAACGTTCATGGTGAGCATGCCAGTGCTACTTACTCAAACGACAGCAAGACAGCACAGGACACTAAGGACCACTGTGGAGGACGGGGTTTGGCCACATTTGGGATTTCATCCCTTAATAAAAAATGAAGCAGCCGGGCGTGGTGGCACACGCCTTTAATCCTAGCACTTGGGAGGCAGAGGTAGGAGGATCGCCTTGAGTTCAAGGCCACCCTGAGACTACATGGTAAGTTCCAGGTCAGCCTGGCTAGAGTGAGACCCTACCTTGAAAAACTAAAAAAATAAAAATTAAAAAGAAGCAGGACTGGAGAGATGGCTCAGCGGTTTAGGCATTTGCCTGCAAAGCCTAACGACCTGGGGTTGATTCCAAAGTACCCATGTAAAGTCAGATCCCCAAAGTGGCACATGCATCTGGAATTCAATTGCAGTGGCTAGAGGCCCTGGCTCTCCCTCTCCACACCGCCCCCCCTCCCTGCAGGTGTGATGGTGCATACCTTTAATTCCAGCAATTGGAAGGCTCAGGTAGAAGGATTACTGTGAGTTTGAGGCCAGCCTGGACTACAGAATGAATTCCAGGTCAGCCTGGGCTACAGCAAGACCCTACCTCAAAAATCTAAAAAATAAAAATAATAAAAATAAATAAATTTTTAAAAGTAAAAATAAGGGCTGGAGAGACAGCTTAGTGATTAAGGCACTTGCCTGTGAAGCCTAAGGACCCAGGTTCGATTCTCCAGGTCCCACGTTAGCCAGATGCACAGCATGGTGCATGCATCTGGAGTTCGTGTGCAGTGGCTAGAGGCCCTGGAGTGCTCATTCTCTCTCTCTCTCCCTCTCCCCCCCCGCCTCTGTCTCTAATAAATAAATTTTTTTAAAAAGTAAATGAATAGAGCTGGAGAGATGGCTTAGCAGTTAAGGCGCCTGCCTCTTAAGCCTAAGAACCAGGTTCCAATCTCCAGGTCCCAGGTTTAGCCAGATGCAAAGTGACACAAGGACACAATACCGCACTTGACCACAAGGAGGCGCACACATCTGGATTTCGTTCACAGCAGCTGAGAGACTGCTGGCGTGCCCATTCTCTATCTGTCTCCCTCTCCCTCTCTGTCTGTCTCTCTCTGTGTCTCTCTCCAAAAATAAAAAAAATTAAAAAAACTTTAAAAAGTAAATAAATATAAAAAGGGAAGCAACAAACAACAAAATGTCACTATAACATCCTTTTATATATGTTAGATGATTTACCTGTGTAATTTAATGAAAATTAAATTAATGTCAATTTAATGAACAGTTTAAACAAAATCAAGCCATATACCACCTTAAGCAATATTTACCTTGAAGTTTAAATGAGATGTGTTTTTCATGAATTAGACAATTCTTGAAATGTTAAGCTAAGCAGCTAAACAAACACGTCATCCTTAAATTCAAATACTTCTGTCATTCCACTCATTTTTCTTATATTTATATCTTTCAAAGGAAGTTGTGCTGTATCTTCAGTAAAGCCACATCTGTGATGCAATTCTAAGAAAACACTTGCACGATCCTATCTAAGAAGCAGAGTCCAGGCACAACCACGGTGGTGCACACCAGTAATCCCAGCACCGGGGCAGTCAAAACAGGAGGATCAGGAGTTCATGGTCACCCTTTGTGACATACCAAGTTCAAGACCAGTCTGGGCTACATGAGGCCTTGTTATATAAAAACAGCAAGACAACAACAAAAACTTCAAGCATTAGCATATCCTTAAATGTTGCTTCTCCATTTCATTTCTACTGAAAAGTTGTTTTCATTTTGAGTCAAGTTCAAGTTCCTTCAGGTTTCAGATCATCTCAGATTTTCTTTTTTTCTTTCTGTTTAGTTTTTCATCAAGAATAAACCAGAGGAAAGCACCTTGTTTCATTGTGTGTGTGTGTGTGTGTGTGTGTGTGTGTGTGTGTGTGTGTGGTACTGGGAAACATTGTCATCTCAGGAGGAAATTCTGGGGCACAAGTATCCCATGAGTTTCCTTGGGGAAAGCAAAGAGCCTATTACATATTTTGGGCTATTTCAATCAGCATTGGTTGCATAACTATACATAGACTGCTAGATATTTTATATTAACTAGGAAAAAATGAGAAACAGAAGAGCAATCAAGACCAAAGAAAGCAATTTTTGTCTGGATCTAACCTTAAAATTCAATGGAGGGGCTGGAGAGACGGCTTAGAGGTTAAGGCGTTTGCCTGCAAAGCCTAAGGACCCCTGTTCAATTCTCCAGGACCCACGTAAGCCAGATGCACAAGGAGGTGCATATATCTGGAGCTTGTTTGCAGCAGCTGAAGGCCCTGGTGCACCCATTTTCTCCCTCTTTCCCTCTCTCTCTCTGCCTTTTTCTCCCTATCAAATAAAAAAATAAATAAATTATTAAAATAAAATCAATGGAGAGAGAAAGAAAAATGCTCTTCCTGGGCCTATTTGGAGTTATGTCAGCAGTGTTTGGATCCAATATATAATTTCATCTTGAAGTTGGCAAAGCAGAGATTTCTAGGTCAGAGGCTGAGCATCTCTGAGCGTCTTTAATCAATATTTAAGTTGGTTTCAGGGGAACCAAATGCCCCTGCTTGATTATAATTTGGGTTCTGTGCTTTGAAGCTATTTCTATAAGTGAATATATGGCACAGATAGTTTTCATTGGATATGTATACTTATGAACACACACATACACACACAAGCACCCACACACAATGCTGCCAATCCTGACTAAAATGAATACATAAATAAATAAATAAATAAATAAATAAATAAATAAATAAATAGAATAAGCCCTGTTAGATCTTCCCAAGGCGACATTTGGATAATGAAAACCAGAGAAATTAAATTTGTGTCATCATCACATTTATTGTAGATGAGAATTTACCTCTGTCTGCTGTTCCTAATTATCAATTCTGATTTTTTTGTACATTAATTACTCTGCAAGTTACAATTTGAAATTGGGTAGAGAAGTCCTTAATGACATTAGTGATATATTGATAATTAAATATTGAAGAGAACTATTCCTGAACTCAAAAGTAAGAATAACTAATGTGGGTCTTGATGCACAAGATAATATTCTGTTGACATGATCAGATCGCCGTTGTGATGCTACATCTGCTAAGTCAATAGGTCTTAAGATTTTAATTATTTAAAGGTATCGAGTATCACAGTCACGTCAAAAGAATAAAATTGTTAACAAAAATTTGTTCACCAGCCAAGTTAAAAATGAAACATTCTGGGGCCTGGGGAGATGCTCAGCAGTTGAAGGCACTTGACTGCAAAGCCGAATGGCATGGGTTTGATTCCCCAGTTCCCAGGTAAAGCCAGATGCACAAGGTGGCACCTGCGTCTAGAGTTTGTTTACAGTGGCAGAAGGCCCTGGTATATTCATTCTTTCTCTCTCTCTCTCTCTCTCTCTGTTTGCAAATGAACAAACAAAAATACTAAAAAGAATCAAATGAAGAGTTCTGGGCTGGAGAGATGGCTCAGTGGTTAAGGGCACTTGCTTGCAAAGCCTGCTGCCCCAGCTTCGATTCCCCAGTACACACAGAGAGCCAGACACACAAGGTGGCCCAAGCATCTGGAGTTCATTTGCAGTGGCAAGAAACTCTGGTGCATTTATTCATTCATCATTCATTCTCTATCGCTCCTAAGCAATACATAAAATATTTTTTAAAAAATAAATGAATTGGGCTGGAGAAATGGCTTTGAGTTTAAAGCACTTGCCTGTGAACCCTATGGACCCAGGTTCAATTCCCCAGTACCCACATAAGCCAAATGCACAAGGTGGCACAGGCAACTGGAGTTTGTCAGCAGTGGCTGGAAGCCTTGGCACACACTTTCTCTCTTTCTCTATCTTTCCCCCTCCAATAAATAAACGAATAAAGTAATTTTAAAAATGAATCATTCTGGGCTGGAGAGATGGCTTAGCAGTCAAGGCACATGCCTACGAAGCCTAAGGACCCCGTTTGATTCTCCAGTTCTCATGTTTAGCCAGATGCAAAGTGACATGGGGTGCAATGCCGCACTTGCCCACAAGGGGGCTCAGGCGTCCGGAGTTCATTTGCAGTGGCTGGAGGCCCTGGAGTTCCCATTGTCACTCGCCCTCTCTCTCCTTCCCTCTCTCTGTCTCTAATAAATAAATAGATAGATAGATAGATAGATAGATAGATAGATAGATAAATAAAATCTTAAAAGAAATGAATCATTCTGAATATAATGAATGTTACCCTTTTGTTTGTTTGTTTAGAGGTAGGGTCTTACTCTAGCCCAGGCTGAAGTGGAACTGACTCTGTAGCCCAGGCTGGCCTCAAACTCATGTCAAGTCTATCTACCTCAGCCTCCTCCGTGCTGGGATTAAAGGCAAGTGCCAACATACCTGGCTCGATTATAGTTATTATTTTTCTATTTTTTCTCCTTAAATCTTTATTTGAGAGAGAGAGAGAATTGGTGCACCAGGGCCTCAGCCATGCAATAGAACTCCAGACACTTGCACCACCTAGTGGGCATGTGCGACCTGGCGCTTGCCTCACCTTTGTGCATCTGGCTTACGTGGGATCTGGTTTGCTGAATGTGGGTCCTTAGGCTTCGCAGGCAAGCGCTTTAAACACTAAGCCGTCTCTCCAGCCCTTGGTTATATTTTTTATTGCATCATTCTTGAGCCACTAAAGAGACTGCTTTTATGAACTTAGCGTTCACTAGTGAGTGCCCTAAGCTTCAGGTAACAATACACACATGCAGGTGTGAACGCTTTAAAATTTCTATTTCAAAATCATTCCATTGTGCATGCTCTTGGTAATTCTTTAACTTTATATTTGTACTGTTGGCCTACATTAATGTGCCTAGCTATGATTTATTTATCTTCTCTGCTCTGTAACTTCCATGTGGGTTACTTGAAATTTACCTTCTAATTGACAGACATTTCAGATTTTTCTCTTACAGAAACTGCTGTGGTAGGTGACTTTCTTTACTACTGTTGGAAAATCGGTCTTTCCACCAAGGCTTAGCAGTTTATTTATTCTCGAAAATTATTCTGCAGATGTTCAGTACAGCCAAGTCTATTCCATGTTCAGCTAGATTTATTTTCTTTTAGAATTTATACAAGGTTCAGTTGTTACGTGTAGACATTTCCAGATGCTGAATTTATATAAAGGAAAGACATGAAACGTTTTATAAGCCAAGCCAGGGAAGACGTTGGGGGCAGCAGGAGAAGGAGTTGCTGATTTGTTTGATTTTAGTTAACTTTTCCCCGTTCTTCTCTTCATGCCACCTTAAAACTATGCCAACTCTTTTAACATTTTTAAATTAATGAATAGTTAATATAGAAAAATATTAATACTTTATAATTTTGGAGTTCAACCAAATTAAAAAAAAAAAAAACACCTTCTGGGCTGGAGAGATGGCTTAGCAGTTAAGGCGCTTGCCTGCAAAGCCAAAGGATCCTGGTTTGATTCTCCAGGACCCACGTCAACTGGATGCACAAAAGGGTGCATGCATCTGGAGTTCGTTTGCAGTGGCTGGAGGCCTTGGCATAACCATTCTCTCTCTCTCTCTGTCTCTTTCTCTCTGTCAAATAAATAAAATATATTTTAAAAACCATGATGAAGGGCTGAAGAGATGCCTCAGTGGTTAAAGGTACTTGCCTGAAAGCCTGGGTTCACTTCTCCTGTACACATGTAAAGACAGATGCACAAAGTGGCACATGCATTTGGAGTCTGTTTGCAGAAGCTCCGTTTGTTTCTTTTTAATATTTTTCTGTATTCTCTCTTACGTAAATATTTTAAAATATACATGATGAAGATAAGAGAAAGCTCACATTACCACACACCCCTGTGAATTTGGTAGCAGATTGCTAGAACTTAAGAATATTTATCACCCACAGGCAGAGACAGCCAATTAGAAAATGCACAGTGGGTGGCTCATTGGTGAGGGAGCTTCTGGAAAGTTCTGTCTTGCCTTCCTGAGGAGTGAAGAGCTGTGATGTGCTAAAGCCAGCACATTGTGATTTGACTCAGCCAAATACTAAATTGTCAGGGATTGTGCAAGATGGAGGTTGAACTGCTTGTGAAGCTTGAAATCAAGAGTGTGGACCCTACAGAAATCATCACCCCAATCTCCAGCTGCTTGTTGAGCATTTGGACCCCATCATGCCCCCAGCCTCCTTCCCGCCCTCCCATTCCATCAATCGGAATTCTGACTGGCAGCTGGGTGCTCTATAGACACTGCTCTTAAAGCTGCAAGCCCCTGTTTGTAGGTTTTGTTTGTTCATTCGGGGTTGTTCAGGCAGGGTTTCCCTCTGCAACCCAGGCTGGTCCAGAACTCCCTGTCCAGCACAGGCTTGTCTGAACTCCAGTTGGTTCTCCTGCCTCAGCCCCACTGGATACTGCGATTACAGGCATGAGCTACAAAGCATAATATTTGGGGAGGGTGCTTTCCTTGTGTTTGCTTTTTTGTTTTGTTTTCTTTTCCTCCTCTCAAATTGGACTGTGTGGATTGCAGAGAATAAAGGCAGGACAAACGGAGCAAGGGAGCTTAGAGAGAGGAGCAGAGGGAGCCAGGAGGCTTAGGCAGTCTAAGCACTAGTGTTAAAGCACTGTGGATCAGGCAAATGTAGGAGGGGTTGATGGGTGAGTTCAGGCCCACCCTTCGACTGAGGGCCGTTCCCACATCACATAAGCTTTGCCTGAAATGGCCTTGTTCTATCCATGTAGCCTCACTTCTCAGGATCTTTAAAAAATTACACAAGTTCTATCAAATTCTTACTCCTCACACTGTTTCTACCACAAGGACCATGTCCCCTCAGGTACCCCTATACCACTAATTCCACTTTTCTTGTCTGAACAGTCTGATTTCTTTCTCTTCATAGCCCCTGAGATTAATTACTTGTCAGTATAACAATGTTTAATCAAAAAGTTTCCCACTGGCTAGAGAGATGGCTTAGCAGTTAAGGCATATGCCTGCAAAGCCTAAGGACTCTGGTTCAATCTCCAGGCCCCATGTAAACCAGATGCACATGGTGGCACATGTGTCTGGAGTTGGTTTGCAGTGGCTGGAGGCCCTGGCATGCCTGTTCTCACTCACCCTCTCTACCTCTCTCTGTCTCTAATAAATAAAGAAATAAAAATAAAATCTTTAAAAACAAATGTTTCCCACTGATATATGTTATTTTTATACACCCCTCTATAGATTGTATTTCTGTATTTTGTGTTCTGGACAGCTGTGGATGGATCATCAAGATTAGGTTAATTGAGGTAGGAAGACCTGCTTTAACTTTGGGAGGCATCGTTCTGTTGACAGGGGATGTATGGAAAGGAGAGAGCTGGCTGAGCGCCAGCATTGCTGGTTCTCGGCTTCCAGACTTGACACTGAATGTGACCAACCACTCAGAGCTCCTGCCACCGTGTCTGCCCCGCTCTCATAGACTGTAACCTACAACTATTGGCTGAAGCAAACCTTCCTCCCTCCCTCCCTCCCTCCCTCCCTCCCTCCCTCCCTCCCTCCCTCCCTCCCTCCCTCCCTCCCTTCCTTCCTTCCTTTCCATAAGGATGCTTCTGTTCAGATCTTTGATCACACTATAAGCGAGTAACGAACACAGTTCTGTACGTGGTGAGTTCCGCCCACACGCTTGCTTTTTTGTGGAGAAGACCTGCAGCATGGCTTTCAGGAAGAGCATTGTGTTAGCTTTGATTAATGGCCTCACTGTAATCAATCCTGACACCAGGAACCATCCACTGCCTGTTGTTGAATATGTTCATTTTAACCTCCAAACCAGCATAACCACAGGACTAGAATTTCACTTCACTTGGGGGGTGTAGTTTTCCATGTGCAACTGAGGCAAACAAAGTTCCTTGTGACAGGGACACTTTAAGAAAGTAAACTGCTATCAAAGGTGTGGACGTGTGAGCATCCTGTGCCGTACAGGTCTCTGGTTTTGAATCCCTGCTGTGTGACAGCCCCACAGACATCACAGACATGTCCCCTCTCTCCTACAATAAACTTAATTTTAGTTCCTAAAGCAGAAAGAGGGAAAATAAATTGTGGGACAACCTCAAGTTCCACTCACATGCCCACCCTGTGTTTTCAGTTTCCATTTTATTTGGAAATTTACAACGTGTTCTTGCTTTGATGGGAACTGAGCCGTGCATTTTAAATAAGTTTTAGCATACTTTATTCGCCAGATCCAGATAGGGCTTAGTACTAAGGTTCCAGGTGCCCTGACCAGCTGTCCTTTTAGAGACAGAAGTTGCATCTTATAGCCGTGAAGAGTGATTTAAAATAGATTATTTCTAGCCGGGTGTGGTGGCACATGCCTTTAATCCCAGCATTTGGGAGGATGAGGTAAAAGGATCACGGTGAGTTCCAGGCCACCCTGAAACTATAGAGTGAATTTCAGGTCAGCCTGGGCTAGAGTGAAACCCTACCTCAACAAAACCAATAAATAAATAAATAATATAATATAATACATTATTTCTCTAAAGGAAATAGCTACGTCTACTGAGTTAATTTTGGAAGATGTTGTTTTTTTTCTATTTCCTCTTCAAAAACTTGGATATTTCCTGAAATCTGCCACTATTCATTAGATTTTAATTTGTAGAATTCTTTCTAAATTCAACAAATAAATACCTTTAAAAATAAATTTAATTTAAATGAAACAAAGAACTAAAAGCTTGATTTAGGGCTGCAGAGATGGCTTAGCGGTTAAGGCACATGGTTGCAAAGACTAAGGACCCACGTTCAATTCTCCAGGTCCCACATAAGCCAGATGCACAAGGGGGCGCATGTGTCTGGAGTTTTTTTGCAGTGGCTAGAGTCCCTGGTGCACCCATTCTCCCTCTCCCTCTCTCTCTTTCCCTCTCTCTGTCTCTAATAATAAAATAAAATAAAATAAAATCTTTGAAAAAATTCTCTCAAATAAATACAAAAAAAAAATAACATTGAAAATAGCATGTATAAGGGATGGAAGTGACAGAGGGAGGGGGCTTTCTTTCACCAGGGCGGTTGAATCGCAGCCAGAGTTTGAACAAGAAATGTAAGCTGACAGGGGAAGGTCACTGCTGACACAGCAAGGTCATCTCCGTCCTGCTGACGGGCAGCTCAGGGACACCTGGATGAGAGAACCTGCATTGCAGAGCATGTTGGCTCATGGAGTTGTGGCCAGAGGACTTGGCAAGGTGAATCTTCAATGGTTGCTTTGATATATTTATTCAATAAGAAAATATTTGATGGGCTGGTGAGATGGTTAAGGACCTAGGTTTGATTCCCCAGTACCCGTGTAAAGCCAGATGCACAAGGTGATTCATGATTCTGGAGATTGTTTGCAGTGGATAGAGGCCTTGGTGCACCCATTCTCTCCTCCCTCCCCCGCCAACTCTTTCTCTGCCTCTTCCTCTCTACCTTTTCAAATAAATAAATAAGCTAATTAATAAAATATTTTTAAAAAGAAACTATTTGAAAAGTGAAACAGGTTTTCCATAAAAGAAAACCAGCAAGTTATAACATCAAGTAATAAATACCAGGTTTGTGAATATCCACCCCATAGTTGGTAAGATGTGTGGTTAATCAGAACAGAGCCTCTGGTGGGTGGGTGTAGATGTTGCGTGTCCTCTGACAGTTACATGATGGGTGCACAGCACAGGCTCCGTTCTCTGCAAATTTGTTTACGTGTGATAGTTTAAGACTTCTAAATACGTACTTTACTCATCTGTGCAATGAGAAATAATTACAGCATCTACCTCTGATAATTACAGAGTGTGTGTTAATGGGTGTAAATTATTTAAGAAAGCGAGTGGAATTTAGTAAATATTAAATAGTTCTGTTCTGGCTGCATGGATGATACATTTTCGCTTTGTCTCTTGTGCCTTCCACAAAGTATCTGTTCAGAAGAATATTTTACATTGGCTTGATGCAGGATGCTCCGAGATTGCAGCAGTGACAAGCTGTGGCTTTAGCATGGAGCAAGGGTGGGTTTGGCGGTCCGAAGTCCTACGCTGCTGTAGTGGACAAAAGCATCATTACAGTTTCCAGAAGAGGTTCCTAAGGCCAGTGGTACAAACAGCAGCAACTTTCCACTGGCGTCCGTTGCAGTTGGCCGCTGTAGTTGTGGAATGGACAGCCGCTGGTACCTAACCTAACCAGGTTCGCTGGAGGCTGTCTTCTGATCGACGACCATGAATACAGCATTGACTCGCCTTCACTCCCCGCGGAGCTTTTGGTGGAGGGCGTCATGGAAGTACCTCCGCTGAAGAAACGTACGTATACGAACATCCTCACGATTGGATGGCCACGGTCAAAAAGAATTGCAAGGAAGTGCAGGACAATCTCCGACCACCCGAAGCGAGTCCTAACGTGAAATGAGCCGGGCATCCTCCATCATTGGAACCAGCGCTGTCTTCAGTATTTAGTCCCTCAACAAGGAGACTTCAAGTATGAAAAAAATATCATGGATTTGTTTATTTTCCTCTTCCAGAAAGTATTTTCAACACTCAAAGTGGCATCTTGTCTATTGACCCCTACATATGTAAAGTTGCTTCTGTTTATCTGGCATGTTATCTGTTAGAAAGGATTTGGTGAATCTAATTCCCCAGGGGGAAAAAAGTCCCAGAAAAAAAATTGAAAGAAAAAGAACTTGACTTGGCTCGTCTTTATGGGAGACACATTTGCTACACAAACGTGGTGATCAGAGTCTTACCAAGTTTCTCTCTGTTCCCAGAGGTGTTCTATGAGCTTCTTGGTCAGCCTGCATCGGGAGAATGGCAACACATCTAAACAGGAATAAGTCACTACTGTGCCACTTAAGAATTCATCAGATAAAGAGGTTGCTCTGAATGTTTTACTGGTTCCGAGAAACCAGCCCAGCACATGGGGATTATCATGAGTCACACATGGCGGGTTTCTTGGCTTAATAGCATGAATCGTGATGACTCAGATGTCAACGCCAGCTTTTAGCTGAAAAGGGAAGTTATTCACCATTGAAATGCTGCATCTGCCTCTAGACTTGCCAGACACTGTTCAAGCAAACAGATCCGATCCGATCCGTTAGACCAGTCCTGCTGTGGCATGAGGTTTGCAGTCAAGAAGCACCCAGACTGTGTAGAGATTCCTCCAAAGGATAATGGTCAATAGTGCAGATAAATATTTTTCTTAATGATTTCGTCCTCCACTCCTGCAGTTTTTATTACAAAGTGGGTCTGCTAGTCTTCATTTTATTAACCCACTTTTCATACAAAAATAACATATCGGAAAGACTTCTTTTGGCATTTGTTGTTGTTCTGTTTAGAAAAAAAGATAATTTACATTTAAAAATATTTTTATTAATTTGTGAGTAGAAAGAGAGCAAAAGAGAAAGTATGGGCAGTTCGGGGCCTCCTGGTCTAAACAAACTTTTTTTTTAATTTTTAAAATTTTTATTTGTTTATTTATTTATTTGCAAGCAGAGAGAGAGAGAGAGAAGAGAGGGAAACAGAGAGAATGGGCATGCCAGGGCCTCTAACCACTGCAGACGAACTCCAGATGCATGTACACCCTTGTGCATCTCACTTACGTGGGACCTGGAGACTCGAACCTGGGTCCTTAGGCTTCATAGGCATACTCCTTAACCGCCAAGCCATGTCTCTAGCCCCTCTAAACGAACTCTTGATCCATGTGTCACTTTGAGCACCTGGTTTTATGCAGATACTGGGGGATCAAACCTAGGCTAGCAGGCTTTGCAAGCAAGTGCCTTTAACTGCTGAGTCATCTCTCCAGCCCAAGTAATTTATTTCTAAAACACACACACACACACACACACACACACACAAATCGAAGAAAATCAAGGAGCCTTAGAGTGGTCACTAGTGTGTGTGGACTGTGAGAACTGATGTGACTTGACTACTTCGTGCAATCCAGGATCAAGCAGGAGAGAAATCTCTGTGAATTGAGGTGAATTGAGTGGGGAGATCCATGCCCCCTCTGTGCGTGGAACATTCCATGGGCCTGGGTCTCAGACTGAATAATAAGGAGAAGGTGGGCCGAGCACCAGCTTTCTGCTTCTTTGTATATTTTTAAATATTTTATGTATTTATTTGAGACAGAGAGATAAGAGAGAGAGAATGGGCACTCCAGGGCCTCTAGCCACTGCAAATGAACTCCGGACACATGTGCCATTTTGTGCTTCTGGCATTTTGAGGGTACTGGAGAATCAAACCTGGGTCCTTTGGCTTTGCAGGCAAGCGCCTTAACTGCTAAGCCATCTCCCAGCCCCCACTCTGCTTATTGACTGGATGGCCTGTGGCCAGCTGCTTTTCCCTCCTGCCTCCATGTTGCAGCCGGGATAGACGCGTCACCTGGAATGGCGTGTTGAGATCAATCCTTCCCCATAAGTGGGGTCTTTGTCAGATATTCTGTCCTAGCAATAGGAACAGTAACTTACACAAAGAAGCTCAGCGTGTGTGCTGTGCTCATTAGAGCAGGAAACGCAAACCATGAAAGACAAGTTGTACATAAAAGCTTTTTATTTTTATTTCTGATAAAGTCACCAGAATGTTACAATGTTTCCAAAAAGAAAAGTTGTGTCATATATTGTAGGAGTGAACTATGGGAAAGAAGAGTGGGAATCTTTCTTAGAGGTCTTATATATCACTTTTCTGAGTATATTGCTGTGAGATGCTTTCTCAATTCCTGACTTGTAACTTGCCCTGAAGTTACTCTTACACCGTGTAATCCACCTGCCTGGGTTTACCTGTGGCCTGAACAGACAGATGACCAGGACGGACAAGCAGTGCTCAGAGACGCTGACTGATCACACACTGTGCTCTTTGCCCAATTTCCCTGTGGCCTGGTTGGACTCTTGACCCAGAACAAGCATGCCCACCGATGTGTTGAATCTGCCATTGAAGACAGCACGGTCAGTAACAGATGGCCCCTGGGTCTGTTGAAGACAACAGGTGGGCTTAGTATGATTGCATTTGTGAACATTTGTACAGTGTGTGTGTTCTGGATCCCCAGAGTCCAGCAGGTCACACCCTAAATCCCTTCCTTTAACGCATGTTTAAGGACTATGCTGACTTCACTCTCCATTGGAGAATGTGTTGTTCTTTCTCAAAATGTAGCGAGACCTGAGGAGATAAACCACCGCTTGCACTTCAGCCAAGCCACAGCTGAATCCACAGAGGAATGGGGAGACCAGCAAGAGTGCTGCTTCTGGGCTGGACAGATGGCTTAGTGGTTAAATACGTGCCTGTGAAGCCTAAGGATCCCAGTTCAAGACTCGATTGCCCAGGACCCACGTAAGCCAGATGCACAAGGTGGCGCACGCATCTGGAGTTCGTTTGCAGTGGCTGGAGGCCCTGGTGCACCCATTCTCTCTCTCTCTCTCTCTCTCTCTCTCTCCATCTTTCTCTCTCTGTCACTGTAAAATAAATAAATAAATAAATAAATAAATAAATAAATAAATAAATAAACAAAAGAATTAAAAAATAAAAAGAGTGCTGCTTCCATGGTGAGCCTGATAATCAGCACCAGGAGACAGATGCTGAGGACACTCAACACCTACCAAAGCAGACATCCAGAGGCTTCTAAGAGCTCATCACTGAAGTAGACTTAAAACTCACCCACCACGGCTCAGGGAATTTTGTGGAAGAGCGGGCAGAAAGATTGTAAGAGCCACAGGTTGAGACATCATGCCCAGAAACATCCCCTCCCCCTGAAAATAGCTGACTGCTGCAATAGCTGCTCCTGACGCAGATACAGCATGTTCACCCTTGTCTGAATGACTCCAAGGGTCTGTTTTCTGGGCTCTCTGGCTCTCCTATGGCCCACTCCTTGGTAACTCCAAAGCTTAGTGTGCCTTTTCCCCCAGGCTCAGCCATGACAAGCAGCTCGCCCACCCTCGAGTAAATGACCCCACCAGTCAGGCTCTGCTTCTAAAAGCAACCAGCCCACTCAGGCAACAGACTCCAAGGGTTAGTGTATGTAATTCCAGGGCTGTGCTCCCCAACTGGGCAATATATGAAATAAACTTACACTTTTATATGGCATGGTTAAACGTGGTGAAGACAAAATAATATTTTTGATTTAGGATTAAAGTTAATTAGCCTGCCAAAGGTTGTTAGGAAAGAACTTGAGCTACCCAAAGCAGATTATTGGTCATCTGTGTGGTTCAGCCAAAGGCACACCAAGGCAGATGAGCTTAGTGGCATTGCTTTAGGCAGGTGGGTTTCATGATCGTAAGGTTAACGTTAGGAAAACCCTAAACAACTGAAGGCGGCACTCTCAGATTAGGCCAACAGACATAATTCAGGATTGACTTTCCAAATGATAGGTACTTACATTCACGCTACAGGACCCCGTGAGGCTCGTATTACAGTTTAGTGAGGGATTTTCCCCTGACATAGGTCTGACACAAAGTGGATACAAGAAATGAACTCGGGGCTGGAGAGATGGCTCAGCAGTTAAGGTACATGCCTGCGAAGCCTAAGGATCCCTGTTTGATTCTCCAGGTCCCACGTAAGCCAGATGCACAAGGGGGCATATGCGTCTGGAGTTAATTTGCAGTGGCTAGAGGCTCTGGCGTGCCCATTCTTTCTCTCTCTCTCTCTTTTCCGCTCTCTGTCTCTAATAAACAAATACAAATAAAAATAAAATCTTTTAAAGAAGAACTCATTTCACCTTTGCAGCACTAAACACTTTGTTTTGTTATAAACATTGGTTGGGCTGTAAATTTCTTTAATTTTTTTTTTTATATATATTTGAAGGAGAGAGGATGGGTGGGTGCTCCAGGGCCTTCTATTACTGCAAAAGAATTCTAGATGCATGCACCACTTTGTGCATATGGTTTTTACGTGGATACTGGGGAACTGAACTCGGACTGTCAGGCTTTTCAAGCAAGCGCCTTTAACAGCTGAGCCATCACTCCAGCCCAAGTGTATAAATTTCTAACCACTTAAATGTGTTTGGAGCATGCAGCATATCATAGCAAGTTTCACAGAAGACATTAGGAGTTTGAATCATACTTCCATAATCTCAAAGGTTTTAACAAATCATAGGTAAAAAGTAAAAGCTAGAAAGCATCATTACGGGGTGGAAATGCAGCTCAGTGGATAGTGCCTGCCTAGCGTGCACCATGCCCTGGATTTCACATAAAATCAGGTGTGCTGGTGCACGTGTCCTTTGGAGGAGGAAGCAGAAGGCTAATAAGTTCAAGGTCATCCAAGAAGCCAGCCAAACCTACATGATACTCTGTCTCAAATAATAATAATAATAATAATTAAATAAATAAATAAAACAAAAACTAAGAATCATTGTTACTCACACCTTACATAGTTAACTACTAAGTGCTAATTATTTAGATCGATTACAGTTTTTTCTTTTTAATTAGTGGATGGATACAGGAAAACAAAAATATGAAGCGTCCACATTCGAAGCATCTCAACAGGAAATCGGCATTTTAGGGGAAATCAAAAGGCTCCTGAAAAGCCCAAAGCAACAATTCACATCTGTGTAAGCGTAAAGATAGTGGAGTGCTGACTGCAGCTTTACATTTAGCTTGCAAAGGGAGACGGGTGTTTTCTCACTTTCATGTGTGATTTTTCAAAGTAAAATAAAATCTGAACGATATTGGCTAGAGGTCAAAACGAGGCTCGGAACAGCTCTTCAGATGGGCTAGATAGATAATCCACGTCTGACCCAAATAGACTCAGAGTGAAGAGGAAGTAAGATTTATGTCGAGGTCTGACGGTGGTTGAGGGATATATTTTTCTTCTTTTCTTCTTCTTCTTCTTTTTTTTTTCCTGTAAGTAGGAAGCAAAAAAGACTTACCCCACGTAGAATACCAATAACCCCAGTGAGGAGAACCCTCGTAAAATAAATAATCACACAAGATATTCTGAGGATAACTAAATTTATTAAAAATATTTTTATCTCTATTTATATATTGAGAGAGACAGAAAGAGAGTGAGTACAGAAGTACTAGAACCTCTTGCCTCTGCCAACAAACTCCAGATGAACGTGGCACTTTGTTCATCTGGCTTTATGTCTTTATGTAGGTACTGGAGAACCAACCCAGGCAGTTAGGCTTTTCACGCAAGGGCCTTTAGCTGCTGAGCCACCTCTCCAGCCCCTAACTAAATTTTGTAACAAAATACTTGATGGAAACTGGAAATTTTACCTTCCTTCTTTTCCCTTTCCAGGACCTCTCCCCCAAACATTACTTCCGTAAAGACTGCCCCTCCGCATCTCTGCTCTGGAGGAAAGCTTGTGAGATTCGGCTTGCAGCTTCATTTTCCAAGTGTACCAATTACACAGAAGTCTTGTGAGATGGTCTCACCATGTTTTATTCTTCTTTTTTTTAAAATATATTTTATTCATTTATTTGAGAGAAAGAGGCAGAGAGACAAAGAGTGAGAGAGGGAGGGAGGAAGGGAGAGAAAGAATGGGCACGCCAGGGCCTCCAGCCGCTGTAAACGAACTCCAGATGCATGCACCCCCTTGTGCATCTGGCTAACTTGGGTTCTGAATCATCGAACCTGGGTCCTCAGGTTTTGCAGACACGTGCCTTAACCACTAAGCCATCTCTCCAGCCCTGATTTGATTTTGAATTTCCCTAAATAGCCTTTAACTCTCAGTTTTTATTTTCTAACTGAGGTCTATTTTTCTTTGCCTCTAGTGGAAGAAAATAATCTATATCAAAACATTGTACCATAAGTGTTTAGAGATACATTTAGCATTACTAAAAATAGGTCATTATTGTGAAAAAGAGAGAGACTTGGAAGAAAGAGAAGTGCTTTATGCATAATCATTACTGTAAGCATGCATTCCTACAGAAGTCTTAGGTTGGAAATTCGCTTTTCAAGGCAGAGAGGAAGTGTCCTTGGGGCAGGAGGAGGCCAGAAGGGTTTTGCTCCCATGGATCATATGAATGTCCCTCTGTCCCTTCCCCATGGGAAGACACAGCCTGAAGGCACGGAGGCCCTCACCAGATTCCAGGGCCTTGACCCCAGACTTCCAGCCCCCCAGAACTGTGAGACATCAATTTCTACACGTGAAATGACCCGCCCCACCACAGTCTCAGTTGTTTGTTTACATTAGCACCCACAGAATTACAGAAAGGAAGACATGTCCTTTTTTAATGACATCGTTTGAATATGTTATTTGCTCTGCGAGGTTATATGAATGAATCTATGAGAACAAACTTCTGAGAGATGTTTCCCCTAAAAACATGAGATGGCTTAGCGGTTAAGGCACATGCCTGCGAAGCCTAAGGACTGCAGTTCGATTCTCCAGGTCCCACATAAGCCAGATACACAAGGGGCACACATGTCTCAGTTTGTTTGCAGTGGCTAGTGGCCCTGGTCCACCCATTCTCCCTCTCTCTCTTTCCCTCTCTCTGCCTCTAATAAATAAAAATAAAATCTTAAAAATAAAAACAATGAGACAATGATGAGACCCTGTAAGTGTAAAATAAAAATGAGCATCTGAGCATCTTGGCAAGCTTTAAATCTATGCTGAACTTGAACTTGAAGTTCCCTGGTAGTGTCTGATGTGGGTGTGTATCTCCTCTTCATGCTTGCTGTCTGTTTCTTACCACGTGCACTTACGCAGTGTCTACTCTTAAATGTCTGGCTTTCTCTCTCTCTCTTAAACACTGATCTTGCTGGGAGAATTGTCTTTTGCACCATTACTCAGTGGAATGCTGGGTCAGTGTGAACCCTTCCTGCTGAACACCGGCTTCCTTGGGTCCACACATCATCATTGCTCACAAAACTTGTTCAAACCTTCTAACGCACTATTTTTATATCGAGGATGCTGATTCAAGAGTCACAAAAGGTCCCTGTTGTCATTTCAATGGGAAAGGGACTTTAAGCAGAGGTCAGATGGCAGTTCCAACTCCTAGGCCCTACTAAGACTTCTCGCTGTAAAATTAACAATGAAGTCAGATGAAGTAGCTCCCACCGGTAATCCCAGTGTTTGGAAGGCTGAGGCAGTGGAATCATGAGATCCACGCCAACCTGGCCTACATGTGGACATGTAGTCTGAAGAAACAGAAATAAGGGCTGGAGAGATGGTTTAGTGGTTAAGGTGCTTGCCTGCAAAACCAAAAGACCGGGGTTCGATTCTCCAGGACCCACATAAAGCCAGATGCATGAGGTGGTGCATGTGTCTGGAGTCTATTTACAGTGACTAGAAGCCCTGATGTGCCCATTCTCTCTTTCTTTCTCTTTCTGCCACTTTCTCTCTCTAAATAGGTAAATATGTAAAAAACAGAAAGGAAAGCAAAAAAAAAAATTCTCAAAAGTAATAATAAATAGCATTTACCTCACAGACTTGTTTAAAAGGATCAAAACAAGAAAGAGAAAATATATTCCACAGTAGTTTTAAAAGCGGAAAGCAATGCGTAAATAGAGCTGTGTTCACTTCCTGCTGAAGCCTTCTGGTGAAACGGCTATGACACGTGCGTGTAATCTTATTTCCCATCTTTGCTCTACACGCACTCTGCCCTAATCACTGATGGCCTTGTCCTAATGTGCCATGCTAATCTCTGTCTGCATTCTTCCTCATCCTGCCCGCTCCCTTCTCCCAGGTTCAACCCTGCTCACCCGCCGGGTGAAAAGTCTCCTGGCACCTGCATGGGTGATCCTGTCATGCTGCTGGCAGGTTTGCCTTCACTGTCACATCACTAGACTCGAAACATCCGACCAGACACTCAGTGGATGTGTAGCACATACGTGGTGGTGGGTTAGTTTTGGTATGAATCCCTTCTCTTTCCTCCGAGGGCTTATGATGGTCATGTGTTACCTTGAGACAGCAAAGGAAACTCGCTATGCCCAGTAATTTCATGTGACGATTTGACTGGTAAAGACATTATTCTTGCCGGCCGTGGGGGCACACACCTTTAATCCCAGCATTTTGGAGGCAAAGGTAGAAGGATTGCCATGAGTTCAAGGCCACCCTGAGATTACTTAGTGAGTTCCAGGTCAGCCTAGGCTAGAGTGAGACCCTACCTTGAAAAACCGAAAAATGAAAAAACCAAAAAAAAAAAAAAAAAGACATTATTCTTGCTGCTCCTTCGAGGGCATTTTGAGATATGACATGAATATTTAACCTCCATAAAGTTGGAAGTCTTTTAAATCAACTTGAAAACCTGAGTCGACTAAAAAAAAAAAAAAAAAAAAAGGTTGGCCCCTGTCTCAGGAAGAAACAATGCTTCTTGAATAAAACTAGATCCTCATCTATCGCCCTACTCAAAAATCAAGTACAAATGCAAAGGCTCTGACGTGAGGCCTAAAGCTCTGAACCTGTTAGGGAGAACTGCTTGACGATACAAACACAGGCAAGGGCTTTCTCAAGAGGACTGCCTCCATTCGGCGGGAAATAAAGCCAGCAATTGACCAATGGCGCTAAACGGTTTCTGTGTGGCAAAGGACACAGTTAAAGTGAGGGAAGAGGTGGCCTACAGAATGGAAGAGTCTTTGCCAGCTTTGTATCTGGAAGAGGATTAATATCTATTATATACAAAGAGCTCAAAAACAAACAAACGTGCAAGAACAAGAAGCAGAACCAACTATCAGTAAGTCAGCACTGGACTGTTGAATGCAGCACTATTCGTAACAAAGAAAAAAACTTTATCAAGAAAATGCTATATATTTACGCAGTGGAAAGTGTCTCAGTCATAAATCAGAACAAAGCCATGTCCTTCGGAAAAAATGGATTCAACTGCAGAGGGTCATATTAAGAGAAATAAGCCGGTCTCAGGCAGACAAAGGTCATATGTTTGCTGGCATAGGTGGCTCGTAGATTTTATAGAGATACAAAAAGCCATGTGTGTGTGTGACATGAACATAGAAATGAGACTGTCTGGGAGATAAATGGAACTAATAAGATAGAGAGGGTAGACCAGGAAGGGTAGGATTGGGGGCATGTATTCTACATACAATATATACTATATAAAACTTTAACATATTAATCGATTAAAGAATGAAGTCTTCTTTATTACATTACAACTAAAACGGTGGCTTTTTGCTGATTTTGTTTTTTGGTTTTGTTTTTTGGTTTGGGTCTCACTCTGGCCCAGGCTGACCTGGAACTCACTATGCAGTCCCAGGGTGGCCTCGAACTCACAGGTGACACTCCTATCTCTCCCTCCTGAGTGCTGGGATTAAAGGCGTGCGCCACCACGCCCAGCTGCTGATTTTGGCTTGAGTGGAAATGCTGACCATTCTTGGGTCCCTGCCTCACTGGACTTTGATATGGACTTTGCCACCAGCTTTGAGTCTTCAGTTGTCACCTTATTCTGTAGATATTGTGAATTTTCAGCTTCCATAAGCATGCATCAGGTGATCCAGCTCCTTATACAAAACATATTTACATATATATGTGCATATATATGTACTCACACAATGAGAATATATGTGGAATGTTATTGCACATCATGCACACGTCATCCTCATCCTGTTGGTTCTGTCTCCCCGGAAAGGCCTGAGTGAAAGTCAACATAATGGGCTCTTTAGGAGGCTTCGTTTCCTGGATTTAAACATCCTGATGACAGTTAGGTGGCACATGTCTGCAAGCTTCGCATCTGGGCAGCTGAGGCAGGAGGATAGGAAGTTCAAGGCCAGTGTGGTCCATATAGGGAGTTCCAGGACAGCCTGAGTGATGCCATGTCAGAAAGAAAAAAATAATAATTAATTAATCAATAATAAATATAGCCTGCTCTAAACGCTGCATGCAAAAAAAAAAAAAAAAAAAAAAAGACAATGGAGACCCTAAAACTAATCTGCGGGTAAACTGTATGTGATCATGAACACAAGGTTGTCATTTAAGGGAAAGGAAGCAGTCAACTCATCAGAATCTTTCTCTCGGTTCTGCTCTTCTCTCGTAGTTCAACATCAGAACGACACGTCCTGGTTACTTCTCGGGCCTCAGAAGGGAAGGGAATGATATTTTCTTTATGGGAAGTGTCTTTCTACTCTAGGCTCCAGGAAGAACTTCTCACAAGAGTTTTGAAGGGAACGCGAAATAATGTCATCAGTCAAACCAAGTAAGCTTGTAGGCCAGGGGTTATGTGTGTGCGTGCGTGTGTGTTTCTCTCATATTTATAGTCCTATTCTGATCAAGGACAAAGTTGTGTGAGGGGATATGAAATAGTTTGTGATCATATTTTGAATGCTCAATCTACTTACTAAATCATGCAGTTTATTACCTCCTGTATTTCCTCAGTTGTGCCTTGGTATTCTGTCTCCTAGTTATAAACATAAAATGCAAGCCCTTCTGATAAAACTCAATTTCTTACAGCTTAATATAGCTGTCCTCACAGTCTGTCTCTTTCTGAATCTGTACGGTTTAAGATGATACTTGATGTTAATTTTTAAAATATTTTATTAATTTATTTGAGAGAAAGAGAGAGAGAGAGAGAATAGGAGCACCAGGGCCTCCAGCCACTACAAACGAGCTCCAGACGTATGCACCATCTTGCACATCTGGCATATGTGGGTACCGGGGAACTGAACCTGGGCCCTTAGGCTTCACAGCCTAGCGCCTTAGCCACTAAGCCATCTCTCCAAGCTGATGTTAAATATTTTTGAGGCAGAGTCTTACTATGTAGCTCAGGCTGGATTTCTTTATTTGTTCTGTCACCTCTTCCACAATGATCCCTGAGTTTTGGAGGATGTGACAGAGATGTCTCAGTGCTGACGGCACGCCACAGTCACTTCTTCTCTGCACGTTGGTGAGTTTTGAGTCACCGCTGTGTAAAAAGAGCAGCTTCTCTAACAAAAAGTAAGAGTAGTGTTAATATATGGGGAATATGGGGATAAACTTAAGTATTTAGAGTGCAGTCTTTTAGGTATAACATACCCATTTAGCCAGACAATTGTAGTGCACACTGGGAATCTTAAACTGGAATGAGATTTCATGTGCAAAGCCATTGTTTTAGATGCAGCTCTCTTAAAGGAATGGATTCAAGCTGGCATGCAATAGAATGTCTCCTTACACAAAGAGTCCTCACACTATTTCGTATCAAATCCTTGAGAAACAAGTGAGTTATTAATAACAAGAATTTTATATTAATCCAGGGCAGAAGTTGTATGAGGAACTACCACTAGAAGGAAGAAATCAGGAAAGGAACACGTGAATGGGTTTCTAGCATTTTCAAGCCCTTAGGCAGCTGTAATAATTACAGCTATAGAAGTGATAATAGTTGACATTTTCAAAATGCCTACTATGTGCTAGGTACAGTTAAAGGACAATGTGCAGTTTAATAAAATCAATGAAAAACCAAACGGAATTTAAACAGTGGGAGTTTGTGAAGTCCATGAACACACACACACTTTGCACCTATGCCATCATAGACATATTTTATTGATTTGTGGTTTTCTCACAGGGACAATCACCTTCTGGCCCGTGAAAGAGCAAAATGTTTCTTCTGGTCTCACACATTTGCAAACAAGATTTACTTTGAGGAAGTTTCTGGTTAATCTTATACACACCTTGAAAACAAAGATCTAGAATGCTTTGGATTCATTATGCAAGTTTACGTTCACTCCAGAGGTGGGGAAGGGGTTAACAGGTGGTGGATGAATTCACTCTTTAGACCAGAAAAGAAAAGAACAAAAAAAAAGAAGTGTTGTCTATTGAGTATACTGCAAGAGGGCAGTGAGCCGGGCAAGAGCTAAAATACTGTCTGCCTAGAAATATATGTTATTGATGCTGAAACTGCCAGTGCTATTAACTTTGGGGGACTTTTCCCTGTTCTTTGGTTTTACAACCATGAAAGAGCACATGATTATGAAGAGAGGGAGTGCCAAGGCTGACGTGCAAAGGAATTGCGGAATGTCAGAATAATCCACTTCACAATTCTCATTTAATTTCATTTTTATAGAAAATGGTCGCAGTTGTCCATTAAGTAATTGATTAACACAACAAATATTTTAGTCATCATCAGCAACCATGTGCCAAGCTCTGGAAATAAAACACAGATGCCCATGCACGCTACCCTCTCTCCTTATGGAGCTTTAGACTATGGAGCATTTTAGACTTTAAATGAACTCAGTGTATCCCTGTGGCATTTTATTTACTGCTTCTTTGCAATAAACCAAACATGTGCTTTAAAAAACATCTCGATGGGCTGGAGAGATGGCTTAGTGGTTAGGGCACTTGCCTGGGAAGCCTAAGAACGCATGTTTGAATCTCCAGGTCCCATGCATAGCCAGACTCAAAAGTGATGCCAGTATGCAATGTCACACTTGTGTACAAGCGGGTGCATGCCTCTGGAGTTCGTTCACAGTGGCTGAAAGGCCTTGGCACACCCATTCTCTCTCTGTCTCTTTCTCCCTAATAAAATAAAATAAAATAAAATAAAATAAAATAAAATAAAATAAAATAAAATAAAATAAAATAATAAAGGCATGTGCCACCACAGCCTGTCTGTCCAAATTAAAAAAATAAATAAATAAACTTGAGTCACCAAGATCTTCTTCATGTGGTTCTCAATGCTGCACCTTCATATCTCATTTCATTTCCTCCAAGACCTTCTTAAAGTGCAATCCTGAGTTCCCAGAATTCCTTGTAGGTGCTGCTTCCCACATTATGAAATATGAGACGACGGGCAGTGAGCTCTTTTTGCAAGTCAACAGTGGAGCGTGACTTTTAAGGGTTTTCCGTGTGTCTGCTTAAGGATGCTGCGCTCCACTCTCCACCCGACTTTTCTTGTTCCTGAGGGTGGACCACACAAGGCTTCCTTCAAACAGTCAGAGGGCGGAAAGGCAGCAACAGCTGCTTTGTTGCTGATCAGCTGAGTCACATTTGAGGTGTGAAGTCAAAGCTGGACCTGTGACATTCTGGCTCACCTTGGGGTAAGTATGCAGAGTTAGTTTGTGACAAAGACCCAGAGATTGTCTTCCTGTGCCATTGATTCCAGGGTCAGAGGCCATTGAAAACTGCAGTGAATTTCAAACTACTCCTCGATGTTTTTGCTTGGGTTCATGAGGCAAATGCCTTAACGGCCAAGCCATCCCTCCAGCCAAGATTTCTTTTTTTTGAGGTCGAGTTTCATTCTAGTCCAGGTTGACCTGGAATTCACTATGTAGTGTCAGGGTGGCCTCGACCTCACAGTGATCCTCCTACCTCTGCCTCCTGAGCGCCAGGATTAAAGGCATGTGCCACCGCGCCCAGTTAATTAAAAGAGATTTTAAAGACAGGTGTTTTCCTTCCTCTCTGCCTGGCGCTCCCTCAGCGTTATTGCATCCACTTTGGACATTCACTGTGGCTACTGTCGAGCATACTATGAAAGTTATTTCCATCTGTAGTTTTCTTTATCTTTAGTTCTGCTAAGAATACTTTACACGCTTCTCTACATAGGATCCCAGTGGTACAATTATGAAGAAATCGGAGGATGCTGGAGACATGTGCTACTTCACTCACTTTAGAATGGCCTTTTCTTTAGCTCATCTGCCACTCTGCTGGGTTACCAAAATTCTCTCGATGTTACTGTGTTGTCTGTCTCTTTGTGATTGGTTCTTTACTCATCTCTCCCAGCCTCACTTCTGTCATTCTTCCTTGTGATTGGTTATTTAATGATCTCTCTTAGCAGCACTGTTATTCCGCCTCCTTGTGGTTATTTACTTCTCTCTCTCAGCCTTGGTGTTATCATTCTTCCTTGTGATTGGCTATCCGATAATCTATGCAATATTCAAAGTTAGATATTATAATTTTGCCAGAATATGTTCACATTTACTCTTCTTAAGTTTGGTAGAGGATATGCAAGGCACAGAGCTTATCAGCAGTTGTGTATGTTGTGTGTACACAACTGCACACATGCACGCACACTACTGCACATTCTAAGGACTAGATTCTATACAGAGAGATGCTGGGAAATTCAAAGTCTAGAGAAAAAACTGACTATTGCTGTCCAATAAGTAATAACTGAGCATGTCAAGATGCTTATCCAGCCAAGAGGTAATGAAAATTGAATTATCTATAAAGTTAATGGAACCATGGGAATCACAAGAGCTCCTTCCAAGTGCAAAGCTGGGTTCATATCAGGTTGCCAGCAAAGCACATTCACTTTAGACTTTCTCTATAGAAGAGGGTTACCTGTTTCCCCAAACCCAGACCTGAGCTCATCAGAGACATGAATTGAAGGATGTTGGTTAGAACTTTATTTGCGTAAGGGCCAATGATATCTGGTCTCCAATTGCTCCACTTCAAAGATAAATAATTGCTGAAACATAAGGAATATAATTTCAATGATAGGTGCAGTTATTAGAAATTACTTCAGAAGCTATAAGAATATTATAACTGTTAAAAGATGACCAGGGGCATAGTGGTACACACCTTTAAACCCAGAACTCAGGAGGTAGAGGTAGGAGGATCGCCGTGAGTTCGAGGCTACCCTGAGACTACAGAGTGAATCCCAGGTCAGCCTGAGCTAGAGTGAGACCCTACCTTGAAAAACAAAACAAACAAACAAAAAAAAGTGATCAGCATTAATTTAAGATAATTGTTTGCTTTCTATTCAGAGCACTATTTCGGGTAGTGTTTTGGTGTGTATACATTTGCAGTGTGCACGCATGTTCAGCTGTGTGTGGGCACACTTGTGTGAGTGGTGTGCATGCCTGTGTATGTGCATACAGGTTGGAGGTCAGAGTGGGAGCTGGGTGTATTTCTTGATCACGCTTTACCTTATTTTTTATTTATTACTATTATTATTATTTTTTTTTGAGACACCATCTCCTCCTGAGCCTAGAGCTGATCAATGAAGCCAGACTAGGTAGCGGGAGAGCTCGGGGTTCTGTTCTCAGCTTCCCCAGCCCTGGGATTTGAGGCACAGGCTGCCATGCCCAGCTTTGTGCACCGGTACTGGGCATGTGAGAACTAAGTTCCTCGGGCTTGCATGGCAAGCACTTTACTAAGTCATTTCTCCTTGCTGTTTTTTTTTTTTTTTAAATGTAAAAAGACTTAGTTAATTTTAAGGATTAAACATTTCCATGTGCTGGACACAGAAGCAAATGTCTGTATTCCCAGTACTTCGAAGGTAGAGGCAGGAAAATCAAGAATTCAAGATTGGGGCTGGAGAAATGGCTTAGCAGTTAAGAGTCTTGCTTGTGAAGCCTAAGGACCCAGGTTCAATTCTGCAGTGCCTACGTAAGGCAGATATTTGCGTCTGGAGTGCCCCTGGTGTGCCCATTCTCTATCTGCCTCCCTTTCTCTCTCTCTCTCTCTCTCTCTCTCAAATAAATGAATAAATAAAAATTTAATAATAATTAAAGAATTCAAAACCATTCTTGGTTACATGGTGAGATAGACACCAGCCTGGCTACATGAGACCCTGTCTTAAAAAAATAAAAGTGGGGCTGGAGAGATGGCTTAGCAGTTAAGGTGCATGCGTGCGAAGCCTAAGGACTCCGCTTCAATTCTCCAGGTCCCACAGAAGCCAGATGCACATGGTAGCGCACGCATCTGGAGTTCATTTGCAGTGGCAGGAGGCCCTGGCGCACCCGTTTTCTCTCTCTCTCTTTCTCTCTCTGACTCTAATAAATAAATAAAAATAAAATTTAAATAAAATAAAGATTACAAAGATGATATAGTTTGGCCACATGCTTCAGCTGCAGACCAGGAGAAATCAACCCAGAACTGATAGGGAAGGCTCCTCCCTGCAAGCTGGCTGGCACAGGCTGGAAATTGCTGTGTTGGCATCCTGGCGGGAGAATCTCAAAAGCTGCTGCAAACCGCTCCCTGACCCACCTGCGCAGCTCATCTCTGGAGGTTTCTCTTTGTCACCAGACATCCTGACTCTGGCTAATTTTCTTCCCTGTGGGAGACTGATCCTTCCGCCTCTCCTTTGTGCTGGAATCCCTTAGCAAACAACTGCCCGGGTTTGTTAACTAAACACTGCCTTAGCAATCAGTAATCTTCCAGAAGGAAGATGAAACCGCTTTTCTAAGAACCCATAACAGAGCACTATTGATTTCTGTGTTTATTTCTTACTTATTCATTTAATTAGCCCCGCTTTCGAAATGTCATGCACAAACATCTAACATGTTCCTAAAACTAAGAATTCAGTTTTTCTGTACAGCAGTTAACGAAGAGAACTGAGAAATCACTACGCATGGCTCCACAGTAGCTGCGGAGATGAGTTTATGTGACTTTCTTATTTTCAAAAAAAAAAAAAATTAACGCAGTGTTTACATTGTAATGTGACATAGTGGTATTTTGGCTCTGTTTTCATATAAGCAAAGGCTTGGGTGAAAACTGAAGCTTTTACATCATGGATGGTAGAATCTGTTGTTTTCTCTCATTCCTCCCCCATCGCCACGTTGTAAAAACTGAGATAAAATTCCGCACTGGCCCATTGTAAAGAGGGAGATAAAGCTTCCCGTGAGGACTTTGGCATTTCTGGTTTTGCCTTCTGTAAACTGTTACCTGTGAGTGCAATCTCCAGCTGGGCTGAATAATGCTAACTCAGTGAGTTCACATCCCTTCCTTACCCCACAAATCCTCGTAGCTCTAAGTACAGCTAAGAATTGGAAAGAATAAGTGAGGGGCTGAGGGTGTGGCTTGGGCTTTGAGTGGCTTGGGCTGATATGCTTGGGGCTATGGATTCACTCGTAGCACTGCAAATAACAGCAGCAGGAATAATGAATTAAATGACTGAGTTACTTTACCACTTTTACAAGCGATGTAAAATTCTAAATTAGAAGATGCTAGGATTTGAAGGGAAATTGTGTCCGAACGATTACAGATAAGTGGGACATGCATTAGATGGAAACATAAAATGAAAATGAAGAAAACACACTAGAGAAAAATACAAGATGCTTTTGATTCTTTTTAATTATTATTATTATTTTTTTTTTGAGGTAGGGCCTCACTCACCCAGGCTGACTTGAAATTCACTCTGCAGACCCAGGCTGGCCTTGAACTCAAGTAGTCCTTTTACCTCAGTCTCCAGAGTGCTGGGATTAAAGGGATGTGCTACCACGCTCGCCCAGCTGAAACTTGTTTTAAATAATGAAAGATTTTCTAAGTCTGACATAGGCAGAAACTATTTTTTTAAATATTTTATTTATTTGAAAGAGAGAGAGAATGGGCATACCAGGGCCTCCAGCCAGTCCAGGTGCATGCACCACCTTGTGCATCTGGCTTATGTGGGTTCTGGGGAAGCGAAACTGGGTCCTTTGGCTTTGCAGGCAAGTGCTGTAACCACTAAGCTATCTCTCCATCCCCAGAAACTTTTTTTTTTCTTTTGAGATAGGGTCTCACTCTAGCCCAGGCTGACCTGGAATTCACTATGTAGTCTCAGGGTGGCCTCAAACTCACAGCGATCCTCCTGCCTCTGCCTCCTGAGTGCTAGGATTAAAGGCGCGTGCCACCATGCCTGGCCAGAAACTATTTTTTAAGTGATTAATCTCATTATGTTAGAAATCATTCCTGGTGATAATGCTGTAAGACAAAGGGCAGCCTGGGAACGGTTAATGTAAACGCACGCGCACGTAAACAGACAATGGGAAAACAATCTAAGTAACTAGTCAGTCATTTTATCAGAAAAGAAACAAACATATCCTTACCTGTTTTTATGTGTGTTATGTCTTAGACACACCACCATCTTTTGAGTAGTCATCATTTTAAGAAACTTTTCTGAAAATTTATTTTTAAATCTATTTATTTGGGCTGAAGACATGGCTTAGCGGTGAAGGCACTTGTCAGAGAAGCCGAAGGACCCAGGTTTGATTCCCAAGTACCTACATAAGGCAAATGCATAAGGTGGCACATGCATCTGGAGTTTGTTTGCAGTGGCTAGAGGCCCTGGCACACCCATTCTGGCCATCTGTCTCTCTCTCTCTCAAATGAGTAAGCAAATAATGTATTTTTAAATTCTACTTATTTATCTATTTGCAAGCGGAAGGAGATAGAGAGAAGAGACATAAACGGAGAGAGAATTGCGTACACCAGGTATGCCAGGGCCTCCAGCTACTGCAATCAACTCCAGACCCCTGCGCCACTGTGCATCTGGCTTTGTGTGGACACTGGGGAGTCAAACTAGGGTCCTTAGACTTTGCAGGCAAGCACCTTAACCACTGAGCAATCCCTCCAGCCTGTGAAAAATTTACTTTTTATGTTAGCCTACAAAGTAAGGTGTGTTATTGTAACATTTTCATTTCTGTTCTTTTTAAAAAATTTATATATATATATATATATTTGAGATAGGGTCTTACTCTAGTCCAGGCTGAACAGGAACTCACTCTGCAGTCCCAGGCTGGCCTCAAACTTACCGGGATCTTCCTACCTCCTACCACTGCTTCCCCAGTACTATGATTAAATGCCTGACAACTGTGGTTGGCAATTATGACATTTTCATACATATATGTCATTATATATATATTTTTTCTTATTCATCCTGTATAGCTTTCTTATATTTTGGGGACCATCCATGTTATGAGTTGTGTTTTCCCAGCCAGTCAGGGCAGAAACATGTGATCAGCTACTCACACAAACACATGACCCCCTCCATTCACCCTTTGAATTGATTCCTAAGTTAGCAGGAATGGGAAAGTGGCTTTGTGAAGATCTCATTTTGTTCTGAGCCACCCTGACTGCCCGGCTCATTGCCTGAGACAAGTAGACCCTGGTGCTTCCTGCAAGGTCATTAGGAAGGACTGAGATTGAGATTATTGCTGGGGCCATGACAAGATTTCCTCATCAAAGGGCCACACTGACAGAAGACATCAAGTACCACAGGGAAAGACTTCGGCACTCGATAGCTTGTAATTTGTTAATTATTTAGAATGAAGTGTCATTTCCCGAGGGCTTGGATGTCAACTGCTGAAAGCGCGGGGCGGTGTGTTGAGCTGGGCAGTTCAAGCACTATGCGGCCAGCTGGCTGCTTGTTTCCAGGTGTGCTGGAAAACCTGCAGAGAGAGGATGCTCAGGGCCAGGGAGGGAGCTCAGGGGTAAAGCGCTTGCCTCACAAGCTTGAGACCATCCACCCTGAAACTTGTCCTGAAAACTTGTTGACGTCACTGTTATAGCAACAAGAAACATCTTTCCCTTCTACAGCAATCTGTCATCATTTGCCACCTCTACACTTAAAGGCGCTAAAAGTCAAACACACATTTTCATCCTTTGAGTATTTATAAGGAAGTATCCTGGAACCTTTGTGGGAAAAGTCTCTCCTTCTGCCCTCCTTTCCTTTTTCCCTCCCTCTCTCCCTTCTTCTTTCTTCCTTTCTCATGTATAACCCACAACAGGAATTATTTATAAAACAACCACCTCAAGCACATATATTCCTAGGTTCGTCCAGGAAAGCACGTTAGGAGTGTTAAGTCATAGCTCAAGAGAAAAATATAACAGACTCATTTTTGCTCATGGGCTACCTCAAGGTCATGAATCCCTGTTCAGAAAGTTAAAGTAGAGGACAGGAATACTTCTGGTATGTTCAGCTCGTTTCATAAAGATGGCAGATAGAGGCATCTCTGGGCATGCTTAGCTTACATCCTAAGGTTTTAGGTTAAAAAAAAAAGAAAAGATGGGGACTGGAGAGATAGCTCGTTGGCTAAAGGCACTTGCTTGCAAAGCCTGAATGCCTGGGTTCAATTCCCTCAGTACTCACATAAAGCCAGATTCACAAAGTGACACATGTGTCCAGTTCCTTTGCAGTGGCAGGAGGCCCTTGCACACGCATATGGGCTCTCTCTTTCTCCCCCTTAAATAAATAAATACATAAATAAATGCTTAAAATATGTTTCGAAGGTGTTGTAGGGATGGTTTCTAATAAGGCTTTGGGTGATTGTGACAGGATTAATTTCCTACATTAATTACATTATACTGATGGTCAGAATCTTGTGAGATGATAGTAGTTCAGCATTCATATTTTTAGAATCAGAATGTCTCTATTTTCTTTCAACTCTGATTGACATTTCATAATTGTAACTCTCTGCCGAAGAAACCCAATCTCCCCACTTCCCAGTGTGTAAGAAGAGTGGGTCCTGACCTGCCCAGCCAGAGTCCTTCCAGGCTTTTCTGAATGAAGCCTGTCTCAGCGGCTGAGCTCTTGAGCCTTCCTTCATGCTTCATTCCCTGCTGTTTTCCCAACACCTACCACAAGATCCCACATCTTCTTTTGCAGATGGCTGCATCTCGGTCAACTTATTTGAGCTCTGCACAGCTTCTAGACTGGGAAATATTGGGGTTTCTTTATCAAACCAAAACACATGCCACAATCACATTTCCTTCCTTCGTTTTATTGTTTTATTATTTAATTATTTACTTTTGATTTGTCGAGGTAGGGTCTCACTAACTCATGCTGACCTGGAATTCACTATGTAGTCTCGGGGTGGCCTTGAACTCATGGCGATCCTCCTACCTCTGCCTCCTGAGTGTTGGGATGCCACCATGCCCAGCTCTTCCTTCGCTTATTTCTCTGGGTTTTGAGACAGAGTATTGTTATGCAGCCCAGGCTGGCCTTGAACATGTGACCCTTTTGCATTAGTCTGGGATTAAAGGTGTGTGGCGTTGGTTTTTACTAAAACAACATGAAATCCAAGGAGCATATGTTTACTTGGTTGGCACCACGTATACACATGGGGACTTACTTTAGTGAGGTGGAGACCACCCTGGACAGGGTCCTTTGGACTTCAGACTCATGACGTCATTCACGTTCAGAAACATACCAGTGCTGGGCAAGAAAGACGGGCCAGCACGAGCCCGCAGATGTAGTTAGGGGCACGAGCACACCGCTCCTGTTTCCAGCAGAGTCCCACAAAAGCATGTTTGAAGATGCACTCTGAAGGCACCTGATTGACGATGTATAAGGCGAGAACACGACTTTGGATAAAGGAGACTTTTAAAATATTTTATTTACTTATTTAGTTAGTTAGTTATTCCAGAGAAAGAGAGAGAGAGAGGGAGAGAATGGGCATGCCAGAGTCTCCAGCCACTGCAAATGAACTCCAGACCCAGGCACCACCATGTGCACCTGGCTTAAGTGGGTCCTGGGGAATCGATTCCGGGTCCTTAGGTTTCACAGGCAAGTGCCTTGACCTCTAAGTCATCTCTCCAGCTGAAGGAGAGGTGTTTTTTTTTTTTTTTTTTTTACATTTATTTTTTTAAGATTTATTTATATTTATTTATTTATTAGAGACAGAGAGAGGAGTGGGGGAGAGAGAGATTGAGAGTGAAGATGGGCATGCCAGGGCCTCTAGCTACTGTAAATGAACTCCAGATGCATGTGCCACCTGGTGCATCTGACTTACATGGGACCTGGGGAATCAAACCTTGGTCCTTAGGCTCCGTAGGCATGAGCGTTAACCACTAAACAATCTCTCCAGCCCTGAAGAAGAGTTTGTTAAACTAGAAAATGGTTTTCCAGGAAAAAGACTTAATTGCATGGCTGGACGTCTCAAGTCAAGGTGTTTATTTGCCTCCTGTTCTCTCACCTTGTCCAGTAGATGGCGCCCTTCTCTCTGTGCTGTGTCACAAGGTCCTCCGAACAGGAGTGCCCGCGGCTGGGGTCTCTTCTTTTCCTCATCAAGACACTGGATGTGAATGGAATGGCCAGGGGGAGGGGGGGTTGGGGAGGAACCCTATGAGAACCACGCTAGCAAAAGTATGATTGGTTTGGGATTCATCCTTATGACCTCATTTTACTTCAGTTGCCTTTTAAAGGGCTGCTCTCCAAACGCAGTCACCATGTGAGGTACCGGGATTCAAGGTTCAGCATGCATTTAAGGACCCGCTCAACTGCTTTGTGTAAGGTTTGGAAGAGACCACGACCACGCAAACCACTCTGAGGCAAGGATGAAAGCTTTATTTGGGAAAAGCATGAGCTGCCAGGGCTGTTTCACAGGAGAGGAGCACAGGCCACATGAGTTCCTCAGGTAGAGGGATTTATAGGGCTTTCAGCTGGGGGAAGGTGAGGAAAGGAAGAGCTGAGGGGAGATCTAAGATAGCCAGGCTGTGACACCAGAACAGAGACTGGGTGATTTATAAAATAAAGGGGCAGGATACCATGACCTGGGGCCATTGCAGGCAGGGAGGGGGTACTGGCTGGGCAGTTTCTTGAGGAATGTGGATAATCCACGTCTCTATTGCCATCCTGCTGTCCTTGGTGACTCCATACTGGGGCCAGTCAGACCTAACACATTATGACCTCATACCTGGGTCAGTATAACACATTATGACCTCATTATACCTGGGCCAGTATAACACATTATGACCTCATTATACTGGGGTCAGTATAACACATTATGACCTCATACCTGGGTCAGTATAACACATTATGACCTCATACCTGGGTCAGTATAACACATTATGACCTCATTATACTGGGGCCAGTATAACACATTATGACCTCATACTGGGTCAGTATAACACATTATGACCTCATACCTGGGTCAGTATAACACATTATGACCTCATTATACTGGGGCCAGTATAACACATTATGACCTCATACTGGGTCAGTATAACACATTATGACCTCATTATACTGGGGCCAGTCTAACACATTATGACCTCATTATACTGGGGCCAGTATAACACATTATGACCTCATACCTGGGTCAGTATAACACATTATGACCTCATTATACTGGGGCCAGTATAACACATTATGACCTCATTATACTGGGGCCAGTATAACACATTATGACCTCATTATACTGGGGCCAGTATAACACATTATGACCTCATTATACTGGGGCCAGTATAACACATTATGACCTCATACCTGGGTCAGTATAACACATTATGACCTCATTATACTGGGCCAGTATAACACATTATGACTTCATACTGGGTCAGTATAACACATTATGACCTCATTATACTGGGCCAGTATAACACATTATGACCTCATACTGGGTCAGTATAACACATTATGACCTCATTATACTGGGCCAGTATAACACATTATGACCTCATACCTGGGTCAGTATAACACATTATGACCTCATTATACTGGGCCAGTATAACACATTATGACCTCATACTGGGTCAGTATAACACATTATGACCTCATTATACTGGGGCAGTATAACACATTATGACCTCATACCTGGGTCAGTATAACACATTATGACCTCATTATACTGGGGCCAGTATAACACATTATGACCTCATTATACTGGGGCCAGTATAACACATTATGACCTCATACTGGGTCAGTATAACACATTATGACCTCATTATACTGGGGCCAGTATAACACATTATGACCTCATTATACTGGGGCCAGTATAACACATTATGACCTCATACTGGGTCAGTATAACACATTATGACCTCATTATACTGGGGCCAGTATAACACATTATGACCTCATTATACTGGTGCCAGTATAACACATTATGACCTCATACTGGGTCAGTATAACACATTATGACCTCATTATACTGGGGCCAGTATAACACATTATGACCTCATTATACTGGGGCCAGTATAACACATTATGACCTCATACCTGGGTCAGTATAACACATTATGACCTCATTATACTGGGGCCAGTATAACACATTATGACCTCATTATACTGGGGCCAGTATAACACATTATGACCTCATTATACTGGGGCAGTATAACACATTATGACCTCATACCTGGGTCAGTATAACACATTATGACCTCATTATACTGGGGCCAGTATAACACATTATGACCTCATACCTGGGTCAGTATAACACATTATGACCTCATACCTGGGTCAGTATAACACATTATGACCTCATTATACTGGGGCCAGTATAACACATTATGACCTCATACCTGGGCCAGTATAACACATTGTGACCTCATACCTGGGTCAGTATAACACATTATGACCTCATACCTGGGCCAGTATAACACATTATGACCTCATACTGGGTCAGTATAACACATTATGACCTCATACCTGGGTCAGTATAACACATTATGACCTCATACCTGGGTCAGTATAACACATTATGACCTCATACCTGGGTCAGTATAACACATTATGACCTCATTATACTGGGGCCAGTATAACACATTATGACCTCATACCTGGGCCAGTATAACACATTGTGACCTCATACCTGGGTCAGTATAACACATTGTGACCTCATACCTGGGTCAGTATAACACATTATGACCTCATACCTGGGCCAGTATAACACATTATGACCTCATACCTGGGCCAGTATAACACATTATGACCTCATACCTGGGTCAGTATAACACATTATGACCTCATTATACTTGGGTCAGTATAACACATTATGACCTCATACTGGGTCAGTATAACACATTATGACCTCATACTGGGTCAGTATAACACATTATGACCTCATACCTGGGTCAGTATAACACATTATGACCTCATACCTGGGTCAGTATAACACATTATGGCCTCATTATACTGGGGCCAGTATAACACATTATGGCCTCCTACTGGGGCCAGTCAGACCTAACATATTATGACCTCATTTTAAATAGTGAGCTGTTGTGAATGATATTGTGGGGTACATGAAGTTCGGTGTCCTCATGGGAATTGGGGGAAACCCAAAACTGAAGAGGATCAGACATTTCTTCCAGTGCTAAATTCTCCACTTAGGTGTCAATACAGGGTGCAATCACGTGAAGGTGTCAATACAGGGTGCAATCACGCGAAATGGTGTGCAATCACGTGAAGGAGCCAGCCGACTTTAACCTTCAGAAAGGACAGTGATCCATTTTGACAGAACTACACTGTCACATGACAAGTGGGGTTTTCTGCCTCCCACAGAGTCTCAGCTTTCACCCCCCCCCAAGGCTTATGACGTGTTCTATCCACTTGTCAAGCATCTCACAAACTGTCGTGACAGACTGAGACATTCATTTGCTTGCACAGGAAGTGTAGGTGTGTACAAACGACTATGGATCCACGGATCACGTCACACATCAGTCAGAAGTTGTCCAACGGCTGACATGGTTGAAAATGACAGTTCAGGGCTGGAGAGATGGTTTAGAGGCTACAATGCCTGCCTGTGAAGCCTAAGGGCCCTGGTTCAATTCTCCAGGTCCCACGTAATACGATGCACATGGTGGCGCATGCATCTGGAGTTAGTTTGCAGTGGCTAGAGGCCCTAGTGTGCCCATTCTCACTTTTCCTCTCTCTCTCCTTCTCTCTGTCTCAAATAAATAAATAAATAAATAAATAAATAAATAAATAAATAAATAAATGTATGTGACAGGTCAGAAATAATACTTTTTGAGAGCAGAGGGCCATCTTGCAGGATATGGCTTATTCTTTAAATCCTACGTGTCTGTGGACACAGGTACCAAGCAGTAGAAATTATGAAATGTGTTTGTTTCTTATTCTTACTTATGTTCTGTGGATGTCAAATTTCTTCTTCCCAAAGAGGAAAGACTTCCACCAAAGTTCACAAAGATGTTTGTTAACTGCGGCTGGAGGCCCTGGCACGCCCATTCTCCCTCTCTCAAACAAATAAATAAAAAATATTAAAAATTGCATTGAGAAGGAGCAAGGAATGCCAGGACAGTTCAGTGGGGCACTTCCACATATTTTGGATATGTAGAGCTTGGGTGGGCTGAGATGTTCTGGTATTACAGCCCACATTATGAAAGCCCTTAGACAGGGCTGGAATGATGGCTTAGTGGTTAAGCACTTACCTGTGAAACCTGAGGATCCCGGTTCCAGGCACAATTCCCCAGGACCCACGTAATCCAGATGCACAAGGGGGTGCGTGCATCTGGAGTTCCTTTGCGGTGGCTGGAGGCCCCGGCGTGCCTATTCTCTCTCTCTTTCACTTTGCCTCTTTCTCTCTCTGTCTGTTGCTCTCAAATAGATAAATAAAAATGAAAATAAGCAAAAAATTAAATAAAAAAGAAGGAAAGAAATAGAGAGAGGGAAGGAGAGAGAAGAAAAAAGAAAGAAAGGGAGGAAGGAAGGAAGGAAGGAAAGGAGGGAGGGAGGGAGGAAAGAAGGAAGGAAGGAAAGGAAGAAGGGAGGGAGGAAGGGGAAGGAAGGAAGGACAGAAGGAAGGAAGGAAGGAAGGAAGGAAGGAAGGAAGGAAGGAAGAAGGAAGGAAGAGGGCCCTTAGACACTGGATTTTATCCTCAGAGCAAGCAAAGGTGAGTGGTTAAAGGGAGGCAGTAGCAGGAGAATTCTGAGGAATAGAGCAAGGCTTTGTATTTAAACTCAGACAAGCGGTAGGAAGCCCTGGAACCCTGCCTCCTGTAAGTCACCACTCTGAGTAAGGTCCCGGGCTTGATGGAGCTCAGTGACGCTACCAAGGACCTCGCATGATTGTGCATTTCATCTCCTACACGGGAAGACGCTGGCTTATCGCCAGGTGACTGCGAATTACCTCTGCCATTGGCATGATGACTGAGTTTAAGGCAAGACACAGAGGTCCCTCCATTGAATGAGGAACCCCTTTTTAGCAGAAGGGCTGAGGTATTTTATTAGCCCTGGTTCCTCCCTCCGAAGGCCACCGGCATAGACCAGTGGTTGTGTTTCACTACCTTAGGTGTGAACACTTCCATCCCTGAGGTGGAGACTTCTCCTCCATACATTGTGTGTGTAATTTGGGCACATGACTGTCAGCCGGTCATGGGCCTGCTTTAGAAGCACTGTCCAGTGGCTGTGGAGTTGGGCACTCATCAAAGATGGTCACATCCCGACATTCCCGACCCTCATCGGGTATTGAAACATTTTCTTTTCTTTCTTCCTTTTTAAATTATTTATTTATTTATTTGTATCAGAGAGAGAGAGAGAGGGAGAGAGAGAGGGAGAGAGGGAGAGAATGGGCACGTCAGCAGCCTCTCAGCTGCTGTGAATGAACTCCGGTCTCTTATGCCCCTTTGTGGGCAGGTACAGCATTGCGCCCTTGCATCACTTTTTTTTTTTCTGTATAATTGGCTCTTTTTGTTTTAATTATTATTTTTATTGACTTTTATACTTACATACAAAATGAGCCCCATCTGATATTTCCCTCCCTTCCCCCATTCCACTTTAGAACTCCAATCTCCATCATATCCCCTCCCTCTCTCCATTAGTCTCTCTTTTAATTTGATGACATTATCTTTTTCTTCTATTTTGAGGGTCTTGCAAAGGTATTGCTAGGCACTGCAAGGTCATGGATATCGAGGCCAATTTCTGTCTGGGCAGTTGCATTGTAAGAGGTTATATCCTTCCTTTGGCTCTTCCATTCTATCCACCCCTCTTCTGCAATGGTCTCTGAACTTTTTGCATCTGGCTAAATGTGGGATCTGGAGAATCGAAGGGCATTCTTAGGCTTCACAGGCAGGAACCTTAACCACTAAGCCATCTCTCCAGCCCCTGTTTTCAGGGGATTTTTAAAGACAATAATATACCATGATCTCCTCCCATCACTCATCTTTCCCCTCCACTGAATTACTACTTCTTCCCCACTGCAAACATTATTTTCAATAAGAGGGAACCCCGTTCCATTATCGTTTCCATATTTTCTCAGGATCCTGTCATACACGCTTCATTCAAGTCTTATGGCTGTAAATTATTCTTGACAATCCTACAGAAGGAGGAGGGACTTGAGATTTATGGTGATGACACAACTACTTCTAAATGCAGTGTCTGACAACACAATGGTGTCAGGTCTCAGTGCTCTCTCTGCCCAGGAGCATGGGCAAGGTTCAGGGCAATACTTTGGCTCCAAGGAGCATGAACTGGGGTCACTGCACGGTGTTAAGCTATAAGCTGGACTTCCCAGAGGACTATAAAAAATGGTTCCCCACAAATTAACCCACCACCTATCAGCCCATCATCAATACTAGGCTGTCCTGATGTCTCCAAACTGCCAGCTCTAACTGTAAACAAAACTTAAACTTCTCTTTCTTATCAGCATGTTAAAATTGAACAGATCAGTCAGGTATGGTGGCACCCATCTTTAATTTCAGCAATCTGGAGGCTGATGTATGAGGATTGCCATGGATTCAAGCCAGCCTGGGCTACAGAGTGAACCCTAGGTCAGCTTGGACTAGAATAACACCTTGACTTATAAAGGGGGGTGGGCCTAGGGAGATGGCTCACTGCTTAAAAGCACTTGCTTGCAAAACTTACTGGCCAAAGGTTCAATTCCCCAGTACCCACATAAAGCCAGATGCACAGAATAGTGCTCGCATCTGGAGTTTGTTTGCAACCTTGTTGTTCTCTGTCAAGTAAATCAAAATTAAAAATAAACAAATAAACAAAGTCTGGGGAAGGTCCTACCGGAGTTAAATGTTCATTGAAAAATCCTTCTGTCTTAGGGTTCTATTCTACTAAACCTTTCGTGTTATTTGGCCGTGAGCAAAACAGGCAGGCCTAAGGAGCCATCTCTCAAACCCAGGTAGGAAAAAAAATACAGTCTCACATCTTGGGGATCTAAAAGATCAGACCTACATATTCCACCAGGGAGAAGAGGCACAATCAATTGATCTGTTTGGTAGGTTTAATCTCGGTTTTGGGACCTTGGTTTGGAGTATTTTTTAAAATTTATTTATTCATTTATTTATTTAAGAGAGAGAGGAAGGTAGAGATAAAGAGGGAATGGGCACACCAGGGCCTCCAGCCACTGCAAATGAACTGCAGACACATGTGCCCTTTGTGCATCTGGCTTACGTGGGTCCTGGGGAATCAAACCAGGGTCCTTAAGCTTCACAGGCCAACACCTTAACCACCAAGCCATTTCCCCAGCCTCTGTTTGGTGTATTTTTAAACTCTTAGTACTATATTCCTATTGGTGCTAGTGCTAACATTCTTTGAGTATTAAGGTCTCTCAAGAGTCTTAAATGCTTGTCAGCAGTCATTGAACAAACACTGTCTATGAAGAGCTAAGAACATTTGGAAGGACCTACTGTAATTCCTGTGATGTTCAGTCGAGCGTGAAACATGTTGCCACGAGAGAAACTCTTAAAAGCTGGTCACAGCCTCAGTTAGTTGAGTGGTGGGAGTGGCTTGGGGGTTAAAATATAAGAAAAGCAGAGGTTACAGTTTGGTATATTCACAGTCCAAAGCACCACACACACACACACACATAACAGTTTCCTTGACATGTAAGCGCTACACAAGCACATTCAAATGTTCTGCCCTGTCTGTATGACACAGTTGAAGCGATCGTCCTTAGACAACTATGAAGTTCTCCTCACTCTAAACGGAATGAAAGTGTTTCCGGGCAATCAAAGGAGGGCTTGTGTGGACTTCCTCCTTGAAGCTTTATAACCTGCACTGAACGCTGCAGGAGGTTGAGTGGCCCAGGTTTTGCATGCACAGCACACTCTTACTTTTTTTTTTTTTTTTTTTTTTGTTCCTTGATGCAATTCTGTTTGGACAAGAACTTCTCTGGGTTTTTCCCAGGATGGTGGGTGTCAGCATAATAGGACTTCTTGCCTGGCAGCTGTTCTTAAGTTTCTAAGAGAAGGAGAATGGGTGTGCTTGTGGTCTGGAAGCTCATACTTCGTTACTTTGGCATTATGCAATACTTCTGAGTCCATCCAGCTCGAGGAGAGTAAACAGGACCCTCTATCCTTCTAAATACACCACACTAAGAAGATCTCAAGGCACCCATGGCCCTGTGCAATGTGCCATGAAAGGAAAGGTCAGTCTGAAATAGAAAGTTCAGAAAAGCTGTACAGGGAAATTAGTAGTAAAGATGCCAGCTGTATACAACAAGGAACCTTTTAGAAAGTAGAATGGGGAAGAGGCAAGCATATCAGATATCTAAGTGTTAAAGTGTAGCAATGTGTAAACTCTCAAAATGCTTACCACAACAAGAACTGTTGCCTTGTGAACCTGTTCTGCTCCAAGAACAAAAGAGACAGCAGGCATTGGCTTCAGCTTTTCCGTGTTCATAAACACACTGATTCCAGTGGAAAGATCACATTCTTTAAGTGGGGTCAACTCCTTGGAATCAGGGTAAACTTCAGTGGGAGAATTTTGAAGACTCATTGGGAAAGGTCAGTCAAGGGTCAGCTGTGAGACATGCTTGCTGTTAAAATGCTCCCTGGGAAGGAGGAAACATTTACCATGAGCCCTGAAATGCACGTGGGGCGGCAGGACTCACTTGATTTTGTAGCAGTGATGAGACAGGGCAGCTTAACCCAGGCCCTGGGAGGGTCAGGCTGTACAAGGTGTAGCACTTCAGGGACTCTTAAGACTTTGTGTGAACCAGGCGTGGTGGTGCACGCCTTTAATCCGAGCAGAGAAGGCAGAGGTGGGAGAATCACCGTGAGTTCAAGGCCATCCTGAGACTACAGAGTGAATTCCAGGTCAGCCTGAGCTAGAGGGAGAAGACTTTGCTCAGAGTGATTCTAAATCACTCATTCTATTGCACATTTTCTACAGAGAAGAGTCTTTCTCTGAATTTGTAGTTCACAATAATGCCTATGTAGGTTACTTCGTGTGTGTGTGTGTGTGTGTGTGTGTGTGTGTGTGTGCTCGCGTGCGCACTGCATACTCCTTACTGTTCTTGCAGCTTCTGTTGCACACAGTGCTAGCACTTGCTAGATATGTCTGCAGCTGCTGAATGAATGATGTCATTCATATTCACTCAGTATCAGTGTACATAATCCACATTCTTTCTCGACGCTTTCCCCACATAATATTAATTCAGGAACATCAACATTTTAGATATTTATAGATATATATTAACCAGTACTGCCTCAGGTAATCAGTTTAGCAGTTCAATCTGCAAAATCTAAACTAGTTCCTTTCTTCCTTCTTCCCTCTCTCCCCTCCCTCCCTTCTTTCCCTTTCTCCCTCCTTTCTTTTTTCCTTCCCTCCTTCCTCCTTCCTTCCTTCCTTTCTCTCTCTCTTTCCACCTTCCTTCCTTTCTTTGTTTCTTTCTTTGTTTGTTTCTTTCTTTTTCTTTCTTTTTTTTTCTCTACTGACCTGCTTTGAATTTTTGAATATCAAACCTGGTCTTTAAAGAGTAAAGGGAACACAATTCATGAGGAATATTTACACACACACACACACACACACACACACACACACACATTCTTTTACCTCCTTCAGTAGGTGTGTTGTCATGATGAGTCCAGAAGTTGGAGGCCAGCTTCAGTAACATAGGTAGGTGATATCTCAAAACAAAAACAAAACAAAAAACAACAAAAAAGTCAAACAAGCAAAACCTTTTAATGTGCTATAACATCCTGAAGGATCCTCACATCTTACAGGATAGAAAGACAGGGAACTTGGGCTAGAGAAATGGCTTAGCAGTTAAGGCATTTGCCTGTGAAGCCAGAAGACCCAGGTTCTATTCCCCAGAACCCATGTAAGCCAGATGCACATGGGGCACATGCATCTGGAGTTTGTTTGCAGTGGCTGGAAGCCCTGGCGTGCCTTCTCTCTCGGTCCGTCTCTCCTCTCTCTCTGCTTGCAAATAAATAAATGCAATTTTTTTTTAAAAAAGGAAAGAAAGACAGGGAACTTTATGAGGACATGGGAAGGACAAGGAGACCCCCAACACCCCCTCCCAACACACATACCTGAAGTCTGGCTGAAGCCTGCTGGAAGGAAGCTCTCCCTTCTTTCAGCTATCGGATTATGGAAACAAGAGTCTTCCAAGGATTTGGACTTTCCTCAGGAATCTCATGCTGGAACAAGGAAAAGTGGGGTAGGGGGCAGAAGCCTGGTGCCAGCCAGCAGGAGGGAGAGCCTGTCTGCTGGAAAGAAATTTCACACACTCATCACACTTGTTGGACCACTTCGCAGTCGCAGCGACTGTGGCAGAGATTATGAGAGTGGGCAAACCCACCACCTCTGTCAAGGTTGCTTAGTCAACCTCATGTCAACTGACACCTCATGTCAGGACCCCAAAGCTGGATTTGGGGTAAACTCTGACCGTCTTTGTTACTTTTTCCCAATGTGGTTACATAATCTATTTTCCCTGCTTCCCCCCCCCCCTTGATTTTTTTCTTTGATTTGATTATTGAAGACAGGTGGGGGTGTCGTTCTAACTTTGTAGGGTTTACATTTTGACCCAAACAACTCCATGACATCGCCAGCTAAGGAAGAGCCAAGGACTCCAACACACGAAGTTCCTTTTATATGCAGATATTTCAAGTAAGAATGTTATAATAGCAATGCTTAAGGTTCACGGGTACATGACCTTTCTCAAGTATAAACCTGCAATGTTCTAGGACCATCCCAGGAAAGGTCATTAGAATTAGAAGACCTGGCTTAACTTTCTTGTGTAATCTGAGTGGCCAGTGGCTTTTGTCTTATCGGATTGGAACCCCATCCAAAGCACCACTGGAGCCGCCCTTTAATATCTCACTTATTGAAACAGCGGAAAAGAAAAAGAAAAGCTTGTTAGCAGTTCTTTGAGGTGTGACTTCAGGACCACTAAAATGGTAAGATTTCTCCTTTGAGAAGAAACCCACACCCACACTCTTGGGTGGGTTTAAACCCACACTTAAATTATTATTTTTTAAAATCTCTTTTTAATAAATCACAACTCTGCCCCATACCAGCTTATCTTCTCTGGATTATAGCTGAGTAGAGGTCCCTAAAGGGTGAGGGAACTCAGGCGGGCCCAGGGCTGACACTACACTCATTAACTAACCTTATAATGTAGATTCTGTCTTCTCAGACTAGAGAAAACATTACTTTGTAGTTTTCTTATTTGGTAGGAGAATAAAAGATTCCAAACGTGGGACCTTGGTAGATAAGGGGTAACATTATCTTCTGCCCCTGTGTTTGGCAAAGGTCAACAGCTTTGTGCTGGACACACAGTATCTCCTTTACTTTTTTTTTTTTTTTTTTTTTGTGGGCTCCAGGAAAACTGTTAAGCTAAACAAACAAAAGGAAAACAAAAGCAGATAAACGGTTGGATTCTGGAGCCGTTTTAGCTTTCAGGGACTGAGGGTGGGGAGGGGAGGGGGTACGTGATGGGTAGACAGAGGTAGTGGTCTTCATCTTTCTGATTAAGGGGTGCGTAGCGCCTTCCACTGGGCAAAAATCAGCCTCCAAACGAAGGCGCCCCAAGATAGCTAAGAGCAGACGTATGCTCGCGCGCTCTCACTCTCCCATCCCATGAAAGTAAATCAACAGAACTGGGTCTCTGTTGATGCCAAGAACAGGCTGTAGGGAGTTGCAACCTCTACCCGGAGGTAACAGGCTAGCCTTCACCTGCCTGAGGTGGCTCGCCAGCTCCCTCCCCAACCTGGGCGTGCGGAGCCAGCGAGCGGGCGGGCGCGGGAGGCGGGAGAGGACGCGGGGCGGGGCGGTACCGCCCACCGGGCTGCAGCCTCGGTGCAGGAGGGGCCGAGCTCTGCTCCGGCTGGGCCGGCGGTGACCGCTTCTCGGGGGGGTGGAGGCCAGGGCGGCCCAGCCCCCTTTTCTTCTTCTTCTTTTTTTCTTCTAGTGTCCGGTCCCCATGACTTGCAGTGGGCACCTGGCCACCGGCGAGAGCGCGCTGTGACTCGGAGTCCCCGCCGGCGCCATGCAAGCGCTCCCCGGCCCGCTCCAGCTCCTGCTCCTGCTCCTGGCTCTCCTGGCTGCCCCGAGGCCAGGCCTGGCGGATGCCGAGGCCCCAGGTGACTGGGGCGCAGGGCCGAGCTGGGAGCGCGCAGGGTCACCGGGGTACCCGCGCGCCCGGGGAGGCGGGCTGTGCCGCGGGGATGCGCTGCGGGATGCGGGATGCGGGATGCGCTGCGGGATGCGGGATGCGCTGCGGGATGCGGGATGCGCTGCGGGCATGCGGGATGCGGGCGTGGGATGCAGGATGCGCGTGGCCAGGGCAGCGGAAGCCTCCCATTGGCTGCGCGAGGAAGGATCCGGGAAGGGAAGCGCGCCGCCCAGGTACCCCGCCGGAGAGCCGGCTGGCAGGGTTTGGCCTAGGAAGAGGTCGCAGGGAGTGTGTTTGTGGGTGTCTGCGGGAAGGACCGAGGGGTGCCAGCGACCTGGCTTCTGTTGTTGTAGCCGGCTTTCAGCAGGCCAGGTTCCCCCGAGACTAACTCCCTTCACTGGCAGGGGAGAGAGCGGCTCCTCTATCACTTTCCACCTCACCTCCTCACCTCCTCAGGGCAAATAGGCTTAAGTTTTTTTTTTTTTTTTTGTTGTTGTTGTTGTTGTTTTGTTTTTTTAAACTACTGGAAATACCATACTCAATTAACCAAAGCCCAAATAACGGACAGGGTAATAATTGTGTTTTTTTCCCACCTTTTACACAGTGGTGTTTGTAAACAAAGTATTTTGTATTATTATTATTAATTATTTTGGTTTTTTCATTTTTCGGCTTTTCAAGATAGGGTCTCACTCTAGCCCAGGCTGGCCTGGAATTCACTATGTAATCTCAGGGTGGCCTCAAACTCATGGCGATCCGCCTAACTTTGCCTCCAGAATGCTGGGATTAAAGGCGTGCGCCACCACGCCCGGCTTATTATTTTTTAAGGCACGTTGACAGAAGGATTTATGTAGAAACATTCCCAAAGACAAGAGCAAAGTTGCGGGTTAGCGTCATCTGATTAAGCTTTTTTTTTTTTCTGTGTGCTTTTTTTGGAGGGGGTTCGGGGAGGGCATGGTATTTTGAAGATGTGTTATTTTGGGGAGCCTTCTCACTCTAGCCCAGGCTGACCTGGAACTCATAGTGGATTCTCCTCTCAGCCTCCCCAGTGCTGGGGTTGAAGGCATGCACCACCAGGCCAGGCCTGGCTTTATTATTATTATTATTATTATTATTACTCAAGTGATGTTTTAAAACATATTTCATTTATTTATTAGAGAAAGAGTATGAGAGAATGAGAATGGGTGTGGGCATGTGAGGGCCTCGTGCCACTTCCAAATGTATGTGGCCCACCATGATTTTATGTGGGTACTTGGGAATGGAACCTGGGTCTTTGAGCTTTGCATGCAAATGTCTTCACTGCTGAGCCATCTCTCCAGCCCTGTTTATATATATATATATGTATATATATATATTTTTTTTTTTGGTTTTTCGAGGTAGGGTCTTACTCTGGTCCAGGCTGACCTGGAATTAGCTATGTAGTCTCAGGGTAGCCTCGAACTCACAGCAATCCTCCTACCTCTGCCTCCCGAGTGCTGGGATTAAAGGCGTGGGCCACCAGGCCCAGCTTATATTTTTTATGGTGCATTTTCTTTGAGACCTGCTTTCTAATGTAAGTTCCTGTAAACCTCTTATGTGTTCACTTCCATTAGGGATAATTGAACCTCACTAACCTCAAGCTGTTATGAGACTGGCCACCAGGGACTAAAATGAAAACTTTGCCCATTACAAGGCTCCCATCCTAGTACTGGAATTTATTTTCATATGCTAATGCACATAGATGGATGGAATGCACCATAAAGAAGGGAAGAGAAGCAGGAGGTAGCTCAGCTGGTAGAGTGCTGATCTAGCAAGCACCAAGCATAGGGTTCATTTCCCAGAACCACATAAACCCTAGGGGTTGGTGCATAATCCTAGCACTTAGAGGTCAAGGCAGATCCTAGCACTTAGAGGTCAAGGTGGAGGTGGGAGAATCAGGAATTCCAAGTCACCTCAGGTGTTGTTTGGTTTTGAGCCAGCCTGGGTTCCATGAGACTCTTTCAGACTCTTCTCAAGAATTAAAATAAAAAGTTACACTGGAGGGACGGCTTAGCCATTAAGGCATTTGCCTGCAAAACCAAAGGACCCAGGTTTGATTCCTCAGGACCCACGTTAGCCAGATGCACAAGGTGGCGCATGCATCTGGAGTTCATTTGCAGTGGCTGGAGGCCCTGGTGGTCCCTCTCTCTCCCTCTCCCTCTGTCAGATAAATAAATAAATAAATAAATAAATAAATAAATAAATAAAATAAAGTATTTAAAAGACATATTAAAAAAAGTTAAAAACAAGGAAAGATATTCGAAGGGTAATTTATTTTTTGTATATGCCCTTTCAAAGGCCTAGCTGTTAGGTTTGGACAAACCTTTTGCATTGCATCTGTCTCCCTGTGTCCTTTTCCAATCTCCTTTCCACAATATCATTAGAAATTGTCCAGGACCCTCCTGCCCATCTGAATTGTCACAGCACCTTCCCCTGCGCTACCCTTTGCTCTACTCCTTTCCTCTTCGCCTCCCCCCTCCTCTCCCTTCCCTTCTCCACTTACCTCTCCCTTTCCCTTTCTCTCCCTTTCTCTCTCCTCCCTTCCTTTCCCTCCTCTCCCTTTCCCTCCCCATTCTCTTCTTTCCTCTGCCACTTCTCTCCCTCCCCCACTTCTCTCCCTTCCTCCCCTTCTCCCTTTCTCTCTCCTCCCTTCCTTTTCCCTCCTCTCCCTTTCCCTCCCCATTCTCATCTTTCCTCTCCCACTTAACTCCCTTCCTCCCCTTCTCCCTCTTTCCTCCCTTCTGTTCTCTTTTCCCTTCTCTCCTTTCCTCTTCTTTCCTTTCCCTCCTCTTTCTTCTCATCTCCACTCTTCTTCTTTGCCCTGCTTCTCCTCTCCCATCTCCTCCCCCTCCTCCCTCCTCTGTCTATTCCTCCTCCTCCCTTTCTTTCTCTTTCTCTCTTTCTTTCTTTCTATCTATCTTTCTCTTTCTTTCTTTCTTTCTTTCTTTCTTTCTTTCTTTCTTTCTTTCTTTCTTCTTTCTCCTTCTCTCCCTCTTCTCCCCTTCCTTACCTTCCATCCCCCTCCTCTTCTTTCCCCTCTCCTCCCTCCCCCTCCTTTCCTCTCTCCTCCCCTTCATCTGCTCTCCCCTCCCCCTCTTCTCTTCAGTTCGAATCCTGGAACCCATGATCTCTCTGTGGTAGGCAAGCATCTGTCTCATCGATCTGCACTGCCAGTCCTGGACTGTTGATTACAGAAATAGTTCATCCTGGCTTAGTCCTAGTTTGGGGTCAGAATTCCCAGAGAACTTTCAGAGTTCTGATACCTGGACCTTGCCCTCAAAAACTCAGACTCATGTGTCTTAGGAGTCAGCCCAGACATTAGTAATTCTGAAAACTCCCGCATGTGATTCAAAGCAGATCACAGATCACATGATGTGACCCAGCGTGCACTGTTGTCACATACTTGTTTGGCATCAGGCTGAAGTTAATATACACATCTGGCTTCCTAGGGGGTAAAAAAAAAATGAAGGTGTAAATAAATGTGATGGGTAGGGGAGGGTAATGTAGGAATGTGGTCTAAGGCGTGCCCTCTTAAAGGCTACCTAGGTGACATTATTTAGTGGTTGGCAAGCCTAGGCATGATTTGGGCATGTAATTTTCAGTTAGAATTCAAAATGTCAGGCAGTCGCACCTTGTTTTCTAGATTCTGGGTGAGGTTCGATCTCTCTGCCTGCAGACTGGGTGGTTTTGTGCAGATACTTGGAACTCCAGGCGTGGCAGCGGCAGTGGGGACATTAGTCACGGACAGGTGACTGATCAGATAAGGAAATCTATCAAGAATAATGGGATACTGGCTGTCCGCTGGAGAAGAAAGCAAAGATGGAGAGGTGGTGGTGTGCGTGGGAATTGCAGTTGATAATGTTGGTGGAGACAGGTGTGCCCAGTGGCTGAATGTAAGTGTTTGTAAGGGGCTAAAAGAAAGATATGCCGCCCGTTTGAGTTCTGGGGTACATTTGGATGGTAGACCCAGGGACTCACGTGGGCTCCCTTTGGGGGTAATATTTAGCCTAACATTTTGATATCATTCTTAGAACAGTTATGGGGAACATGTTGGGTGGATGGATGTACTTTTTGGAAAATGTTTTCATTTTGTAATTGGCCTTTTAACTTGCAAAGGGCATGCTCCGATATGTATCGATCAGGTGAGTACCCTGTACAAAGGGCATGCTCCGATATGTATCGATCAGGTGAGTACCCTGTAAAGCCTCTGTGCATAGCAACATCCCAGTGAGAAACACTTGTTGCTAGGCTGGAGAGATGGCTCAGTGATTGGTTAAAGGTGGTTGGTTGCAAAGTCTGCCTGCCCAGGTTTGATTGCCGGGTACCCATGTAAAACCAGATGCACAAAGTCGTGCGTGAACCTGGAGTTTGCAGTGGGAAGATGTCCTGGCAGGCCCGTTCACACACACACAAACACACACACTCTATCTCCTTGCGACTAAATAAAAATAAAGTAAAATAAAATATTAAATAAGCAAATACTTGTTAAAGAAATGTTCACGTTGACCTGACACTGTGCTAGTATTGACCTCAGTGGAAACATTAGCATTTTTTTAATCTTTAAAGGTGTTTAAACTGTTTAAAGGAGGCTGGAGAAATGACTCAGCAGTTCAATGTGCCTGCTTGCAAAGCCAGAAGATCTGGGTTTAATTCCCCAGTACCTGTGTAAAGCCTTATGCAAAAAGTGGCAGGAAGGCCTGGTGTGCCCATTTCTTTCTCTCCTTCTCTTTCTCCCTCTCAAATCAATTTAAAAAAAATTTTTTTTTATTATTTGAGAGAGAGAGAGAAAATGGGCGTGCCAGGGCCTCCAGCCACTGCAAGTGAACTCCAGATGCATGTACCACCTTGCGCATCTGGCTTATGTGGGTCTTGGGGAATTGAACTGAGGTCCTTTGGCTTTGCAGAGAAGCGCCTTAACTGCTAGTTCATCTCTCCAGCCCTCCAATAAATATTTTTAAAGAATTATTTAAAGGGACAGATTTATTATATCTTTTTAATTGGGGATATTTATAATGCATAATTAAATTTTTTAAACGTTTGTTAGTAAGTGCAGCTGGCTTCATTCCTGGTCCCTTCCCACTCCTATTGCCATTCCCATGATTCCTACTCTTTCTTTCATCTTCCCCTGAGTGTTCCGATAGCATGGCTGGAGCTCAGAGGCCACCTCATTTGATGGGTGGAGACAGAGGCTCCTGCATACTGGCATGGGGTGGCTTCCAGTTACAGGGTAAAAAGTTAGAAGCTCAGCCCAGCGAAGAAAGTGTCCGTGTGAAGTTTGACCCCAGCACACGTCCTCAAAGGTGAGCAAGGTGATAAGGGCACTTATACAGCATCAGGTAGGCATACAGTACCTGATTCCCCATTCAGGCACTGAGCTCAGACATGGATGAATGCAGACCAGCCCAGAGATGGGGGGAGTGGGTGAGGAAGACAACTCTGGGGATAGGTGTGGCAGCTATGAGGGGGTATTAGTCAGACAGCGCTCACATCAGACAAGGGCAGCTGTGAGTGGGGGAATGGGAAGCTAGCTTTCTACTAGGGAGGAAAATTAAGATGGAGGGGTGTGTAGAACCAGCTTGGTTAACAGCAGTTGATGCCACCACAGTGTGAACTCATGATTATAAATCTCTTCATCTATGTCAAAATGCCATGTGTAAACATATTACACACCATATACATATAAATATATATACACACATGTTATATATACATGTATGAGTTTACATACATGTCTACATATGAGCTTCATAGCTCTGTCCACTGACTTCCCAAACAATGAGATCTTAGTTCCAAGCACCATTCTTTCTGCTAGTAACTGGGACTTGGGAAGTGTCTTGTTTCAGAGGCGGGGTGGGTATGGCCATACATCTGGAACCTCTTGTGCCAGGAAACAAAAAACTGCTCAAAGAACAATGAGTTATGCGGAAAGAATGCAGGAGCCCATGGGAAGGGGCCAAGCTGAACGTCAAGATAAATAGCACTGAAAGGCCATCGTTACTATTACTTGAAAGCAAGCACCTTTAACCACTGAGCCATCTCCTCAATGATGGCGATGGCGATGGGTGGTGGTGGTGATGATGATGGTGGTGATGATGATGGTGATGATGATGGTGAAGGTGATGATGATGATGGTGATGGTGATGATGGTGATGGTGATGATGATGGTGATGGTGGTGATGATGGTGATGGTGATGATGATGATGATGATGGTGATGGTGATGATGATGGTGATGGTGATGGTGATGATGGTGATGGTGATGATGATGGTGATGATGATGGTGATGGTGATGGTGATGATGATGGTGATGATGATGGTGATGGTGGTGATGATGGTGATGATGATGGTGATGGTGATGATGGTGATGGTGATGATGATGATGATGATGATGGTGATGGTGATGATGATGATGGTGATGGTGGTGATGATGATGATGATGGTGATGATGGTGATGGATGATGATGATGTGATGGTGATGGTGATGGTGATGATGGTGATGGTGATAAGGATGGTGATGGTGATGATGGTGATGATGATGGTGATGATGGTGATGATGATGGTGATGATGATGGTGATGGTGATGATGATGGTGATGATGATGATGATGGTGATGATGGTGATGGTGATGGTGATGATGATGATGATGATGGTGATGTGGTGATGATGATGATGGTGATGATGCGATGGTGATGGTGATGATGATGATGATAATGGATGGTGATGATGGATGATGGTGATGATGGTGATGATGATGATGATGATGATGATGAATGATGGTGATGGTGATGATGATGATGGATGGTGATGATGATGATGATGATAAGGATGGTGATGATGGTGATGTGATGATGGATGATGGTGATGATGATGATGGTGATGATGATGGTGATAAGGATGGTGATGATGGTGATGGCGATAGCGATGTTGATGGTGATGATGGTGATGATGGTGATGATGGTATGGTGATGGTGATGATGATGGTGGTGATGATGATGGTGATGGTGATGATGGTGATGGTGATGGCGATGGTGATGGTGATGATGATAGTGATAAGGATGGTGATGATGGTGGTGATGATGGCAATGGTGATGATGGTGATAATGATGGTGGTGATGATGATGGTGATGGTGATGGTGGTTATGATGGTGCTAAGGATGGTGATGGTGATGATGGTGATGATGGTAATAAGGATGGTGATGATGTTGGTGATGTTGATGATGATGGTGATGATGGTGATGGTGATGGTGATGATGATGTTGGTAATAAGGATGGTGATGGTGATGATGATAGTGATAAGGATGGTGATAATGGTGATGGCGATGGCAATGGTGATGATGGTGATAATGATGGTGGTGATGATGGTGATGGTGGTGATGATGGTGATGATGATGGTGCTAAGGATGGTGATGATGATGATGATGATGATGGCGATGGCGGTGAATGGTTGTAGCAGTACTAGTACAAGTGGTCGCAGTTGTACCACGAAGGCGCAGGTCACACAAAAGTCCTGCAAGATGGGAGCTGTTGCAGTGAAGAAATGTTTATATTAACTGTCAACTTGACAGGACCTAGAATCGTGCGAAAGGTTAGCCTTTGGGTTAATTAAGGTGGGAAGACCAGCCTTGGCCTCGGGCTGGGATCCTGGCCTACATGAGAAGTCCAGAGCGACAGAGACCAGCACTCATTACTCTTCTCCACTTCCTCACCATGTCGAATGTGACCAGTTACCTCAAGCTCCTGTCACAAACCTTCCCTAACATGACCGCCTGCAAGCTGAATCCTTTCTTCCCCTAAACTCACCTTTTTCCCCAAATATTTTTATATATTTATTTGCAAGCAGGGAAAGAGAGAGAGAGAGAGAAACAGAGAATGGGTGCACCAGGGTCTCCAGCCACTGCAAACAAACTCCAGATTCCTGCACCACTTTGTGCCTCAGGCTTTATTTGGGCACTGGGAAATTGAACCCAGGTCGTTGGGCTTTGCTGGCAAGCGAAAGCGCCTTTACCTCTGAACCATCTCACCAGCCCCACTTAAAATGCTTTTCGTTAGGTATTTTGTCTCAGCAACAGGAAGATAACCAATACAAGGAGACACAGATATGGCAGCTGATGGCAGAATGTGGTACTAGCTGGACCTTCTGAAAAGTATATCTTGGGGAGATTTGGCTGGGGTGCAGTGATGTATGGGTGATGTGAATGTCAACTTCCTGATTTGAATGCAGCATTGGGATGATGTGGAGTATTTCCTTTGCAGGAAATACACAGTAATATCTTCCTAAACAAACAAACAAACAATTCGTTGAACATTTTCTGAGAAAGCTTGTTTTAATCTAGTCATTAAACTAAAATAATAATAATTGAGAAATGGTCATTTGGTACCATTTTTCCAAAGAATATGTCCTTAAATGAAAATTGATTATATGTGCTGAGATTTTATTTTATTTTAATTACTTAATTGATTAATTTTATTTTGCAAGGAGAGCCAGATTGAATGAATGAGACAGGAAGAGAAAGAATATGATGGGGGAGCAAGGGCCTCCAGTCACTGCAAATGTGCCACTTTGTGCATCTGGCTTTACATCGTGCTGGGGCATTGGTCCTGGGGCAGCAGGCTTTGCAAGCAGGTGCTTTAACCACTGAGCCACCTCTCCAGCCCCTTGCTTGCTTTTCTTTACTCTTAGCTTGTATCCCTTGAAGTTGCTTTTACACAACTAGCCTCCCACATTTTTACAGTAAGGTGAGCCTTGTGAATAAACAACTCAGCTCACGTGCACTGACATAGAATGAGAGAAAAACTACAAACAAAACCTACAACATTTTGTTATAGATAAACTCTTCTTCTAATGAGATGCTATTACTAGCAAGCCATAACTAAATATCTCAAGTGATGTTAGCATAGAAATAATAGATGCTGTCTTTAAAGATGTTGCTATTCTTTCATTGTGTATAATCTTCATCTATTTTCCAAGGTTCTGAGGGTAGCATAACTACTGTGCCCTTAATTTCATTTAGCTCACGGTGGCCTCAAACTATTTAGTCAAGGATGACCTTGAATTCCTGCCTCTACCCCCCAGAGTGCTAGGATTACAGACATGCACCACTGCACCCAGCAGAAGACAGAATCTTTAAAAAAATTTTTTTAAAGATTTTATTTATTTATTTATTTATTTATTTATTTATTTATTTATTTATTAGAGACAGAGAGAAGGAGACAGTGAGAGAAAGAGTGAGAATGGGCATGCCAGGGCCTCTAGCCACTGCAAACAAACTCCACATGCATGCACCACCTTGTGCATCTGGCTTACATGGGGACTGGGGAATAGAGCCTCGAACCGTGGTCCTTACCCTTCACAAGCCAGCTCTTAACTGCTAAGCCATTTCTCCAGCCCCATAAATGATATTCTTGTACATCAATTCCCACATAATAGGAAGAATACTGGTTCCCTGTGTATACTCTTATTGTTATGTGACTTATAAAGGCTGACCTACAATATTAACATCAGAACAAATTCTCTTCCATTTTAATTTTTTTAAATGTGAGACAGTGAGGGTGGAGGGGAGGGAATTAGCACTCCAGGGCCTCCAGCTTTTGCATTCGAACTCCAGATGCATGTGCCATCTTGTGAGCATGTGCCACCTTGTGTGATTGCATCACCTTGGGCATCTGGCTTACTTGGGACCTGGAGAATCAAACATGGGTCTTTAGGCTTCTCAGGAAAGTGCCTTAACCACTAAGCCATCTCTCCAGCCCTGTATTTATTCTTTTTAAAATAAGATTTACATTCCCCCATTTAAATAAAAGCAAATCTTAGCATTCCCTTGTGGTTCTGTAGCATTTCTTCTTAGATTCTTCCCACTTTTCTTCTGTAAAGCACAGCACAAAAAATTGAATTTGTGAAGATGTTACCTTAATATATGTAGCAGATATTATAGCAACGATTCCACTTGAAAGTGTTAATAGCATAAGTATAATCCCCCTGGCAATATCTGTTTTAAAAATATAATATGTGCAGAATAGCTAATTTTTCACATGAGTAATAATAGGTGAAAATTAGGAGGCTAGTCAAAAGCAGGATGCTGTCTTCTCATAGTCTGTCTCCTCCGCTGAGGGATGAGGAACAATGGTCTCATCTCCACATCAGCTGTTGGGTTTTGTTCTTTCATGTTGGTGTTTTCTTGGCCACTAGCTGTGAGAGAATATCAGGTGAAAAATGTCCAGAAATGATAAAGAAAGGGGGAATTGTTGTAACGTGAATAACTCTATCTATCTATCTATCTATCTATCTATCTATCTATCTATCTATCTATCTATATATATATATTTGAAGCAGGGCCTCACTCTATCCCAGGCTAACTTGGCCTCACAGCAATCTTCCTATCTTAGTGCTGGGATTATAGGTATGAGCCACCACAACTGGCTGGTCTCTAAATATTTGTAGGACGTTCCTAAGTTCTCTTTCTCTCCCTATCGGAATGAGATTTTATGGTGGAGACATACTGAACTAGGTCTATCACATGTCGATGCTTCAAATAACAAGTGACTGGTAGACCTTGGGTTGGGATGCAAAATTCCTACCTCTCCATTTTGTGTTTTTCTTTTTTTTTTTTTTTTTTTTTTTTGACTCCGCTTAGTCCTTTCAGGGAAGTACAGCCAAACCACATCTGCCTGTGTCATCTGCCAATTAAACACAAGTGCTCACTGAATCACTCCCCACCCCCACGACCCCTGCAGCCATCCTCTTGCGGAAGCAATATGGTGTCTAGCCTCACTTCTTTGATTACAAAATGCCTTGTCTAAACAAAGCCCTGACTTACTAGTCCAGCATCTCTTCCCTTGCGTTTATGGGTGTTGCCTCTTAAAGGAACTTTTCCCAGAGCAAAAATCACAGTAGCTACAAATGTTCTTTTGCATGTGGATCCCATTCAGTGGAAGATGGAGCTTATAGAGACCAGTGCTTTAGAGGGAGTACACAGTTAGTGTACATGCGGCTTATAAGTCCTTGGTTGTACTTTTTATATTTTATTTATTTATTCAGATGCATGCACTACCATGCACATGTGGCTTACATGGGTACTGGGGAATCAAATCTGTGTCCTTAGGCTTTGCAGGCAAGCGTCTTTTTTTTATTTGGAGAGAGAGAGGGAGAGGGAGAGGAAGACAGATAGAGATGGGCGCGCCAGCAGCCTCTCAGCTGCTGTGACCGAAATCCAGATGTGTGCGCCCCCTTTTGGGCAAGTGTGGCATTGCACCCTTGCGTCACTGCATCTGGCTAAACGGGGGACCTGGAGATTGGAAATGGCGTTCTTAGGCTTAGCAGGCACGTGCCTCAACCACTAAGCCATCTCTCCAGCCCCAAGCAAGTGTCTTAACCACTAAGCCATCTTTCGACTCCCACCCGCTTGATTGATTGTATTTTTAACTTAGGAATTAGCAACTGGACACGGCCAAAGCATCTGGTGTATAATCTGGAACTTGCCAGATCTTTCTGCTTCCAAAGCTTGTCTGTTTCCTTCTGTTCCTTCAGACGGCTGTAAGCTGAGGTTTTGCCCATGTTCAGCCTCCAACTCCTTTTCTCCTTTGTACTGTGGTTCCTGGGTTGGTTTTTCTGTTCCTTCAGACGGCTGTAAGCTGAGATTTTGCCCACGTTCAGCTTCCAACTCCTTTTCTCCTTTGTACTGTGGTTCCCGGGTTGGTTTCTCCATGGTGGTGCCCTGGAGGAAGACAGAAAAGCTAACCCTGCCTTAGCACATCTCTTGGCACTGTCTTCATCTTCCTCCCACGCCCAGAGTTGATTTCACACTCTGAAACTCACCTGCCAGCTTGTGTGAACTATGCAGGCAGCTGACAGTTCATGCAGGGAAGAAGTGTTGCTTTGACATCTTAGCGACCTCCAATCACACGTTGTGGCCCAAATAGCTACCCTTAGGGGCCATGCAGTCTTGTAGGGATCAAGTGTATTCCAGTCCTTACTCCTCGCCAGCACGCGGCTGTGTTCGCCTTCTGTGTTTGCTGTAAGCAGTGAGTATTTCCACTTCACATCTCAGTTCTTGGACAATATCTGCATCACCACTGTCTCAAAAGCAGGCCCATGGTCTTGAGTCCATGGAGATGGCGTTCCCAAACCTGGGAAGAGTCTCCCAGAGAGACAACCTGGCTATTTCTCCCGCCTTTTCCTGTAGGGGTTAGACAGTCCTCTACCCAAGCTGGGTAAAAAAACATACAGAGACGAAGAGATATCTGTGGCCTGTGAGCCCGATAAGTTCTGTGAAGTCCGCCAGCAGATCTTCAAAAGGAATTTCTCCCATGCTCTGGACTCCTGGAGGAAGCTTTGGCCTTTGTGAATTGCCGCGGGCACACGTCTCACACCGTTAACGCACTGCCCAGGACATGCTTGAGAGTCAGGACATTTTAATGTTGACTCAGGGCATTTTCAAGTGCTGTTTGTCCCATGTGTGTCCCTTGATGAAACTGCCCGACAAAGGCAGGGGCCAAAGCCTCAGAGATGGCTAATGGACCATCAGAAGGTTTCCACCATGCATCTGGGATACAGTCCATGCAGGGAGGAGTCAGGCTTCCTGCCTGCCAAAGGACTAGGGAGCAGAGCAGGAAGTTCTAAGTCATCCAAAATGACTTAATCTTTGTGTGAACAGTGTTTATAACCTTTTAATGTCCCACGGTATCCTTCTGTTCCCCTGTTCGCAGTTGACCCAAAGCACTTAGGCCAAGTTCTCTCTGCATGTATCTGACTCTTGAGAGAACCTGTGACTGAGAATAGAACATATGATGAAAGTTAACATTGTGAAGTTAAAAGTGACTTTAATCTACTAATGGCAATATTGGCAAAAGACAAGGTTACAGTATAACTTTAATATAAATTATAACACAAAATATAAATATAAGGTACATTATAACCTTAATAGGAAATATATTATAAAATACTAATGCAGGGTACAGTATGACTTTAATATTGGTTGACATGGTAAAATTATTTTCATTTTAAAAGTGATCTGAAGAATTGTCTTGAGGGCCTGTTTTGAAAATGTATTTATGCTGTTTCATAAACAGAAAATTACTTTAAAGAGGAGGAATGGTTTTTAGAAGAGAATCAGGAATGCGCATGATGGTAGGATTCTGGGAGCCAGCACTGTGGAGTGCCATCGAGAAGTAGTGTTTGGGTTGGGTGAGCAGAGAGCAGGGCCCATCCTGTGAACATGTTTTACAATGTCACGGCCAATATCTTACCATGGGGGAAGAAAAACCACAGTTCCTACCGAAGCCTTTTTATAAGATTTTCTTGAATATTAAAGTTTTCATTAGAACATAAGACGTACATACAGAGAAAAATCTCAAGGCATGAAAATATTATACTGGGTAGAAGAGACAGGAAAATTCTTGTAAACGGGTAAAGATAAGTGTGCACACACCAAGCCCTGTCAAGCTGTATGCAAAGCCCATGGGCTCAGGATTTGTCTGCTCTCAGCCCCTGGCTTTCATGTGCTCTCCTTGCATCAAACAAACAGACTGCAATTTCAGATCCTCATTAAGAAAAGCCCCTAGTGTCAATCTACATCAAAAGCCGGTCAGTCGAACCCCCAGTGTCATCTTTCTACTTTGAAGAGAGACTGTAACTGTAGTACAAGAAAATGGAGTTGTTAGTGCAGAGAGAGCTGTCTGGATTTTTTTAGTACATACAGAATATAGAAAAAAATCATAAATGTATTCACATTTAAAATAGCCCAACGTATTATTGAGTATGTTTGGAGCATGTAAATTGCAGAGCTTCCTGGACATGGTATTTATTTCCTTTCCTTTCCTTTCCTTTCCTTTCCTTTCCTTTCCTTTCCTTTCCTTTCCTTTCCTTTCCTTTCCTTTCCTTTCCTTTCCTCTTTCTTTCTTTCTTTCTTTCTTTCTTTCTTTCTTCTCTCTCTCTCTCTCTCTCTCTCTCTTTCTTTCTTTCTTTCTTTCTTTTTTCCGAGGTACGGTCTCCCTCTAGCTCAGGCTGACCTGGAATTCACTCTGTAGTCCCAGGGTGGTCTCGAACTCACGGCGATCCTCCTACCTCTGTCTCCTGAGTGCTGGGATTAAAGGCGTGCACCACCATGCCCGGCATGGTATTTCTTATCGACAGTGTACAGTAGCATTTTAGCTGCTGTGAACTGGTGTCTAAATCCCATTCGGTCTCAGTAAAGATGTTTAATCCTGCGCCATTTGCCTTTCAGACTCATCTTTTACAAGTCTGCCTCTTCGAGAAGAAATGATGGCAAAATACTCCAACCTTTCTGTGGAGTCTCATAATATCTCGCTGACAGGTAAGTCACTCGTGTTTCCAATGCTGTGGTGCCAAAGTAAGGTTGAAGAAATCACTTTTGACTGATATTCTACTTCAGTCCTCCACAGCTTTGTTTTCTAATATTCTAAAGCAGATGTGTGTGTGCATGCGCACACACGAAAGGGCGCGTGTGGTGGTCATAGGGCAAGCTGGGCTGCTGTTCTTCTGTCACTGTCCTTCTCTTCTGAGAGGAGAAATGCCTTCTTAAGTGAAATCCTGGTGGCTCTTGACTTTACCTGCAGAAGGTTTACCTCCGAGTCACTCTTTTGCTTCTGACCATGCAACAGGAACCATTGTTCATTCCTACTGCTATGAAAAGAGCAGTGGCTCGCAGTTTTCCATTACGTACCCATTGCCATCTGCCTGGCTTTTCTCTCCTCACGTTGTCTTTCGCCGGGTCTGAGCCAGCCCCACGCTGCAGAGCATCCACGCAGTGGTGACGCTGCCTGGTCATGCACCCGTGGATACTCACTCATGTGCCCAACCTCCCCACGTGTTTCTGTTTGTCCTTATCTAGTTGTTTGAGTCACTTGAAGATTAAATGTTTGGAGCTTTTACTTAATTATTATAGTACTTAGAAAGACGCATGCCTTTAATCCCAGCACTCGGAAGCAGAGGTAGGAGGATCGCCATGAGTTTGAGGCCATCCTGAGACTACATAGTGAAATCCAGGTCAGCCTGGGCTAGAGAGAGACTCTACCTCAAAAAATAAAACAAAACAAAACAAAATAAAATAAAAGGCCTGGATTGGTTTCTGTTTAACAAATGAAAAGATCTGACGTTAGTTTTCAAACACTGACTCTCTGAGCTGTGTTTTTCTTCTCATCCAAGAGTCTCATCTTTAGGGCTGGAGACATGGCTTAGTGGTTAAGGTGCTTGTCTGTGAAGCCTAAGGACTCATGTTCAACTCTCCAGATCCCACATTAGTCAGACGCCCAAAGGTGAAACAAGTGCAAGGTTGCACATGCCCACTAGGTGGTGCAAGCATCTGGAGTTCAATTGCAGCGGCTGGAGCCTTGACCAGCCAATTCTCTCTCTCTCTCTCTCTCTCTCTGTGTGTCTCTAAAATAAAAAATAAGCAGTCTCATCTTTGTTGCAACATTTGTTACAATACTGAATTTAAATTTGAACCCTAGTATAATTTTTTTCTGCCAGGATTATTTTTTTTTAAGATGCTTTCAGACAGCACAGGGTGACCTTGAGCTTGCTATGTAGCCTAAGCTGCCCTTCCTGCCTCTACCTCCCAGGTGCTGGGATTACAGGTGTCTAGCACACCTGGGCTTCTGTCAGGATTTGTGGTCTTTTATTTTTTTTATTATTTTATTTAATTTTGGAGAGAGACAGAGAGAGAGGCAGACAGAGAGGGAGAAAGCAGACAAAGAATGGGTGCGCCAGCAGTCTCAGCTGCTGTGAACGAAATCCAGATGAGTGCACTCCCTTGTGGTCAAGTGCGGCATTGCGCCCTTGAGTCACTTTGCATCTGGCTAAACGTGGGACCTGGAGATTGAAACCCGGTTCTTAGGCTTAGCAGGCAGGCACCTTAACCTCTAAGCCATCTCTCCAGCCCGATTTGTGGTCTTTTTCAGGGTGTGTTTTCAGGTTGCCATATCATTGCTTGCTTACAAGCTCATGGTGACTTTGTAGCCATATGGTTATTGCAGATTTTTCTTCCCCTCAGGCAGTTTTGGGCATCAACCTTCCTGTTAGGTTAAAGTGGTTATTTTTTAGAGATAGAGTTTAGTACAATACCTTAGTTACAAATTTGGACCACAATGACAACTTTGGCTGCTCTCAATAAATTTATTTAGTGAGAAAGGGAAATGTGAGCCTGAGCCCTTGAGAAAGAAACCATGGCCCTTGAATTAACAAGGAAAAAGAAAAAAAGAAAAAAAAAAAAAAAAGAAAAGAAAGAAGAAAAGAAAAAAAAAACTGGTTATTTATTTATTTGATACTTTTTAAATGTTATGGATTATTTAACAAACTCATGGTGTTGACTGCATGCCATGCATTCTTTTAAAATATAATTCAGTCTTCATAACAGTTCTCTTTGTTAAGTGCTATGATTTGTGTTTTGTAGATGAGAAAAACGCAAAGAGATTAAGTAAATTCATGAAATCCCCTATTGGATCTTGGGTTTGCACCCAGGCAGTCTGGCGCCAAAGTTTGTTCTATGCCAACTAACTTTCCTAATGCCAAATTATTCATTTCTTTTATCAGGATTGTTAAAACAGCACTGCCTGTTTTAAAGAGAATTATTGTAGTTTTTAAATGCCATAGTAAAGAACCCTGGAAATAAGTCCATATTAATTGCTTTAACCCCAAGTAGCTTAATCTCAGAAAGTGCATTTGCTGAATAAAGTAATTGAGTACTTGGACTAAAAGCTTTCTCTCTCTTGCTTAAATATATCTTTCGATAATAGATTGCTTTTACATCACTGTTCAAATTTCCTAATGTCAATATTTGTCAGCCTTTGTTTATATTACTGTAATTAGAGTGTTTCTATATCGTTACTTTCAATGTTTTTTTTTTTTTTTTCCTTTCCTTCTGTTTAGTGTATCAATGTTAAACAGTGAGATTAAAATCACAACATCAGGTGGTGAGTTTCTTGATCAGCCTGGAGGACCTTGCTGTCAGCTTCTTCTCACCTGTTGACTCAGTCATGCCTTGCATTGACCAGCTGACGTGTTTGTTTTTGATTTGGCAAGATCCTCTTGGGAGGGGAGGAGGCAGCAGGGAAGGAGGCGGCCTGAGCAGATATTAGATATGCACCATGGAAGGCTTGGGAGATCAAGTCACAGCTCTGTTGCCTAGACACAGATAAGCAGGAGGGCTCAGGTTGCAGGGTTCAGGTGACTAGGCAGATGAAAGTGGGGTGACACTGTGTTTGATCCTCTAGACTCCCGGCTGCAGAGGGTCTCCTTCAGGCTCCAATGAACTGCAGCTGTTTCTGGTATTTTTCTACAGGTATTCTTCAAGTCTTAGAGAAAGAGTAAATGTGCAGAGAAGGGGAAAAAAGTGTCTTAACATTCAGAGGGAGTGAAGGAGGAGACAGAAGAGGGGGGCTGTAACGCAGGCAGGTTCTGTTGGACTCTACCGGGGTGTCATTTCCCGAGATGCTGACATTCTGCCTAGAGGATTCGTTTTTTTTTGGGCGGGGTATAGGGGGCTGTATATTTGGGACACCATAGGATGCTTAGCCATTTCCCTGGCCTTTATCTGCTAGATTTCAGGCCATATGCTCCTTTGGGACAAATTTATCTTGCTTGTTGTGCACAGAGGGAAGGTAGCTCAGGGTGTGTCAGCTCTGAGTTCTTACAGTGAAATCCTCAAGGCAGGCTACTTAGGAAGAAAAGAGATTTATTTAGCTCGGAGTGGGCAAGGGGTTACAAAATCTAAACAGCATGCACAGTCTCCAGGGCTTGCCCATAGGGGATGGCGGTGCCTGTGTGCGGGGAAGAGTCGAATATTGAATCATGCCGGGAGAGTTGGGTGCGTTCACACTCAATCCCTCTACGACAGTCTCCTCACCAGAAGTCAAGACTTCCTCCAGAGATCGTTGATCCCTTTTCTGGAAACCAGTGATCTCAGCGTCTCCCTTTAGGAATCACTCACTCACTTCTTAAAGCACCCGTCACCCCCTTCCTGACGGAAGCTCCAACACGTGGACCTTTGGAACATTAACACTCTGGCACCCGAAACTGTTTGCTTGCATCACTCCATCACAAAAAGCCATGATTTAAAAATCACAGTTGGACTGGAGAGATGGCTGAGTAGTTAAAGCACTTGCCTGCAAAACCAAAGGAATCAGGCTCAATTCCCCAGGACCTACATAAGCCAGATGCACAAGGTGGCACAAGCGTCTGGAGTTCGTTGGCAGCAGCTGAAGGCCCTGGTGTGCCCATTCTTTTTCTCTCTCTTTCTCTGCTTCTTCCTCAGTCTCTCTCTCTTTTCTCAAATGAATAAAATTAAAAAATAAAAATCACAGAGTTGCCAACATTTAGTAAGGTTTGCCACCAAAAACTTAAGTTATAGCATTGGAAAGGGTCATTATAGCACTGAAAAAGGATGGAGCAGCCAGCTTGATAATTAATGGGCACAGGTCCTAGCGTATGTGGGACAGTGAGCCTGGTCTGTCATAATCCCACCTCCTCCCTCCCTCCTGCTGGTGTTCAAGGTCTTCCTTTCTTTGAGGCTTCAAGAATCACACCTGTAGGAAGGCTGTCATAAAGATACACTGTTTCTCTGTGCCTGACATGCATTGTTGTTTCTGTTAACTTTTCTTTCTTATTTATTTATTAGGTTAAATTGTTTGTTAATTGGCACATGTGTGTATGGAGACACCACTTTTTGCACCTTATGTGGGTGGTTTGGGAATTGAACCCTGGGTCAACAGGCTTTGCAAGTACCAAGAGCCTTTTACCACTGAACCATCTTTCTAGCTTGTGTTTTTTTTCTTCAACTTTTAATTATTTAACACCGAGTTCATTAAAAAAATATTAAAAGATTGTGCCCAGCATTCTAGCAAAATAATGATTCGGAAACCCCTCCCACCATAGTGAGTCATTCTGAAATATGAAAGTCCTTCTGAAGTATACAAGTGTGCAAAAGCGTAAAGACAACGTCCACTGATTATGCATGGTGACCTGGCCGTCACGCCTGAGTTGGCGTTGTGCTATTGTTTCCTTGTGCTGTGGCCAAGAGTTCAGTTTTCATAGCTGTATACTGCACAGCCTTTACTCCATGCAAGGACAGGAGTGGGAATTGGAAACCTCCAGAAAGCCCCTTCATACCAGACACACAGAGGGAAGATTCAAGATTCTGCCCAAAGTGTAGACAATCAGGTGACAGTATCCAGAGGGCAAGTTAGCTTCTTTCTCTCTCTCTCTTTTTTTGAGGCAAGCCCAACAGACTGCCTTTTTAAAAAGATTTTTATTTATTTATTTATTTATTTATTTATTTATTTATTTATTTGAGACAGAGAGAGGGGTGAAGGAGAGACTGGGAATTGGTGCCCCAGGGCTTCCAGCCACTGCAAACAAACTCCAGACACATGCGCCACCATGTGCATCTGGCTTATGTGGAACCTGGAGAATCAAACCTGGATCCTTAGTCTTCTCAGGCATGCACCTTAACCACTAAGCCATCTCTCCAGCCCACAGACTGCTTTTTTTTTTTTTTTTTTTTTAATGTGGGAGAAGGAAAGAGAGAGAAGAAAGAATGGATATGCCAGGGTCTCCATCCACTGCATTCGAACTCCAGACACATGCGCCAACTAGTGCACATGTGCGACCTTGCGCGCTTGCGTCACTGTGCGACTTGCTTATTTGGAGAGTTGAACATGAGCCCTTAGGCTTTGCTGGCAAGCGCCTTAACCACTAAATCATCTCTCCACCCCAAGTTGGCTTCTTTTATTAGCTTCATTCAGTGTTAAAAACAGAACTTAGCTCACATTCCCATTAGTATCAATTGAAAACACGCAGACACACACACACACACACACACACACACACACACAAAAGATCTAAAAGAAACCCCCAGGTCTGGACAGATGACCCATGGAAATCCAGATGCACAAAGTGGTGCACGCATCTGGAGTTCATTTGCAGTGGAAAGAGGCTCTGGTGTGCCCATTACTCCCACCAAAATGAAATAATAAATAAATAAAATAATAAAGGGACACGAGCACACTGTCAAGAGACTGAGGGTGCGACTTTGTATTGCTGTGTGACACAGCAGCCTCCGAGGTGAGCACCACCCCAGGCAAGAGCCCGGGCACAGGCTTCTTCCTCAGGAAAACGGTACAGCACTTCTCCTCCCTGGCTGTGCAGGCACAGTGACAGTGTGACCCGGAAACTTAGGAGCAAGGAAGTACCTGGGCCACTGCCAGCCAAGGAGTAACAGGGTTAGACACTGCCCACTTTCACACACCACAGACCTGCCATGCGTGGACAAGGGAGGGGTGGTTAAAGACACGGGAAGCTGGGAGAAGGTTGTTACAGCGCTGAAAAAAGAGGACAAAGCAGCCAGATGAGATCATAAACCTCATAGCGCAGGTCCCTTTGCCACCCACACTTCACGCTGTTTTCCTCTGTGATAATCTGGTTTGGAGTTGATTCCTCAAGCAGTTCATGTTATTAAGCAATCCATAAAACCTACCACTGCTTTAGTGCACACTACATGTTATACAGCATTGACTACTGTTTTTATATTTTAAATAATTTTTATTTTTATTTTGTTCTATTATCTTTCTTTGAGACACACACAGAGAGAATGGGCACGCCAGGGCCTCTAGCCACTGCAAACCAACTCCAGACGCATGTGCCACTTTGTGCATCTGGCTTACGTGGGTACTAGGGAATCGAACCTGGGTTTTTTTTTGCTGAATGACTAAGCCATCTCGCCATCTCCTTAAATAATTTTTTTGTTTGTTTGTTTTTCAAGGCAGGGTCTCACTCTAGCTCAGGCTGACCTGGAATTCACTATGTACTCTCAGGGTGGCCTGGAACTCATGGTTATCCTCCTACTTCTGCCTCCCAAGTGCTGGGATTAAAGGCGTGTGCCAACACACCTGGCTCCCTTAAATAATTAAAAAAATTAAAATATGTTTTTATTTATTTCTTTGAGAGAGGGGGGAGGAAGGAAGGAGTGAGGAAGAGAGAAAGAGAAAGGGCATGCCAGGGCCTTCTGCCGTTGCAAACAAACTCCAAACTTTGTGCATCTGGCTTCCCACCTCCACAGCAGTAGGAAGGATGTAGCTTGAGCACTGGGCTTGGAGCTAGGCTGTGTCAGCCCACAGCCCACTTCCAGTGACACACCGGCCCCTGCAAGGCTACACTGCCCACGCCCCCTCCCCTCCCAATTTCCCAAACTACTATCAACTAAGGACCAAGTCTTCAAAGCTCATGATCCTGTGGGGACATTTCATTCAAACCACAATGTGGGGATGTGCTTGGTGTGTGGGGGTGTAGTCTGTGGGGCGCAGGGCACCAATGTGGGGATGTGCTTGGTGTGTGGGGGTGTAGTCTGTGTGGCGCAGGGCACCAATGGGGGACCAATGTGGGGGGGGGATGTGCTTGGTGGGGGTGTGTCTGTGTGGCGGCGAGGGCACCAATGTGGGGATGTGCTGGTGTGTGGGGTGTAGTCTGTGTGGCGCAGGGCACCAGCTTGTGTGTGGGATGTAGTCTGTGTGGCGCAGGGCACCAATGTGGGGATGTGCTTGGTGTGTGGGGGTGTAGTCTGTGTGGCGCAGGGCACCAATGTGGGGATGTGCTTGGTGTGTGGGGGTGTAGTCTGTGTGGCGCAGGGCACCAATGTGGGGATGTGCTTGGTGTGTGGGGGTGTAGTCTGTGTGGCGCAGGGCATGTGTCCGTGTTTGTATCTTGCATGCCTACTGCAACTGTGTCAGCTGTTTGGCTCAACCGCCCTTCTGCCCGCTGTCTGTGCACTTTTATTTGAATGGAAGACTTCAAAATTGCCCTCCAACACACCTGGACAGTTTGTTCCTTCCCACCAATGTGGGGATGTGCTTGGTGTGTGGGGGTGTAGTCTGTGTGGCGCAGGGCACCAATGTGTCTGTGTGGCGCAGGGCATGTGTCCGTGTTTGTATCTTGCATAATCTGTTTGCCCAACGTCTTCTTTGTCTGTGCACTTTTATTTGAATGGAAGTTATTGTCCTCCAACACACCTGAACTGCTCATCTTGCGATAATCTGTTTGCCCACGTTTAACTTATTCCATCTTGTTGTCTTGTTTCTTGTTTCTGGCATTTTGCACAGGGGCATACTTTTGCATATGCGTGTGTGTATTTATTGTCTTTTTTTTTTTTAACCAATTTAGCTATTGGCTTTTAAAATTGTTATGCATGAAAGAGGAATACATTACAGATGCTATATTTTGGGCTGGGCTTTTTATATAAATTACAAATATTTTTCTCCCATTTGCTTTTAACTTTTTACAGTGGTTTTTAATTTTTAATTTTTTAAAATTTATTTTATTTATTTGAGAGAGATAGAGAGAAAGAAAGAATGGGTGTGCCAGGGCCTCCAGCTGCTGCAAACAAACTCCAGATGCATGTGCCCCTTTGTGCAGCTGGCTTACGTGGGTCCTGGAAAATCGACCCGGAGTCCTTAAGCTTCGCAGGGAAATGCCTTAGCTGCTAAGCCATTTCCCCAGCCTGTTTCTTAATTTATTTATTTTAGGGTAAGAGTAAGGGCACTACAGGGCTTCTCGCTGCTGTGGACAAACTACAGACAGATACACCATTTTGTATCTCTGCTTTGTTTACATGGGTGCTGGGAAATTGAATTGGCGCCTGTAGGCTCTGCAAGCCAGCAACTTTAACTAGTGAGCCGTCTTCCCAGTCCTGCAGTGTATTTTTAATAGTGAAATTCCGTTACGTTTTCTTCTGTTGTTTTCATTACATTACCCTTCTTCTTCTTCTTCTTCTTCTTCTTCTTCTTCTTCTTCTTCTTCTTCTTCTTCTTCTTCTTTTTTTTTTTTTTGGAGAGACACAGAGAGACACAGAGAGAGAGAGACAGATACCAACGAAATCCAGATGCGTGCGCCCCCTTGTGGTCAAGTGCGGCATTGCGCCCTTGCGTCACTTTGCATCTGGCAAAACGTGGGACCTGGAGATTGGAACCAAGCGTTCTTAGGCTTAGGAGGCAGGCGCCTTAACTGCTAAGCCATCTCTCCAGCCCACCCTTCTTTTTTAACCCATCTTAAATGTAGTTTTATGTTTAACTAACTTTATTGTTATTTGGAACAGATATTACCATCTGAATAGCCTTAAATGAATAAATTTTTCCTTTTTCCTACACTGTTGAAGTGCTGTCACATTCTAAATGTCCATGTGGTTTTTCTGTACTCATTCAGTGTTTTTTTTTTTTTTAAAGTACTACCTAAAGATGTGTAAATATATATATATAAAATATATATATATATATATATATATATATATATATAAAGATATAAATATAAAAATATATATATATATGAATGCATTTTTTTTTTTTTTTAGGTAAGGTCTCACTCTAGCCCAGGCTGACCTGGAATCACTATGTGGTCTCAGGTTGATCTCAAACTCATGGTGATCCTCCTACCTCTGCCTCCTGCGTGTTGGGATTAAAGGCGTGCGCCACCAAGCCTGGCCACTTCATATTATTATTATTATTATTATTATTATTGGTTTTTGAGGTAGGGTCTCACTGTAGCCCAAGCTGACCTGGAGTTCACTATGTAGTCTCAGGGTGGCCTCAAACTCACAGCGATCCTCCTACCTCTGCCTCCCTAATGCTGGGATTAAAGGTGTGAGTCACCACACCTGGCTGGATTTTTTTTTTAAAAGATACTTCTTGAATTTTGGCCAATTCATTGAGTCTGTAGATTGATTTTGGGGAGATTAGCACTTTTATAATGTTGCATTGTATTGCCACTTGTGGTTTCGATTTCATTTGATTTAGATCTACTGCAGCTAATCTTAATTGTATTATCTCTGTTTGAATAGTTAATTTTCTCTCCTATCAAGAATGATTTTTTTTGGGGGGGGGGCTGGTGTGGTGGTGCACGCCTTTAATCCCAGCACTTGGGAGGCAGAGGTAGGATGATCCCTGTGAGTTCAAGGCCAGCATGAGACTACATAGTGAATTCCAGGTCAGCCTGAGCTAGAGTGAGACCATACCTTGCCAAAAAAAAAAAAAAAAAAAAAAAAAAAAGCTATTTATTTATTTGAAAGGGATGAGGGAGGGAAAGAATGGGCACACAAGGACCTCTTACCACTGCAAACAAACTCCAGATGCATGCACCACTTTGGGCATCTGGCTTTATATGGGTACTGGGAAATTGAACCCTGGCTTGCAGCCTTTGCAAGCCAATGTCTTTAACATCTTTACGCTGGTTCCAGCTCCCTAACCTCTCCCTTATAAACCTTGCATGGCGTACCTGAGCTGTGTTCAGTCTCGGGCGCCAAAACCGGCGAGAGCCAGCAAGGCAAGACATAATTGACTGAGTGGCTTTTGGCCAGCAGTACTGATAAAAGACTTAGCAACCTTCCAGAAATGCTCAGGACCTAAGGAAGACAGACAGCACGGAAATAGGACAGTTCACTGTAGCACTCAGATTTTGCCATCCGTGCCTTGAGAAAGTCGTGGTAGGTTTTTAGTAAAATTGTCCGTGGTGTGTCAATGAAAGGCACGTAAGCGTGGGATGAATGGTTAGAGGGATAATAGTGCTGCCATCCTTGCTGGGTTCCTGCCAGTGTCATTGGGATTAATTTCTCAGTTCTGCCTGGGCTCTTAACACACTTCTCCCTTTAAAGGCCTGGGTCAAGGATGTGAGTAGTGGAGTGGCAGAGAGGAGAAATCCTGGGTTCTAGGCTTCTGAATTCCAAAGGCCTGTCTAAATTTATTTATTTATTTGACAGAGAGAGAGAGAGAGATTGTGCGTGCCAGGGTCTCCAGCCACTGCAAACGAACTCCAGATGCATGTGCCCCATTGTGCATCTGGGGGAATTGAACCTGGGTCCTTTGGTTTTGCAGGCAAACACCTTAATTGCTAAACCATCCCTCCAGCCCTTATTGGCATATATTTACTGTATGTGATAATACATGACAATAATTCATGATGACATTCTTTCACACCAAGTTATCATGAACTTTACAGTTTTATTTTAATAGGACACTGGAACGGAGATTAAACAATGTTTTGATGGGCTCTTCTTTGAACTATGGGGAAATTTTGATTCTTGGATTATTGCCCAGTATTATTTCTTCAAATCAAACATTTCGTTCTTGAAAAAAAAATGACCTATGTTTAGAAGGAAATATCTGTAATTTTTATTTTAAATGACACTTAAGTCAGTTTCAGGAAGTAGAGATAAAGCCTTTTACATGCTTAATATCTGGTACCAATTGAAGTGAAAGAAAGGCCAGCTTGGTGAACCTGTGAGTTGACTGGGGTTGTCCACAGCAGCTAGCTGTGTCACTCGAAAGCCCACGCCCTCACAACGGTTGTGTCCACAGTGCTGTCACCCAGTGTGCTGGCACCTCATGGGAGAGCATGTGGAGGGAAGGTCTCAATGCACTGAACTTTTCAAGCATACTTGAAAGCACCATTCTGTGCGGAAAATTCAATTGATTTTTTTCCCCATATTTAAATCAAGAGAACAAAGTAGATGTTTATTTTCAATGAGATGGTTTCACATTAGGTTCTAAATGGGCCTGTTAGGATGTAAAAAAATCATTTACCTTAAGATTACAGGTTACCATCAGGTCCACCTTTAATGATTTAATTATGAAAATAAAACAGTTTAGGCAGATATAAATATTGCTATATCAGCTCAAGGACTGTACTTTCATCTATTAGGATATAGTCTTACTATGCAGACCTTAATTTTTTTTTTTTTTTTTTTTTTTTTTTTTGGTTTTTCGAGGTAGGGTCTCACTCTGGTCCAGGCTGACCTGGAATTAACTATGTAGTCTCAGGGTGGCCTTGAACTCTTGGCGATCCTCCTACCTCTGCCTCCCAAGTGCTGGGATTAAAGGCATGCGCCACCATGCCCGTCCCTTATTTTTTTATATATTTTATTTTTGTTTATTTATTTGACAGAAAGAAATATATATATAGAGAGATAGAGAGAATGGGCATGTCAGGGTCTCCAGCCACTGCAAACACACTCCAGACACAAGTGCCACCTCCTTTCCCATGCTTTCTCCACGGGAATGAAGCGTCCCCTCCAAACTGTACACCTGAAGTTAACCCCTTCCTTCCATAAGGTGCTTTTGCCCCAGCAACGTGTAGGGAACTAACTGCTGCGGCGTGCTTGATGGACAGAGTCCATCCAGCCCTTTCATTCTCACCCTGCCTGGGCGTGCCGGGGGGGCCCTCCTTAGCCTTCCCATCAGCGCTTCCATTCTCACCCTGCCGGGGCCCCCTTGGCCTTCCCATCAGCGCTTCCATTCTCACCCTGCCGGGCCCCCTTGGCCTTCCCATCAGCCCTTCCATTCTCACCCTGCCGGGGCGTGCCGGGGGGCCCCCCTTAGCCTTCCCATCCTGACCTCTGAATACATGGAACCCGTCTTTTGGGTTCTCTCCCCTGTGCTCCCATTTAGCTTTGAGATTTTAAGGAGATAAATATGATACTTTAGCTTTTGTGATTGTATCAGTGTTTGAAGACCTCCCTTCAGCTATGTCTATGAAAAACTATGAAAAACAGCCAGGTCTGTTCCAGAGGAATTCTTCTTCAAACAAATACATGGGATATTAAAAATCTGTCAAGAGAGTAACTGAAAAATTCAAAAGTTTTACATGTGTTATATATAAAAGGGCTTAAGTGTGAAAAGATATTTATAATTCAATATTATGTATATCATTTTCCCACAAATATAACTTACACAATATCTTTTTCTTTTTTAAAATTTTATTTATTTATTTATTTATTTATTTATTCATTCATTTATTTATTTGCAAGCAGAGAGAGATAGAGAAGAGATAGAGAGAATGGGGTCACCAGGGCCACCAGCCACTGCAAACGAACTACAGATGCATGTGCCCTCTTGTACATCTGGCTTATGTGGGTATTGGGGAATTGAACCTGGGTCCTTTGGCTTTGCAGGCCAGTGCCTTAACCGGTAAGCCATCCCTCCAGCCCCCATCTTTTTCTTTTATTGGTTAATAGAACATTCCAGTGAGCCTGTAGGAAAAAATATCACCTTGGAAAGGCCTTCCTATGTGGAACTCACATGCCTGTTTACAACCTCTGGAGATCTGAGTACAGTGAATGTGACTTGGACAAAAGACGGTGAGCCTCTTGAGGATAAACACGTCCTCAATACAACAGGAAACACCCTGTACACCCACCACACGTAAGTATACAGCCCTAGGTAACCTACCTGGCCAGCCACACCCGCTTCCGCTGTTGTCACTTATTTAGCATTCCCACCTCCTCCCTCCCCTCACTTCAGTATTATGCAAATATTCTGATCTGCATGTTGACAGAATTATTTCTACTTGTAGACTTTTGATTAATGGCAAGCCTTTGCTTTCATTCAGTGTTTCTGAGAAATAAAACGATATTAATAACTTGACTTATCTCTAGGTTCGCCATCGTTAGCAGCGCACAGATGGGGAGCTACTCTTGTTTCTTCAATGAGGAAGAGCAGCTAAGGGGAACATTTCGTATCGAAGGTCAGCATTAATAACCTCAGCATTATGTTCTTAAATTTCTAAGTCCCTCAGGGTTTAAATGATTACTGTAATAACAAGCATAGTGTGGCGGAAGGAAAAATTATAGACTTTCACTGAATCCCAGTAGGAGACTTTGCACACGGTCTTTTCTTCCCCAGTCAGTCTCTCCCCTTCTGCTTCCATCTCTCAATCAAAAATACAGATTTTAGTTCAAAAGGCCACCTGCCTAGGTTTTCCTTCTTTTTCTTTGTTTTCTTTTTTCTTTCTTTTTTTTTTTTTTTTTTTGGTTCTTCAAGGTAGGGTCTCACTCTAGCTCAGGCTAGTCATCTGTACATACGAAACACAGCACGCCTGGGGAATGCACACTCACCCGAGGAGACACTTCTCACAAGTGGGAGCTGGCCTGGAAATCAGTCAGAATGAACTTGTCACATGTAGAATTGAGCAGCTGCTACTGTCTGCTGCTGAGGGCTTTTCTTTTCTTTTCTTTTCTTTTCTTTTCTTTTCTTTTTATTATTATTATTTGAGAGAGACAGAGACGGACAGAGAGAGAGAGAGAGAGAGAGAGAGGAAGAGACAGATAGAGAATGGGCACACCAGCAGTCTCTCAGCCACTGTGAACGAACTCCAGATGTGTGCACCCCCTTGTGTGCATGTGTGACATTGCGTGCTTGTGTCACTTTGCTTCTGGCTAAACGTGGGACCTGGAGAATTGGACAAGCACTCTTAGGCTTTGTAGGCAGGTGCCTTAACCGCTAAGCCATCTCTCCAGCCCCCCCTTCTTTTTTCGAGGTAGGGTCTCACTCTAGCCCAGGCAGATCTGGAATTAATTCCCTATGTAGTCTCAGGGTGGCTTTGCACTCACAGCGATCCTCCTACCTCTGCCTCCAGAGTGCTAGGATTAAAGGCATGAGCCACCACATCCAGCATTTTTTTAAAAAAATTATTATTTGAGAGAGACAGAGATAGAAAGAGGTAGAGACAGAGAGAGAATGTGCTATGGGCTTTTAGAAAACATTATTTATTTGGATAAACAGAAAGAGGCCGACAGAGAAAGAGAGCGAGAGAGCGAGAGCACATGCGCATCATGGCTTCCTGCCATTATACAAGAAACCCAGGCTCATGCACGACTTTGTGCATCTGGCTTTATGTGGTACTGGGGACTCGAGTCTGGGCCATCTGGGTTTGCAGACAAGTGCCTTTAACTTCTGAGCCATCTCTCCAGCCCGTGCTGTGGGTTTAAAAAAACATTTCACATTTAAGCTCTAACAAATTTATCAGTTTTAAAATTTTATAATATGCAATTTTTACCTTACTGAAACATTTTTGTACTTTGCAAATTTAAAAGTTTTAATCCTTTTGACTTTTAAAAATACATTTTATTCATTTATTTATAAGCAAAGACAGAGAGAGAGAGAGAGAGAGAGAGAAAGATAAAGATAAAGGAAGTATGTGTGCCAGGGCCTCGAGCCCCTGCAAACGAACTGCAGATTCATGCACCACTTTGTACATGACTTGCTTCGGTGCTATGGAATTGAACCCATGTTGTTAGGCTTTGCAGGCAAGCACCATAATTGCTGAGTTCTCTCTCCAGTGCCCCCCTGCCCCTTTAACTTTTTTTTTAAAGGAGGCTTCTTTATTTTTATTTATTTATTTGAGAGAGAGAGAGACAGACTCAGAGAGAGAGAGAGAACGAGACAGAATGGGTGTGCCAGGGCTTCCAGCCACTGCAAACGAACTCCAGATGCATGCACTCCCTTGGGCATCTGGCTTATGTAGGCCCTGGGGAATCGAACCTGGATCCTTTGGCTTTGTAGGCAAACACCTTAACTACTAAGCCATTCTTCCAGCCCCCCTTTAACTTTTATAACAGGATAACCACAAATATTCTCCAGCTATTCAAGTATATTTTATTTCATTATTTAACATGCTTTTTAATTAAAAAGACTTTTTCCCCCTTGACTTTATGAATTTCTTGTCAACAATGACACGCACAAAAATAACACAGAAGCTCAGCTGTGCCACTCTTTCACTCACTGTCTTGACCCAGTGGATCATGTTCAGGGTTAGAAACATGGAGCTGTCACCTTATGGGGACACCACCCTCCTTTCCTACTTGAGGCTCTTGAGAATATCACTTCTCAAAAATATGTCCAGAGTGATTTGTTTAGTTTTTTTTTTTTTTTCCACCACCGATTTGCTGGTAAGCAGATTATATGCATGGATATCCCTCTGAACAAGATCCATTAGGGTCAGGGTCCACGTTTTCAAACAGTCTTAGGGAGGCGGTGAGCATCTGCCGAACATTCTAGTAAACCCTTTTTGGTAGTTTGAATGTGTGTCCCCCAGTACACTCAGGTGTTTTGTTATACCATGGATTTCTAGCTACCTGGCTGGAAGAGGTAGAGCTGATTTCTAGCCCAAAGCTGTGCAGACGTCTGCCTGGTTCCTTGCTGTTTGCTGCTGGTTTTGTGCTTGTGGTGCTGGCCGCGTGGTGGTGTCTCTGGGCTCGGATCTGTGGAAGGGAGCCAGCGTCTTCTGCCGCTGGTGGAACGTCCCCTGGATCTGTAAGCCTGATGATAAATACCATTCCTCCCATAAACTGCGTCTGTTTGGAAGTTCATCCCAGCAGTGTGGAGCTGACTACCAACACCTCCCTTTATCCTCGTGGTGCTCTGGCGTTTTCTGTTATTCTTCCACAAGGTGATGGCAATGATTCAACTCCTTCATAGCGTCCCGTGTCGGCAGTTAGTGGGTGACTGACCGCATGCCGCTATGTACAAACCCTCCAGTGTGACACACACAGCTCTCCTTCGTGGGAACAAACAAGTCAAAGAACTTCACGATCACTAAAACCAGAACACTGGGAGGTTTCCGTCTCATAAGAGAGACTAATTGTTTGAGCCTGGTAATTATCTTCCTGAAAATGCCAGCATCTCGTGGTCTGTGAGGGAGCCACAGGGTCCATGCTGGTATTTGGGAAATGCCATATTAATTGCCTAGGGCCTTGCTTCATGTCCCAGGGGACTTGAAAGTTGCTCTCTATCTTTTTTTTCTTCCTAAAAGTTATGGAGACTGACTAGCTGCTCTTGACAGGAGATGGATGCTGCTGTCCCCTGCTGTCCCCAAGGCGTCATCCCTCGCAGCACAGCTCACCAAGTGGTTGCAGACGGTCACTCTGCTCCCTCTGCTCTCACACTCATTGATTGCCTCCATGTGCTCTCGTAATTGCTCCAACTAGAAAAAAACCCCAAATCCTGCGCCCAGCACACACTTCGTTCTTTCGAACTGAAAATCCGCATCGGCCAGCTTTCATGACATGCGTTTGTGTCACGTAACTTAGTGGCACAGCTGAGACAACCAGGGGCTTCTCGGTTTCCTTTTCCTTGTTCACCCTTTCCTCTTCTGTCTTTTTTTGTCGTTCCTGCTTTTTCTCCTCTCCCCTTCTTTTGCCTTCTTCCCTCCTAGTAAGCAAAAAGAGGCACTCCCATATATATCTTAGGATTTTTTTCTAGTTCTGCAAAGAACGCCCCTGGATCTACAGTGGATTATGTCGGATCTGCAGCTTACTTTTGGCAAGGTGGTCATTTTTCACAGTATTAATTCTGCCGATCCATGAGCGTGGGAAGTCTTTCTGTCTTTTAGTGTCTGTCATTTCTCTTCTTCAGATTCTTCGGGTTTTCATTGTAAAGATCTTTTGCCGTGATTAGATTTGTTTGCATGCTGTTTTTTTTTTTTTTTTTTGAGCTACTGTGAATGAAATTGTTTTACTAATTTCTTCGTGTGTTTGCCAATAGTTTATAGAAAAAAAACGACTGATTTTTTTTTATTGATTTTTTTTCCTATCCTGCTACTTAGCCAGTCAGATCTAAGAATGTTCTTGTGAAGTTTTGAAGTTCTTTTAGAGAGAGGATCATGTTGTCAGCAAATAGGCATGATTTGGCATCTTCATTTCCTATTTGTATCCCTTTTCATTTATTCTCTTCTTGTCTTATTCCTGGAGCCAAGACTTTAAACCGAAGATTGCGTAAGAGTGGGAAGCGTGGGTACTCTCGTATCATTCTTGATTGCAGTGCAAATGCTTTCCGTTTTTGTCACCTGACCCTTTGTTGACTGTTGGCTTGTCATTCATACAGCCTTTATTATGTGGAGGTGTGTTCCTTCTGTTCGTAATGTCTTTGGGGCTTTTATCATGCAGGGATGTTGGACTGTGTCTCCTGAAGAGGTCTAATGGGGGTGGAAGGCAACATGGGAGGAGAAAGCGGGGAGAAAAGGAGATAGAAAGGAGGTGGGGGAAGGCAGTTGGGGAATAAGAACAAATAATAATGGTATATATGTATGAAAATGCCACAATAAATCTATTACTTTTATGCTAAGGAAAAAATAATAAAACAGGGCCTAGAGAGATGGCTTAGTGGTTAAGCACTTGCCTGTGAAACCTAAGGACCCCGGTTTGAGGCTCAATTCCCCAGGACCCACGTAAGCCAGAAGCACAGGGTGGTGTATGCATCTGGAATTCGTTTGCAGTGGCTGGAGGCCCCGGCATGCCCATTCTCTCTCTGTATATACCTGCCTCTCTCTTTCTGTCTGTCTGTCGCTCTCAAATAAATAAATAAAAAATAAACAAAACAAATTTTAAAAATAATAAAACAACCTGTAAAACAAAAAACAACAAAATTCCCCAGGTACACAAAATCCCCCACAGCATATTTTGATTAGTGTTCTTTAAATACAGACAGAAGTTCTCTAGGTCCATGGGAAATGTTCATTACATCTGTGAATTACATGCTCCTAAGAGATACAATGTTAAACATTTCATGTTCTTCACTTTCCCTCGTGTGGGTGGCATTGTTCTCCGGAAATCATCTACGGGTCATGCTTGCTCAACGTTTTAAGTATTCAATCAGTGTTACAGTGCTTTCGTTTCAGCTTTGAGAAATTCATCATTGCATGGACGTGGTCAGGGTTGTCTGTAATGTAAAGATTATCAGACACGTTTCTTTTTTCATGTCAGCTATTGTTCGGGAAAGCCTTCCAGTTCCCATACTGCTCTGAGGCTACTAAGCTGATGTTGGCTGCTATCCAGAGAGCCAGCCCCAGCCCAAGTTTCATTTCATTTGTTTCTAAATTTTTCTTCTTTTCAGCAAGGTCTCATGTAGCCCAGGCTGTCCTCAAACTCGCTGCATTGCAAGGATGATTTTGAATGTCTGACCCTCCTGCTTCTGCCCCCCAAATCCTGGGATCATAGGCACCTCTCATACCCCCTGCACAAGGTTTAAGTCAAGTTTCTCAGGAATTCAAGGAGGTGAACATTTACTGTTCAAACTCACTTGAAGCGCTTACTTCTTCAACTCATCTGTTTTTAATGCCCACTTAACATTAATGTAACTTGTAAGCGTATGCTACAGCCTGACAGTATTTATAATGTTAATAAGTTGGGTCCTCTTACAGCTTTCTTGGTAAAAACAATACTTCCCTGTAATTCATCTAAACTGAACATGGCCTGGAGGGATAATTTCATTTGAGTAGCTTTGAAAGGCATCTGGGCAATAGTTCACATCACAAGTTCATATTTTATTAGTCTGTAAGGTTTATATAATGGTATATATTTTTATAAATGTCCCCCATGGTTTGTTTATGGGTTTTTCTTAGGAAGAATGAGCTTTTCTTAGTAGCGTTGGCAATTGAACGTAGATGAAAACCTTGTTCCATCCTCTAGTTTAGAGTTCACTTTCTACTTTTCTTCCCCATCTCTCCTCGCCTCAACTCGCCATAGATACACAAGTCCACAGCTCACGTGCCTTAACCCTTGAAGTGATTTGTCCTCCAAGTCTCTGCTGCCGACTTTTATTTATTTGTGTTTTTTTTTTTTTTTTTTTTTTTTGAGGTAACATCTCACTGTAGCCCAGGCTGACTTGGAATTCACTATGTAGTCTCAGGCTGGCTTTGAACTTGTAGAGGTCCTCCTGCTTCTGCCTCCTGAGTGATGGGATTGAAGGCGTGAGCCACCGTGCCCGGCTTCTCTCTTAAGGGAAGTAGATGATTTATTACTATAAGGGTGGGAAAAGTCCTCTGTTCCTGATTAGTATGATGCCCCCCCCAATGTATTGTATATGCTACAAAACTAGTCCAGCTCACTGCGTGTTTAGAACCAGTTCACTCTTGTTCTGTCTGTCTGCTGCGGATGCGGGATGCAGTGAGGCAGCTTCCCCCCACCATGATGAAACTTCCCCTTTGAAGCTGTAAGCCGGAAATGAACCCTTTCCTCCTGTGAACTGCTTGGATCATGCGTCTGTCCCACTGAGAATATCACTGCTATGGCTGGTGGATAGGTGCCAATATTTTGATCATATTTCAACACATATTTTCTCGCTAAAGTATGACCTAATCTTGAGGAGGAAGCCTGCAGAGTTTGAGAAATAGGATAACTGGAAGACAGACAAACCGGGACAAACAGAGACGGTAGCTCTGCTCTGACTTGAGACTCACACAGCAGGTTGCAGAATCTGCCCAGCAGTGGCTACAGAGATGGCTGATTGGGTTAAGTGCTTTCCATGAAGACATGAGTTTGGTCCCCAAGCCCCATGTAAAATGACAGGCATGGTGGCCTGTTAACTCAGAGCTGAGGAGGTAGACAGGGAACCCTTGGGGTTTACTGAATAGCTGAGTCTGCGACCTCTAGGTTCAGCTGGCGACCCATTTCAAACACTAAGGTGGGACTAAGGTGGAGAGATGGCTTAGTGGTTAGGGCTCCTGCTTGCGAAGCCTAAGAACGCCCGTTCGATTCTGCAGGTCCCACGTTTAACCAGATGCAAAAAGTGACGCAAGGGCGCAATGCTGCACTTGCTCACAAGGGGGCGCATGTGTCTGGAATTGGTTCACAGCAGCTGAGAGGCTGCTGGCATGCCCATTCTCTCTCTCTGTCTCTCAAAAAAAAAAAAAAAAAAAAACTAAAGTGGAGGTCAGTTGAGGAAGACACCAGCGTTGATCTTCGGCCTGTGCACGTATGTTCAGTCATGTTCATGTGTGCATGCCCACATGTCCTGTATGTTTACAAGCACACATACGCATGTATGCACACAGCTGCCCTTCAGAGCTGTATTTATCCTAAAGTGAGCTGAACGTGGCTGGAGAAGTTCAAGTTTCTGAGCCACGTCTGTACTTTGTGCTCTTCCACATGGGCCTCAGCGAGTGTCCCTCGGTGCCACTGGACGTTTGGAAGGAACCTGGTGATTCCCAAAAAATTTTATTTGAGCCAAGCTCTCACCCCGGATTAATCTGCGGATCTTTGGTCGACACCTCTTGTAAAGTAGGGTTGAACCCCCTGTCCCTAAAGCAAACCAGAAACCTCCAAATGTTTCCGTGTTCTCATACTTCACTTGCATGATAGCGTCCCAGCAGCTGTTGCGTATTTGGGGATGAAGTATGGTTAGAGAGCAGTCTGTCAGGATGTCCATGAACAGCTTCAGGCCAGGACTGGTTCTGTCATGCCTCACAACAAAACCAGAGATAGAGAAATAGACTCGGAAAAGGGAAGCAGAGCCCCTGGTTATTGGCCAGCCAGGAACATGACACTTGCTGTCGCAGTCTTTGGAAGACTTGGCCCCAAGTTTCTTTTTCATCAAACCAAAGCAGGCTGTTGCTCCACAGCCCACACTCTGGTACTTTGCACATGGGGTGCTTTGAATTAGGTATTCTCAGGAGCTTGGAATTTCTTTTCCAGTTACCATGAACCTTTCTCCATTTTTCATCTTCTCAGTTCACACATCCAGCCAATGCTCTGTCACCTGAGGACATAATAGGAACCCAGGAGCCCTTGATAAATATATTTAATCCAGGAACATTTCTGTAGCAACTGAAAAAAATATATTTTTTCATTCTCTTCACTGTTCCTCTCATATAAATGTCATCAACAGAATAAAAAGTGAAAAGTTTTAAATTCTCTATTAAAATTGGTCAAAATAATTTGACAGATTTAGACACTGAAATTTTATCTGTTCTTCACAGCAGACAAACTTACAATTTTGGACCTCTTGTCTTTTTTTCTGGACAGTTGTAATGATCATATCTTGGAGCTTCATGCATACTATCAGGCGCTCTACCACAGAGCTGTGTCCTCAGCCCTTTTTTTACTCTTCGTTTCCCATTGCTTCTTGGGTTTTTAAAAAAATTTTTTAAAATTATTTTTTATTTATTTTTTGAGAGAGACACAGAGAGAGACAGAGGGAGAGGAAGACAGATAGAGAGGGAGAGGGAGACAGATGGAGATGGGCATGCCAGCAGTCTCTCAGCTGCTGTGAATGAAATCCAGATGTGTGCGACCCCTTGTGGTCAAGTGCAGAATTGTGCCCTTGCGTCACTTTGCATCTGGCTAAACATGGGACCTGGAGATTGGAACCGGATTCTTAGGCTTAGGAGGCAGGTGCCTTAATTGCTAAGCCATCTCTCCAGCCCGCTTCTTGTTTTTTATATTATATTATATTATATTATATTATATTATATTATATTATATTATATTAATTATATTAATTTATTTGAGAGAAAGAGGCAGATAGAGAGACAGAGAGGTGGAGAGAAAATGGGCATGCTAGGGCCTCTAGCCACTGTAAACGAACTCCAGATGCATGCAACATTTTGTGCATGTGGCTTTATGTGGGTACTAGAGAATCAAGCCTGGGTCCTTCGGTACTCTAAGCCACCTCTCCAGCCCCCATTGTTCCTTTATGACTTTCTCTAACACAAGCTCTACTGGCTTTTCATAAATCACTCAAATATTTTCTAGCCTGAAAGTTTTGCCTTCTTACTAAATGTCACAGAATGTAGCACTTTGAAGAAAATAATTGCTCTCTGGTAACGCAGGTGGGAAGGCTGGATGCATGAGCTGCTTTCTTACCCAAACATGTGAATTCATTGCAAACTTGTAATGGTTTCCAGGCTTACAGAATAGCCCTCTCCCAGTTTCACATTGACGGCGACTGCGTAGAAGCTATGTAATGTCTACTTACACTCTCTGTCAACGAAGGAAAATCGTGTACCAGTGAGAAAATGAAGGGGAAAATGTCTTCAAATTCGGTCCTTTTCTTTTCTCTTTTTGCTTAAGCAGTTTTAGTAACATACATTTCTCTAAATTTTTCTTAGTACCAAAAGTTCATGGAAAAAACAAGCCGCTGATCACATATGTGGGAGATTCTACGGTCCTGAAGTGTGAATGTCATGCTTGTTTTCCTTTAAATTGGACCTGGTATACGAGTAACGGAAGTATGCCGGTAAGATCTTATCTCTCTGATTTGGAGGAAACAAAATCTCCTTTTAGTTCATAAATAAGATTATCATTGACAATTCCAAGGATGACTCATGCTTCTTTTATCTTACGAGTTTATATGTTTTCATAAAGTACAGTGACAAGTGGCTTTGTCATCGTGTCCTTCAGCATGTTACATTCTATGCTCTTAATGCTATTTTAGGTTTAGCAATTTGTTTGAAATCTTTCTAAAAATTTTTTTAAAGCTTTGAGAGAGAGAACAGAGAAAGAAGCAGGTAGAATGAGAGAGAAAATGGGCGTGCGGGGCCTCCAGTCACTGCAGACGGACTAGAGATGCATGCGTGAGCTGTGCATCTGGCTTACATGGGTACTGGGGAGTTGAACCTGGGTCCTAGGCTTCACAGGCAAGTGCCTTAACTGTTAAGCCATCTCTCCAGTCTTGGAAAGGAAGTTACAATTCCTTTTTAGTCTGGATGCGTAATCCTAGCACTCAGGAAAATATGTCAGAAGTTCCCATGAGTTCACAGTGTACTCGGGCTGCATAGTGAGCACTAAGCTAGCCAGGCATACATAGAAAGACCCTGTCTTAAAGACAAGATGGGGAGGCACTGGAGAGATGGCTCAGTGGTTAAAGCATTTGCCTTCAAAACCTAAGGATCTGAGTTTAATTCCCTATTACCCACTTAAAGCTAGATGTACAAAGAGAGTTTGACATCAGCCTGGGGTACATAACAAGAGCCTATTTTTTTGTTTTGTTTAAAAACAAACAAACAAACACATATTTAGTTGACCAGTTTAGAAATATTATCATCAGAAAATCCACATTTTTTTTTGTCATTTCATGAATGTAACTAGGAAACAACAATTAAAAACCAGCCTATTTATTTGTTTATTATTTATTTATTTTTAATTTTTAAAAAGGGTTTATTTTTATTTATTTATTTATTTGAGTCAGAGAGAGAGAGAGTAAGAATGGACGCATTAGGGCCTCCAGCCACTGCAAATGAACTCCAGACGCATGCGCCACCAGGTGCATCTGGCTTACATGGGAACTGGAGAATCAAACCGGGGTCGTTAGGCTTCACAGACATGTGCCTTAACCGCTAAGCCATCTCTCCAGCCCTGTTTCTTATTTATTTTGAGGCAGGGTCTCACTGTAGCGTGGGCAGATCTGGAACTCACTCTGTAGCCCCAGACTGGCTTCAAACACCTAGTGATTGTCCTACCTCTATCTCCGGAGGGCTGGGACTGAAGGAGTGTACCGTCACACGTGGCACAACCCTTTCCAGCAAAATATCCATGACAGAATGTAATGTAATGACCCCATTTAAAAAATGTAATGAAAATTTGTCGACTTGAACTTTGCTCTTCATTTCCGTCAGTCGTTGTTGGTCTGCTTGGGCACTCCAGAACGTCCACTTCCATGTTCAGTTCTTACGTATCTGAGAACAGTGGCCTCAGAGAGCTGCCCTGAAGAACAACGAAAGTGCTCAATGGATAAACGATTCCTGGCTTCCTTTTTACACCAAACCAGCCTGAAATGGCTGGGAAATTTTAGGGCCTGGTCCTTTAGGGACAGCCTTCTCTTGCGCTGGTGCTAATAAGCATTGACATTAAAGTCCACTGAAAGAAAAGCTGTAATTGTAGAAGGGACCCACGGACCAGATCTGAAACAAAAGATGGTTGGTATTGCAGGCTGTTGAAAGATAACCGAGGAAGAACTTGAGAAGTAGCCTGCCTGATGCTGTTGTAACATGCTTTATTATTTCTTTTTTTAAAAAAAAATATTTATTTTTATTTATTTATTTGATAGAGAGAGAGGGAGAGAGAAAGAGAGAGAGAAAGCGAATGGGCCTCCAGCCACTGCAAACCAACTCCAGACACATGTGTCCCCTTGTGTATCTGGGTAATGCGGGTCCTGGGAAATCGTGGGTCCTGGGGAATTGAACCTGGGTCCTTTGGCTTTGCAGGCAAATGCCTTAACCACTAAGCAATCCCCTAAGCCCTTGTAAAAAATATTTATTTATTTATTTATTTGACAGAAAAAGAGAGAGAGAGAGAGCATGCTTTTTATTTCAAGAACACAGCTCCGGATCATGTAGGCTCCGGTAAACCATGACCAGCCCTGTGTGCTGTCTTATTGGTGGATAATAAAGGTGTAGCCAAATACGTGTACAACGTAGATTTATAAAAACAAGTGTCCTCTGTGCTCTTTGGAATCTTCTGCCCGATTTCCTCACGAATGAGATGCTGGATCAACAGTAGCCTACTTCAAATTAAAGTTTTAGAATATTACTTTACCCATTTTGTGATGCTTTTTGTGCTATGTGAATCATTGTCTTTAAAAATATTTTTATTGACAACTTCCATAAACATAAAGAATATTCCATGATCATAGTCCACACCCACCACCCTCTCTTTTCCTCACCCCCAGTCCCCTTGCCAATGAATCCCTTCCTCTTTCTCAGCAGCCTCTCTTCTGTCTCGATGTGTGAGGAGCATTACGTATTTAGAGGGCAGTTTTGTGGGCATCATATATCCACTTAGTCACACGACACTGGTACTTCTCCCCCCTAGGGCTATGATACCCCCCCCACACACACACACAAGCCACAGGCGCTTCATTAGGTTTTCAGTACCTGGCAGGAATTCCCTCCTGTGGAGTGGGCCTCAAGCATAAACATTATCTTTTTAATATATTTTTATTTATTTATGAGAGAGAGAGAGAGAGAGAGGAGGGAGGGAGGGAGGGAGGGAGGGAGGGAGGGAGGGAGGGAGAGAATGGGCATACCAGGGCCTCCAGCCACTGCAAACAAACTCCAGATGCGTGTCCCCTTGTGCATCTGTCTTACGTGGGTCCTGGGGAATTGAACTGGGATCCTTTGGCTTTGCAGGCAAATGCCTTAACCACTAAGCCATCCCTCCAGCCATCACCTTTTAAATTTAGCCCTAAACCCAGGTCATCAAAGGGAGGGAGAAAGGTTCAGGGAAGAGGGCAGGGACCAAAACTAGATCAAGTACTCTTGCAAAATGTTACCAGCGATCTGCATCAGAATCAGCCTTGGACTCACTTAAAATTCAGTCCTTTGATTTGTCACCCCATGACTCAGACACTGGCATTTGTCATAAGCATCCCAGGCCATACCTGCCCATGGTGTCAGGTCACTAATTTTTTTTGTTGTTGTTGTTTTTCCCTTCTGGCAGATAATAAACTCACAGAGAGTTCTTCCTCAGATAACCTCCGGAAATACTCACGTGCATATTGTCATGTACTGAACAGGGCAGTTGAGTGATAGAGCAGGAGGGGTATCAGCTGGCCTAAGAAGAAAATTTAATTTAAATAGATTAAGCATAACCGTTTCCACATAGCTTAGTATGGCTCCTGTGGGCCTGGGGAGAATGGAGAGGGAAGGAGATTAAGACCAAGAAAGAGAAGGAGGGAGGGAGAGAGGGAAGAAGAAGCAGGCCATCGGGGGATGGCTCTCCCCTTGCTTCCACATCATCTCAGAACGGGTCCCTCTGGGTGCAGTGTGATGACCCCCATTGTCAGGTGGTCCTCGTTGACCTGTATGGCCTGTGTTTGTGCAGCGCGCATCGAGTATTAAGTAGAACAAGAAACCCAGGTGACCAGAAACGTTCTGCTTTTAATTGTCATCTGATATCACCTGTCAGTGACCTGCGCATCCTTCCGGGTGAGAATGCACGTTTTCCCTTTGTGTGCCTCCTGGAATATCAAAGCTCCACGAGGCATCAGGTCTGTTTGATCTGCCTGCTAGCAAGTTTATGATAGGTGCCTTTTGTGCACTAAGCCGTTTCCTAGGCTCTGTCTTACAGCTTCGCTTAGGTAAGAGCCCATGGCACAGGCATCTTTTCGGCATTATGTGAGGATGCTAATGTCTCTCTGCATTAGGTTCCTGTTGACGTTCACCTGAGGGATAAGTATGATGTCAGTGGCGCAAATGCTAATGAGACAAAGCTCAAGATAAAGAATCTTCTAGAGGAAGATGGGGGATCCTACTGGTGCCAGGCGGTATTCCAGTTGGGTGACAGCAAGGAACACATTGAGCTTGTCGTGCTGAGCTTCTTGGTTCCCCTCAAACCGTTCCTGGCGATTGTTGCGGAAGTGGCTCTCTTGGTGGCAATTATCCTGCTTTGCGAAGTGTACACACACAGGAGCAAGAAGGACCCAGGTAGGGGTCGCTCTTTCTGCACAGTATCATCACTTTAGAGTGTGTTATGACTGAACCTGCGCGCTGTCTGTCAAACATTCTGGCATTCACACAGAAGACAATGTAGTACTATTTATTTTTATTAAAACTTTGTTTTGCATGTGTACATGGTGTGTGTGCATGTTTATGAGTAATCATGGGTGTGGGGGACACATCTATGTGTGGGTGTGCGTGCATGGGAGCACGTGCGCGTGTGGAGGGAAGAAATGGACAAGGGGCGTCTTTCTAGATGTTCATCACTTTGTACTTTGAGACAGGGCTTAGGACCCAGAGCTTACAGATTCAGCTAGCCTGCCAGGGAGCCCTAGGAGTTCCCTGTCTCTTGTATCCCCAGTTCTAGAATCGTAGAGATTCATGCCACGTATGCACGCACTGCCATGCCCAGCATTTTACGTGGATACCGAGGATCCGAACTTGGGTCATCATGGTTGCATAGCACATTGATGGGCTGTGGGATGAGAAGCCAAGAGTCCCTTCAATCATTTTGTCATATATCCTGGACTTTTTCCTTATTTTTGTGTACATTTTTAATAATTGAAAAGACAGTGATCATAGTTTTTGCAAACCGCAAGGAGCTGAACTGTTCTTCTCTAGAAATCTTAAGAGTGCTGACCAAGAGGAAGGCATGAAGGAGGTGCAGCTAACCCAGGTGGCATGCCTCTTCTTCATCCCACACAGGCCAAGTCTTCTAGTGCATTTTCTAGTCAGGGGTAGGTTGAATGGAATGTGTATATGCTATAAAAAAGAATACTTACTGGTTCTATCCTTCTTGTTTTGAACAGATGATGGGAAAGAATTTGAACAAATTGAACAGTTGTAAGTATTTTTATACCTTGCTCACTTGAGGAAAGTACAGGTGAACAATTAAATGAGGATTTTGCAGTTAGAAGCAAATAAAAGAACATGTATGATCCTCACGCCGTTTCCTGTCCACAGCCTTTCGTGATGAAGTGACCCTGGGGTCTGTCCCTCTGTCCGTTAACTACTGTCACCTCCACGTGCTTCTGTTTTTTCCTCCCCTACCAAGTGAGTGGTGCTGCCCACATATGCCTTCTAGATCAGTGGCAATTTATTCATATAAATGCTCAACAGGGTGTGAGGTACAGTCAGCTGCTCCACCGTGGCTGTGTTTTATTTATTAGCAAACAGAGAGAGAGACAAAGAGAGAGAAACAGAGAGAGATAGAAGAGAGACAGAGAGAGAATAGGCACACCAGGGTCTCCAGCCATTGCAAACAAACTCCAGATGCGTGCGCCCCTTTGTGCATCTGGCTTATATGGGTCCTTGGAATTGAACTTGGGTCCTTTGGCTTCGCAGGCAAATACCTTAACCCTAAGCCATCTCTCCAGCCCTCCCGTAACTTACATTAGAGTGGAACGTAAAGATGCTGGGGGGGAAATGGCCAAGGGTAGTCTGATGTGGGAAAGTGGGAGTTTCTTTTGCTTGAAACCAGAGGATAGAGGTGCCCAAGGCAGGGATGAGAATCTTCGATACAGAGCCACAGGCTGGGGACCAAGATCACGAGGCCCCATTAGGTGATGGAGGGAACCCGTGAAATGGAAGTGCACCAGTTACCTTCTCCTTTCTGGGGACAAATCCCTGGTTCAAAGTAGGAAATTGGGGCTGGAGAGATGGCTTAGCAGTTAAGGCACCTCCCTGCGAAGCCTAAGAATGCCTGTTCAAATCTCCAAGTCCCACGTAGCCAGATGCACAGTGACCTAAGCGTGCAATGTCGCACATGCGCACAAGGGGGCGCACGTGTCTGGAGTTCGTTCACAGCGGGCTCAAGGTCCTGGCATGCCCATTCTCTCAAAGGAAAAAAAAATTAGAAAATTGGAGGAAAGGGTTTATTTTAGCCTGTAGTTTTAGGGGAAGTTTCATGATGGCAGGGAAAACATGGCAAGAACAGATAACAGGGCCTCACATCCTGTCACATCATCTGAGTGGATGCAGTCCATGTTAGCTAGTCCTGAACACCCAGAGGGCTGGGCTAATAAGCCTCAGTGACGGGCTGTTTGCCTGCATGTTTCCAGACACCACGGGAGCTAGGAACACATGCCGACGCTCCCACCCACGCTCTGGGCAAAGCGATTCTGCATAGAAGTTACCGGTAGCAGCATGTCCTCTCTGGGCAATAGCATAAAAAGAAAATCAACGTTATGAGTAAAGCATTGTTAGGAAGACTGGACTAGGTGTGAACTGGCATTTCACACGACTTTCATAGCAATGATATAAATGGCATACTGAGTTAATTTTATGCCCTGTAAACAGAAATATTCCTTTCTGTTTTCGACACAGGAAGTCAGACGACAGCAATGGCATAGAAAACAATGCCCCCAGGCTCAGAAAAAATGTAAGTTACTTGCAAATGATAACCTAAATGCAAGGTGAAAGTCACATGGGCGCTGCTAATCATTAATTCCCCCCAATTCATAAAGTCATGTGTTCATTAACTGTGCTTGAAAATGCTTGTTTATACTATGTTGTGAGAAACTATGGATTTTTATTAAAAAAATTGATGACAACTTTAAAAAAGCATTCCTTCCCCTGTCGTGATTAATGTGTTTGATTACATGTAGAAGTGTGTAATCATAACAAGGTGATCTTTCTGCCTCAGGGTGATGGGATGATGGGATGACAGGTTTACATCAACATGCTCAGCCTTATTTCCTGGTCTATATGTACATTCTATTATAGTACCTTAGGCAAGTTTATTTCAAAGATTTTCATGTAGTTGTCAACTCTTTTATCTTCTTATAGTTGCAAATTCTTTTTTTTTTTTTTTTTTTTTTGGCTTCATTCACTAGGTTGTCTCAGGCTCTAGCTCAGGCTGACCTAGAGTTCATTCACTATGTTGTCTGGGATTAAAGGCGTGCACTACCAACTCATGGCAATCCTCCTATTTTCTGCCTCCCAAGTGTCTGGGATTAAAGTCGATTTTCCACCATTCAACATTTTAGTTGACTTTATTTTATTTATTTTTTATTTATCATGTATTATGACAAGTTTTGGTTTGGAGTTAGGAATAAGGCTGACCTGGAATTAACTATTTTCTTTACTGATTCAACATTTTCTACATTTGTTGACTTTAGAGCCGCTTGCTGTGTCAGTTGATGACAAAGCTACTTCCCAGCAATTTTTTTTTTTGGGGGGTTTGGTTCTCTAGAACGGCTAGGACAATAATGGTGTCTCATGCTTTATTTCACTCAGGAATCTGTGGAGCAATGAATGGACATGACCAAGAATCATGGGAAGATGTACAAAGAATTCCTACTTCAGTTTTGTGTTTCCTTGTAAGAGCATCTGAACCTTAATTTTTTAAAAGAAGGAAATGTATGCAACCCAAACCCCCGCTTGCAAATAGCATAGGGCTGCCATCACATATCCAAAGACGTCTTTTCATTTTGTGATTGTTTTACACTTAAAGCAAGGTTAAAAACTAACCTACGATGATGGATCTCTTCCTGGTCCTAGGACACACAGAAGACACACCAGCAAAATTAGTTCATAATTCTTAGAACAAATATCACTAAAGACCTGTCTATAACCAAAGAATTGACTAAAGAGAAAGCTTTTGCCATTTGTCTTAACAAGCCCCCCACTCCACTCCCCACCCTGCTTAATGTGATTACCTGTAGCAATCGTTGTAATCATTGTCATTCAAAGTTTATCTTGCGATGATGAAAAAAGAGTTTCCACTAGAAAGCAGAATATGCTCCTGATAATGATGGCTACTGAACAATGTCCACGTGAAGACGTGCTTTTAGTCCATAACTGGTGTAAGGCGAGGGAATAAAACATACGCTGGCCGCAAAGTGTTGTTGGTACCAAATCAAAACTCCCTGTCTTGAGTCTGCCTTTAATTCCACTCATCTCTACTGCTTCCTCACGCCAAGCCCAAGTGCTTGTTGGTCTTTAAATTGTTGTCATGACTGTTTTCATGGTGTTGGGACATCTTCGGGTCCTCCTGGTGTCGTTCAAGGGCGCAGATCCGTGTATTCACCATGCAACGTCGCTGCCTGGCCGTCTTTATGGTTCAGAGTTTCTCGGTATGTCGACTTGATTAGATTACTGCTCGTGGCAGCTAGTTAAATACATGAAGAGGCATCTTCAGTCCTTCACCGTGTTGACTCCTTTGCCTGAATCCAGAAACATCTCCAACAGAACTGCACATGCCTCAGGCTTAACTTCAAACACGCAGTCCTTTCTTTGCACATGAACTCACTGTCACCAAATCAACCAAATTTATTCAACTTTGGATGGACACACACAAGGCATCAGAAGCTTTAAGTGACATGTTAAAATCAGGCCTGCAAGGGACTAAGGGACTAAGGACCATCAGAACAACAACAAAACAACAACAACAACACAAAGCCAGGGGAGAATTCGGGAGTGAAATTCCAGAGCAGCTTGTGATTAGGGGATTAGAGTTTGGGTAAGCAGAACGCAGAGATTTACCATCAAAAACTTGATAGAAATGTATGCCATGTGTGTGTCTCAGCGGAGAAAATGATAAGATTCTGGTAGGGAAAACTGTATCATTTTAGCTAATGTTTTATCAATACTGCTAGTATGAATGATATATTAAAATAGTGGTATAGAAATTGCTTATGGTTTGTAACTGCAACCAGTTGCAGTCTTCTGAACTCTGAACACACTGCTTTGGGGCAGGCTTCTCTTAAGACCAGACATTTGTTTGGCTTTAGTTCTTGATAAATTTGACCAAGTCAGCTTGGATGACATCACTGTGGTGAAGTTACTGTAAGCATTTTGAGTTCAGTGAAAACTTTGTCACACCTGTCATTTGTGTAAGTCCCACCAAAAGCCGTCTGAGTGGGTATGCACAAAAACCCAAACCAGTGTTCCTCTGTCTCCTCTTCCACCACGCAACTTTCTAGGCTAAAAAATTGCTACCCATAATTTGGAATATTTACGTACTAAAACTGAACATTTAAGTGGCACTCTAATTACTATTATTTTTCCTAGCAAGGACAAGTTATCTCAGGAGGAAAATTCTTAAGCAGAAAAAGTACTGGAGAATTTTAAGTTGATTTCCGGTCTTCCAGAATCTCTCTGGAGGACTTCTGGAAAATTATTTGATGAGCAAAATGGACTGCTTCCATTATGTAAGCTCACGGACACGATGAGTGAGTGGATCATCTGAGGACCAGGTGAAAACAGACGACAGACGCCAAGCAGCAGAAAGGCCGAGGCTGGAGAACTAAGGGGGAAATTCGGGTCATCTTCCCAGCAGAGGAGGCTGTCCAGCATAATAATTAGATTTAGTAATTCACAAAATCCCCGATAACTTTATACGCAGCCTATAGTAAGATTTAAGTCTCCATTTGCAGTCTCTGTTTTCCTTAGCATCCGGTCAGGTTCAAACCTAAAATGCATTGTGATATATTTTATATATTTTTTTCCCACTCCACTACCCCCACCCCCACCCCCACCCCTCGCCCTCGGCAGCTGAGCTCTTGACTTTTCTACCTCTGTCACACCTTCCATGCTACTCTCTAAAACGTGAAGACCTCACTCTGCACCTTCATCATCAGGTTGTGAGCACATTTTAGCCATTTCTTACTATGACAACTCACTCAATCGCTAACTTCCCTCCAGTGTCGGATTTGTCTTGGGACAGAGCCTGGCCACAGAATGTCTTGAGCATCTTGGGGAGACCCTCCTGCCAGGGAGCCATGCACTGACTTGTGTGCTGGATTCTCTGGTTTTTTGCCCTGAGTGTTATAAGTTAGTCTCCTTTCTGGATTCTCACAGTGCAAGATGCTACAGGTGTTAGAAAGTGCGTGTTAAGTGGTTGGATGTTTAAGTAAAGATCAAATAGGCTAACTTGTCCTTAGTGGAAAAATAAATAGCAACGATTAGAAATGAAATTATTTCATGGAGAAAATCAAGTTCCCTAACTTCCTCAACTGTTCTGTAAAGTACTTTGCTTTCAGCTTATTTAAATTGCTAACATCCTACAAGCGTCATGGGCAGTGCACACACAAATGTTACATGACTGTAATAAGATCAATCACGTTATTTACTATTTATAACTGACATCTACTGAGGGGCCTGTAACAGGCACTATGCAAGTTTCTGTGAAATATTTTATCTCATTTTGAATCTCCCATATCATCCTATGTTATAAAACTGTTGTTTGCTTGTTTTTTTTTTTTTAATAGATATGGAAAGGGAATAATAGAATAGGTGGACTGCCCATAGTCACCTACTGTGTAGGGTTAGAACTGACTGGGGCTGAGATCCAGCATCAGCAGTTGGGGCATAGCCACCCTGTTGACTAGCTCTGATTTGCTAATTAGACCATTATACATCTATCCATCTTTGCTTTTTAATTACAGTCTCTCCGCTGGTCAGTTATAGGCCAGTTGTACCAGAAGCTCCCTAACCTGACTCAAGGTTCTGGGGACTCGTTCTTGTGTCCCTGAAGTGGTGCTGAGGAATCCACAGGTACTCGAGTCTTTTTCGTTCTTTCTTTTCTAATTTTACCTGTCACTAGTGACAATGACCACACACTTTATCATGCAGCCATTAAAAGGGAAAGAAGGTGCTATTTATAATTTTATCAGGACAAGTGTAAAACAAACCCTTTGGCCCCACACTGAGCCTGAGGGAGGAACCCAGCCCTCTTTGAGTGTCTGTCACACACATACTGCAGCCAGTTTGCATGACTGACAGACAGTAACTTTCAGGGAAATGGCCAGTTTTAGGTAATGCAGGGAAATAGACGTTTTTAGTAAATGTCAGATGAGTGTGCATATGGAGGAGTGCCTGTCGTGAGATTGTTTATTGAGTTTAAAGTTTCATTACTCTGCACAGGTATCTAATACGATTAAGTCTTGTGGGCATTCCGAAGGAGGATTCACAGGCTGCAAAGGGTGGTCAGAGAAGGTCACGCTTCACTGCTCTGTGGAGTGACAGGACCATTCTTTGAATGTGCGTATTTTCTGATTAATGTGCTGTAATAAAATGTCTCTAATTTCCAAACAATCGGAAGCCTGATTATACCTTTATTTCAGAATTTGCCTATGAGCTCAACCAAAAGTCACTCAAAAAGAGTATTGTCAAAATTACTTTTAATCCCATGATTAACCAACCTATAATTCTATATTTCTTACTCCCTCATACTTCAATGGGGAAATGTTAGGAAAACTTCTTTAGAGTGTTAGGATTAAGGTCTACATGCATATACTAGTTTGGTCTGTTATCTTTTATGCTTAAAACATCTTAGGGAATTATCATGGTTTATTGTCTATAATTATCAAAGTTGTCGATAAAAAGTTAAGAAAACATTTCTTCATAAAAAATTGATTTTGCTATATTGTTTTAATTCACCTCAGAAAATAATTTGTCACAATTATTTTTCTAAACTTCATTGGGTAAACATGAAAATATGAGATTTACCACATCTGAAATTAAGTGTAATGCTATTCAATATTGCAAAACATAATGGCTATATTTTGTACCTTTTAAGATAGAGATTTGTCCATGAACCTAATTTTGTTTCAATCAAGAGCCATTGATTTATTATGAAAAAATTTTCCTAATAATAATATTTGGTTTTCTGATCATATTGCTTAAATTCCCACCAGTGTTTTTCTATATTGTGTAAGTAGCATGGAAAATATCAATACAGGAGTGTTGTGAAATGATTGTGTTGCATATATATTTTATATGCAACTGAGCTCAATAAAAATGTACTTGTTAAATCAAAATGTTAAGTATTGGTAAATAATGTTTTCAAAATTATCAGTTTAATCATGATTTTAAAGCGAATGGAAAAGCAATAGATAATAGAAAATGCTTATTTTGTGTGTATACTCAATTATTTTGTTTTATTATTATTATTCGCTAGCCCAACATAAAAGTTTACCAAAGCTGAGTCAGAAAGCAGTTTTCAAAGTGTACCAAAATATATTTTGAAAAGTTAGGTGGAAACTATGACCTTGATACAAATAAATATTTAAAATAAAATTGATGCCTAGAATAAATTTCCTTGTTGCCTGGGTTTTTTTTTTCAACTTTCCATTCAACAAAACTTGCTGCAAAATACTTAAATTTCTTTCAAAATTTTATTCTATGAATATAACTACTGTGAGGCTAGAAAGATAGTTCAGTGGTTAAAGATGCTTGCTTGTAAATTCTCAGGGCCCGGGTTCAACTCTCCAGTACCCACGTAAAGCTAGATGCACAAAGTGGCACATATGTCTGCAGTTTGTTTGCAGTCTCAGGAGGCCTTGGCATCTCTCTCTTTCTCTTCTCTCTTTCTCTATGTTTATTTCTCCTTTCTGCATGCAAATAAGTAAATGAAAACATTTATAAAAAATATCTACTGGCATGAAAGAGAATCAGTATTCTAAGTACAGCAACTTGATTGTAACTATTAAGGAAAAAGATGATATTAAGGAAGATACTAGATGATTTTGTTAAATAATTACATGTACATTAAAATGGTTAATGTCTAAGAAAGAAGTGTTCTAAAGCATAAGCAGCCAATTAAAAGAAAGGAAATGGGCTGGAGGGATAGCTTAACAATTGAGGTGTTTGCCTGAAAAGCCAAAGGACCCATGTTACCCAGATGCACAAGGGGGTGCACACGTCCAGAGTCCGTTTGCAGTAGCTGGAGACCCTGGAACACCCATTCTCTCCCTCTTTCTCTCTCTCTCTGTCAAATAAATAAATAAAAATAAAATACTTGAAAAAAAAAAGAAACAGTTGCATTTTTAGTGATTAGTTTAATTTAATTTGTATATGTTTTTATAATTATTTGAGAGAAAGAAAACAGGTGCACCAGGATCTCCCACCAATGAACTGTGAACACACGGACCACTTTGTGCATCTGGCTTTATGTGAGTACCAGGGAACTGAACCCAGGCTTCTAGGCTTTGTAAGCAGCTGGCCTCAACCACTTAGCAGTCTCCTCAGCCCATGGTTTCAACGGCATTGGTTAGAAGGTCAGTCTCTGGGTATATGGAGCAGGTATTTTTGTTTTCCTAGTAAATGCAGCTGTTAATGCTAGGTGTCACAGTCAGGTTCACACTGCTGGCAGAAATCACCTGACCAAGAGCAGCTTATGGGAGGAAAAAAATAGAGGTTTATTTGGTTTACAGGCTTAAGGGGGAAGTTCCATGATGGCAGGGAAGATGATGACATGAGCAGAGGGTGAACATCACCCCCTGGCCCACATAGGGTGGAAACCAGGAACAGGAGCGTGTGCCAAACACTGGCAAGGGGACACTGGCTATAACACCCATAAGCCCACCCCCAACAATACACTGCCTCCAGGAGTCTTTAATTTCCATCAGCCGGGGAGACTAGCATTCAGAATACCTATGTTTATGGGGGACACCTGAGTCAAACCACCACAAGGCCTTACAAAATCAATAGTACAGGATTCTGACTTGAACCAGTGACACATGAAGAGCCAGGGACTAAAAATATTCAACTCTCCAAGAAAACACAAGCCAAACAACTTAAGTTGTGATGTATATGATCAACGTATTAGCAAGAAAAAAACCGAGAGGAAACACACAGTTATAGTTAGAGACATCAGCAGCCACCTTCAAACAACTAGGAAGAAACACCACAGTAACTGCGTGAAGTGGCTCACTGCCTGTCAGCTCAGCGTTTGGGAGATTGAGACAAGGGTAATGCTATGAGTTTGAGGCCACCCTCAGCCCTATCTATCTATCTATCTATCTATCTATCTATCTATCTATCTATCTATCTGTCATCTATCCATCTATCTATCATCTATCTATCTATCTATCTATCAATCATCTATCTATCTAATCTATCTATCATCTATCTATCTGTCATCTATCTACACTTCCCTACTTCTCCCTCTCTCTCTCTGTCTATATACGTGTGTGTGTGTGTGTGTGTGTGTGTGTGTGTGTGTGTTTCAGACCAGCATGGGCTACAGAGTGAGATTAAAAGGGGGGGATGGGACAGAGGGATGGCTCAGTGGTTAAAGGCTTGCACTTGCAAAGTCTACTGCCAGGGTTCAGTTCCCCCACCGTCTGTCTAGGTGCACAGAGCAATGCCTGCGTCTGGAGTTTGTAGGGTCAAGAGGTGCTGGCACACCCATACTCTCTTGCTCTCAAATAAATAAAATAATGGCAATAATAATAATAGCAATGATAAAACATAAAAACTTAAAAAACCACAGGTATTTAAAAACATTAATAAATAGTATCCGATTTGTTAAGTATAGAACAGTAGCCCAAACAGGAAAACACAGACATCCATGGCAACACATATCTAGATAGATCATAAAATCTTAGCATATGTTTTCTGACCAAAATGGAGTTAGATTAGAAACGAGCTGTATAAAGATAATGTGAAAAGTCTCCACAATTAGATTTTAAAATTGAGGAGAGGTAGGAGGATCACTGTAAGTTCAAGGCCACCCTGAGATTTCATATAGTGAATTCCAGGTCAGCCTGGGCTAATGTGAGGCCCTACCCTCACCCCCATGCCACCCCAAAAAACCCAAGGATCCCAGGGAAACAGCAACAGGGGAGAAGGAATAAAAGATCAAAAGATTTCATATATGTGTATGTATATATGTAAATTTAGAAAAACACTTGAATACACTCATGAATTACAGAGGAACTTTAAAACTTATTTATTTGCAATAGAGAGAGAGAGAAAGAAAGAAGCAGATAGACAGGGAGATAATCGGCCCACCAGGGCCTCAGCCACTGCAAACAAACTCCAGACTCATGCACCATCTTGTGCATCTGGCTTACGTGGGTCCTGGGGGAATCGAACCTGGGTCCTTAGGCTTTGCAGACAAGCACCTTAAGCACTAAGCCATCTCTCCAGCCTGAAGAACCTTTAGGGAAACTTTAAAAGTATATTGGATAGAAAGAACATGAAAATATCAAAACTAACTGGACCTCATCACTGACTGGTTTGAGAAAGACATTACAGTCTGATTTTATCAAAAAGAGGGAAAAAAAGGCCCCTGAATGGATACAGTGTATTCTTCTGAGTTTTTGTGTGTCCACCCTGAAGCCTGAAGTGGGCAGATGGAAAAGGAGGACAAGGGAAGATTTATTCACCTGAAAATGAAATGCAAGTGATTAGCCCTGGTCTCTTGATGGCAATGAGATAAGGACCAAGTGTTTGCTGTCCAGTATGGCAAGGTATTGCAGCTCTGGGCCCTTGGCAGGCCTGGGGATACCAGCCAAAGGGGTTCAGAGGAAGCTGGAGTAGTGACTCTCAGAGGCAGGAATGGCAGAGCTGCCTCCCGGGCAGGCACATGGCTTCTCTTCCTCCCAGAACCTGCCATGTCTGTCCTCAGGGCATATCCGCTTACTCCCTCCCGTATCTTCTTCTGAGCAGGCCTTCCCTTGACCCACAGGAGCATCATGCCAGAGGCTGTTTGCTGAGGACCATCCAGAGCCTATTAGCCTGAGAAGGGAGTGTGGGCCCAGCACAAAGTTCCCATCAGGTCACTTCACTTCCCTCGCTGCCACCGGTGATGAAGCGGAAGCAGTGTGTGGGTGACACACTGAGTGGGTGACAGGTTTTCAAGCCTTCCTGCCCAGAGAAGGGGCTTCCCGCTCCCGAGCTCCATGCTCTGTCACAGCTGGGACAGTCAGGAAGGGGCAAAGCAGTTTGCCAGGGAAGGTGTTTTCTACCCCCTGCTGCCAACAGGGTGGGGTGGGAGGCTCCTTCCCTGCTGAAGATCAATCTGAGCTTCCACCCAAAGAGCTAGGGACATCAAAATAACTTCAATCCAGAGCCGTTGTAGGCACTTTCTGAGAGTGACACATGCTATGGCTCCATAACGCTGAGCAGCAGTAGCCGGCAGACAGATAATGAAGACAAGCTGGGAAATCAATGAAGCATACAGAAAATCAATAGGATCAAAACCTGTTGTTCTTTAAAAGATTACTAAAATTGACATGGTTCCAGCAAGAGGATAAAGGAAAAAGAAAAAGCAAATTCCAGAATCAGAAATGAAGTGGGCAGTATCATTGTGGACATCAGGAGGAGAATTAAATAACAGAAAGTGGGCTGGAGAGATGACTTCACAGTGAAGGTGCTGGCCTGTGAAGTCTTAGGACCCAGGTTCGACTCCCCAGAACCCACGTAAGCCAGAAGCAGATGGTGGCACATGCTTCTGGAGTTTGTTTGCAGTGGCCAGAGGCCCTGGTGTGCCCACTGTCATTCTCTCTCTCTCTCATGAATAAATAAATAAAATATTTTAAAGAATGAAATAATAGAGAAATGACTTACACACAGATCACCATATTTACAGAAAATGACCCACACAATTACCATGGTCCGTACAATATGTCAAAAGATGACTGAGTAGCTCTGCAACTATAGGCAGTTCTGGATTTAGGTTGGTTGGTTTGTTTTATTTTGAAGGGTTAGTGGTGCTAGGGATTGAATCTTAGGGTTATGTATGTGCTAGGCAAGTGAGATAAACCCTTACTACTCAACTCTGTGTGTGTGTGTGTGTGTGTGTGTGTGTATCTACAGTTACACATGTGTATGTGTGTGTGGAAGTCAGAGCTTGACACAGGGTGTCCTCCTCCATTGCTTTTCACTTGAACCCAGACCTTGTCACTTTGACTACGCAGCTGGTCAGCTTGCTTTGGAACTCCTTTTCCCTGCTCTGAGCACTGGGCGTACAGGAGGGGCACCTTGTCCACCCAGCATCTCCGTGGACGCCCAGGGGCAAGCTCAAATCTTCATGCTCGCATGGCCAAGTTTCTATCGACTCAGCCATCTTTCAAGCATCTTTTAATTCTTTATGAACATGCCAAAACTAACTGTACTCAGTTGAAACTTTGGATGTTGCCTCTCAGTCTTTCCTGGGACTCATGGTGTGATGCTCTCACTTGAGCTGGGCATCAGCTGTGAGCTAGAACACAGTGAGAGAAGAATTAGGAAAGCGGCCTGAAGAGATGGCTTACTGGTTAAGGCATTTGCCTGCAAAACCAAAGGATCCCGGTTTGTTTCTCCAGGACCCACGTAAGCCAGATGCACAAGGGGGCGCATGTATCTGGAGTTCATTTGCAGTAGCTGGAGGCCCTGGGGTGCTCATTCTCTCTCTCAAAATATATATATATATATATTAAAAAAAGAATTAGGGAAACAACTGATATTCTGCAGGGCATGCAGGGCACAGTAGGATACACCACATATTCAGAACTTTACTATAAAAGATGATTTTGAACCAAGTGTGGTGGCACACGCCTTTAATCCCAGCACTTGGGAGGTAGAGGTAGGACGATCTCCGTGAGTTCAAGGCCACACTGAGACTACATAGTGAAACCCTACCTTGAAAAAAAAAAAAGCAAAAAAGATAAAAGAAAAAAAGAGAGAGAGAAAAAATTTTGTCCACCCACAGGCCATGTGCCAGGTTAGCTGGACATAACTGTGGTGATTGAAAGGTCAGGAGATTTCATTGTGATTTCAACTCACATTGATATATTCAACTATTTATTCACCCATTTATTTGAGAGAAGAAGAGAGAGAGAGAGAGAGAGAGAGAGAGAGAAACAGGTGTTCCAAGAACTCTCACGGCTCCAGACATGGCTTTACACGGCCACGGCTGAATCTAATCCAGGCCTTCAGGCTTTGCAAGTGAGCACCTGCAGCTACGGAGCTGGATGCTTTCAGCTCTTCCTGAGTTTATCTTGCCTCGTCCTGTTGCAAATCTAGAAACTCTTGAAGATGGCAAACAAGCACACAGACAGTTATTCAACCTTCTGGCCATTAAGCAAAAGCAAATTAGGATCACAGTGAGATATCACTGTGTACATGTGAGAATAACCAAAATAATTCATACTGAAATACCAAATGTGTGTGTGGGGGTAAGCGTGCACAGGAATGCTCGTACATTGCTGAAGGAAGCGTATGGCCATACACATGAGCTACATCAAGCAGTTGAATTTTTAAACAGATTTTAGAACCCTGCTCTACTTTGAGTTTTAAATGTTCCTCAAAGGGCCTGGTTCACCCAGCTCAGCGCTGCTGGGAAGTTGCGGAAGCTTTGAGAAGTTGGGCAAATAGAAATATACAGAGTTGTTCAGCCTTCTAACCATTAAGGAAATGCAAATTAAGATCACCATTACGTACATATGAGAAGAACCAAAATAAACATTGCTAGTATTCAGCCAAGGAAGGTTTTGTGAAGACCCTGCCCATGAAGAGACTATTGAAATTGCTCTCCCTCTCTCTCATTCCCAGTGCTGTGAGGCGCTGCCTTGTCATGCTTCATGGCATAACATCCTGTCTTGCCACAGAGCTGCGGGGCCATGCGGTCACAGACTGAAACCTCGGCAGCCGTTGCTGCAGGAAGGAGCTCTGAGTCGGCTGAGAACGTGCCCTGCACGGCTCCCAGGGCTCCAGTCCTTGTCCACATCAGCAAAGCAGTGAGAAGGGGCACTCAGGGAAGGGGACAATATGAGATTTCTTTTCAGGAGAGTTGACAGGAGTGAAAGCCCATTCTCTTTGTCTGTCTGTCTGTCTTCTATCTCGCTCTGCTTGCAGATAAATGCATAAATAAATCTTATCAAAAGAAAAGAGTGAAAGCAAAGCCGAGAGACATTTTCCCTCTTGCCAGCCTTGCAGGGAGAGGGGAGAGAAGACCAGGCAGATCTCCCTCACTAGAGAAAATTCTTTCCAGGGGAGGAAGCCTCTGGGGGAAGGGAAGGGAAGGGAAGGGAAGGGGAAGGGGGAGGGGAGGGGGGGGGGAAGGGGAGGGGAGGGGGAGAGGAGGGAAAGGGAAGGAAGGGGAAGGGAAGGAGGAGGGGAGGGAAGGGAAGGGAAGGGAAGGGAAGGGAAAGGGAAGGGGAGGGAAGGGAGGGGAGGGAAGGGGAAGGGAAGGGAAGGGAAGGGGAGGGGAGGGAGGGGAGGGGAGGGGAAGGGGAGGGAAGGGGGAGGGGAGGGGGAAGGGGAGGGAAGGAAGGAGGGAGGGAAGGGAAGGGAAGGGGAAGGAAGGAAGGAAGGGGGAAAGGGGAGGGGAGGGAAGGGAAGAAAGGGGGAGGGGAGGGGAGGGGAGGGACTTTACATACCTGCTTCAGTCCCATTTATGCAAACCAGACGTCCAATTAGAAGGAGCCTCTCCACTAGCCTCAGGTATGTAGGGAGGGACGTGGGTGTCTGGTAGACCCTGGAGGAACAGTGTTCAGAAAGCTGACTAACACGCCCGTAGAAAGTACCCAGCTATGAAAGTGAACAAACTTTGGATACAACCGCAAGGATGGACTTTAAGGACATTATGCAGAGTTAAAATTATTTTATTTCATTTTATTTTTTTTTTTTTTTGGTTGTTTTTCGAGGTAGGGTCTCACTCTAGCCCAGGCTGACCTGGAAGTCACTATGTCATCTCAGGGTGGCCTCAAACTCATGGTGATCCTTCTACCTCTGCCTCTCAAGGGCTGGGATTAAAGGTGTGTGCCACTTCCCCTGGCAAGAGTTAAAATTAAAGTCCTATCTCAGGAGATAGGATTCCTATTCAGGAGATAGAATTCCTATTACTTGAGATTCTCAAAATGAGGAAATTTTAGGTACGGGAGGTTGCCAGGGCTACGAATGCTGGAGGAAGTGGAGGCCAGTATGAAGGACAAACAGTGCTTATGCAACTCTTTGTGGTGGGTGTGTTAGTTTCACGTTTTGGTGACCGCAGATATGTAGGATAAAAGAATTGTGCACACATACTTTATACACATGTCAATATTCTCTTTAAAAATATTTGCAAGCAGAGAGAGAAACAGAGAGAGAGAGAGAAGAAAAAAAGAAAGAAAGAAAGAAAGAAAGAAGAAAAAGAAAGAGAGAGAGAGAGAGAGAGAGAGACAACATGGGCACACTAGGGCCACCTACCACTGTAAACAAACGTGAGATGCATGTACCACTTTGAGCATCTGGCTTACATGAGTACTGGGAATTGAACCCAGGCCAGTATGCTTAGCAAGCAAGTGCCTTTAACCACTGAACCATCTCAGTTTCCTTTTGATATTGAATGATTTTGATATGAATTAAATAAATACCAGTGAGAATCACTGGTAAAAAGCAAAACACAAGGTCGGAGCACAGGGTACATAAGCCCTGAGTGAGTCCATCATGAAACGCCTTATCACATAGTCTTTGCAAAAAGTCAAATCTCATTCCTATTTAAATACCACACTTAAAAATTCCACCCTATCACTGAATGATTGACAATGCTTATATGTAAACTTGACCAAAATCAGTGTGCCTGGGACCTTTGTTCTCTGCTATTGTAGCTAGGTAAGAGAGGGAAATTATGTGTGTCTGTCAGATCACTCATTGTACTGAACCATAGCTACAACAGGGGAAAAAAAAAGTTACTTTACTTCAGAAATAAAGATATTATCAGGGTTGTGTCTTGCACATGTATGAAAAATATGTCTGTATATGACAAACATCAAGGCAAACCCTATTCCTGTCACCCCATGTCACCACCGTACTTGCTCCTACGCTTACGTCTTTGAACAGACGTTCTGCAGCCTCGATGTCACTACAATGCGGAGCAGGAGATAAGAGTGACCAGGCAGGGTTCACCACGGTCTGCCAAGCGGGAAGCAGTTTGTGACTAGACAGCACTGGAGAGCTTGTGTTGAGGAGGAAGGCAGACACCTGCCTGTGACTCCATGAACCCGACCCATGGCTATTCCAGCACATTCTATGCCATAAAATTCTTCTATACTTTAAATATGTTTTGTTTATTCATTTGAGACAGAGAAAAAGAGCCAGACAAGCAGAGTGAGAAAGAGTATGGGTGCACCAAGGCCTCTCGCCACTGCAAACAAAATCCAGATGCATGGGCCACTTTGGACATCTGCCTTTACTTGGGTACTGGGAGAACCAGACTTTAGCAGCAAGTGCCTTGAGCTACTGAGCTCTATCTCCAGCCCAGATTCTTCTGTACTGTAGAAAGCAAAATTCTTACAGTGATTTCTGAATTAGACTATAATTCTGTTTGGTGATACTCTGTGACTTCCTGTGTTTATGCAAATAAAAATCTTTTCTTGGGCTGGAGAGATGGTTTATCGGTTAAGGCGCCTGCCTCCTAAGCCTAAGAATGCTGGTTCCAATCTCCAGCTGTTCCAATCTCCAGGTCCCACGTTTAGCCAGATGCAAAGTGATGCAAGGGCGCAATGCCACACTTGACCACAAGGGGGCACACGTATCTGTATTTCGTTCACAACAGCTGAGAGGCTGCTGGCGCGCCCATCTCTCTGTCTTCCTCTCCCTGTCTCTTTGTGTCTCTCTGTCTCTCTCCAAAAAAAAAAAAATCTTTATCTTAAGTATAAAATATAGTAGTTTAAAAAATTATAAAATTCTGTTTTTAAAAGCTTTTTTTCCTTATGTTTTTGGATGATAGGAACACTTAACTTGAGAGCTACCCTCAAGATATTTTTCCAACACAATACAGTATTGTTTACTACTGGCAGATGTCCAGTAGATCTGAAGAATTTGGTCAGCTTACCAAACTGAAACTTTATGCTGTTTGAACAACAACCTGTTAATTCACCACTCCCAGAACTGTGTCTATGAGACGGACCGTGTTAGGTCCTTCATAAGAAGAGTTACACAGTATGGTAGACAATCTCCCTTTGTGAAACATTCTGCAGGACCACTTACGTTCTGGCATAGGCCGGAATGCCCTTCATTTTAAGAGCTGAATAATGTTCCTCTGTGTACTTATCTCGTATTTTCTTTATGCACTCATCTGTGAATGGACATTTAAAGTTGTTTCCAAGTCTTGACTCTTGTGACCAATACTGAAATTAACACAGCAATACAGACGTCATCTTGAGCTCTTGCTTGTTTCTTTGTGTGTGTGCACACGCGTGTGTGCGCATGCGTGTGTGTTGTGCATCTTTGCATGTCTTTGTGCATGTTCATTGCTGTGTGTACTGTGGAGAGCAGAGGTTGACGTCGGGGTATCTTCCTAGGCTGGTGTCCTCTGTATTTACTGAACAGAGTCTCGGATGATCCCACAGCTCTGTGATTCAGAGTCTAGCAGGCAGCTTGCCCTGGGGCGGGGAGGGCTCCTCTCTCTGCCACCCAGTTGCTAGGATTACACGTGCGTTTACGTGGGTGCTGAGATTCTGAACCCTGGTCCTTATGCAAGCCCTTTATTCACCGAGCCATCTTTCCGCCCCCCATTTTGAGATCTGGATTCCAACATTTTTGAATGTTGGGGTCACGTGAATGTGGGTTACATGGTGGTGACTCCCCATGCTATTGCACCAAGTTCCATCCATTTGCATCAGAGTTCCTTTGATTTTGTGTGGAGAGCCGTCTTAACAGGAACAAAGTGACCAGAACTTCCTGGCCAGTGATGCTGGGGTGCATCCTCGTGTATCTATCATCCATTTACATGTCTTCTTTGGAGAAATGTCTACTAAAAGCCTTTGTGTGGTGAAGTTTATTTTAAAAACTAGCCAAAGGAATACTGCAATCAGTCTTCCAGACACAAAATGGGCCTGGATATCCATTCACTCACAGTGCCTGGCATTTCCTACACAGGACCCTCATGATAGGAGGAAAAGATGATGACATCAAAAATAAAGGCAGACTAATTGAGAGGGGGAGGATATATGGTGGAGGGTGGATTTGTGAGGGAGAAAGTGGGGGAGGGAATTATCATGGTTTATTGTCTATAATTATGGAAGCTGTCAATAAAAAATGTTAAAAAAAAAAAGGACTGGAGAGATGGCTAAGTGGTTAAGACACTTGCTTGCAAAGCCAAAGGACCCAGGTTCTATTCCCCAGGACCCATGTAAGCCAGATTTGCATGCTTCTGGAGTTTGTGTGCAGTGGCTAGGGGACTTGGCGAGTCCATTCTCTCTCTCTCTCTCTCTTCTTTCTCTCTCTCCAAAACAAATAAATATTTTTTAAATGTAAAAGAAAAATAAGAAATACAAAAAAACGAATGAGTTGTAAAGTTCACTTGACATTCGTTTGTAAGAATCCAGCAGCCCAGACTTACATGGACAAAACACTGGTGCATTGGTGGAAAAGATGGCATATCCTTCTCTCTCTCTCTCTCTTTTAAAGATTTATATTTATTTATTATTATTGGAGAGAGAGAGAGAGAGAGGGAGAGTGAGAATGGCTGTGCCAGGGCTTCCAACCACTGCAAACAAACTCCAGACACAGGCGCCACCATGTGCATCTGGCTTATGTGGGATCTGGAGAATTGAACCTGGATCCTTAGGCATACGCCATCTCTCCAGCCCACATCCTTCTCTTTATAAGTCATTTATCATGTGCATGAATTCCAGTGAGGTAATGTGACGAAAAGTGCTTGTTGGTAGGGACCAGGCAAAACCCTTAATTATGGTTGTTCTAGCACAACTTCTTATAGCATCTCTCCAGCCCGGGACATTCCTTTTACACTGGCCTATGAATGACTGACTCCATCTCGTCTGTAATTGATATATTCACGTCTTCACCTTGATTTTTATCTAGACAGATTGTACGTTCTAAAAGTTTACCTACTTGTTCTAGGTGATCCAATATTATTGATAATTTTTATATATTTATATACAAGTAGAGAGTGAAAGAAAGAGCGAGAAAAAAAGAGAAAGAGAGAAAGAGAGAAATCTAGATATTCATTTGCAGTGGCTAGAGGCCCTGGTGTACCCATTCTCTCTCTCTCTCTCCTTCCAACTAAATAAAAACATTTTAAAAATAAAGCAACTCAGTATTAATGAATTTATTTCTATTATTTTTTCTATTCCCTATTTCATTTATTTTCCCCCTTCTAGTTTTACTGTCATAAAGAACCAGAGGAGAGAAACTGTAGGTCTCGACCTTCAAGACGTAGGAGCTCTAACACCACTGAAGGGTTGAGGCTCCCAGCACACCAAGCGTGAACACTCTGAGACCCATCCTTTATTGCTTCCTGCGGTTGCCACTTACTGCTGTTGGAAGCCAAGTGTTCCCACAGCTGCCCATGGTGACTAAGGTGTGCAGCAGTGAGCTTCCATGCTGAGCAGAGCCTGGAGCAGTCTTAGCCCCTACCTTTCAGGGGTTAGTGCTGCAGCCAGTCCAGCCCCATTCTGATCTCATGATACCACATGTGCTGCCATCTTCCCAACAGCCAACATAGGGTTGATGATAAAAAAATCATTTTCACTTAATAATCAAAACAATTAATCATCTTTCCAATGTGAAGAGGAGAGAGAAAGGAGAGAAAGAGAGAGAAGAGAGAATGCCTTTTGAAGAGTCAGGGCTGAAGACCAAAAGAAAGATAAGTGATGGAGGAGTGTTCAGCACGGAGACATCTCTATCAGCCTTCCAAGACTCAGGGTCCATTGCAGAAGAGGTGGAGGAAAGAATGTAAGAGCCAAAGGAAGGGTAGGACTGCTTACAGTGCACTCTTCCAGACACAAAATGGCCTGGATATCCATGACTTCGCAGTGCCTGTACTACTTACACAAGACCATTCTAATAGGAGGAAAAGATGATGACATCAAAATGAAAGAGAGACTGATTGAGAGGGGGAAGGGGTATGATGGAGAGTGGAGTTGTGATGGGGAAAGTGGGGGAGAGGAGGGAATGATCATGGTTTATGGTCTATAATTGTGGAAGTTGTCAGTAAAAAAAATAACACGTGGACTGGAGGGAAGGCTTAGTGGTTAAGGCGCTTGCCTGCAAAGCCAAAGGACCAAGGTTCGATTCCCCAAGACCCACACAAGCACAAGGTGGCACATGCATCTGGAGTTCGTTAGCAGTGGCTGGAGGCCCTAGCGAGCCCATTCTCTCTCTCTCTCTCTGTCTTCCTCTTTCTCTGTCAAATAAATAAATTAATTTAAAATTAAAAAAAAATAACATAAAATAAAAAAAAATAACACTGAAAAGTTCCTTGCAGTCTTGATTCCGTATAGGCCCTGGCCTTCAAGGGCAGTCCAGGACTGCGAGCCCTGGTTGAACTTCTCCTTTCCCACTCAGGACTGGACACTGTAAAAGGACGTTGACCAGTGAGTGAGATTCTCACAATCCCTTAATACATTCACCTGGCCACTGCCGCAGGCCTCCAATCTTTTCTTTCTTTCTTTAAGTTTTCTTCCAGAGCCTGTGATCTCTGGCTCCCTCTGGTGTCAGACTATTGCGGGTTCTTCAGTGCTTACCGGGAAGTAAGGCAGAAACCCATTCTTCTTCAGGGGAGTCCTGGGAAGCTGGGGACACTGGGGTGAGGCATTGGGGAGACCTCCGTTTCGTGTCTCGTATCCACCTGGCCCTTTGCCCTGTTCCTGCCTGTGCTAGGCCTCTGGGGCAGACAAAAGCAAAGGCAGTCCTTTGAACCCTAGTGTGGCACTGATCACAGCCTGTGGCCGAGCAGTGGCAAGCTGGGAGGCCAGCGGCTCGCTCTGCGCCTTCAGGGGAAGTCAGTGCAGGCTTTCTCGGTGCTGAGCTTGGCCTGTTTGGGGAAGGGTTGATGTGGATGCAGGAGCGTGGCTCTCCCTCACCATCCTCACCCTCTCAGAGTGGTCATTTTGCGCTTTTTTTTTTTTTAAACTGTCCAGGGCACTGAAGCAGCATGTAGATATTTATGGAAGCACCGTGGGACAAGCATCACTGCCAGCTGCCCGCTCTGTGCGGGAATTGAGAGGGCGAGCTCCCTGTCCTCTCCGTTGCTGACATCACACTCCCCCAGTCTTTTTTTGCTTATTTTTATTCATTTATTTGAGAACAACAGACAGAGAAAGAGGGGGGAGAGAGAGAGAGAGAGAGAGAGAATGGGCGTGCCAGGGCCTCCAGCCACTGCAAACGAACTCCAGACACATGTGCCACCTTGTGCATCTGGCTTACGTGGGTCCTGGGCAACTGAGCCTTGAACCAGGGTCCTTAGGCTTCACAGGCCAGCGCTTAACCACTAAGCCATCTCTCCAGCCCTCCCCCAGTCTTTTTCAGTGTCATTCAAGGACAGCAAGATATGACAGACAATGACTTATGTTGGTAAAAGCAACATTAAGGAAACGAATCATCAGACACAAAACTTGAACGTCCATCCGCACCCTTATGGCACAGTGCATTGCGAGGGTCGGTAGGGATTTTCTGATTTTAACAACTGAGGGGCCATGCAGTTGAAACTTGGAATCCCCAAACGCATGCATGAGACTCAGCTGTAGAATGAAATGATGGATGCTCCCTTGTGTAAGAAGCACAAACATGATCTAACATCTGGCTCTTAGTCTGCTTTCTTTTTATTTTATTTTATTTTAATTTAATTGAGAGAGGGAAAGAGGCAGAGAAAGAGAGAGAGAAAAAAAGTGGGCATGCCAGGGCTTCCAGCCACTGCAAATGAACTCCAGATGCATGCACCCCCTTGTGCATCTGGCTTACGTGGATCCTGGGGAATCAAACGGAGGTCCTTTGGCTTTTCAGGCAAGTGCCTTAACTGCTAGGCCATCTCCCCAGCCCTCTTAGCCTACTTTCTAAGCCACGTGATAGATGTCTATCACTGTAACTTTTCAGCTTTCAGCACACCAATTTACTCAAGTACTGGTTCCTTTGTATCTATGTCTCTACCACTGTGCACGCAGACTACATGGACTTTAATTAATGTAATAACACATTTCCAGAAAGCCAGTCATGATCCACAGGATTGGGCTTAGTCTGGATGCTTCTCAGCCCAAATGATAGTTATTAAAGGACAGAGCTAAATACCCTTGCTCTGGGCTGACTTCAAAAGTATGGTGTCAAGCAAGTGACCTATTTATTACACTGATTTTTTTTTTTTTGTTCAAATTTCTGGGAGCAGAAGCAAAATGTTTTATGGTCATTGAATTGAGAGCATAAACGAGGACTTACATGTTCATTTTATTTCAATTTGCCTTAAAATTTCATTAGAATAAGCTTTAAGTTATATGTGACAAACATTGACCAGTATGTAATGAGGGAGAGAGTTGAGCACCAGTCAGCCAAAACTTCCATGTGGGGGAAGGCAGATATTTAGAGAGATCATAATTTCAAGCCATTTTGTTCTCTTGGGATTCAGTAACACTTGGGCTGAGTGGGTAGGATCTTTGTACATGTATGTTCATTCGCAATGTCTCCTCAACCACAAATCCTAGTTTTAGGGCTTTGAAAAAGAGATTAGGAATTCATGTGGGAAGAAAAATTTGAATTTAAAATGTATAGAAATTCTTTTCTCATTCCATTCAACTTCTCATTGACAACATACAAGTGTTTATTTTATTTTTGCAATGAGAGCATACTAAAATTTTGCTTGTACAAATTTATAAGCTTTTGTTTGCACAGCATTCTTAGCATCTGTTAAGATGAAATTGACACTATTCAGCTATATTTTATGTATGTTATTTCATTCCAGTCATGGGGATGAGTATAAATGCTATTTGAGAACATTCCACAAATATTTACTGTGGCTTACTTTGTTCAGCTGTATGTTAACCATTGCACACACACACATCAAACACCGAGTTCTCTCATTTAAGAATTTACAGACTGGTGCTGGATCGATTCTCAGTAAGATAAATTAAAAATGCTTTATTTGTTGCTAACTAATCTCTGGAATAAAAATAGAAAAGGGTCCTTACATCTGTAGTCTGCTCTAAAACGGGACATCTCTCCATTGGCGTTGCTGCAGAAAGACACACCTTCTCAAGCTCTCAATTTAAATGATTCCTGACAATTATTTTCAGTGTCCACACACCTAAGTGTCAAGCCCCCCTGGGATTGGCTCTTTGGCCTCTTTATGGTTCTACTACGATGCTGGAGTCCCTTTCCCGGCCACCAGATGCCTGGTGTTACAGTCACGACTTCACATTGCTGGCAGAAAGCACCCAAACCTAAGCAGCTGATGGAAGGAAAATTGTTTATTTTGGCTTACAGACTCGAGGAGAAGCTCCATGATGGCAGGGAAAATGTGGCATGAACAGAGGCTGGACATCACCTCTTGGCCAACATCAGGTGGACAACAGCAGCAGGAGAGTGGGCCAAACACTGGCAAGGGGACACTGGCTATAACACCCATAAGCCCTCCTCTACAATACACTGCCTCCAGGAGGCGTTAATTCCCAAATCTCCATCAGCTGGGAACCTAGCATTCAGGACACCTGAGTTTATGGGGGACACCTGAATCACACCGCACCCTTTGGGAGACTTAGGTTGGGGTCATGGATCCTGGTCATAGTTCTGAGTGGTCATTCAAGAGTCTTGCTTGTGAATGCTCTTCTCCCCATTGGACAGTCCTTTGTGCAGTCACATCACAGGTGGTGGTCCTGTCTTCATGCATCACATTGCAGAAGCTGGCCCCCACTCCTGAATGGTCTCCCCCCACCCTGAAATGTTCCGCATGTTCCTGTGCAGGCACTGGCTCTGACCTGCTTTCTGCCTTGATGGTTCCAATTCCATTTCTTCTCTGCGGTGTAGCGGGTTCTGCTGTCCAGGTTTCAGCATTCAGTCCCATGGGCCCTTCTCTGAGCTTCCTGGGCCTGTGATCATAGAGGGCCTCAGGTCATCTAGCTGCCAACTTAGCAGGTGTGGTAGTTTGAATATATGTCCCCCAATATATTCAGTGTTTTAGTAGTTATAGTTTGCATCTTCAATCACCTTGCTAGAGGCAATGTCACTGGGGGCCGGTCTTAAGGTGTGGGTTTGAGATTCCATTGTAAAGATATGCAGATGTGCCTAGCAGGAGATCCTGAAGTGTGCTGTGTGACCTTTTGGCTGTAGTTTTGCTCTGTTTGCTGTGGTGGCTGGTTGGCTTTTTCTCTGTCTGCTTGGCCCTATGAAGAGCAAGCTGCTTTTCCTGCCTTTATGGAACTTCCCCTGGATCTGTAAGCTTCAATAAATAATATCCCTTCCACCATAACTGTGCCTGGTCTGAAAGTTCATCTCAGTGAACCTGAAGCTGTCTGCTACAGCAGGGGGCTTTTAAAAATGGTGTCTTGATGCGGCTCTGACTGGCCCTGAAAGGAAAGGGGTTTTTCTAGGATTTCTGCTTCCTTCCTCCTCCTCCCCCTCCGCCCCCTTTGCAGTCTGCTATACAGAGTTCAGTGCCAGTTCTCTGAGATTCTCTGTCTTAAGAATAGCTCTGGTAATTCCCTCTTAGTGGGAGGAGGCAATCTTCCCAGGCCACGCTAATCCTTCTGGGAGAAACTCTGTATTTTTTTCCTGTTATGCTTTGTGTGTGTCTGAGTGTATGTGTGCACGTGTGTGTATGTGTGGCATATATGCATTGTATGTGTGTGTGTGTGTGCCTGTCTGTGTATTGTGTGGGTGGTGTGCATGCATTGGGTGTATATGTATATGTGGGTGTGTGTGCACATGTGTACGTGTATATATGGTGACCCCTTTCTTGACGGAGGCAGGGTCTTTTATTTGAAACAGGCTTTCCCTATTTGGCTAGACGAGCTAGCAAACTTGCCAGAGGCATTTCAGGTCTCAGACTCGTCGCGAGCTGGCATTACTGGTGAGCTGCCATGCCTATCTGGCATTCACACGGTTCCTGGGGATCTGAGCTCACACTGGCACAGCAAGTTCTTCATCCGCTGAGCCATCGCCCCAGCGCTGCTCTTCTGGGTAAAGTTTCGGTCACATTGCTGTGACACTTTTGGCTGCAATATAGCTTTCCTCAGTTTTCATTTTCCAGACATGCCAGCAGACCATGCCTACATGTCATCCATCATTTTCCAGGCTTATATCATTATTTGGTTCTTCAAAGTAGGGTCTCACTCTAGCCCAGGCTGACCCGGAATTCACTCTGTAGTCTCAGGATTACCCTGAACTCATGGAAATCCTCCTACCTCTGCCTCCCAAGTGCTGGGATTAAAGGCGTGCACCACCACGCCCGGCTCAGGCTTATATTATGAAACAATCCTCTGTGTGGAAAGGCCTTCAGTGCTTCCTGCTCCAGAGTGTATATCCTATCGATTTCATATGGGAAATCGTTTAATAGATTTTAGTTCTAAAGCGCACTGTGGCATGAGCCAAATAATCAGATGTCTCTTCCCCAAGGTTTTCCTTCCTTGATTATTCACTTAATATTACTTGCAAAAAATTACAGTCGGGGCTGGGACAATGACTGAAAGGTTAAAGGTGCTTTCTTGCAGAGTCTGTTGGACTGGGTTTGATTCATCAGCACCCGTGTAAAAAATAGATGCATCTGGAGCCCGGTGTGGTGGCGCACGCCTTTAATCCCAGCACTCGGTTGGCAGAGGTAGGAGGATCGCCGTGAGTTCAAGGCTGCCCTGAGACTACATAGTGAATTCCAGGTCAGCTTGGGCTAGACTGAGACCCTACCTCGAAACCCCCCCCCCCACAAAAAAAAAAATAAATAAAAAAATAGATGCATCTGCCTGGTGTTCATTTGCACCAACAAGAGTCCCTGGTGTGTCTATACATACACACATGCATGCACCTGTGTACGCAAATAAGTAAATAAATAAATAAAATTTGAAAAAAATCACTTTCAATTGCAATATGCAAAGCTTTTCCTGTCTCCTACTCGTATGAGAGTCTCATTAAATCTCATTGAAAGGAAATTCTTTTACTTTTTCTCCTCATTGTAGCCCAGGCTGACCTGGAACTCACTCTGCGAGGCTCGCCTTAAACTCAGTGATTCTGCTAAATCAGTATTCCAACTGCTGGGATTAAAGACGTGGGCCACTGGACTCATCTTGGGAAGTTCTTTGTATTTAATAAAACACAAATTTATGACAAAATTCATGCATGTTTGACAAGTTACCATTATTTTTTGATAAAAGTCACTGAAATCAGTGTTACCCACTGTGGTAGTTTGAATAGATGGCCCCCAATATATTCGGTGTTTTAATAGTTTGTAGTTTGCATCTGCAGCCACCTGGCTGGAGGAGGTGTCACTGGGTGGATCTTAAGGTGTGGGTTTGAGATTTCAATCTAAAGATATGAAAAGTGTGCCTAGCTGGAGTTCCTGAGGGGTGCTGTGCTGTGTGGCTTCTGGCCTTTGGCTTTCTCTCTCTCTCTTGCCTGGTCCTGTAAGAGCAGGCCAGCCTCTTCTGCTATTATGGAACTTCCCCTGGGTCTGTAAGCTTCAATAAATATCCCTTCCTCCTTAACTGTGTCTAGTCTGGAAGTTCAGCTCAGCGAACCTGAAGCTGTCTGCTACACCCACCATAACACAATTTCATGATAACACATGTTCCACCATTCTCCCGACAGCCAAGATAGGGTAGTATAAGAAAAAAAAAATTTCCATTTAATATCAAAATAATTTAATCATCTCACCACTTGGAAGACATGGTGGGGAGAAAGAACGAGAGAGAAGAAAGAGAGAGAATGCATTATAGACCCTGGGCTGGGCTGGAGAGATGGCTTAGCGGTTAAGGCATTTGCCTGCAAAGACCCTGGTTCGATTCCCCAGAACCCACATAAGCCAGATGTACAAGGGGCACATGTGTCTGGAGTTTCTTTGCAGTGGCTGGAGGCCCTAGTGCTGCCATTCTCTCTCTGTCTCTCTCTCTCTCTCTCTTTCTCTCTGCCTCTTTCACTGTCTCTCAAATAATAAAAATTTAAAAAATATTTAAAAAAAGAGTCAGGACTGAAGACAAAGAGAAAGAAAATGTTGAAAGGCTGTTGATTGTCTTGTCTTCTTGTATTTCCTTTGAATCGCTGATGCCAAATGTTCTTAAGGTAGAGTTCTTTTTCTTTTTTTCTTTTTACAAGGGAAAAACATGGACGCTTTGTTTTTGAACAACCATATCTTCGAGCTTGGCTATGACAATGTGTTTGTGTTCTGCGTGCTTGAGCACTGAGCAAAGGGAGGCAAAAGTACAAGAAGGAAACAGATCATTATATTTCCACCAGCTAAAGTGTTTTAGCTTCGATTTCCAAAGTGACTTGATCTGTCGGGTATCTTGATGTTAAGGTGTCTCATTACAGACATTCAGGAGAATGCTTCTCCCGGCCCTTGAATGAAGGCTTTCATTGAGCAGAGCACCACCTCAAGGGACGATGAAGTACTCAAAGATCTCCCCCACCCAAAGGGCGGGGTCTCTATCACCTTCTCATTGCTGGGACAAAATACCTGACCCCCCCAAAAAAATCATTTAAAGGGAGGAAGGTTTGTCTTAGCTTACAGTGCCAAGAGAGTCCATTGTGTCTGGGAAGCCATGGCAGTGGGGGCCTGAGGCAGCTGGTGAGATTCAGTGTGCATTGATGCTGGCAGATCTCTCACTTTCCTATAGTGTAGGAGCTCAACCCATGGAAAGAAAGGAGCTGTTGCAGATTCTGAGAGCAAGGAGCCTTGCTCAGCTCTGGTTGGGCTTCGTTTAGGGTTCAAGGGTGACTCAGCAGTCACTAGAACGCCCCAAGACAGTGGTTCTCTTGAATATATTTCTTACAACCTGCAAAACAAAAGAAAACAAAACAAAACAAAAAAAAAACTGACAAGCGTAGACAAAGTAGAAGGGAAAATTAAGCCAAGCCTTTTAAAATTTTCCTTAAAAAGTAAAGCAGAAAGGTCCCAAGCTGGAAGTGGTCCCTAGTGGGGAACCCGACCACTTGGTGACTGTGACCAGGGATGTAAATTAGGCATCAGGTCAGGTTGGGATCGGATTGGTTACTTTGAATCTGTATGGCGGAGGGACTGTGGGAGGGGGTTCCACCCGTGGAGAGTGGATTTGATTTTTATTTTGAATAAGGTAAGGGGCTGAGGAGATAGCCTAGTGGTCAAATGTTCTTGCCTGCAAAACCTGCTAGCCTGAATTCAACTCCACAGCCCCCATGTAAAGCCAGATATAAAATGGGGTGCAGGTATCTGGTGTTCATTTGCAGAGAGTAATAGGCCCTGGAATCACATCCCCCCACATATATCTATATAGAGATTTTTTTCATATTTTTATTTTTATTTATTTATTTGAGAGAGAGAGAAACAATGGGCACGCTAGGGCTTCCAGCCACTGCAAATGAACTCCAGACACATGTGCCACCTTGTGCATCTGGCTTACATGGGTCCTGGGGAATTGAACCAAGGTCCTTTGGCTTTGTAGGCAAGCGTCTTAGCCACTAAGCCATCTCCCCAGCCCATGTCTATTTTGAAGAGGAACAAAGACACAGGGCTCTGGTCAGCTGACATCATGGTGAGTCATTGTGAGTCAGGGCTTTTTGAATTCAGTCCCAGGACTCTTCTCTTTGGGCTTGTCATTAATGATGTTCTTTTTGGGCCTATAACCCTGATTACATGCCAAATCGGAGGCTACCTTCTTCCTAATTCCTGTTAGTGATGCCCTCAGCTAAGCTGAGTCTTCCCCTGTCAATTACCTCATCACGATACTCACTCACAGCAAGCATGGAGGCTGGTCTAATGGACCCAATCCCTTGTAGGAGACTCCAGGCCTCATCAAGTAGATAATCAATGAAAACCATCACGAGTCGTGCAGAAGATGATGAACAGTTAATGAATATTAATTAGAAAGTATTTCCATAACCTGCACTAGTACATTGGCTATACAAGCAGCTGAGACATTGGTTTAATCAGACTAGGCAGCCTCCTCAGTTTAAGAATGGCTGTGGATTAGATGTAATCATTGATTCAGAAGCTGTCGACAGGGTTCATGAATTAGAATGCTTCAAGATTTCATTCTATCCTGGTCTACTGTAGAAGTTTAGATTTGATTGGAAAAATACCCTCCTCACAGTGTCTTAGTTATTAAAAAAAGAATATCTTCCTTTTTATTTTATTTATTTTTATTATTTATTTTGAGAGAGAAAGAGGCAGCGAGAGAGAGAGAGAGAGAGAGAGAGAGAGAGAGAGAGAGAGAGAGGAGAGAGAATAGGTGTGCCAGGGCCTTTAGCTGCCGTGAATGAACTCCACTGCCGTGAATGAACTCCAGATGCATGCACCCCCCTTGCGCGCATATGTGACATTGCACCCTTGCATCACTGTGCATCTGGCTTACATGGGACTTGGAGATTTGAACAAGAGTTCTTAGGCTTTGCAGGAAAATGCCTTAACTGCTAAGCCATCTCTACAGACCCATATCTTTTTCTAAATATTACATCTTCCTAATTTCATTTCGCATAGTGGTTAACTGAAAATATAAAAATACCTATGCTGTAAAAAAATAAGTATTTTAAACATTAAAATTTTATTTATTTACCTATTTGAGAGAAAGAGGCATATATATATATATATATATATATATATATATATATATATAGAGAGAGAGAGAGAGAGAGAGAGAGAGAGAGATGGAGGGGGGAGAGAGAGAGAATGTGCATACCAGAGTCTTCAGCCATTGCAAATGAACTCCAGAAGCATTCGCCACCTTGTGCATCTAGCTTACGAGGGACCTGGGGAATCGAACCTGGGTCCTTTGGCTTTGTAGGAAAATGCCTTAACTGCTAAGCTAATTCTCCAAAGCTTTAAACACTTTAAATTCTCCATGTCTCTCTGATAGAATATGACATATTTCAGGCTTTAAAACTTTATAATCACTATGTTTACCCAGGAAAAGGTTACCATATGCTACCAAAATGTTAAGTGGGAGCTCAATTTTAATGAGTCATAGATGATTGGTTTAATTGCGTATATTTCTTCCATACTAATTATCTTGAATATCATTTTGCCGGAATGTTGCTGTAGTCATCTTCCTAAATGGTCCTAGTCCCAAGGGGCAAAAGGAACTTTGCTTTGATTTCCCTCTACATACTCTTGGAGTAAGAATTTAATTAAGACTACCGGGAAAGTTTTAAAAATGGATTGCACAGATACGACTTGTCACTAGTGAGTTCACTAAGGGAGTGCATTTGGGGAAGGTAGAGAGGACAGCAAAGTCATAAAGTTGAGAATCATTAGCGATGTTCAAAATTATGACATCAGTGATTAACATGGAACTAGAAGTGGGGAGCTAGTTGTCTTGATGGTTGACGTGCCTGCAACCGTAAATGGAGGTCATTATGTGAGGACTTTCGGCAGTCTTTCTCTACCTGTAATTTCAAAGACAAAGCACAACTCCCTTCAGGAGATTTATGCTGACCACGTTTGTTGGGGGCAGTCATAGTGAAGATCTGGAATGCCTTCAACCTCCCTTTGTGACGGAAGGGAAATTTTCCTGGCTCTTGACACCTTGATATAATTATACATTTTATAGCTATATTAAAATGCTTCTTTGAAACTCCCAAACCTGAACACTATGTGCCAATTAAAAATAAGAAAAAAAAATGTGGAGCTTAGCGGTGCACAACTTTATTTATTTATTTTTTTTTGGTTTTGCAAGGTAGGGTTTCACTCTGGTCCAGGCTGACCTGGAATTCACTATGTAGTCTCAGGGTGGCCTCAAACTCATGGCGATCCTCCTACCTCTGCCTCCCAAGTGCTGGGATTAAAGGCGTGCGCCACCACGCCTGGCTTCAGTGGTACACAACTTTAATCCCAGCACTTGGGAGGCTGAGATAGGAAGAATACTGTGTTTGAGACCAGCCTGAGACTATATAGTGAATTCCAGGTCAGCCTATTAAAACAAACAAACGCAAACCAAAAAGAAGAAGAAGAAGAAGAGGAGGAGAAGGAGGAGGAAGAAGAAGGAGAAGAAGAAGAGGAGGAGGAAGAAGGAGAAGAAGAAGAAGAGGAGGAGGAGGAGGAAGAAGGAGAAGAAGAAGAAGAGGAGGAGGAGGAGGAGGAGGAGGAAGAGAAGGAGGAGGAGGAAGAAGAAGAAGAAGAAGAAGAAGAAGAGGAGGAGGAGGAGGAGGAAGGAGGAGAAGAAGAAGAAGAAGAAGAAGAGGAGGAGGAGGAGGAGGAGGAGGAGGAGGAGGAGGAGGAAGAAGGAGAAGAAGAAGAAGAAGAGGAGGAGGAGGAGGAGGAGGAGAAGGAGGAGGAGGAAGAAGGAAGAAGAAGAAGAAGAGGAGGAGGAGGAGGAGGAGGAGGAAGAAGAAGAAGAAGAAAGAGAAGAAGAAGAAGGAGAAGGAGAAACAACAAACATTAGGGCCTAGGAAGATGGCTCAGTGGTCAAAGGCACGTGCCTGCAAGGCTATCAGGTGGAGTTCCAGTCCCTAGCATCCACACAAAGCTGGTACTTAATGACGCATAGTGGCTTACAGGTCTGTGATCCCAGCATGCCTAGGGAGGCAGGACCAGAAGATTCTAGAAGCATGAAGCAGCAAACCAATAGAGTCCTTGTCTCAAAAAAGAAGTAGAAGGAGAAGACAGACACCCTGAGGTTGTCCTCTGACCTCCACATGTGCACCATGGCATGTGTGCATGCGTTTGCACATGCACACACGCAATCATACACACCTACCCATACATACACACACATGAATAAATTTTAAAAGAGTATTAAAAATACAGTGAAGAGAAATAAACTTCGACCTTTTGTAAGCAACTTTTGAACTGTGGTTTGATTTTTGCATCCACCCAAACATAATTCATTACTACTGACTTTTTGTAAAGCTTGTGATCATTTCCAAATTACTAAATATATTATGACATTTTTTTTTTCAAAAATAAACCTGTTTTCACTGTTTTCTCTTATTTTACTTCTTGAAAGTAATCATCATTACAAATATTTTCTAAAGTATTCCAGGTTTTTGAAAAGCAGACAAAAGAAAGCTGAAGTCTATCTATTTACATATTTCTTGAGTTTTCAGAAAAGAATTCTTACAATAGATGTTGTTTCACACCTTGAGTTTTATGTTTCAAATATAAACTTAAGATGCTTAAATATCAGTTTGCTTTCATTCTCAATAGTGATTATTTTCCTTGTAGTATCCTATTTTTATTTAACCAGTCTTCTCTTAGTAGAACCATTGCTTTCAGTGTTTTCTGTTTTTAATTTAAAAAATTTATTTATATTTATTGGAGAGAGAGAGAGAGAGGCAGATACAAAAAGAATGGGCGTGCCTGAGCCTCCAACCACTGCAAACTAACTCCAGAAGCATGCATCACCTTGTGCACCTGGCTTACATGGGTCTTGGGGTATTGAACCTGGGTCCACAGGCTTTGTAGGCAAGTGCCTTAACCACTAAGCAATCTCTCCAGCCCAGTATTTTATGTTTTGTTGTTGTTACCTATTTAGTCATTTTTGAAACTACAAAGATGTTGAAATGAAATCCTGCTACATATGCTTTGATAAAATTAAATATATCTATATGGTAAAATGCTAATACTTGGATTTCTAGATAATAGTAAAAAATATTAAATTATCTTCTAGAATTGTTTCACTGTAATATGCTGAGTAATGAGTGCAAAGTACTTTCTCTAACCATGCCAGGAGTAAAAATCCTTTTACTAACATTGAGAACATGTATGTAATTATTCCTCATTTCAAGATTCATGCTGCACATCAGAAATATTTGACATTTATAAAGTTAAAATCTGGAAAAATGTAGCACAAGCGTAAGGAAACTTACACACTGAGCATATTAAACTAGGGCTAGATATTCCAGCTGATTATCAGACAAGTCATGGTTGTTATTATGTGATTATTACGGTCGTGAGTGATAACAGCCCAAGCCTTCCCTCCTTAAAGCTGGATGGCTCAAATACCAGGGAACGTATACTGGAGCCCAGTGGACGTTATTTTTATAATTGCTTCCATTTGTTCGTTGGATTCAAATGGCCGGGGAATTGAAACCTACCTCCATGGACTCCATGTGTTTTCCTGTGTGTTGCTATTGTTAGCTCATAATCCTGTTGGGGATTTTAGATTTCTCTCAGGACTATCAAGTTTATGCTAACCACAGGCTGACAATGAGAGATTAAAGCAATGGAAAGACTCAGGTAAAGGTCTATGAGCATAGGTATTTTCTCAAAGAATTTTCTAGTGCAACCCTAGCCATTGAAAAACAAATAGTTTCTTCCAAGATTAAAGCTCATGTGTGTGTGTGTGTGTGTGTGTGTGTGTGTGTGTTGTGTTGAAGAAGGGTTTACTCTAACCTGGGACTCACTCTTTAGTTCTAGGCTGGCCTCGAACTCACATTGATCCTCCTACCATCTCTGCCTCCTGAGTGCTGGGATTAAAGGCGTGTGCCACCACACCCAGCTTCATTGTGGTTTTGAGTCAACTAAATACATTTAATATGTCGATTCTGAGCATTGTGACAGAATAAACGCTTACATCTCCAAAAAGATTGTAAAAACCTGCTTACTTCCATTGAAAAGTTGGCTTTTTGTGTGTTTGGAAACTGAGGTTCTTCCTGAATTACAGATGGTAACTGCCCACTGTGTTTTCACTGTTCCTGCCCATCTGTGACTTTGTTGGAAACTTGACTTGGCCAGCATTGGCTATTTTTACTCTTTCACATTAATCCCTTCTGATATTTTATAGGTCCAGAGTCAAACATTAATTAAAGTTGAATGGAAAATTCCGCATTTCCAACTGGCAGAGACATAACAGGAAAAGGCTTCTTTCTTTTGATTATATTTGCAAGTGATGGGGATTGGAAAGCTGGCTTTCTTGGGGGTCCATGGAAACACTCAAGTAGAATGTTATGCATTGATGCCAGTCCCCACAAGCAGAACACCATGCATTAATTGCCAATCTTAGGGAACAAAGATATAATTAGAGAAGTCTTGCTCCAATTCTTAGACCTGGCAGGAGGCTTTGCAAATACTCAGCTGCCTGATTCTTCCTTGTGCTGGATGGACCACTTGCAAAAGGCAGAGAGGCATCATTACTGACAGGCAAGTAGAACAAATGAACAACAACAAAACTCTCAAATCCGTGGCTCACCAGCCACTTGAGTCTTAAGAGAGATGCCATAGTGGAAGGACTGAGGCTTAACACAGATGCCCAAGGCAGAAGGAAACTCATATGCATGTACCCTCTTCACATCACAGCGGAGGGACTCTGAGCACACCCCACTGTGCTTCACATCCAGAGAACGGGAATGACTGAGACTAAGTAGTGCAGGACATCTGTGGGAGGGATGATGACACAGCCTGGCCTGTTCTGGACAGTTCCTGCTTATTCCAGGATGTTTCATTCTTGGTACATTCTGTCCATAGAGGACTGTAGCATGCACCTTCTCATTGCTGGGACAAAACGTCCAACCAGAAGCAGCTTATGGGAGGAAAGAGTTTATTTTGGCTTACCGTTTTGAGGGGACGCGTCAGCTGACAGCTGAGACATCACGTACAGCCTCAGAAACAAAGGGAGAGTAGAAGCAGAAAGAGCAAGTTGACTCGGAGCAACCAGCCAATCAGCTTCATGGCTCTCACTGACACTGTTAGAGCGAGGCTCCGCCTCTCCAAGGCTCCATCCATCTGGGGGTGATGGAGGGGCTAAATCACAGGCATTTGAGGCTATGGGGGGCATTTTACATTTAAACCACAGAGTCATGACAATCGTTTTAAAAAAAAACTTTTAAAAATAAACTTTTTTTAGTTTTTAATTAATCAATTTATTCATTCATTTGAGAGAGTCAGAGAAAGAATGGTTGTACCAGGGCTTCCAGACACTGCAAACGAACTCCAGACACATGAGTCAACTTGTGCATCTGACTTGTGCAGGCCCTGGGGAATTGAACTTGGGTCCTTTAGCTTTGCAGTTAAGCGCCTTAACTGCTCAGCCACCCCTCCAGCACTCATGACAATCTTATAATGCAAAATGCACTCGGTCTAAATTTATTTTATTTTTTATTTGAGAGAGAGAGAGAGAGAGAGAGAGAGAGAGAAAGAGAATTTGCACTGCATGGCCTCAGCAACTAAAATCGAACTCCAGATGCTTTCACCACCTAATGGGCATGTGCGACCTTGCACTTGCCTCACCTTTGTGCGTCTGGCTGACCTGGGATCTGGAGAGTCAAACATGGGTCCTTAGGCTTTGCAAGCAAGCGCCTTAACTGCTGAGCCATCTCTCCAGCCCTCAGTCCAGCTCGAAAAGTTCCCATCGTCTTCACCAACCCCAACACCATTCGAAAGTGCAAAGCATCATCTGAGATTCAAGGCAGTCATGCATGAGTGTCCTATAGAATCAGAGCACAGGTGACATCCTTCCAACACCTCCTGACACCAAGGAAGCTTTTCCCTTGCAAAAACAAGGTGTAGCGAAGAAAGACTGGACCAACACAAGCCAGAAACCGAGTAGAGGAGACATCAAGCACTGAGGGTCCACACCTGGCACGTAGGCTATAAAATCCTCTGGGCTCATGTCTTCCCTCTAGCTGTGCCACTTGCTGTTTTTTGGGCAAAATCGACATGAGCCAGAGCCAGCAGCTTTCCTTCATGTCTGCACCAGAGTCGTGGCAAAACCCTGGGATCTCCACTGCAAACCTTGATTCATCTTCAAATTTCCATGCCTTGGTTTCTCCGGGTTTCTCCACGCAGGTACTTCCATCTTGCCTTTTATTACCACATGCCAGGGGCTCCTGGAACCATGGTTGTACTTCATCCCCTCTTCCCTGCATTTGTCATGCTTCTAAAACCAGTACCAGGCAAGTGGCTACATCAAATATGTAAATCTAGTGGGGGGAGTGTGGATCTTGAGGAACAGGAAATCCCTTTGACATTCTTCCTGCAGGTCCCCTACTGTTTTAAAAAAATTGCATTTTTACTAGCTTGCACTTCCATGGGTTAAGTTTCACCCTCAGGGTCTTTTTCCCATTGTCCCAGTGCAGAACAGTTGGCCCATCTTTAATGTGTTCATCAAGCTGTTCCCTAAAAATGTATATTATGCTTATGCCCATAGATTGCTTCAAAAAAAAGAAAGAAACAAAGAAAGAAAGAAAGAAAGAGAAGGGCTGAAGAGATGGCTCAATGGTTAAGGTGCTTGCCTGCAATGCTTAGCAACTCAGGTTCAAGTCCCCAGTACCTGTCTGGCTTACATGTGCACAAGGTGGCAAGTGTGTATGGAGTTCGTTTGCAGTAGCTGGAGGACCTGGCGCACCCATTCTTTCACTGTCTCTCCTACTCTCTCTCCCTCCCTCCCCCTCTCTCTCTTTCTGTATCTCTCTACTTGAAAATAAATTTAAAAAATTGGACATCCTATCTTCTTCCTGATATTAGAAGAAAAGCTTTTAAACTTGTAACTATTAAGTATGGCATTAGCTGTGGGCGTTCCTATATATAGCCTGTGTTATAAAAAGGAGTATTCCTATGTACCTAACTCATTGAGAAAGTATCATGTAAGTATCATATATGTATCCTGAGTTTCATGACTCTAGCTTGGAACCCCAATAGAGGATATATAGCTTGACAATAGTAGATGAAAATTTCCGTGCCAGCAAAGTGTTCTTCTACGTGTTTTTGATAAATGCATTCTAATGTTATCATCTCTCTCTCTCTCTCTCTCTCTCTCTCTCTGTATCATCATGTATTGTGCCTGTTTGAAGAATATTAAGAAAGGGTACACAATGAAAAGCAGGGGAAAAGAAAAGAGAATGACAGAGAAACACAGTTCCATGATTTGAGTGTATCGCATAATTTATTACAAATTCATCACCAATATGAAGAACGTGTTCCAAATCAGATACTTTAGGCAATAACTGAATCCGGAAGGCAGAGCCCCCAGGAATGGGGTTACAAGCCTAATAAAAAGCTTGAGAGGTGGGCTGGACAGGTGGCTCAGAGGTTAATGCGCTTGTCAGTAAAGCCTAATGACTCGGGTTTGATTTCCCAGTATCCATGTAAAGCCAGATGCACAAAGGGGCACTTCAATCTGGAGTTTGTCTGCAGTGGCAGGAGGCCCCCGAGCACCTATTCTCTCTCTCTAGCTCTCTCTTTCTATACCTTTCTACTTACAAATGAGTAAATTAAAATATTTTTTTAAAAGAGCTTGAGGGAGTAGGTTATTCCTTCCTGCCCTCTCAGCCTTGCAAAGATTCAGAGTTCATCCTTGCCCAGAGAGTGTCCCATCCTGGAAGCAGAGAGTAGCCTTCATCAGACAGCGAGTCTACTGGCACCTTGACCTTCACAGACACTAGTGTTGTGAGAAATAAATCCCTAATATTTATAAATTACTCATTTTACATCTTTTGTTATAGTCGCCTATACAGACTAAGGGCCGTGGTAATAACAGCGTAGACTTCTTGTTTGTGGAATCAGTCCTGTGACATTGACCACGCCATATCTCTGACATTACAAAATTCTAACTCCATTCCATTCAAGAGACGTCCTCTCCCCTCCCATCATGGGCTCGCTGATGGACTCTGTAAAGAATGCATTTTGATGACTCCTCTACCCTGTACCTGTGGAAAATTCCAGTGCCCCCCACACATGTTGAATGTTAAATGATTCATATACTCGTAAACTATTTAGTTCTCAGGCAGGAAATGACACAGAGAAACGACCCTCAGATGACTATGGTCATAGTGTGACTAAGCTATCACTTAGTCATTTCTTAAAAAAAGATACTGTCAGGATGTATATATGAATGCCCTTTATTCTCTACAAGTTTCTCAGATTTTCTGTTAGTGTATTATTTTGTAACAGGAAGTGGGTACACTTCCATGGTCAAGCATGTCCTAGCTAGCTTTGTCCTTTCCTTCATGTCACTATATGTTTTCCTCAGGTAACCCTGGAAACAAGGAGTCTTTAAACAAAAAGGGGACGGTTAATCCGATCAGAATGTACTCAAAGTCTCCATGAGAAATAAAGAAGACTCTGATGGTATGTCAAACCGTGGAACACCTTCAGTGAGTTGTGTAAGTACAAAGATCAGAAGAGTGACAACTGTCACCCCAGTAAGCTGAACACGACACGTTTAAATTGTCAATAGGTGTTCTTGGATATGAATACGATTTGTAAGTCCATGGGGGTGCGTACAACACTTCCTCAACAATTATTTAATGCTTTAAAAATAGCCAGTGTGGGCTGGAGAAATGGTTCAGTGGCTAAAAGAACTTGCTTGCAAAGCCTAATGACCTGAGTTCAATCCCCCCAGTACCCACATAAAGCCATATACGTGAAGTGGTGTATGTGTCTGGAGTCCCTTTGCAGTGGCAGGGGGCCCTGGCATGCCCATACCCAATATATCTCACTCTCAAATAAATAAGTCATTATATATATTTTTAAAGTTTTGTTTATTTTTATTTATTTATTTGAGAGCAACAGACACAGAGAGAAAGAAGCAGAGAGAGAAAGAATGGGCGCACAAGGGTTTCCAGCCACTGCAAACGAACTCCAGATGCATGCGCCACCTTGTGCATCTGGCTTATGTGGGTACTGCAGAATCGAGCCTCGAACCGGGGTCCTTGGGCTTCACAAGCAAGCCATCTCTCCATCCCCCATTATATGTTTTTAAAATAATCAGTTTGATCATTATCTCAAAAAGACACCCACCCTTCTATGTCTGCTGTAACATTATTATCCATAACATGAAAGATGGGAACAAACTAAATGTCTGTACAGAGATGAATGGAGGAAGAGAAGTTATGACGTCTATGCAAAGCATGACTACTGAGCTTCAGAAAGGAAACCATCATTTGCAATAATAGGAACGAAACAGGGAGACATCATCGTTTTTTGGAATACATTAGAGGTATTAAGAAAATACTGATTTAAACACAATTTGTATTCTAGTCACGAAGAATAGAATGGTGGTTCTCCAGAGGGTGGAGGAGTAAAACAAATGAGGAGATGTTGCCTCAGTGCACGAAGTTTTAAGTATGTAAGAGGAGTAGGTTATAGAAATTGGATACACAGGGCTGGAGAGATGGCTCAGTGGTTGAGGCACTTGCCTGCAAAGCCTCACAACCTAGGTTCGATTCTCCACTACCAATGTAAAGCCAGATGCACACAGTGACACATGCATCGGGAGTTTGACTGCAGCTGCTAATGGCCTTGGTGTGACCCCCTCTCACTCTCTCACTCTGCAAACACATAAAACACTTAGAAATTTGATATATAGCCTAGGGTCTTAAAAATATTGTACTTTATAGTAGAAATCCGCTAAAGGTATGCAATTTGAATGTTCTCACCCCTTACCACAATAGATAACTCCATGGAAATATACTACTTTGCTTTGTTTTAATAGCTCATTTTGTATATGTGTATGAATACATCAGACTGTATACCTTACACATACATTTCCATATCTGTGTTAAAAATCTATTTTGTAGTCCGGGCGTGGTGGCGCACGCCTTTAATCCCAGCACTAGGCAGAGGTTTTCAAGGCCACCCTGAGACTACATAGTTAATTCCAGGTCAGCCTGGAAGAATCCTAAAACAAAAAAAAAAAAAAAAAAAAAAAAAAAAAAAAAATTTTTAAAGTTCTTATATTATTGTACCAGAAAAATTGTAAGTTTTTTTCTATGTGAAACTGGTTTAAAATATTACCCTGAAGTAGTTATTAAATAGATTTAAATAATATTTAATTAAATCTATTGCTCAAACTTCTAAAGACTAAAATCATCATTTCATTTTAATGGCCACAGATCTAAAGTGTTAAATATTGCTGAGAAAAATATAAATGAAAAATATTAAAAATTAAAAATATAACTAGTGATTTTTACTTCACATGAGAGAATGAGATCTGATCTTCCTCCTTTTCATAAAGTGGAATTAAAATGAGAAAGTCTAACTGGTAAAAACTGTGCAACTTCAACCTGGGCCAGCAGGTGTCAGACTTATACTGTATCATATTTTTGCAACTTTTTTTGGGTAGATAATCCAATCTATTGAATATAAGGAGGGAAAACACAGCACAATTCCATGGGTGTAAAGGACATTTAAAATACAATTTTAAGTAAGAACTATCTGTCCCCTGGCTGTGGAACGTCAATCTGAATAGGAATATGATGTTATTTATAGTGATAAAAAAGCACATTTATAGATAAAATTTTAAAAACGACTTTTAACGTTGCATATATGTGGCTATATGTCACTTAGAACACTGACGTGCTCTGCGCTCTTACACAAAGCGGGATGGCGAGGAGTGTCCCTTGGTGATGTCAGTTTGCGTGGAAAGCCGTCTCCCATACAGTCCACGTTGGCTGGCATCAGTGTGCATCACTGGATGGATATGAAGTGGGTATAGTGACATATACAGGAAGCTCACAATTCAGAAGAAATCTACATGTCAAGGGCATCGTACTGTTAATAGCCATGTTTATGGATCATTGCATCGCGTTGAGGTGGATCCCTGCTCCATACATATATTTTCTCACTTTTCTAAACTTTCTCTGATTACGTATGCTGTGCTAAAATAGAGATACTGCAAAGAAACATAGTTCTGAATTATTTTCTGTTGAAACTGAACTCCTCGTTTATTCTGACCCAGCAATCTGAGAAAATAATGACAACTAACTTTGACAGATCTTTTAAAAAGATATGTAGCGTTGGCTGGTGTGGTTCTGGAGTTGATTCATGCACTGCCCTCCCTGCCTTCTACAATGTCTTTGTCCCTTTCTTTCTCCTTCCTTCCTCCCTTCCTTCTTTCCTTCCTTCCTTCCTTCCTTCCTTCCTTCCTTCCTTCCTTCCTTCCTTCCTCCTTCTTCCTTCCTCCCTCTTTCTCTCCTCTTTCTTTCTTTCTCTCTCTCTTCTTTCTTTCTTTCTCTCTCTCTTTCTTTCTTTCTTTTTTTCTTTCTTCTTTCTTTCTCTCTCTCTCTCTCTCTCTCTCTCTCTCTCTTTCTTTCTTTCTTTCTTTCCTTCCTTCCTTCCTTCTTGGTAGGGTCTCATTCTAGCCCAAGCTGACCTGGAACTCACTTTGTAGTCCTGGCTGGCCTCAGATTCACAGTGATCCTCCTACTTCTGCCTCCTGAGTACTGGGATTAAAGAGGTGTGCCACCACACCTGGCCAATCACACTGTTTTATTTAGCATTTGTTTTGCCTCCGAGCACGGTGGGTTATGTTCTGCTTTTCTGATGCCACGTAGTTTCGTATTTTGTTTCTTGTTCCATGTGTTAAGGGCTATTAAGCCGTATATACATTGATTTATTTAACCCTTACAGCAGTGTCACACTCTAGGGCTGCTGCTTATTAAGTTAGGAAAGTGAGGCTAAATGGAGCAGCTAAATGGAGCAGAGTTGGGAGTTGAAACCAAGCAAGCTGACGTCATCCTTTACCTATTCTGCTGAGCCTCAGAAGGCAAGATGGATGGATGGCAACATCTTAACGTCATAATTATTTAGGAAACTACTTGGATACTGTGGTGGCTTGATTCAGGTGTCCCCCGAAAACATAGGTGTTCCGAATGCTAGTCTCCCCAGCTGATGGCAAGTGGGAATGATGGCAATGGCCTCCTGGAGGCAGTGTATTGTTGGGGGCGGGCTTATGGGTTTTATAGCCGGTGTCCCCCTGCCAATGTTTGGTACACTCTCCTGTTGCTATTGTCCACCTTATGTTGGCCAGGGGGTGATGTCCACCCTCTGCTCATGCCATCATTTCCCCCTGCCATCATGGAGCTTCCCCTCAAGTCTGTAAGCCAAAATAAACCCCCCCTTTTTTTTCCCCAAAGCTGTTCTTGGTCAGGTGATTTCTGCAAGCAACGTGAACCTAACTGCTATAGATACTAACCTCATTCTACAAACATAGCTGTGAAAATGTTCAAATTAATTTGGTTTTGGATTTTAACTGTATTTTAGGTCTAGCGAGATTTTTTTTTTTTCCACATGTCGCTCCACAGTGGAGGATGATGCTTCAAGGATGCAGTCCACAGTCCCCGTCTCTGCTGGACAGGTCACACGTGCTTTCCACGGGGTCTCGCTGCTTCCTCGATAAGAAGAGCTGGGATGTTTCACTCCCAGGGGAGCGTAGAGTCCCAGCTCCCAGGTTCTGTCAACTTGCCTCCATTGGCTTTCTCCATTGAGCACTTGTTCCCTTGTCTCACCGATTCTGTCTTCTCTTACTTCATATTCCTCGCTCGAGCAAATGAGGACGAAAAACGAAGCCAACACAAATGACATGAACGCAAACTAGCAGCTGGAACATAGCAGAGCACAGGGAGAACGCGGAAGGAAACACTTGGAACATTACTGATATTTCATAAATAAATTTCTATGCAAGCTAAACTATTAAACTGTGAAAATTAAACTTCAAAGATCAAATATATAATTACAATATTTTAATGTATTTATTTATGAATGAAAGAGAGAGAGGGACTATGAACAGTCATGCCAGAGCATTTTATCACTACAAACGAACCTCAGACACATTCACCACACTTTGTGCCTCTGGCTTTACATAGGAATGGAGGAATTGAACGCAGGCCATCAGCTTTGCAAGCAAATACTTTTCAGTGCTGAGCCATCTGCTTAGGCCCTGGAATATAGACTTTTACTTCCATACAATTTAAAAAAATATTTTATTTATTTATTTGACAGAAAGAAAGGGGGAGAGAGAGAAGAGAGAGAATGGGTATGCCAAGGCCTCCAGCCACTGCAAATGAACTCCAGACACATGTGCTACGTTGTGCAGCTGGCTAACGTGGGTCCTCGGGAATCAAACCTGGGTCCTTTGGCTTTGCAGGCAAATGCTGTAACCACTAAGCCATCCCTCCAGCCCACTTCCTTACAATTTTAATAGTTCTCATGTTACGTTATCTACACAAGTAGTGCTATTCATAATTTCCTAAATGAATGGGCCTCACGTTTTTACATAAAGATAAATGTCTCCCTCATGGAGACTCTCATTTTTCTAACTTCTCTCTTTCTTTGTGTTGTGAAGGTGATGTGGGGAGTATTAAGGGAGGAGAGGTGAGCCATGTAGAGGAGGGCCGAGGAAAGAAATGGGCAGGCGAGGAGCTGAGAGGAGAGGTGGAAAGAGCTCAATCCTGTCACGGAGAGGAGGAGCCTCTTTCTCCAGGAGCTGCAGTTTCTCAGCTCGCCACTGCTGGGAGCCATTGCTGTACACTTCAGTGAGTTTCCCCTGAGCTTTGTTTAATTTTGTATCCTTTAGAAAATATTTACACCTTTTGCGCTGTTTATGGAACACACAGTAGCATGTATCTTTCAGTGGAATTCCCATCTAGTGCATGGCCCTTTGTTTGAGGGAAGGGATGTTTCTGAGTGTGGCTCTGCCACACTGGCTACTGGTTACTAAGCTTTGCAGGCGACTACAGAAATGCATTTGTGGAGCATGATGCTGTCAAAAGCTTGGGCAATATTTTCTCTTCTTTTCGCTCCTTGCTCCCTCCCTCCCTCCCTCCCTTTTTCTTTTTCTTTTTAAAAAGATATTTATTTATTTATTTATTTATTTGAGAGACAGAGAGAGAGAGAGAGATACAGAAATAGGCAGGTAGAGAGAGAGATAGAGAATGGGCATGCCAGGGCTTCCAGCCACTGCAAACTAACTCCAGATGCATGCTCTCCCTTGTGCATCTGGAATACGTGGGTTCTGGAGAATTGAGCCTCGAACCGGGGTCCTTAGGCTTCACAGGCAAGTGTTTAACTACTAAGCCATATCTCCAACCCTCTTTTTCTAAAACAAATATTTTATTTCATTCATTTATTTTATAGGGAGAAAGAGGGAGGGAGAGATTGAAAGAAAAACAGAGAGAGAGAGAGAGAATGAACGGGCACACCAGGACCTCTAGCCACTGCCAAATAACTCCAAATGCATTGTCACCTTGCGCCATTGGCTTTAGGTGGGTACTGAATTATTCAACCTGGGTGCTTTGACTTTGCAGGGGATCTCCTTAACTGCTAAGCCATCCGTCCAGCCCTTCCCTTCCTTTCTTGATGTAGTACCCCAGACTCGCCTCTGCCTCAGCTTCCCGAGTGGCTGGGACCATAAGCATGCGACGCAGCGAGTGACTTTATATTTCTAATTATCTATTGAAGTATGTTGCTATAGTTTGCATGGAAATCAAAATGAGTATATACAATGAAGGTTTCGTTGGTGATGGTTTTATTCATTTTCTTGCATAATTTTTTAAAGTGAACTGTCCACATACCAGTGCATGTAGAATGAGAGGGAAGGGGAAGTGTACACAGTACTCTGAGTGCACAAGATATTGCTCTCACCTCTGTGTTACTGGAACATCTTTGCTAATGTAGGGGATGTAGTTATACATAGCATAGTGTTCTTGACTGCAGCTGAGACTGCTGGGTTTGGACTTGTCAACGTTTATTTAGTTATTTATTTTACTATAGAAACCCCGTGCATTAAATGCTGTCTAGTCCTGTATATGTTCTTTTCTTTTCACTTGGTACAAACCCCCTGGGAACAACTTATAAGAAGGAAGAATTTATTTCAGGTCAGTGTCAGAGAGTTTGGTACATGTTCACTTAGTCGCATGTTCCTGGACATAAAACCATCATGGTAGCAGAAGCAGGTGACAAAGGGGATTCTGAACTCGGGGTGGACATGAGGGGATGACCAGACAGAAAGGGAATAGGACACTGTATCCTGCAAGGACCTGCCCCTACACTTCTATCTCCTCCAGCTATGCCCAACTCCTACAGCTTCCGCAACCTTCTAACATTGCACCACCGCCTGGCATCCCAGCAGCCAAGACACGAGCTTCATTCCAGAGGGTTAAGAAACCCATGCCCAAGCTGAATCACTGGCACACCCTTTCTGTTCTGCTACCTGTTTTCTGTTTTGGTTATTTTATGTCACAGTCACAAAAGTATTTGAAAGTCTAAGCTAAAGAAGGAAAGATTTATTTCTTAATTAATTAATTTATTTATTAAAAGCCTTTCAGAGGGTTCTTAGTCCAGGGTCACTCTGTCTCATAGTGTTACACAAAATATCATAGTGGAGGGAGCATGTGACAGAGGACATTCTTTTATTATTATTATTATTGTTTATTATTAATTATCTGAGAGAGAGACAGAAAGATAGAGGCTGAGAGAGAGAGAGAGAGAGAGAGAGACAGACAGACAGACAGAGAATGGGTGCACCAGCAGCCTCTCACCACTGTGAATGAACTCCAGAGTCATGTGCCCCCTTGTGGATAAGCGTGGCATTGCACCCTTGCATCACTTTTGTGTCTGGCTAAACGTGGGACCTGGAGAATCGAACAAGCGTTCGTAGGCTTGGCAGGCCAGTGCCTTAACCGCTAATCCATCTCTCCAGCCCCACAGAGGACGTTCTTAACTCACAATGGACAAGCAACAGAGGAGGAGATAGCAAGGATCCAGAGATGATGCACCCTCCAAGGTCCCATTGTGATGCTCGACTTCCTCCAGCCATGATCACTTCCTTCTCAAAAATGGCCAGCAGCTGGAGAGCAAGCCTTCAACCCACAAATCTGCATGGGGCACGTCATAGTCAAAGCCTAAGTATTCTCTATGCTTATCAGAAATGGGTGCATTGTATACGTGCCCTTAAATAACAATTGTGACGGACAGAGATTGTAATTCCTGTCGAGACTCAAGGGCTTCTAGAACATTTTCTACCTTAAAAGTGAAGCTGTGGAAAGAGCTGGCTACTTACCAAAACGAGATTTTGAAAATGTCTCAATTATGAAATCATAAAGGCTTTTAATACAATAACTACAGTTCTCAACACCAAAAAACTGCCAGTCCATTCAAGCAGCCATCAACTGGGTAGACAGATGGTTTCTAGCCTCTTACAAATGCATGTAATACATAAAAGTGTAAAATGCCATTACAAATTAGAAGAAGTATATTTGAAGATTTCTCCATTATATTATAAAATGCCAATTTTTTTGTAAAGCATTATTGCTTTTCTTTTGGAAAGTATTTAATCACAGGCTTTATTCTAAACTAATTGTCAGTAGTTATTCTGTGAACTTAAAATTTAAATTTCATAATACCAAGGACTTTTTTTTTCTTTTGGCTTTATTTATTTTATTTCAATTTATTTATTTGAGACAGGGAAAGAGTCAGAGAGAGAGAGAGAGAGAGAGAGAGAGAGAGAGAGAGAGAGTGGGCAAACCAGGGCTTCCAGCCACTGAAAACAAACTCCAGATTATTGTGCATCTGTGCGTCTGGCTTACGTGGGTCCTGGGGAATCAAACTGAGGTCCTTTGGCTTTGCAGGCAAGCGCCTTAACCACTAAGCCATCTCTCCAGCACACTACCAAGGACTTTTAAAATTCACAGTTCATTTTTTTTCAAGCACTTTTGAAGTAGTTGCACATATTAAAAGTGAGTCTTGATAGGGGTCATAAGTAAAAGGCAGACAGAAAAAGTTGTATGTATGGGACATTGGAGGCAAACTGGTAGTGAAAGGAGAAAAAGAAGCAGAGGAGGAGAGAAGGGACATATTTATTTTGTGAAGGTTAACCCAACTTCTCAAGCCAGTGTTTGAGGGTCCTTAGGAAATCATTTGGAACTGATGGACACGTGAGCTTCCGCATGGCAATTAGTAAAAGTGTGGAGTCAGCTGGAAAAGGGCTACAGTGGATCACGACAGGCCACGACACCTGCCCACAGCCTACAAGAGCAGGCGCGATGGACGAACTTTTGGCAGGGCCCATGTTTTAAATCTTCTGATAATCTCTTGTCAGACTCTTAAAACTTTTGCCAAGGCTCAATCACTGTATTTATTGATTATACCTACATTTGGCTTTTCTCCTATTTTCTTTTTTAAAAAATATATTTTATTTATTTATTTGAGAGAGAGAAAGAGGGAGAGAGAGGGAGAGAGAATGGGTGTGTCAAGGCCTCCAGCCCTGCAAAGGAACTCCAGATGCATGTGCCCCCTTGTGCATCTGGCTTATGTGGGTCCTGGAGAATCGAACTGGGATCCTTTGGCTTTGCAGGCAAATGCCTTAACCACTAAGCCATCTCTCCAGCCCTTTTCTCCTATTTTCTTTCTTTATCCCTTCCCTTCCATTTGGTTCCCCTTCCTCCTTCCCTTCTAGTCATTCATTCATTCATTCATTCATTCATATTTGAGGATAAGACTTGGAGATGATGATGACAGAGAAAAAATATATATTTTTTTTACTAGAAGAACTTATCAACAGTCAACAGTCCCCAAACACGCGAAGCACACTTAATCTCCAGGAAGACCATCTTATTATTCTATTTAAGCAACATTTTCACAAGTTTGCTTTGTCACTGTGTTAGTTATGTTCTCTGTGCTGGGACAAAATATCTAACAAAAATCCACTTAAGAGAGGAAAGGCTTAATTCAGCTTTCTGCTCAAGGTGACAGTCATGGTAGGGAAGACATGGTGGCAGGACTTGAGGTCGCTGCTTGTACTGGGTTGTGGTGGCAGGACTTGAGGTTGCTGCTTGTACCGGGTCGTGGTGGCAGGACTTGAGGTCTCTGGTTGTACTGGGTCGTGGTGGCAGGACGAGGTCTCTGGTGGCAGGACTTGAGGTCTCTGCTTGTACCGGGTCGTGGTGGCAGGACTTGAGGTCGCTGGTTGTACTGGGTCGTGGTGGCAGGACTTGAGGTCTCTGGTTGTACTGGGTCGCGGGTCGTGGTGGCAGGACTTGAGGTCTCTGGTTGTACTGGGTCGTGGTGGCAGGACTTGAGGTCTCTGGTTGTACCGGGTCGTGGTGGCAGGACTTGGGGGTCTCTGGGTTGTGGTTGTACTGGGTCGTGGTGGCAGGACTTGAGGTCGCTGGTTGGCAAGGTGGCAGGACTTGAGGTCTCTGGTTGTACTGGGTCGTGGTGGCAGGACTTGAGGTCTCTGGTTGTACTGGGTCGTGGTGGCAGGACTTGAGGTCTCTGCTTGTACTGGGTCGTGGTGGCAGGACGAGGTCGCTGGTTGTACTGGGTCTGGTTGTACTGGGTCGTGGTGGGACTTGAGGACTTGTACTGGGTCAGGACTTGGTCGCTGGTTGTACTGGGTCGTGGTGGCAGGACTTGAGGTCGCTGCTTGTACTGGGTCGTGGTGGCAGGACGTGAGGTCGCTGCTTGTATCCAGTCCATCAGTGAGGAGGCAGAGTTGACTGCTGAATGTTGTAGCTCACTTGTTTTCTTCATCTTAATCCGTCTTGGTTGCCCAGCCCCTGGTGGCCCCCACAGTTAGGGTGTGTCTTCTCATCTCCAATAATCTAATCTAAACATAAAAATCCCTCACAGACATTCTCAGAGATCTCTTTCCATGGTGATTCTAAATCCTGTCCAGTTGACAACCAGAGATCTCAGCTGCTGCATGAACGTCCAAATGGTCATATAAGTTTCTATGAAATGATTAGTTGTATCATTCTATCTGTCCTTTACATGGGGTAAGCAATTATGTCATTGAGAAACCTCACTTTTGGGCTGGAGAGATGGCTGAGCAGTTAAGGCTCTTGCCTGCAAAGCCAAAGGACCCAGGTTCAATTCTCAAGGCCCCTGGGTAAGGCAGATGCATCAGTGAGGGGCACATGCATCTGGTTTGTTTTCTTCATCTTAATCAGGGATTAGAGACCCTTAGGTGCTTCTCATTCTGCAAACATTTGCATTCTCATATCTCTTTCTCTGTCATGAATAAATAAATAAATAAATGAAAATGAATAAATAAATTAAAAAACTTAAAATGACCCTCACTTTTCATGATGGTCAGAGATAGCTCTTACCTGGACACATCCAGTTGAATTTGGACCCTTCTTCTGCATTTGCCTATATCTTATAAATGAATAAATAAATGAATAAATAAATTAAAAACTTAAAATGACACTGTCATGATGGTCAGAGAAACCTGAATCCAGTTGAATTTGGATTTGGGTCTATGCACTGTCATGTTGTCCTGTCCTGTCTCCTTTCTTCTTGCACTCCACTCAGAAGCCCACTTCTGCAATACCACATGAGCACACTGTCTTAACTACTCAAGCCCTTTCCCCCACGTCTCTTGCATCTTGACTCCCAGTTTGGATTGTCTCTTTATTTGTATTTTCTGTCCTTCCACACTGCAGTAATCAGGCTTCACATTCTCTATCTACGATCTAGGCCTTCTCTTGACGTGGGTCGGGTGCCTTACGATGCGTTTGTTACGATGCAGAGGAAGTTTTCATTGAAATACTCAAAAGGATTCCTCCATTGTTTACTTTCCAGTACTGGCCATGCCTTTCTACTCCGCTCACCATCACTTTTTCTTTCCTTCTTTTCATTTCCCTCCCACAGGTCAGCGAAGCATACTTGTTAGTTGTGGGACTGACTCTTGCCGAGCTTGGTTTGTTTCTTTTTCTTCTTTTTTTTTAAAAAAATAACATATTTTATTTTTATTTATTTGACAGAAAAAGAGAGGGAGAGAGGGAGAGAATGGGCGCACCAGGGCCTCCAGCCACTGCAAACGAACTCCAGACACATGTGCCCCCTTGTGCATCTGGCTAACGTGGGTCCTTTGGCTTTGTAGGCAAACGTCTTAACTGCTAAGCCATCCCTCCAGCCCTGTTTCTTTAGATTAGGGCCCATGCTTGGCCTGAGTACTAAGCATGTGGTTAAGTGGTTGATTCACTGACAACTGCTGAATGAGGAACAAGTGGCGCTAACTGGCTCCTTGGAGAAATGAACTTGTCACCTTAGCTTAATTAGTATAAACCCGTGCATCCAAGTCTGATTGTCAGGGTTGCATGTATTGAGAATGGAAGCTCTTGGCCTCAATAGTTTGCATGTGATATTTCTCAAGTATTACTTTCTTTTTCTCTCTCCTACCTAGTAAGTTTGAATGTAGAACAGTTTGAAATAATAATTGAGCTCAGGTGAAAGGGATGAAATCTGCTCATCGCGCTTCTGAGTCAAGTCAGTACATGAAGTCTGAGAGACCCAGCGTCCTCTTGAGCCCCAGAGGTGTTGATGGAGATGAGATGTGGCCCAGGCTTGCAGAGAAGCCAGCTACAAGTAGCGTCACACTGAGCAGGGACATCACTTGTCACCAAGTGAGGCCCCAGGGTGAGCTCAACTGGAGAACCTGTGCCTTTTCCTCAGAATGTTAAGCCACGGTGACCTTGAGCGTTGACTTCCCTGTACTGGCCTGTATTCCCTCACTCAAAGTTCCCTCTATAACCCACAGGGAACACATTTGCAGTCTGTGATGCGGCAGGTTTGAGCGTCGCAATGTTCCGCATTATTTAGTAAAAACGAGCTCTGAATATAGTCGTGTGTCCCATGACGGTGTGTCAATGATGGGCTGTATCTGTCATGGTGGACCCCGTGTGACCATGATGGGAGCCAAGATTCCTTTTGCTTGTAGCCGGTTTCATATCATCGTCATTCTAATGTGGATCAACACGCTGCTCACATGCTTGTGGGCATGCTAGTGCAAACATACCTATGGCACTGTTAGTTGTATGAGCGTATAGCCCATGTGATTATGTACAGCACATGATCCTCGATACAGATCATAAAGGACCATGTTACCGGTGTATGTTTCTATTCCACCTTGGGCTTATGTCATAGTATGTGCTGTACTTACACAATGAAGTTCCTATGAGAATGCGTGCAGTGAGTACTGACACAGTGGGTCAGCATCTGTGTCTATTCCACCTTGGGTTTATGTCATAGTATGTGCTGTACTTACACAATGAAGTTCCTGTGAGAATGCGTGCAGTGAGTACTGACACAGTGGAGAAGCAGAATGCCAGCACGACCCTTAGTTTCTCAATTACATCAAGAGGCCATCTTGGCTGACTGATCCGTGACCTCTAGGTTTGTGTAAGTGCCCTCTCTGATAGGGAGTCAAGTAATGACATAATCAGGGCATTACCATTCTTCTGTAATTAAAGCAAGTCTCTCAGTAACCGCCTTCCTTGAAGGAAAGTAGTAATATTGAGAAATGTGACAGTTTGATAACGGCGATATATATATATATATATATATATATATTTTGCTTCAAGAAACAAATAAACATCACATTAATCTAAAATTTTGGGGGTAACTGTGAAGGATCCTTCCTGGTCTAATGTGCTGTGATTCGAAGAGGAGAAAGGTCTGTCTGATGGTTAAAATAATAATCCTCCGAAGTGTTAACAGAAAATAATCAATGAAATTTGAAGACCCCCATCACACTCAGCACTGAGTGCACTCCAGAGAGGAGCTGCTCAGTTTCACTTTATTCTCAGAAAATGTCTGTGACAAAGGTTGTGCACTCTTCTGTTCTACAGGCAAGTGGGAAATGAAACTTCCCGAGTTCGAGGCTGACCCACGCTGCAGGAGAGTACCATGCAGAACTAAGGTTTGGACAAGCATGGTGCTAGATTGCCCGAGGTCCCAGCACCTGGGAGACAGAAGCAGAAAAAATGGGAAGTTTGAGGCCAGCCTGGCCGCATAATGAGACCCTGTCTCAAAAAAGCAATGACAAAGCGCCCACGTTTTGGATCTAAGCGATCTGACTGCAAGAGACCAGATTTTACAAACAACAGCGCATCAATATACTGAAAGCGCTTTTGTGCTTTCACAAGATTTGGCCGGAGGCAGCCAGTGTTTTACTTACTCCCCAGCCCACTGCTCACGCACTTTTTATGTACTTGATAAACTATTCTACCTAAAAATGGTTTTACCTGAAACAATTTCACTCCTCAGTGTTAGCTTCAGTAGAAATTACAAAGGTTTTGTGTAGAGATAGGTAGTAGCTAGCTAGTTGGGGCCGTGCACAGGGCTGGAATCTCACCACAAAGAGGTGGAGGCAAGAAGATCAAGTGATCAAGGCCAGCCTTGACAGCTTTTGAATTCAGGCCACACTCGGAAACCTGACCTCCTGTCTCAAAATGCCCCAAAACAGGGCTGGGGAAAAGGCTTAGTGGTTAAGGCGCTTGCCTGCGAAGCCTAAGGACCCCTGTTTGATCCCCCAGGACCCATGTAAGCCAGATGCACAAGGGGGCACGTGCATCTGGAGTTCGTTTGCAGTGGCTGGAGGCCCTGGCATGCCCAATTTCTCTATCTGCCTCTTCCTCCCTCTCTGTCTCTGTTTCTCTCAAATAAATAAAAATAAAATGAAATGAAAAGCCCCCAAAAATATTTTCAAAAGAGAGGGATTATCACTTCTTTATAGACTCTGTTCCTTCCCCTTAAACATGAAGACATGAGCCAGAAATGGGTAGGAGGGGGACTAACTTAATAAAATTGCTATTACTGCCCAGTCAGGGTAAAATAACATTACTTCATTTAAAAGCACAGGAAAAGGGGGGATTAAGCAAACTGCCAGTAAAAAGTAAAGCACTGATTTTCAGGCAGAACCAAAACAGCATGTCTCAGAATTGTTCCTTAGCCTATTCTTGAGTCTGGAAATTTCCTAGGGCAGAGAATTTCCACCACTTTCCTGATGTCTGGACAACACAGAGCACGGATCCCTACTTTTCCAATATTATTAGGAGAAACGGAAGGAGGGGACTAGCCGACCTTTGCAGTTGAATTTCTGGTGTTTTACTTCAACTGGGGTTTTGATTCCAAGTGCAGTGGTGTTTCTCCCACTAATTTGGAAAACCTCACTTCCTAACTTCACACTGAGCTTGTTAGCACGTGCAGTTTGCCAGATAAAAAGCTTACAATCGCGATCATTCGCTGATTAGCTGGAAATGAACTTCACTGGATGTACGTGCACGCACACGTGAATTGCAGATATGCATGGATGTGGTACCAGTAGTGTGTGCATACGAAGTGTTGTATGGGATACGCTTCTGCTAAAAATGACTACTCAAAGTTCAAATTCAACTGCATATTCTGGTGTTCACTTGTTAGATCTGCAATCACTAGTGAAGTAGAATCCTTAAAATGGGACAAAGAATAAAATCTCAGGATTAAAAAAAAAAAAAAAAAAAAAAAAGAACCAAACAGAGACCATGTAATCTAATGAAAACTAGTCAAAATAGTGGAGCCTTTTAAGTGTGGAACTTGCACTAAACATAGAGCAAACCATAGGTACAGGTCAGAAAAGGAAGCTTTGGGTATGTATGATACCAAGCTATAAAACCCGACAGAATAACGAAGACCAATGCTTGAGGCCCTTGGGCAAAGGGACATGGATGTGATGGTAGAAAGATAAAATCTGCATTATTCAAAGCAAAATTTCAGTAGATACAGAAATGTGTGTCTTATTTATCATTATTTTAAATATATTATTGACTACCTTCACATATGCGTAATGTCTCCTGATCATAAATCCCTACCGTCCTCTTTCTTGCTCTTTCTTTCCGAGTCCTACTTCCCCATCCTTCTCTGTTGAAACCCCTTCTTTTTTTTTTTTTTTTCAACTAGTCCCTTTTTATTTTGACGGAAGCATTGTTTGCCCTCCTCCATCATCCAGGACAACAATAAATATGCATTTTAATCCCATCCAAGATTTTTAGTCCTTTGCTTTACATTCTAATCTTTTTTTTTTTTTTTTTTTTTTTTTTTGGTTTTTTGAATTAGGGTCTCACTCTAGCCCAGGCTGACCTGGAATTCACTATGCAGTCTCAGGCTGGCCTCGAACTCACAGTGATCCTCCTATCTCTGCCTCCTGAGTGCTGGGATTAAATAAAGGCCTGAGCCACCACGCCCGGCTCTATCCATGTTTTTTTTTTTTTTTTTTTTTTTTTGGAAAGAGACAGAGAGGGAGGAAGAGGAAGGCAGATAGAGATGGGCATGCCAGCAGCCTCTCAGCTGCTGTGAATGAAATCCAGATGCATGCACCCCCTTGTGGTCAAGTGTGGCATTGCGCCCTTGCGTCACTTTGCATCTGGCTAAACGTGGGACCTGGAGATTGGAACCACTGGAGATTTGAATCAGCGTTCTCAGGCTTAGGAGGCAGGCGCCTTAATCGCTAAGCCTTCTCTCCAGCCCTACATTCTAATCTTGATGAAATTCTATAGGAAATAATATTTCTTACACCGAAAGATTATTTCAAGTTCATTTTTGTTATATTTCTTCACATTCAATCAAGTAAAAGAAATGGAATGTTCAGAATGTTCTTAACCTAAAAAAAAGCTTCCTTAGTTTAATTTTTAAAAAGGGATTCATAGCATGTATTTCCTATCTATCTACTTATCAATTTCTTCATGATCTCTTGTGTAGTTCTACATTTCTATCTCTATTTAATCTGAAAAGTTGTTAGAATGACATTCACCTCATATTATTGATGGTACTTTCTCAGTTGTTTTTTTTTGGATGACTTTTAAATGCCTTTCTACAGTCTTGTTCTTTTCATTGTGTCTATATGAAGCTCATAGGAATTAGGGAGTAAATAAGAAATATAAAATGACATCCAAACATGTCCCAAGAGGTGAAAAGATGATAAGTTTAGTAATGAACAATTTTTTTTTCTTCTAGATAATGTTCAAAAAAATATTTCTAAAAAAATGTCATTTAAGAAATTCATGAAACATTAGCTCTATTTTAACCTGGTATTTTTGTCATTTAGGAATTGAAATAAGAGAACAAAGTAAAAAACATTAGCAATTATTTTATTTTCTGCCATTTTTGTAGGGCAAGAGGCAGTGGTATATATAAGTGTACAAAGTAAAAATTAGCAAAAAGAGGCAGTGCAACAAAAAAATCAAAAGACTGAAAACACGTTAAAATGCTCTTGATGAGAGCTAGTTTTAGACATTTTGTTGATAGACAGCTTTGTGTTGCAAGGTTATTTCACTGAAGAATTCTAACCCACAGCATCATTTGGAGACTCATCTCACCCTTGAGCATTTAAGTTCCCATTTGATCAGCCTTCGCTCAGGGAATTTGGTGATGGGAAAGAACGAGGGAAAGAGTGCTCTTTTCCATGCCAGGTCTCCACTTTGCTTCACGTCGGCCGAATGCTCTTCCCAGAGTAAGAGATGACTGGACTTGTGCCCCAGGGAAGACAGACAAAGGTGGCTAGTGGCGTGCTCAGGCAGACACCCACTCTGCACTGTCAGCTGTGTGTCTTCCCTGTCCTTCCTGAGTCTTCAACTAAGCACAAATGCCTCCTTCTGAAACACTGGACGTGTTATTCGACTTCTAATTCATCTAAACTGGATAATGAGAACATTAACTCTAAGTAGACAAAACCTGAACCGACGTCTACCTTACATTAACTTCTGGAGATGGTACTATAAAACAGAAATGAGCCTGGTAAGGAAAAGTGAGTTAAGTGGAGTTAACGAGCCTTAGGGACTTCTACATATTTTTTTTTTCTGTTGCACAAATCCCAAAATTCCTTTAGCTGAAGCACAGTGAACATATTTACTGTGTATGTTTAATTTTGAATATTTTTTTGTGTGTGTGCTATATGCACGTGCATGCATAAGCATGTGGCAGACAGAAAAGTATATGGAAGGTCTTCCTTTGTCGCTTTTCCATCTTACTTCCCTGAAGCAGTGTCGATCCCTGAGCCCAGAGCTCCCAGCTTGATGTTGTACTGGCTGTCCAGGTGCCACGCTGGTCCTTCCTGTGTCTCCTCCATGTAGGGTTACAGGTGTGCGGCTGGGTCTGGCTTTTGGACGCGGTTGCTGAAGTTCTGATTCAGCAGTTCATGCTTCCAAAGCAAGTGCTCTTCTCACTCGCCCAGGCATCTCCCTTGCCCCAGTTTTTAAAAACAAATATTGTTTTGCCACAAGAAAACTATGTTTCTAATGTGAAATAATATATCCCATTGTGTTTAATTCAACCTTTTCTTTAAAAAATTATTTATTATTTATTTACTTATTATATATATATGGAGAGAGAGAATGGGTGCGCCAGAGCCTCCAGCCACTGCAAATGAACTCCAGACACATGCACCCCCTTGTGCATCTGGCTTACGTGGGTCCTGGAGAATCGAGCCGAGATCCTTTGGCTTTGCAGGCAAATGCCTTAACCACTAAGCCATCTCTCCAGCCCCCAATTCAATTTTTTCAATAAGCCAAGTGATGCGCCCATGTTCCATACAATACTCTGCCTTTCTTAGACACAACCAAAATTACAAATTCATTCAAGACTCTTTCCTTCAACACTGCCCCCACTTCATTGACAGAAGACTCTGGAAGTGAAGATTGCGTGGATGTGTATGAGTGTGCGTACTTTTGCATGTACACGGAAAGGCCAGAGGAGAATGAAAACTGCCCTCCGACAATGCTCATGTGCATGTTTAGTTGATATGGAATCTCTCACTGGAAAAGGACTGGCTGACCAGCAAGCCCCAGGGATTCTCTGCTGTCTGCTCCACAGCAATAGAGTGACATGCCCAGATTTTTATGTGGGTACTGGGGAGTTGAACAAAGTCAAGGCCAATCACAAGTTCATGCGTGTGTGGCAAGTTCTCTTACACTTTGTGCCATCTCTCCTAAATAACTATTTTCTTTCTTTATTTTTAGTATTTTACTTATCATTTATTTTCAAGGAGAGAGAGAGAGAGAAAGGGAGGAAAGGAGAGAGAGAAAGGGAGAAAGAGAGGAAAAGAGAAGAGATAGATACATGGATAGATTTTATGATCATATATATATGTATATATATATATATATATATATATATATATATATATATATATATATATAGAGAGAGAGAGAGAGAGAGAGAGAGAGAGAGAGAGGGGGGAAGAAAATAGGCACCCCAGGGCCTCTAGCCACTGCTAACGTATATGCCACTTTGTGCATCTGGCTTTACATGGGAACTGGGGAATTGAACTGGGGCCATCAGGCTGTGCAAGCAGGTGGCTTTAATTACTAAGCCATCTCTCCAGTCCCCTAAATAATTATTTTAATTAAAAATCATCTAGTGAGTCCCTAACCCCTTTTGGTTGTACTGGTATCCAAATATTAAAAACGGTGTCAGCAATTTGAAGGCACAACCCCATGTTGAGCACAGGTTTTTACGTACTCGGAAACCCGTGTCTATAAAAATTGTACGAGGTGTTATCACAAGGAATCGTATTCAGTGAAATTGCAGTGCACATTGAAAGCACGTTGGATCCCCTTCCCCATTTGGGATTATAGGGTGCAGCTATCAACGTCTATAGAATCTCACACAGACGTTTCTGGCTTCTTCTCCATTGTCTACGAAAACGAAATAGCCGTATGACAATGTTTCACTCTGTTGTCAGCTTAAGTCTCAGGGTCGCAAGGAAGAGCTTTTAGAAACAAGTTATACACACCTTGACAGATGAAATAAATCCAGGTCTCTTTTTACAATGTAAGTTATATAGAAAAATAATGTTTAAAATTATAATTAAATAGAGTTTACACTTTGGTTTCTTTAATAATAGCTAGGTGCCTATAAACACCTAATGGAGGATTACTGAAGTTAAGAAAAAAAATCACTCCAGGCTCATCAGGAAACTGACCAACATGCATGGTCTTGTTGCCAGAACAAACCGACTTGGGAGGTTTTGTTTTCTTGGTTATCCTGACCACAGGGACAGCCACTGTTTATTCCAGACACATCTTACTCTGCAATCTCTGAGGTCAACGGGCTCTAAACTTCATTGTCACTGCATTAGTACAGTAACAGAAGTTTCCAACAGGGCAGTCGCTAATGTAAGAAGACACCACTGCTACCAAACTTTTTGAGTAGAATAAAAGCTAGAAATTAAAGGAGAGTTGGTTTTGCACCACACCGTGCAGTCGTGTGGATTGGGGGATGGAGAAAGGAGTACACGTGAATGACAGAGGCACGGAGTGTATGAGGCTTAGATGTCCCTTCAATGGTAGAAGGTTTGAAAACTACTTTAAGACAAGTCTTCTTGCTCCGTGGCATGGCAACTACTTTGCTCAAGGTCACACTTGTAGGAAGGGCTAGAGGCTGAGCTTGAACCTGGGGACTAGCGGATTTGGAGTTTGCATATGGTCTTTAAGGAAGCTGGAGTTATGTCTGGTCCTAATGATGACTGGTGGATCTCTTGCATCTATTCATTTATTTATTTTAAATTCTATGTCTTCTGGAACTAATACGAGCAAGGTCTTACGAGCATACAAGCCAACATGGTGGTACCAGGTTTTGAATCAAATCAGGGACCCTTACTGTAGGTCAATCGACTTGGAGACAATAGGCGGGTGAAAAGTCATGTCCGTCAGCGGCGACGTTAGGAAAGAAAGGGCTGATGGATGCTGAGTCTCAGTTTTGGTGGAGCAGTCAGTGAACAGGACCAAGTGGAATTGGTGGGTAACTGGGAGTTTCCAGTCTCGCCATCATGGTGGTCTACCCTGCAGCTTTGTGAGCAGCCCTCATTCCTGATCTACATCTCTGAAGCCCTGTTCTGGTTCCTCAAGTTTCGCTTCTTGGAGACTTTTCGTTCTGCCAGGCTCTCCGGGTCATTTCAGGTCAGGTCCCAGGGTTCTGCACCTCCCTCCTGAAAACCAGTGCACACTCGACACATTTTTAGGAACCAAAGTTGCTGTTTGCAGCCTGGTTGCAGAACTAGCTTCCTGATTTCTCCACATTGAAGATTGAGTTCAATGAGAAAATTCATCGTAACTTTACAGTATGCATCTGTTTCCCCTCTACTTGTTTCGGAAGCTTGCAGGAGGCCGGCTCTGCAAATGGCTGTCTGCTGTAGAGCTGGTCTGTGCTGCACGGTGATGAGTAAGATGTGTGTGTGTGTGTGTGTGTGTGTGTAGCTGATCTGTGCTGCACGGTGATGAGTCAGATGTGTGTGTGTGTGTGTGTGTGTGTGTGTGAAGAGCTGATCTGTGTTGCATGGTGATGAGTCAGATGTGTGTGTGTGTGTGTGTGTGTGTGTGTGTGTGTGTGAAGAGCTGATCTGTGCTGCACGGTGATGAGTCAGATGTGTGTGTGTGTGTGTGTGTGTGTGTGAGCTGATCTGTGCTGCATGGTGATGAGTCAGCTGATGTGTGCTGTGTGTGTGATGAGTCAGGTGTGAGTCAGTGTGTGTGTGTGTGTGTGTAGCTGATCTGTGCTGAGGTGTGTGTGTGTGTGTGTGTGTGTGTGTGTGTGTGTAGCTGATCTGTGCTGCATGGTGATGAGTCAGATGTGTGTGTGTGTGTGTGTGTGTGTGTGTGTGTGTGTGTGTGTGTGAGCTGATCTGTGTTGAGTCAGGTGTGTGTGTGTGTGTGTGTGTGTGTGAAGAGCTGATCTGATGAGTCAGATGTGTGTGTGTGTGTGTGTGTGTGTGTGTGTGTGTGCATGTGTGTGGATGTATGTGCGTGTGTATGTGTGTGTGTGTGTGTAGGGTGTAGGGTTGTTTTCAGCAAACAACGTTGTTCACTGTGCATTGTTCTCTTATGTTTAAATCAGAGTATGTTCATCATTTACTCCAGAATTTGTGTGTGTGTGTGTGTGAAGAGCTGATCTGTGCTGTACGCGTGATGAGTCAGGTGTGTGTGTGTGTGTGTGTGTGTGTGTGTGTGTGTGTGTGAAGAGCTGATCTGAAATGTTCAAGAACAAGGCCAAATTCACATGTTGAGAAAGGGAGATCTATGTGTAGGGTTGTTTTCACAAACAACGTTGATATTACTCTTATGTTTAAACTACTAAATTTAATCTCCATCCAAGGCCAAATTACATGTTGGGAAAGCCAGGCCTGACCCTGCCTCCCACCCAAGTACTAGCCAGGCCTGACCCTGCTTAGCTCGAGAGATCTGGCATGTTCAGGGTGGTATGGCCATGGATTTAAATGAAATATCAGTAAAGGCTGAAGCTTTCAAAAGCAGGGGGTGGGTCTTTGTCTCTGAAAAGAATGAATCCACTCCCTCTCTGAGACAGAAATGTTACAGGTAAAGTTTGGTGAAAACAGATACATGCAAGAATAAAAGAGAGCCAGTCTCCAGTTAACCTACTTAGTTCTAGAAAGTGCTACATGAGCTACTGGGGGAAAATGGTGTGAGCAAGCCGGGGTCTATGCTACTCAGAAGCAACCAGCCTGACAAGAAGTGCACACCAGTGCAGTGGTGGCACACAGCCTTGGTGGGTAACCAATGGCTTTCTGACTGGCTAAGAGATGCATTCAATGAAAAGGAACCCCTATGTGGAACTGGAAACCAGGTCTGAATCCTATGAGACAAAGATTATGCTTTCCAATGCCAATCTCCCACTAGTCTTTGGCTAGAAGAGGGGTTGCATACATCAAAATCCCCCTAAATTAATAAAACTTGTCCTCTTTAACCTATGCTGACTTCTGCATTGTTGGGGAATCTGTTTGTCTTCTCCAGAAGATAGCGAGACCTGAGGAGATCAGCTATCCTTTTCATGTCAGCCAAGGCCCAGGTGAAACTACAGAGGAAGTGGGGAGATGAGCAAGAGTGCTGCTTCCATGGGGAGCCAGACAGACCCTGAGGACACTCAACACTTACTAAAGCAGAGATCCAGAGGCTGCTAAGAGCTCATCACTGAAGTAGACTTAAAACTCACCCACCACGGCTCAGGGAAGTTTGAAGAAGAGGGGGCGGAAAGATTGTAAGAGCCTCAGGTTGTGACATCATGCCCAGAGGCATTGCCTCCCCCCAATAACTGACTGTTGCTCCCACAATGCATAACCCACAACCCCATGGGGAATACCTGCAATGCTGCTGAGGAGAGGCCCCAGTGGAATGGGGGCAGGGAGGAGGAAAAGATGGTCCCAACACATGATGTGTCCATACAAAGTATGTTCTTAATTAAAAAAGAACAAAAGATAATCAATATATTGGAGTTCATATATGATGGATGATATTTTATAATTGCTGTTGTATTTAAAATAATGTTGTAGTGAAGGGAGAGAGGATTATGGGTGCCAGGAACTTTGCAATTTATTTAGAATTTAATGAATTCCACATTTAAGTAAAGTATTAGACTTATAAGACCCAGGATGGGACTGATAATTTCATAAGTTTACTTAACCTATTTCTAGAACATGACCTGATCAATTGTATCGGATTCCATTCCCAGTCATGACGTTACATGCATTAATCGCTCTGCAGAATACTGCTTTCTTCGGGCGACACAGAGAACCCACTTCATTCTTTCAATTGCATATCATCTCAACTAAATGCATGAAATTGGCCTGGGAGTGTGGAGAACAGAATTTTAATTTTTTTTACCTTTTCATGATAAGTGAAACTTCATATTCATTTGTATATTATCCTTAAAAAACCTTGTCAACTCATGCAAAAAGAAGTGGTGAGTCAGTAGATGTTGCCCTGAGCAAACTGCTTCCTCCTATCCCCTAAGGGGGCAGTTAACTAACAGTGAGTCAGGCAGGCACCTTCAGTGCCTTTGCGCAGCCTGGGTGCTGTACAGTTCAGCGGAGTACATTCAATTCCTCTGCACTTCGCTCAGGAAAGCCTTGAAAACGATGTAGCATTAGGGTAGCAAGATCCCTTGTAAAGGGAGAAAGTAGTTGAATTTCACCAGGATTTCCACCTGAGCTTCTAAATGCTGGTCCACCGGCCGTCACTTTCACGAACTCTTGATATTCTTTCGTGACACTCTGTTGGCCTGAAAGAAACCTTTTTTTGTGGGGGGAGGGGAGGTTATAAACTGCATGGGAAACTCCAGAATATAAGGAAGTGTCAGAGGCAGTGATTAGCAAGGCTACAAAAGTACAACAGTTGGATATACTAAACGCTTCTTTCTGGTTGGAAACTTTGCAGAGTTTGAAGGCAGAAAATGTGATCAGGAATGAACAAGGGCTCTTGAGGAAAACAGGGTCAAAACTTTATTACTTAATGTGTGGCATAATAGAAATTATACCAGCATGCAGGCTTTCAAACTTCTCCTCTGACATCATTGTCCCACATACGATGGCTTCATATTTAACAAACCTTGTCTAGGAATGTAATACTTTCAGAAATCAAATATATGTTAATGAAGTCAAGAGAAGAAAAATAACCCATTATATTTAATCAAATATTAACTGTTTCTATTACTTTCATTTCTGATGTCCGGAATTTCTTCAGATTCCCTGTCCTGAGGAGGTTTCTTTCATAATTGTTTAAGGACAATTCTAGTCTGAGTTTGGACACTTTGCATCATTCAGGCGTGTCTGATTCCAATGTCACACTTTTGTCGTAGAAGATCTTGTTGTCTTGGTTGCGTGCTAATCTATTCCTTTTTGTTAATTTGAGAGAAGGAGAGAGACAGAGAGAGATGGGAAGATGCAGAGAGAGAATGGGTGTGCCAGGGCTTCTCAGCCACTGTGAATGACCTCCAGACGCATGTGCTCCCTTGTGGGCAAGTGCGGCATTGCGCCCTTGTGTCACTTGTGCATCTGGCTAAATGTGGGACCTGATTTGAACCAGTGTGGTTAGGCTTTGCAGGCAGTCGTCTTTACCACTAAGTCATCTCTCCAGTCCTAATCTATTACTTTTATCACCTTACAAATGTCATTATACTTCCTCCTGGCTTCTACAGTTTCTGATGAGAAATCCTGCCTTCTCTAATGATTTTAAATCAGAAGCAATGTGACATTTTTTTCCCTGGTGGCTTTCAATATCACTTCTGTATCTGTGATGTTCAGCAATTCTGCTAGGACATGTCTAGACTTTGGCTACACACACTGTGTGTGTTCCTTTTGAGCCTTTGCTCAACTCCACAAATCTATAGACTAACCTTTACCAAATGGAGGAGGAGGTTTTCAGCTATTCTTTCTTTAAATATATTTTCCATGCCACATTTTCTGTCTTTTCTGTGATTCTATTACTGAGCATCAAACTTTTTAGTGGTCCACCATGGGCTACTGAATCTTCATTCATTTATTTCAACAACCATATAAAAGTACGTATGGGGCTGCAGAGATGGCTCATAAAGCCTAACAACCTGGGTTTGATTCCCCAGTACCCACATAAAGCCAGATGCATAAAGTGACTCATGCATTTGCCATTTGTAGTGGCTGGCTGGCATGACACATCTATTCTGTTTCCCTCTCTCTCTATCCCTCTCTGCTTGCAAATAAATAAATATTTTAAAATGTAATTTATTAATTAATTAATGAGATTTCATAGTTCTGCCTATTATTTTTTTCAATTTTACTTATTTTTCCCCTCTGTTTCCTTCTGTCACTAAAGCCCATAAAATTACTTTGTTTGTGTAGTTCTTGGGATGGAACCCAGGGAATTTTTCATGCTAGGCTGCTAGTCTGGCATTGAGCTACATCTCCAGTTCTGGGTTTCGATTCTAGGCTGGCCTTGAATAAATAATTTTTCCACCACTACACCCACACACGCACGCATGTGCATGCACGCGTGCGCACACACACACACATGCACGCGCGCATACACGCACACTCACGCACACACACGCACACACGCACACATGTTGTTTAGGAGAACATCTATTTCTTTGTAGTATATTTTTAGTTTTTCATTCATTTCCATGTTTCCTCCCTCACTTTTGGAATATTAAAAAAAAAAGTATATTAAAGTCTCAGCCAAATGATTTTTGCAGCTTTGTAAACTTGATACTGACATACTTTGATTTTTTTCCATGCAAATTGAGGCTAAAAAATATTTTAAAGTTTGCATTTGAGACTGTTCAGATATCTGTTCTTGTGGCTTTTTTATTTTTATTTTTTGGCTTTTCGAATTGGGGTCTTGATCTAGCCCAGGCTGACCTGGAATTCAGTATGTAGTCTCAGGGTAGCCTCAACAGAGATCCTGTGCCCCCAAACCCAGCCAAAGTACTTTTTTACTTTCTTTTTAAAAAATTATTTATTTATTTGAGGGAGCGAGAGAAGGAGAGAGGCAGACACACACACACACACACACACACACACACACACACACACACAGAGAGAGAGAGAGAGAGAGAGAGAGAGAGAAAGAGAGAGAGAGAGAAAGAGAATGGGTGCACCATGTCATCCAGCCACTGCAAACGAACTCCAGACACATGTGCCACCTTGTGCATCTGGCTTACGTGGGTCCTGGGAAATCAAACCTGGGTCCTTTGGCTTTGCAGGAAAATGCCTTAACCACTGAACCATCTCTCCAGCCCCCTACGTTTGGGAATGCTGTAAAGTAGTAAAGTGGCAGACTTATCCAATCAAAATAAGGCTCCCGCCCCCAGCATATGCATTGCTACTTGCTTTCATACCCTCAATCAGCCACTCCTTGCATTTTATTCAGGATTTATAGCTTCAGTCAGTGGGAAATGTAGGGTTAAGAGTTCTTGCAATCTCATACTTGGAACAGAAAAATATCCTTATATTTAGTGACAGTAAATGGCTGGCATTTATCATGTAAATGGTACAGTGGTTCATGCTTTCTTGCTTTATATCAGTTGCTTTACTTACTGGTTGCATGGAACTGAAATGTGGCAAATTCAAGCCCTATCTCCAAGTTCACTCAGCTGGAGAACAAGCATGTCCTACCAGGCCCACACCCCTGTGGACTTATCCATGTATCCCCATCTTTATTCAACCCCTGCACCTCTCCCAAGGTCTTAGGCTAATCCAGAATGAATGTGTTGCACTTACCGTCTTGTCGCTGGAACGAAGCACCTAGAAAAAAGCAGCTGATGGGAGGGACTCTTTATTTTGGCTTATTCGGGCTACAACACCATTTAAGACCAGCCTGACAACACACATCCTTCAGCAAGACTCCAATTCCCAAATTGCCATTCGCTGGAGACCAAGCATTTGGAACACACGGATTTATGTGGGGAGGGGGTTGGGGAGGGGGGCATTCCATTCAAAGCACTGCAAGATGTAAAGTTAAATGTTAGTAAAACTGAGACGCAATGAACTTTCACCTAAACAATGTAGTTTTGGCAATTCCTACCTGGTTACTAAAAATATTTTTTATATTATAACAAATTTTAGAGTATTTTCTTACAGAAGCTACAAACATTGAATGTCAGTTAATCCTGTCCGCGTATCTTCTCCCACCTGCTTTTCTTAAGGTTCTCACATTATGTGCTTACACTGTTTTTTTATTTTTTTTGTGACATTTTCACACTTACGTAATAGGGTGTCCATCATATCAATAAGTATGGCAATGAAGATGATGTGTTCTAACACAATGTGACATACCACCTAAAAGGATTTCGAAAGTTCTAGTGCCCTGCGTGGATGAGCAGTCATCCAACCACTGATCTTTTCAACAAAACAGGACTGGACGGCACGGATCTCATCATAATTCACCGTGCAGGAAGCATTACCCCGAAGAAAGAAAAACCTGTCCTTTTGTGTAGGCGAAGTCTGTGTCTCTGTCTCTCCAAATCCATACGATCCACCACACATTATTGTGATAAATGGTACCGAGGCTATGTAAGTTGTTGTGTCCCATCTTAGCCACACAAAAATCAGCTCTCATCTCCAATGGAATAAGAGATGATTTTGGTGCAAAATGTGACTGACCTTGGCCTGGCCACAGAGATTTAAGTTACCCTAATTTACATGTTTCAACATATCAACAATTGTGTGAAGTTTTTAATAGTTACAGACCAAACCAAGGTCCTAAGCCAAGGCGCTTCTCAATTACGTTGGTAGGTGGCTTACACGAAAGCTGTGGCCTTAAGGTTCTATCTGATGACATTATTAGCCTTTGAGTTTGTGGCAGCTCATGGTCTCTAAGAATTTCCAAAAGTTTTCACCTGGGAATCATAAGCATATTAGTCAAACACAGAGAAATTACTTTTCAGGGGACTAAAGAGAGCCCAAGATAATTTGGCTCCAAGCCTGTAACATTGCATCACTCCCGTCCCAGCAGTTCTATCAGTGAGTCAGCCTGGTTGAAGGAGGCGCAGCTGCTCCTTGGGAAGCTCAGCTCACACCACCTACCAACCAGGTGACCTTGAACCAGGGGTCTTGTTCCTTGGCTCTAGCATCGACAAAATGGAGCAGATGATAGCTTCACCCGTGGTGCTTTGAATCAAATGTTCCCCCATAAACGTATGCGTTCTCAATGCTTGGTCCTCCAACGATGGCAACGTGGGAGTTGGATCCTTACTGGAGGAAGTGTGTTGTTGGGGGTGGGCTTATGGGTGTTATACCTGCTCCCCCTTGACAGTACCTGGCACGTTCTCCTACTGTCTTTCTCCACCTGATGTTGGCCAGGAGGTGATGCCCAACTTATGCTCATGCTGCAGGTTTCCCCGCCATCACGAAGCTCCCCTCCAGTGTATAAGCCAAGATAAACCCTTCCCTCCCACAAGCTACTTTTGGTTGGGTGTTTTTTTTGTTGTTGTTGTTTTGTTTTTATTGTTTTTTTTTTTTGCCAGCCATGAGAAAGTGAACTAAAACACATGTCTGTCATACGTTAAGAATGAAATGATATGGCCCATGTAAAATACCTTTCCCTGTGCCTGCATATGGTGTTAAAATATCCTACCGGAATCAATATGATCATTAAAAAACTCATTACCTATCTGTTTATTTTGCCTGTGCACAGATGGATTTTGCAGATAGGTTTGTATTTTTACCACCATCAGGGCAGCACATTGTTTTTTCGAAGGCAAATACCGCTCTACCCTTTTTAAGTGAAAAGAATCAAAACTTGGCCATTTTCTTGGGGGTCTTATCTAATTCAAATTCATCATCTCCCTTCTGATTGTCTCAGGCTGAGGATAATCAAGCACGTGGTGTTCACACCCAGCGACCTCACAAAGTCATTTGCTTTGTGGCACCAAACCACAGTCATTTATTGTTTGCAGTGAGTCATTCATTTTACTTGACAGATATGAAGACAGTGTGGGAATGAAGGTGCAGTCTGCAGTCCACCTGTCTTAGCTGACTTAGCCAATGACATCATTCTACTTCCCACTGTCCAATCACATTTCTCTTGAACTCTGACCGGTTCATACCAGCTCTAGAAAAGTACATTTCCAGTGACCTGAGTCTTGACTAATAACCTTTGTGTCTGACATTTCCATCAGTTCCGAATGATGAAGAGGCTGGAGCTGATGAGTAGTTTTCAATCTGTGTTTGCAATCGCCTGGGGGAAAGAAAACCATGCGGTCATCATTTACTGAAGAGGACCTGCTCTTTCTTATGGACTTTACATTGTGTATTTCTCTTCCTTTTTAAATTGCATATATGTCTAGAGGAAAAGCTCTAATGAATAAGGCACACATCTCATCCATACATCTTCCCAATTTAATGCAATTTAGTTAGCTGAACTGTTTCTCACATTTAAACCAATCCACCGGGTATTATGCTATTTTTTTCAATTTCCTCTAACTCCCCCTTAACTCCTCCCCTCTTCTGTACACATCTCATATGTGCTCTCTGGTCTAGCTTTTAATCCTTATATTTTTGGGCCAACGTTACAAAACTATTTGCATCTATTTACATACTACTTTCCACCAATGTCAACTTATCTTGTTTTATCTTTCTTGGTATGATAACCATGTGCATAGACTGAGATCATTCAATCAGAAAAATCAGTGGTGATTTTCTTCAAGTTAAGAGGAAAGTTTAAAGTCATTTCTATACAACACTAACCAAAAAGTCATTGCTTCTTCACTCAGGAATTTGACATTCTTCACTTGGGAAGCCACTGATAAAAGAATGTGTTATTCCGTGTTTCATATATATGTACATGTGATGGAATCCACACTGATTCCAAAAAAATGCTGTAGAGCAAAATGGCACTGTGCTTCGTATCATATCTTCACTCTTCACGTTGATTTCCATTTCATCTCTCATGTGTTTCCTGTACCCAGAGCTCCAGACACAGTAGTTATTCTTCATGCCAGTTCAGCCTTCTGGGTTTACGCCCACGAATGGTCTCTGCATGGTGGCCTCCTGTCTTCATGTACATATTCTCGAGTCCTGCATGACCATCAGTGCCTGTGGGTGAAGTTCATCCCCTTCAGCCAGAATTCCTCTCTCCTCCTTCTGCACAATCAAGACCTACTACTTATACAAGTAGTATATTTACTGCAAATCACAATAACTGTATGTGTACATATGTGTGTGTGTGTGTACATATGTATATATATGTACATATATATATATATATATATATATATGCCTTTTATTTAGCTATCAAAAATGGAGTCAGACAGTTTCCTTACTTCTGACCTTGGCATCGAGTGGAAGATTTATTTATCTCCAACATTTTCATATGAAAATATGCAAATGTGCAGAAAAGATGCAGGATAGCTATACTTAGTGCACAAATCTGTGTAATGATATATAGTGCTCTCATATCATATCCTATATCTATACATAAGGGTAACAGAGACCAGATATATGACATAAAGATAAATACAGATTATGTACTTTTGATTAGACTCATTAAAAATTATTTGCAGGTCTCATGATACATCATCCATTAACAATTTTCTATTTCTTAAAAATAAGAACACTTTTTCTACAAACCACATTGTAATGACACACAACTAAAATTAACACAATCGACTAATATTATCCAATATCCAGCTCATAATTAAAAATTTTCACTATCATTTCCAGAGTGACTTTAAAGAATTTTGGTAGAAAAGATGAATTGGAAACCTAATATTGGCACAGCTCAATTTTTTTTTTTGGAGAGAAAAATGAAATGCATATTTGATATTTGAAATTCTGTTTTCTGAAATGTCAGATTAGAGCTGATAGTTATGGAAATTGGCATGAAACATGTAGGATTTAGATTATAATTGAGAGACTTAATTAAAGCACAGAAATATAGCTACCCTGGCACTCACTGCAGAACAGAAAGGCTATTGAAAGCAGTTTTGGCAGAGCAAAACGACACGAATCAATTCTACTGATTATGAAGTCATCTACTGCTCCTGTGAAGACCTAAGGGCCCTGGAAGGTCATTGCTTCTACAGATTGTCTGGTTAGGCCATTTGTAATGTATTACCATGAAACGTCTGGGTGGCTCCCCTAAAAATGCTTACTGTGGGCCTACATTCTAGACCACAGCCATCTACGGACGACTGAATCAGAGAAATGGTTAAGATGCCTATGCTCAAAGTGCTGTGTGGATTTGAAGTGAGCTTCAGGCTTGCTCCCAGAATTTTCCATCCCAGCCCCTTCTTTCGTCAGCAGATGCTCTTTGTGATCCCTCCTTTGTTATTTTTGCTGCTGCTCTGGTTCAAGGTGGAAATTGCCATCACATGGTAAGGCCGTTCGAGGAAAGCACCTCGTTAGCAATATTTGCCTCAGACACGGAGATAGAATAGAAGAGAATTGAAACAGTACAGCCACAAAGTTTTGTAGTGGAGCCGCGTGATTCAAGGAGTGAAACAGCTCAGGAAACATTAACCTTGGACTGATTGCTTTGGAAAACTATACCACGGTGCTTCATTTTCCTCATCTATAAGCTGGAAATAAAGCACAAGAAATTTCCAGAATGATTGCATTGGAGGAATCAGACATTGTCTATCTATGAGTGTTCTGTAAATTACAAATTGACTTTTAATGTATCTATATTTATCATCTATATCAGTATCTATGTATCATCTATCAATCATCTATTTATCATCTATCTACCTATCTATTATCTATCTATCTATCTATCTATCCTATCTATCTATCTATCTATCTATCTATCTATCTATCTATCTATCCAACATCTATCTATCTAACATCCATCTGTTTCTTAGAGTTTCCTTACATCTGATCCAAATGAGGTCCAAGGAATGAAAAGGAAATTAAAAGAGAGACTAATGGAGAGAGGGAGGGGATATGATGGAGACTTGAGTTCTAAAGTGGAATGGGGGGAGGGAAGGGAAATATCCACGTGGGTTTTTTTGTATGTAAGTAAAAAAGCCAATAAAAAACAATAATTAAAAAAAAAAGGAAAGACTACATAATTCCTTTGTAAAAAATATTTGTGGGCTGGAGGTAGGAGGATCGCCGTAAGTTCAAGGCCACCCTGAGACTACATAGTTAATTCCAGGTCAGCCTGGTCCAGAGTGAGACCCTACCTCGAAAAACAAAAAAACAAAAACAAAAACAAAAAAAAATTTGTGGGCTGGAGAGGTGGCTCAGCAGTTAAAGGTATTTGCTTGTAAAGCCTGATGTCTGAGTTCAATTCCCCAGATGTGCAGTGTGGTGCATGCAGCTAGAGTTCGTTTGCAGTGACAAGAGGCCCTGGTGTGTCCTCCCCCCACCTCTGCTCGAAAACAAACAAACAAAACATTAAAGAAATAAGCAAATTTTATAAAGATATTTGCAGGAAGCAAACCAAATCAGTGATTTTACTTTGGAAACTCTTTAAATGTGTGAGGCCATTTCTCCATGTCACTTCCTGAACCACGGTCCTTCACTATGCTAAAGAATAGAAGAGAATTTGTTTTCTTTGTTAGCTGTGGTGGAAGACACCCCAGAAAAATCCATCTGTTTTCAAGGAAAACACATTCTCGAGGAAGCTGGGACAGAGGCACTTCTTTTGCTGGTTTTATTTATTTATTTATTTATTTATTTATTTATTTATTTATTTTTTGAGAGAGACAGAGACAGAGAATGGGTGCACCAGCAGTCTCTCAACGGCTGTGAATGGACTCCAGATGCATGCACCCCTTTGTGCGCAAGTGTGGCATTGCAGACTTGCATCCCCCCTCCTTTTATTTTTTCCCAGAGGTAGGGTCTCTCTCTGGCCCAGCCCGACCTGTAATTCACTATGTAGTGTCAGGGTGGCCTCGAACTCACGGCGATCCTCCTATCTTTGCATCTGGCTAAACATGGGACCTGGAGAATTGAACGGGTGTTCCTAGGCTTGGCAGGCAGACACATTAACCGCTAAGCCACCTCTCGAGCCCCACTGGTTTTATTTTTAATCCTTTTGCCCAAATCTCAGCTGAGAGGACCTCATTGTAGCATTGTCATGGGTGCTTTGCAGAAGGTGGAGTTGTTCACTTGTTCTTCACTGAAGCGTTTTCATTACTCCCTGCTCAAGCACAACCTGGGCTCCAGAAAGAAAACCACTAAGTTATATTCTTCTTCCTTTTTTTTTTTTTTTTTTTTAAATATGTGACATTCTTAACCCCAAATCTAAACAGAAATAAACCTTAGAGATTCAACTGCATAAAAGTCACAATTATGTTAGGTACCTGGGGACAGTTCTAAGATACAACATGAGTCCTTGGTTTCGAACATTTACAGTGGGTAGGAAGAATTTGATCCAACAGAACAAAACAAATAAAATCCACCTAAACCTTGTATTATTGTGAAGGGAGGTTGAAATTAAATTCTTGCAGAGAAATTCTTATAATTTCAATTTACTGTTCTGAAAAAAAAAATCAATTTACTGTTCTGACTTTTCAGGGAGCCCCAGTGCTCCACTGAGTGACTTTCTAATGTCTAGTCTTTTATGTGCTGTCTGGAGAAAGCCTGTGTTCTCTCCCCATTTACCGGAAACTCATATCCCTTGTGTTGGCTTTTGGCACAGGAGAAAGCAGAGGCCCAAGGAATAGTGAACTGGACTAGGATGCGTTCCTTGTGAAGGCCAGGTGGAGGTACGCGTAATTATGCAATGCTAATTTATCTAGACGCCTTGAGCTTCCTCACTGAGGTCGGGGAGGAGATGAATTCATATCCACACGGAACAATATCTCAAGTACTTCATTTAGATACGGCATGAAGTCAACAGCATGGATAGATTTCAGACATATTGCTGCCAATTATCTCACAGCTACAGCTCGAGACCAGTATTATCAAAGTGGGTCTCTTAGATTCTAGCAATTCTAAATTTCCTGTCAGATGTGAGAAAACAGATAAAAGGTTGGGGAAGGCATAAGGGACCAGGACAAGCAAGTGTTAGGGAAAACCACCTCTTAGGGAGTTGTTAGCTAAAACTGGACAGAGATCATGGTACCTGGTATCATGCTATTGTGGTGTCATGGTATCAGATATCTGTGGAAGCCTGGGGTTTGCTGTTGTCATATAACTTTGCAGCATTACACCTGCTCAGTGCAATGAGTCAGTCAATCCAGACCAGTTGTCTGTCACCTGCTACTTGACCAGAGGAAGCAGAAACATCTTCACATCTTTTGCATTTAAAAAATATTTTTATAAGGGCTGGAGAGATGGCTTAGCAGTTAAGGCACTTACCTGTGAAGTGTAAGCACCCAGGTTCGATTCTCCAGGTCCCATGTAAGCCAGATGCACATGGTGGCACATGCATCTGGAGTTCAGTTGCTGTAGTTAGAAGCCCAGGTGTGCCCATTCTCACTCTCTTTCTCCCTCAAATAAATAAATAAATAAATAAATAAATATAAAATATTGAAAAAGTATTTTATAAATCCTATAAAATAAAATAACTGAATATGATAGCCAGCCAAGAAATGCATGGCTATTGAAAAAATTGTGGCTGCCAGGCTTGGTGGCACACGCCCTTAATCCCAGCACTCAGGAGGCAGAGGTAGGAGGATCGCCATAAGTTCAAGGCCACCCTGAGACTACATAGTTAATTCCAGGTCAGCCTGGACCAGAGTGAGACCCTACGTCGAAAACACAACAAAACAAAACAAAACAGATTGTGGCAAGATAAGCTGTCTAATTGAAAATATGTCTTCGACATTTTTGGGTAGAAAAGAGACGTCAAGGGCTAATACGTGTATGTGTTACATGTCTATGAAACAGCCACAAAATCAACTTACATAGGCAGTATTAACTTGAAAATTGTTTTAGCGTTTTGTTTGTATACCGTGCTGTCAAGTGCATTTCTCAATGCAGTGATGGGAACTTGCCCCAGTCACACGTATGCACGCACACAGTTGGCATCTGTGAAGGTTTATGTTGACTGTCAACTTGAAAGGACCCCAAACCACCTACAAAAGAAGGCACTGAGGACGCCTATGAGGAGTTCTCTTAATTAGGTTAATTGAAGTGGGGAAAACCACCTTAAACGTGGGCAGCACCGTTCTACAAGCCGGAGTCCTGGGCTTAATAAAAATGAGGGAGCTCGCTGCGCACTTAACACTCGCCACCTTCTACTTCCTCACCACGGGCAGAATGTGACCAGCTGCCTCAAGCTCCTACCACCGTACCTTCTTCCACCCGTAAGCCAAATTAAACCTGTTCTCTCCTTTAAAAAAAGGCATTTTATATATTCTTTTCTTTAGTTGAAAACTTCTATACTTACTGACAATAAACCATGTTATTTCCCTACCCTTCCCTGATTCCCTTCAGAACTCCACTCTCCATCATATCCCCTCCCTCTCTCCATTAGTCCCTCTTTTAATTTGATGTCATCATCTTTTTCTCCTATTATGAGGGTTTGGGGAAGGTATTGCTAGGCACTGCGAGGTAAAATCCTGCCAATCAATAAATGGTCTAATGAAATAAATAATTCTTTATTATTATTATTATTATGTTTTATTGACAACTTTTATACTTACATACAAAAAAACCCCACCTGATATTTCTCCCCCCTCCCCCCATGAAATAAATAATTCTTAAGAGAAGAAACAAAAGGCATTATCTGGGGAAGAGTGCTGTGGAACTCTGTTAACTGGCCATGACAAGGCCATTGCACTCTACATAAGATCGGGTCAGTTACACTCGGTGTTATACCTCATATACCTTCACCTCTTATTCCTTTCCCACTTCTGCGACTTCCTTCTCATCACTTCCCTGTGGCTACACCACTGAAGAGAATGATCGCTAACCCCAGGAACCCACAGCTGCTCATAGCTCCTCTGCTAGCAAGACTGTGAACGTGTGTCCAGCCACAATGGAAGTCAGTAGAGAAGTTTGTCAAAAAGCTACAAATTGATCCACAGTGAGATGCAGTTATGGCACTCCTGGGCCTTTCCCCAAAAGACTTCAAGCCAACCTATCACAGAGACACTTGTACATCACTGTTTATTGCAGTTATATTCACAATAGGCGAGTTATGGCACCAATCTAGGTGTTTATCAAAAGAGGAATGGATAAAGAAAAGAGAAGGGTTTTTTTTTTTTTTTTTTCAGCCTTAAGATAGAAAGAAGTTATTTTAATTACAGGCGAATGTATTCAATGGGAGATAATTATATTAAGCAAATTAAATCAGTCCCAGAAAGGAAAAAAAATATTGTGTGTTTTCTCTCATTTGCAGTTCCTAAATTTTATATGGATCCACAAAGTCATATATGTACAGATGTCTTGAATGTAGGAGTGAAATTGTCTACGGGACGCAGGGGACCAGTGGCAGAGAGAAGCGCAAATATAATAGAGTCGGGGGGAAGGGGAGACATGCTCCAAATATATTCTGTGCTTGTATGGAAATGTTCTTCTGAAACCTCATTTTAATACTGTTTTAAATGAATTCTCACCCACCTTCCTTTCATTTGCACAGGAGGTCCCAAGACTCCCGCGTGGTCGTCTCTCAGGTCACTGCAAGGTGCAGTTTCTCTGTCTTCACCAGAAATAAATTTAAAGTTATAACTTGGAGATGCTGATGTGTGTTTTTGTGCTGAGAATCACCTAAGTGGTTCTAAGTTTTGCAGATATAAGGCAAATAGACATCTGGTGGAAAAGTAGAAATGACCTTTCCTGTCCTTGCCTATTTGCTTGTTTTTTTTTTTTTTTTTTTTCTTCTCGTACTTCATGGCTTAGTCCAGTGATTCTCACAGGGTAGTCCCTGTACTTGGGAAGGTGCTAGCATTGCAAAGTCTGAGATCTCACCTAGATTAGAGATGCTTGATATGGCCAAGTGAACTGTGTTTTAATAAGTTCTCTAGATCTTTCTGATAAATATTTACTAAGATGGAAATCCATTGTCATACTTCATAGCATGTGAGATTAAAAGAAAATAGTTTTATTGACATAGTCACATACAATGACATCCAGCTTTTATTAAAATATTTTTATTCATTTATTTATTTATTTGGGAGAGACAGAGAGAGAGAGAGAGAGAGAGAGAGAGAGAATGTGCACGCCAGGGCCTCTAGCCACTGCAGATGAATTCCAGATACATGAACCATCTTGTGCATCTGGTTTACGTGGGTCCTGGGGAATGGAACCTGGGTCCTTAACTAGTGCCTTAACCACTAAGCCATCTCTCCAGCCTAATATCCAGCCTTTTAAGGTGTATACTTCATGGTTTTTATCATATTCATGAAATTGTCCATCTATCTCCTGAAAGGGCTTGTAGGAACGGACTGGTGAAACATGTAATCAGGCTGGAGTTGTTAGTCTAGAATCCTAGCGTTTGGGGATTTAAAATGCTGCGGGCACATATGAGTGTGACCACAGAGTGTGGGGAGGGAACACTAATCTCGGCATTATGGGATTGGCAAGAAAAATCTGCACTTACAAGAGAAGCAGCTGGTGTGTCCCAGAACCCTGCTGAGTACTGACTTTCTGCAGAAATCCATTACAGTAGCTAGAAACAAAGGGAATGGTGGCAGGGGGATTATATCTGATTGTCAAAGACAGGTCCAATTCATATGTGTCATCCTGGTGTTATCATTGATGGTATCCCTGTCACCTCCCAGTGTTCCCTTTTACAAAAGTCACATGACCATGATAATTAGACAGCCTGGTTCTCTCTCTACAGGCTGTTTTTTTCTTACATCCTGCCCAGCACACTGTAACCTTCTCATTAGCACTGTTCCAGTTTCTGTCTCATAAACTCAATGAGACTACAAGGGCTTACTGGTCCAGACACTAAGACAATAGAAAGTCCAGCCATGGGCTGGAGAGATGGCTTGGAGGTTAAGGTACTGGTCAGCAAAGCCTATGGACCCAAGTTCGATTCCCTAGTACCATCATAAAGCCAGATGCACAAGGTGGCACATGTGTCTGGAGTTCATTTGCAGTGGCTACAGGCTCTGGGAAGCCTACTCTTTCATTCTCTATCTGCCTCTCTCCCTGCTCTCAAATAAATAAATAAATAAACTGGGCTGGAGAGATGGCTTAGCAGTTAAGGCGCCTGCCAGCCAAGCCTAAGAACCTTGGTTCCAATCTTCAGGTCTCACGTTTAGCCTGACACAAAAAAGTGACACAAGTGTGCAATGCCGCGCTTGCCCACAAGGGGGCGCATGCGTCTGGAGTTGGTTCACAGCGTCTGAGAGGCCACTGGTGCACCCATTCTCTCTGTCTCTCTGTCCCTCTCTCTCTCTGTCTCTCTCAAAAATAAAAACAAACAAACAGACAAACAAACTTGCTTATATATTTTTTTTTAAAAGAGAAAAAAACGAAGTCTAGTTGTGAGAAAATGAGGGCCTTCATTCTTTTCATGAGTCAGTCTTTTGCTTCCTGTTGTAGAAAAATGTAAAATGACGTCTCTATAAAGTCTTATTTTGCCCTTAGTCAGATATGCATTGCGGAATCAAATATCAGACATAACTTGCAGTCAGAGAAGGTTGACTGTGGCTCACAGGTTCCAGGCTATAAACTTTTGGCTCCATTGCTCTTGGGCCTGTGGTGAGAGGGCACATTATGATACAGTCGGTGGCAGAGAAAAATGCCCCACCTCATGTCTGGGAAGAAAAAAAAAGAAAGAAAGGTTGGCACCATTTCCTTGGAGTGCTTTCCCCCGTGATTAAACTCTGCATTATGTTTGCACCATCTCTCAACAGTGTTCCACACAAAGCATTTCAAATGCTTGTATTCCCAGCAACAATAGATATTTTTATTGCTTTTATAGTCAAGGCACACTGAAGACGTGTTGGAAGACCGCAGTTCTTGATGCAAATATTTACTTTTTAAAAAAATTTCAGTCTTAAATTTGACAGATAAAATGTGCACCTCACATTTTGAAATAAAAATCTGTAAAATGTAAGAACCATTTCACAATCAATATCATAAATTTGAATAAAAGGTTATAAAAGAAAAACAGCAGTCTGGTGCATGCTTTTAACTAAATGGTCCTATTGGACTGTCTCACTTCTTATTTTTAGTTCTTTAATTATAAAAACAAAAATACTACATTTTTACAGCACAGTTTCAATTCGTACAGGACCTCGTCTGCAATTCTTCGTCTTTCTGGACATGAAATCATCATGTCTCAAAGCAGTGGATCTACTGAACTCTTCCCAGAAGGAGTACACATCACGGATGACCACTCCCCCCGGGTGATTGTCTGTGTTGCAGGTGATCACGTGTTGTAAATAGCATGCATGTTGATGAGTAAGGCATGACCGTTATTTTTCTAGTAATGTGTCCTCAAAATATCTACTACATGAAAACCCCAATAGTTAAAAAAACAAACAGTGGAACTCACCAGTGGTGTGCATGGCCAGTGAACGGCAGTGAGCAGTGTCACCTTGGCACTTGACTTTTATCTCAACTGAATAGCATTGGAGGTGAAATAACTCCCTTTATTCATGAACACGTACCAGCAAGTTTTAAGGAAACAGATATTTTATTCAGGAGGATGTGTAATGCCTTCAAAACCTGAAATTGGTTAGAAAATGGTTTTAGTTTAAAACCCACTGGGGATAAATTAATAGCAAAGCATTTTTCCCAATGGATACATTTTTTTTTAGCAAACTCAAAACTCAATATAATAAAATTGTGTTTCTTTCCCTGCCTGTTTTTATTTAATCAGCGGATGGTTCTAATTACTTCTTAGAGTAGAATTTGGCATCTTACTATTAAACCTCAGGACCATTAGTTTGAAATGAAATCGGGGTACACGTACTGATTTCTCAAGCCATGCATGAACAACAATCTCTTTACTTAATCTCACCGCAATGGTACTTGAATGAGTCATGAATGTGAAGGCCTCTCATGACAAAGTTACCCTCGGTTAGAATGCGTCCTCTCTCTATGCCCTCTCCCAGTTAAGTTTACATCCCGAGAAGGGCTGCCTGCACACCAGAAAGGAAACCCTGATCACTGGTCCCATGATATCAGCCTCCTCCACCCTTCAGTCAGCACTGAAAAGCCAAAGTTCGGTTTCCTTCTTGCCTTCATTCCTCTCAGTGCAGAATTACGAGCTGCAGAACACTTGCAAATTAATTCCGATATTTTAACCTTCTTGCTGAAATAATTGCAGACCTTCCTGACCTACTTCTTTTTTCATTGTTACTGTATCCACTGTACAAAACGATGGGCTTCCTTATGACAAGGCCATGCCTGTGTAAGTCACATGACTGACTCCCATTTCCCTCGTGACCTGTTTTTCTCTCCTCTCCTTCTCCCCCTGCCAGCCCCCTCTTCCCTGTAGTCTCACTTCTATTCTCATGACATGTCATATGTTGCATTCACATACAGAGAGGTGAACATACAGCATGTCTAGATTGTACATACGAGTGAAAACAAGGGATTTATTGTTTTTCCTGAGTGCCGAGCCTGGCTTGTTTTGCTTACCACACTGACCCACAGTTTCACTCATCTTCTTGCCAATGGTACACTGCTATTCTTTATAGCTGAGTACCACTCGAGCCAGGTCATCAAATATTCATGCACTAGGTATATGGAAATAAATATCCTCTATCTCCCCCTTTCAAATCCAAAGTGTTAAACAAAGCAAAAAAAAAAAAATAATCTAATCTTTTTTTTTTTTGTTTTGTTTTGTTTTTCAGGTAGAGTCTTACTCTAGCTCAAGCTGACCTGGAATTCACTCTGTATTCTCAGTGGCCTTGAACTCATGGTGATCCTCCTACCTCTACCTCCCGAGTGCTGGGATTAAAGGCGTGCCCCACCATGCTCAGCCTTTCCTTTGCTTTTTTTTTTTTTTTTTAAAAATAGTTTTTTTTTTTTTTTTTTTTTTTTTTTTTGGTTGCTTGTTTGTTTTTGAGGTAGGGTTTCGCTCTAACTAAGGCTGACCTGGAATTCACTATGTACTCTGAGGGTGGCCTCAAACTCTCAGTGATCCTCCTACCTCTGCCTCTCAACTGCTGGGATTAAAGGCGTGCGCCACCACACCCGGGTAAAAATAGTTTTACCAACACCATATAGTCCTTAATAATATCTTGTTTGGGTTGGATGCGTAACGTTTTTAAACTTAAGCTCTACTTTTATAATCCTTAACACTTTGACTTGTTTATTTTCATCAGCTTGTGTACTAAGATTCACTGAAGTCCTGTGTGGGAAGCAAGGAAGGACTTAGGGTACCTAGCTGAAGATATTCTATTTCCCTTTCCGTATTATTTCCCAGAACCTCACGCTGCTCCCCACTCCAACTACATTCCCAATAAGAAGATGATGTTTTCCTGTGTTGATGGCAGCTTGTCTTACAGCTTCTTCAGGTTGCACTTTTCTAGGCAGGTTTCAGTTCCAAGTGGATCAAAGGAGGAGCTGAAGGAGTGTGAACGCCCACAGGGGAAGTCTGGGTACCTGCCAGTGTCAAGAGATGGATGTGAGGACATGGAATCCCTTTTGGAAATCTTGGAGTGCATCAAGAAAGTCATTTTTGTTTCCACTCTCGTGTAAGTTGAGCCTTTCATTATGAGAAGGAAATTATTTTTCAAATGTCAGCTTTGGACATGCTAATATAATTTACTCACTGGCTAGCAAAGAACCTAATAGTGGAAGTATTTTTATGACAGATTGATGCTTAAGTGCTCCAGTTACATGGATTATGCAGACATCTGCATGCTGTTCATAAATTAAATGCAATTTCATCAAACTATGTTATTTGACTTAGACTGTCTCAGCAGAACTCAGAAACATGTTTTTGAACTAATCTTAATTCTGTCACTGGAATTTACTGGATAATAAAGTTCACTGCTGTATAAGTTATACTCTTATTTTGGGGACAAAGTGCCTGACAAAATCGGTTTAAGGAAGAAAGGGTTTATTGTAGTTTATAGCTCCAGGTTCCAGCCCATCATGGCTGGGAAGGCGTGGTGGCGGGAGCTTGAGGCAGCTGCTCACGTTTATCCCAGAGTCGCCGCTGCTGCTCAGGCAGTTCTCTCTTTGCACAGTTCAGGACCCCAGCCCCTGGAACGGTGTCACCTTCACATGTAAGGGAGGTCTCCTACCTCAATTAATCTCATCAAGAAAACAGCTCCTGTCAAGTTGTCTATCAATATAAGCCATGGCACGTGCACGTATTGAACAATATTTTATATTTCAATAACAAATGTTATTTGTTTTCAATTTCCATTGCCTTTGTGATCATCACCTTAAAATATTTCTCCTTTCTTCCATCAACATCTAGAATTCAAAGTGAGCATATGCCTCTGTAAGCAAACATACATCCAGCTCTCCAAAAATTCCAAGTTAAGGCTAAATATAATCTTGCTTTTTCCACCGTCAGATGTTTGACATCTGCACTTACTTTACACTAATAGGCAGACTAGTTCTTGGACATTGAAGATACGTAAAATCTTAGTGCTTACCAACAAAAGACAGCGTCATATAGAACTTTAGTTTTTGAGCATTCATTCCATTTTTCTCATGTCTCTTTTTAATATTTGTTTATTTATAAGAGAGAAAAAGAGAGAGAGAGGGAGGGAGAGAGAGAATGAATATGGGTATGCCAGAACCTCCCTCTGACCACTGCAAATGAACTCCAGGTGTATGTACCAATTTGTGCATCTGGCTTTACATGGGTACTGGGGAATTGAACCCAGGCAGGCAGACTTTGAAAAAAAAAAAAAAAGCATCTTTAACCACTGAGTAATCTTCCCAGCTTCACAAGTCTGTTTTGAAAAAGCATTTTTAATATGGTAATTTTATTCTGAGCCAGTTTATTGATTTTTATCAGTTCTCATTGCAATCTCACTATTGCAATAATCAGTACTTTTCAGTAACCAATTTTGACAATCTAATATATTAGCTAAATAATCAGTATAAAAACAGTGAACGACACTTTCTAGTTTTGAAACACATTTTTAAAAAATATATTTTATTTATTCATGCGAGAGAGAGAGAGAGAGAGGGATGGAAAGAGAGAGAGAAAGAGAGAGAGAGAAAAGAGAGGCAGATAGAGAGAATGGGCACACCATAGCCTCCAGCCACTGCCAACAAACACCAGACATATATACCACCTTGATGTATCTGGCTTACATGGGTTCTGGGGAATAGAACCCGAGTCCTTAGGCATTGCAGGCAAACACCTTAACCACTAAGCCATCTCTCAAGCCCCAGAGACACATTCTTAAATAAAAATATGGAGCACAAAATTTTAAGCCGGAAAATTCCCTTGTCCTGTAAAGCCCCCTCCACAACCTCTGCTTCGTGTTGTTCTTTGCTTTGTCTACTTCCAGCTCCACTAGAAACTTCTACTCCTTTTGTGGCTGACATTTTAGCTCATCATTCTTCCAGTTCTCCCCTCAATTCTTGGACTAATTTTCAAACTTCAGTGTGCGTATAGTTTTGAAATCTAGGATATAACTATTTTTGACATTTTAATGTTAGGACATGTAAAGTGTATTCATATCTTCCATAGCTGCTTTGGATTTTTGTTGCTTCTGTTATCTACGCAAGCTGAATATCATTTTATTTATAATTCCATACATAAATATAGGATGTATGTAAAATATATATAGGATATTTATTTATATTTGGTATATAAATGTTTTATTTCGAGTTCTCTGTAGGATTATATATACTTATTCATATATTTATTTTATGAGCAGACTTTTTATTTCAGAGCCTGCTTCCCACTCAGCCTGAAACTTGCCTCACAGTGATAAGAGACTATGATTTTAGATGTTTTCCTAACATCTAAATCTAAATCAGAAATTCTTGCTATAGTTATTTGTCTATTAGGGCTTTAGAATGGGTTGAGGAGAGAGAGTGGAATCGGGAGGTGTGTGTGTGTGTGTGTTCATGGAAGAACAATACTCTTATTCTTTTTCTCTTTTTTAAATAAAACATTTATTTATTTATTTATTTATTTATTTATTTATTTATTTATTTATGAGAGAGGAAGAGAGAATGGGCATACCAAGGACCGTAGACACTGCAAAAGAACTCCAAATGTATGTGCCACCTTGTGTATCTAGCTTGTGTATGTGGGTACTGAGGCCTCGAACCTGGGTGCTACAGCTTTGCTGGCAAGTGCCTTCATGGCTAAAACACCTCTCAGCTCAGTGCTCCCGTCCCTGTAGCAAACACGCAAAGACTGCTCAAAAGCCCAGCTCAGGAAGCAGGCATCTTTCTCTTCTGCTCTTTGTTTTTGCGCATGTGCAGTACGCATGCATGCATGCCTGCATTTTTACCTGTGTGTGGTTGTACCTGTGGGTCTGCACAAGTGCAATCCAGACCTAGGCATCAGGTGTCTTTTTCAATTTCTTTCCATATTTATTCGTTGGGAGAGGGCTTCTTGCTGAACATTCCTGACCTAGTGAACCCCAGGGACTCCCTGCCTCCCCAAAGCTGCTTGGAATCTGGCATTGGTTCCAAGATGCAAACTCAGGTCCTCAGGCTTGGGTGACAAATACCTAACTTGTGCCACCTCCTGAGCCCTCCCATTTGCTCCTTGACTGATTTGCAGTGCCATGAGCTGCTTGACTGACATTCGGAAATCACCACTCATCTCCGAGCAGAACTGCCTTCCATTTAATTTGTTACTTTTAAAAAATATTTTATTTACCTATTTATTTGAGAGAGAGAGAGAGAGAGAAGAGGAACGCCAGGGCCTCAAGCCACTGTGAACGAACTCCAGACACATGATCCCCCTTGTGCATCTGGCTTACGTGGGTCCTGGGGAATTGAACCGGGGTCCTTAGGCTTTGCAGGCAAATGCCTCAACCGCTAAGCCATTTCCCAGCACCTTAATTTGTTACCCTTTAGAGCATGTTGATGGTCTTGCCTTCTCGCTATGCTTTTACGTTTGCCTCGTAGTTAAGGAACCATCTAATGATAAGTGATGTGAAAATGTGGAGTGATTTTTGTAACCTTTATGACATTGAATGCAAAAGTGGACTTCCTGCACTGAGTGTGGTCAATGCAAGTCTTGTCATTTCCAGTCCTACCCCCGCCATCAGGATGGGACCTCCAGCGTGGCCGTAGCATTTCTCACTAACACGGAAGGGAACCGTGACTCCTAAGCAGATACTGGCTCTCTTTAGCATCAGTGTCCTCAGAACTTGACTTGGAATAGGATAAAATAAATGGACGTGGCTTTGGCATTTGTCATCGTTGAAGGATATTTTGGCTTTCTAACTCTCCTGCAGGTTGGGGTTTCCTCTCAGCATTTTCCATTTCCTGTTCCAGAAGCTTTATTCTTCTATTTTCTAGTGAATAATTGTCTTTTACAACAAATACAAATATTTTTCCCGGAGAAAAACCATTTTTGTCTATTTTTCAACTGGAGACAAAATTCTAGTTGAGATGCTGAAATGCGAACACCTGGGCCCCTCAACCAGCTGCTTCAAGCTGTGTCAGCATCATGCAGGAGAGGTAGGAAAGAGAGTCAAAGCAGGCAAACTGCTCAGTTTGTAGCTTTTTGGCCAACTGGTTTCTCTTTTTTTTTTTTTTTTTGGTTTTGCAAGGTAGGGTCTCGCTCTGGTCCAGGTTGACCTGGAATTAACTATGTATTCTCAGGGTGGCCTTGAACTCACAGCGATCCTCCTACCTCTGCCTCCCGAGTGCTGGGATTAAAGGCGTGCGCCACCACGCCCGGCTTGGTTTCTCTTTTCATTCCAAGTCTAAAACCTCTCCGAAATGCAGTATCAAGGCTCTGTGGTTTTTCTTTCTAAACTCACAGCCTAATTTCACATTTTACCACCAGAAATGAGTAGTAGAAGTAGCAGATCAAGAGAAAGAACTTACACACCTGATGTCTGACGTGAATCTGTCCTGTCTGTGGCAGAACCACCGGGGCTACAGGGCTGGGGAGATGGCTCAGCGATTAAAGGTGCGTGTACTCTCTCTCTCATTGCCAGTAAATAAAGAAATAAAAATTTAAAAAAACAATAGTAACTTATAGTTTTTTAAATGTCCATCTGTATTAGAAAAATGATAAATAATTCTTACCCGGGCCTGCCTCAGAAACTTGCATTTCTAGAATAGACTTTATCCAGTTTCTCAACCTATTCTTCACATAATTAAGGAGTGTTTTCTGTGTGATCTCGGATACGACGAATTGGACTGGCTCAGAGTAGCCGACCTGTCAAGGATGGAAGGGTTGGGGAGATACATATATACAAATTGTGTTTTGTTTGGTTTTTCAAGGCAGAGTCTTGCTCTAGCCCAGGCTGACCTGGAATTCACTATGTAGTCTCAGGGTGGCCTCAGACTCACAGTGATCCTCCAACCTCTGCATCCCAAGTGTTGCGATTAAAGGCGTGCACCACCATACTCAACTAGCATATATACAATTGGAAAAAAAAAAAAAACCAGTCACAAATCAGAACATCCATTGATTCTATGAAACTGTATAAAGTCAAATCCAGCAGGATCATTTCAATTTATGGGCAGTTGCAGAGCATCGAGCAACCAATTCATCATCTTTAGGGATTTGGATATACATGGCTGAGCAACACGGCAGATACAGTACATGCTGGCACGTGGTAAATGCAGAAGAAACATCTTTGGGATCACTAGATGAACCCTAAACAGAACTTGTCAGAGCCCACCAGAAGAAGCCAAAGAAAGTCTCTTGGCCCCATGGCTAAAGGAAAGTTGGCTCATTTTTTTAATTGATGTGGGAAAAAAAGAGAACATTTCTTTTTGCTCAAAATCTCATGCTCCAGGAAATGCCGTGATTCTTTGTGATGCTGTTTGGCTCCCAAGGGGGGACAGCAGCATGGCGCCCGATTCCCACAACTCCTGCAGAACTCCCATCTGTTCCAGCCTGGGGAGTGGCTCCCTGCTCAGCTGTGTGGGTTTTCATCACTGCATCCTCCCACGTGTTGTCTCTTTAAGATGAAGTCCCAAGGGACCACTGTCATCCTGTGAGCTGCTGTGCCTCATTTGTGTTGCTGTTGGCTGGGACATCCAGCGATTCTAGAAGCCCTTATTTGAAGGAACGATCTCCTGGGTTTTGTTGCAATAGAGGTAGGTGGCATTGATGAACAGCACTGGGTTTTACCATTTACAAACTCCTGGACCATGGTGACATGCTGCAGTTTACCTGGGGAAAAATCTTCAAGTTTCCCCAACTTACAGTTTTGTTTATCTTCCAGCAACTTCTTTACAATGGCCAGAATTGCTCGTTGTCCACCTACAAGCCAACAGTCTCACACTGGTGGCTAATTGCTCTGAAGTGGACATTGACATTTAAAATATTTTATATATTTATTTGAGAGAGAAAGAGACAGAGAGAGAATGGGTGCTCCAGGCACTCCAGCCTCTGTAAACAAACTCTAGACACATGTGCCACCTTGTGCATCTGGCTTATGTGGGACCTGGGGACTCAAACCTGGGTCTTTAGGCTTCACAGGCACGCGCCTTAACCATGAAGCCATCTCTCCAGCCTGAAATAGACTTTTAATACTCTTGGGGGGTGTGGATTACATTTTTGCAATTACATTTTGCAATTTGCAAACATATTACAGACTGAAAAGCAGATACTATTTTACTATCCACTAACAATTCCTTGCATTGACCTGTGTTCTATCCACATTAATATGAAGTCATATTACCTGAATGCTAAATAAGATTTTAAAGAAATTCGATATAAAATACTATATAAAACTTCCCTGAGTATCTTCCCCTGGAGATTCTGTTGTTTGCACATGCTGAGAGGGTATTTCATTTTTCCTTTTACTACTTCCTCTCAGAGCCAGGAATATATTATCTTCAAAGGCATATTACCTTTAAAAAGTTCCATCAGGGCTGGAGAGATGGCTTGATGGTTCAGGTGCTTACCCATGGAGCCTAAGGACCCAGGTTCAATTCCTTAGAACCCACGTAAGCCAGATGCACATGGTGGCGCATATTTCTGGAGTTTGTTTCCAGTGGCTGGAGGCCTTGGCATGCCCATTCTCTCTGTCTGTCTATCTGTCTCTATCTAGTAAATAAATAAGTGAAAAATAAAAAGAAAATATTGTAAAAATTCCATCAGGTGTTATGAACTAAAACTGAACTAAGTACCTTACAAATATGGGCCTCTCTCTCTATCTATCATCTATCTATCTATCATCTATCTATCATCTATCTATCTATCTATCATCTATCTATCTATCTATCTATCTATCTATCTATCTATCTATCATCTATCTATCTATCTATCTATCATCTATCTATCTATCTATCTATCTATCTATCTATCTATCTATCATCTATCTATCTATCTATCTATCATCTATCTATCTATCATCTATCTATCATCTATCTATCTATCTATCATCTATCTATCTATCATCTATCTATCTATCTATCTATCTATCATCTATCTATCATCTATCTATCTATCATCTATCATCTATCTATCATCTATCTATCATCTATCTATCTATCATCTATCTATCTATCTATCATCTATCTATCTATCTATCTATCTATCTATCTATCATCTATCTATCTATCTATCTATCTATCTATCATCTATCTATCTATCATCTATCTATCTAT